>JBBBVM010000462.1:0-600000 GCA_037355625.1 Petunia x hybrida
TCTTATATAGACACTTCTCTATCTCTACTCTCCACTCTCCACTTTTATTTCTACTACTCATCTCTCGAAAACTCATTGTGAGTTTATTGAGCACTTCTCAATCACTCAAATTCTTTGGAACTTGAAGGTAATACTCTATACAATTCTAGTATCTCATAATTTACTCATCACAGAGGTTTGTTCTTTTACCCTTGCATTATTTTAACAATTTGATCCTTCTATTTTTAATATTGGAACGACCACAGTCATGATCTTGTCTTAGTATTAAATTCGGATCCTTCAATATACTAGTGTGCTTATACTTTTTGCATGACTTCACTACCTTTGTCATTTTTTAACATATGATATTGGTTTAGTTCTATGAAATTTTTAATATTTTGCACAATATGTACGTTTTGCTTGTGAATTTACTGACCTTGCAGGGTCGAACATTGCAAAGGACTCTTTTTTGGTCTTGAGACCATACTTGACATTCATACTTTGTTTTACTCTCACATTCAGCTTCTTGTGTAATTTTGTTTGCATGACTTGTATTAAAATCTAAAAGCTATCACCTTTTCTAGACATAGGGTGGGGATAGTTCGTCATAAGTGTGTGTCTTGCTGTTTACTTTTTCTCTCGCACTATTTTTTTGGTAACAATTGATCCCTGTTTGAACATATAGAAATTTAACTAGTTCAAACGAGTTTAATTACCTTGATCACTGTATCATCCTTGATTTGGTTAGTTAATTACTTGAATTTTTAAGCATGTTCCTCTAGTTAAAGACGTCGATCTTCATTGGTATATTTTATTATTTTTGCTAATTTTTAATCAGGCTATTATTCAAGTTAGGCGGTAACACTTAGCTTCCTTTGAAATGATGTTTCTGTAAAGATAAGGCATATAATCTGTTTTGATCTCATCATCTTGGTTTAAATGGAGGTGTACTATTTTAAAATTAGAACTTTATTTTAATTAATTCAATTTTCTTATTTGCAAATGACCGTATTATATGTGACGCCTAGTGAGTCTAGATTGGGGCATTTAACACATTTAGAAAGTCTAGATATTTTATATTTTAAATTAGTTGTCCCAGTGACCTCCAAGACTTAAGTTGGGGACGCTAGAAAAAACCTTTTAGGACGTTTTAAAATATTAGAAAGTGTTCTAGTTAAATACTTAAAGAGGCTAGGGGGTTAAGGGTAAATTAAGCCCCTCTGAGATGATGGAAACTACCCGAGCTACATATGTGATAGTGGATTCTGAAACTATCCTTTACTGATAAAATCCAGGATCTGATTTGAATAGAATAATAAAACCTAGGGTTGATTCATTTAAATTGGTTTATTAGTTTGCTTATGGTTATATGAGCAATATTTCAAATCTATTTTGTAAATTATACTAAACTGCAAGTTTTCTTATTTGCACAATATGTCGTTGTTTAAACTGATTTCAAAACTGTTCTTACTTAGTTTTACTTCAATTTATTTGCGCACGACATCTATTTGTTTTCTTTATTATAATATTATGTATCTTTAGTTAAATTGCACCGCTTGACCCAATATAAAAATCGGTCGGGAACCACATTTGTGGAACTTAGGAGGTGCCTAACCCCTTCCTTCTAGGTTAACTTGAACACTTACATGAATCTCTGATTAGTAGACCAACACGGAGTTATTCCTTTAAAATTTAATAGATAGAAATAGGTGACCTAATACGCCTAGATAAATTTATTAGGTGGCGACTCCAAAACTCACTCCAAACGAGTTACCCAAGTCGGAAACCACTTTTCTTCAGGTGCGCGGTCCGAGGAGGTAGAAAAAGTGGGGTGCGACAGAATGGCGATTCCGCTGGGGATTAAATGTTCTAACCATTACAATTTCTATGTTGGGTTTATTCTTGCTTTGATTATTTATATTCAATACTAACTTTTTTCTATTTGGAGGTTTGTAATCTTTTATGTTCTGTAATTTTTTGATAATATAATATATAGTATATAATTGAATTATTTATTGCATTCCGTTTCATACTCCTCCACTCCTGGAAATTGACACTTGCACACACACAAACGATTATGTGGATCTCACAGTCGTTTCACTCTAAAAAAACCCTTTAGGGGGAACGGTTAGAATCTAGTTGGTCCATGGTACAACAAACCAATTCTAAACGTTGCCACCCCTTGGTTGTCCGCCTGGGGGAACCATGTTCTTTCTTAGATTACCCAACTTTTAGTTACACTCTGTTTAGAAATCATGCATCATGTCATATTTAGGAAAAGTTCGACTTCGGCTCGCGTCTAAGTCTACTAGTTCACCATATTTGAATGAACCGAATGAGTCTTCGACCCTAAGGGACATTTGAATGTGTTACGTGTGCATTTGTTTAAAGTTGAACGTGTCTAATGTAGACCATTTATTCTCGTAGAAGGTGGTTGTCTAATAGTTTATTTTGGTTGAAGGTTGTCACAAGTCATGAAGACTTGGAAGTCGAAGAAGACGGAGACTTTATATTTCTATTTAAAAATTAAATAAAAATCTTATTTCTGCTTTTATACAACAAAATCAATTATTTTATAAATTATTTTTTCGTTCATTTTGGGTTATGAGAACAATTGAGAGGACGCATGACACACGTTCAATTTTAAATACCATACTCAATCTTAGAAGGCTTAACACCTTGGCATGTTAAAGTCCATTAGCCAACTTCGTCCAAAAGCGTCATCAAACGATACATATCATGCATATTATGTGTGTTGATCCTGTTAGGCCTACCCCGGCATAAAAGTGGTCCCTTGCATCATAAAGTGTGATATGTTTTGCATTTGGTAATGATTACCTCGACACTGACTTATTGTTTCACATGGAGTTTTAATCCGCTCATGAGGTTGACTTGTGCATTTCTGGCCGATCATCAATACCGGACAAGAGCCAAAGGACCAGTTACACTCCCCCCATGTCACAAAACTAGAAGAAGAGGAAGACGAAATATTATGCCTGAATTGAATAACGCGGCTCTTAGTGACGATAATATTGGTACTAATGGAACACCCCACAAGCACGTCGCGGTTGGGCATGACGAACATGTTGCTGCTTTAGAGTAAAGAATAATAGAACTTGAAGAGAAACTTACAATGGTCAGTTTACCCATTGTTAACTCCGCTCATTCGAGGTAACCAGTTGATCCAAGTGGGCCAGCCCGCTCTAATGGAAAGGACCCTATACACCCAACTGATCTACCCGTTGTTTACCAAACATTACCACCGGCCACATACCAAACAGCACCACCTGCTACTTACCAGACAGCACCACCCGCTATCTACCAAACAACACCAACTGCTACTTACCGAGCAACCCTTCCCACTACTTATCAAGCACCACCTCCTGCACATCCTACTTACCTAAATACAAACTTACCTCGCACCAACACCACATATACGCAGCCTTACAATCCCATGTTCACTGTTGAAACCAAACAACTCACTTCGCTAGTCAAAGACCTTGAAAATTATAAATGGGCGGAGGATGAAGAAAGGGTAGCCAATGATGATGGGACAAAAGAGAAAGTTCATAAGCTTGAGGTTGCCTTTAAGAAGTTTGAGTTAGGAAAAACCACTATAGGTTTAGCTTATGAAGATTTGTGCATCTATCCTACTTTGAATTACCAGACGGAGACAAGATACCAAAGTTCGACTTGTTCAATGGCACTGGAGACCCTATGGCGCATCTGAGAATATATTGTGACGAGTTGATTGGAGCAGGGGAAGATCAGAAAGTATGAGTGAAGTTGTTCTGTCGAAGCTTAACTGGAGAGGCATTAAATTGGTTTCTCTAAGCAGAAGCCATGCACATGGCTCAGTTGGGAGGACATGGCAGCAGATTTCGTGAACGATTTGGGTACAACACTGAAATGGTACCTGATCGTTTCTATCTGGAAAAGTTGAAAAAGAAACTCACAGAGACGTTTAGAGAATATGCTACGAGGTGTAGAACAGAAGTTGCCAAGGTGAAACCCGTTATGGATGAGAAAGAAATAGTTTACATATTTATTCGCATACAAGAGGATGTCTATTACGACAAGTTGTTGCATATGAAGAATCAAAAGTTTGCAGATGTAGTGCTGACGGGAGATGACATAGAAGAAGGGTTAAAAAGTTGAAAGATTATTAGCTTAGCTTCACTACAAGCTGTTAATAAGGCTATCCAGGCTGGAAATGTGAGTCTCTCTAAAAAGAAGAAAGATGAAGTCTCTTTTGCTGCTTCCATTCAAGACCCTACTTTCAACCACTATTATCAAACACCGCAACCATTTTATCCCTACCCTCACATACCACATGAATATTCCATTTACAACACTCAGCCCACTCGACCTATTTTCCACACCCCAGCACCAAGTCGTCCACCATACCAGCAAAACTCTCAACCCAACTACCGATATGCACCACCATACCTTCTTAGGACTCACCCTGATGCAAACCAAAGACCTAAGTTATACTACACTCCATTAGCTGAATCCCGTACCCGACTGTTTGAACGATTGAAAGCTGTCGGGCTCATCACCCCAATACCTCAAAAGATGCCAGACAGCCCTTCACCAAACTTTGATTACAGTAAAAAAAGGTGTGCATATCGCTCAGGTGGACTAGGGCATGAGACGGAGAAAATATTTTGCATTAAGAGACAAGATTCAAGATCTAATAGATGAAAAGGTCATTCATTTGAAGGCGCCAAATGTGCACAATAACCCACTACCCAATCATGGAGATGAGCAGGTGAATATGATTGACTTCGGCGAAGAATGCAATCTCGAAGCTACAATCATAAAAGAAAAAATAGTGTTTGATGAATACAAGTTTGGCATGGGGTACATCTTGGTTTGCAAAGGAAAAGTACTACAGAGGATACTAGAGGTTATAATTCAGTAGAGCAGTTTATTCCAACTCCGAAATAGGCATCCATCTTTTCAAGCTACATGAAAACTCTCGAGAGAGAAGAACTTGCCAAAGGTGTTCATGATGTAGAAGATGAGCTGACCGGTCTAAAGGAGCTATTCATGAAAAAATATAATGCAGTTCTCGAAAAGCATACTAAGGCCCTGAACATCCAGAAGGCTGAAACTAGAGTTATGCCGAACAACTGAACCTGCAGCATATTCCGAGCATGCCGAGAACCTTAGTGGAGCTGGGGCATTAGTGGTTTTCTTAAATAAAACACGACTCCGAGTCATTAGCTTTTGTTTTCTTTATTTTTCAACTTTGTTGCATCATTGTTTCCTTCCGAAGACAATTTCTCAAGATCAATGATAAAAGCATTTCCTATTTTTCATTTTAGAATATGCATCATTCACTTTCTGCAAAAACATTTTAATTCCATTGAATCTGCGACTGCGATGTGAGAGAGCAGTCCAAAACGACGAGTACAGGCCAGGCTATGATGATTCAACAAAAGACATTTAAGGAACTTCATAATTAATCGCGGAAATCTTATAGCAAACAACTGAGGCAAGAGTATATTGAGGAAGATGACTTACAATTCAAGGTGAAACAACAGAAATACATATAAGAAGCAGAACTAGACAATCCCGAATGGATCAAAAGCATACTCGAGCATGTGACGTTAATGGATAGTAAAGTATGAACACAACAAGTAATAGAATGGCAAAGGCATTTACCAAGGAAGTTAGGGCAAGATAGTTGATCCTAAAATAGAATTCTCCAAATCGAGACAAAGCAAGATCTTATGTTATACACACAATATTGAAAAGAGAAGCATTAATATCGGCAAAGACGGATCGTCAAGTACAACTAAAATCCTTTTACTCAGACACGATCAAGAGATACTACAAATCAAAGTCGACATTAGCGACATTCATGGAATTTGAACTACGTACCGACCTGACTCCCAAGAGGGGATACGTAGGCAGCCTACTCAAAGCACGGTCACGTCATAAGAAATTTTATTGGACACTGTGGCAGAATTTTTGAGGTTCCCTAAAATAATTCAAAGAATACATCACTACACACTGGGACAGAATTTTTGAGGGACCTCAAAAATTCAAGGCAGCACACTGGGGCAGAAATTTTGAGTTTTAAAGTAGAGGACCTTTGAACAACAAATGGATGTAGAAGAGATTATGTCCAAAACAACACGTCGCATTGTATGATTCAATGAACAAATTTGCATTATTCTTTAAATATTTTTCTTCTCAAAACACATGCATATCCCATTTCCCCATCCCATTTGATCACAGCTCGACTAAGGTTCGACGCTCGGAAAGAGAGATCACAAGAAGACAAGCATGCAAGATTCGATAACAAATCAAATTACAACAAATGCGCAAGTCAACCTCCCCCCCCCCCCCCCCCAAAAAAAACTCACAAATTTTCTTTTATTGCAGGTTTACATAGGTACTGAGTATACCTAACAACTCTTGCAAATCAATATTTATCAGATTGACAGAAGCAAAGAGTCCGCGTCGGTGAACATATAAGGTTCGCATTTTTGAACATGACAACAATGACAAGCAAAGTAGGGTTTGCATCTGTAGGCATATTACTTGTGTTTGCCACATGTCAAATTTTCTGCCTACCATGCAATTACTTGCTAAATATGTGCTGATCGCCTTAAATTTATTTGCACTGTTTGTTTTGTGACTCAATTTGTTTGGCGTTATGGTAAGATTAACATATGTCATTATTTTTCGTAGAACTGAACCACTTTATAACGTCTTTCACTTATTTATTATCTGAGTACATGCATGTTATTTTTTTTTTTAAACGTCTTTCGAATTTTATATTCTGCTTTAGTTCCAGTCTCGTTATTTTACAAAATATTATTTTAGCGGCAAATTTTAAAGTATCTGTAAGTGTTTTATCCTTTTAAAACTAATTTCATAATTGAATAAGCATTTTTCGCATTTGGTTTTCTCTAACAAAATGAGTTTCGTGCTTAAACTTTCTTGGATCTTTTCAATACGAGCTCAATTTTCCTTTTTGGAATGAGTTGACTTGTTAGTTTCACCTTTAATAAAATTTTTCTTAATTCGGTATGTGTTGCTAAAGGGTTGATTTATTTTGAACATCGATATCAAGACCTATGGCTCACCAAAATGATGTGATCAATTTGACTGAGAATGATGAATCCTACCAAAATAAGGTTAACAGGCTCGAAGCAACCCTAGCAAGCCTGAAACAGAGACTTGATAGCCTCACTGAATTGGTTGTCGCGCTCATAGATGCTCGCAACCCAGTGCATAATATGCAAAGCTCGGGACCAACTGCTCCTTTTGCTCCTATCTATACTGTTGCACCCCTTACAGTGCAAGTAGCTTTAGCATTTGAGTGTGATGGTCAACAATTCCCCGATCTGCATGCATTCTTGTTGGAAAAGGAATTTGGTGGATTATCTAAAACAGGCAATGAGAAAAGCAATGAGGAAGGGCTTCCTAATGCTAAAGAGAGCAATGGAACAATGACAGATGGGAATGGTCTACCATCTCAAGCAGGCTTAGGTGAAGCAGAAAATGAAAATGAAAGTGTTCTTGACTTAGCTGATTTGCCAATATATGATGGCATAAGAAATTTTTATGATCACTGTCATACCCAATTCAACTCGACGCGAGTCGGGTTTCGGATTTAACTGAGTGAACTCATTTGAGTTTAGATGTTGGAGTCGCCACCTAATATAATTTCTAATGCGTATTAGGTCACCTAAGTGTCTAAGGTCAAGTTCAATAGGTCAACTAGTCAATTCCAGAGATTCTATATGGGTAAGAAGTCTAAATGACTCAGGGAAGAAGGTGTTAGGCGCTTCCCCGAGTCCCACGAAATGTTGTTACCTTCCGAGTCTAAATTTTGGGATAAAAGAGTATATATCATCATGAATACTAACTTGGGAAGTTTAAATTAACACTTTAACTAAATATGTAGCATATCTATGCTATTTTAGAGCACACACACAAATAGTTTTCACATTCAGCCTATACTTAAGCCTAATCGTATTTTACGGCCTCTAATATCAAACGCCTAATCGTAAACAGGTGTTAACATACAATGGGATGTTCAATTTCAACTTATATATGCAATTCATACACTTGAAAGCGATCTGCACAAATAGTCTATTTTGCAAACGAAATTCAGATGTTAACAAATACCAAAAGGGAGTTTGTTTTAAAACAAAATGTTGGCCATTTAGAGTCGGTGTGACTCATCACTAATTGTCGAGCCCTAACCTTAATGGCCCTTTTTGTGTAGGGGTCAAATTTTGAGAAATATATAGGCGAAGGGCTGTTTTTGTAAACGGGTGTCATAGAAATACATAAATGCAAATAAAGGCTGTTATATATAAAGTATAGGTACTTATAGGTATAAAGCATGCAAATACATGACTAAGTGATAGTTATACTTTAAAAAATACTTTAAAGTGTATAAAAGACCCCAAGTATTTTATACGCCCCTATACACTATTATATTAGTGTATAAGAGCATAAATAATGGTCAAAATCAGTTTATGCACGTAAAGGACCCTTTTTGAAAATAGTTTTGGGCCCAGACTGTTTATGCAAAAAGAAGGGCGAGTTTAATTTTCAGAAATAATCCCATTTAGACAATTATAACACATGCAACCCCCGTTTTACCCAAGACTTCAGATTTTAATACAAACTAATCATGCTTTAGATGTGAGAACTCTCAGTAAGGGTGGAATTTCAAACCTACTGTTGAAAACAATCAGTTTTACATGGAAGACAACAATCAAAAATCACTTTATCAAACCTAAACATGATGCATTTGCACACAGGGAGAAGGGGAGTGAGAAAGTGGTTCCTGGATAGCCAATTTGTACAACATTATTGTTGTACACCCTGTTTTAAAGGTTACAAACAAGATACTTAGCAAATATACAGGTTGGGGACAGTTCCTAAGGGAAAAAAATATAAGGAAAGAAGGGGCAACAGTCAAAAGGGATGTACTCTGTTCTCCAAAAGCCAGAGAGGCCTTTTCAATAGTCAAAGGTTTCTAATTCCAGAATCAGCTTAGAGGGTTCAGACCTTGATCCTATTAACCCTCCAAATTCTCCTATAAGCAATGGGTTATAGCATAGTCTATATAAGTCCAAACAAAGCTGCAAGCAAACAAAGTTAGCAGGGGAAATAGGGAAGGGGAAGGCCTGGATCAAAAGGAAATTTGCTAAGAGCTTGTGTGATCAGGGCCCTTATAATAATATTGACATGCTTTAAATACTGAGCAGGGCACCCAAAGCAAACAAAGCATACCAGTGACTAAGTAAAACAGAGATGAGATAAGGTCATGCTGAGGAAACACACACACACAGATGCACTAAACAATCAAAAGTGAGGAAAAGTATTATACCTCTAACTGCATTTTAACAAAACTGACATAGTTTTAAATAGAGGTGCAGAGGTTACTTAGGACACACAGAACCAAAGCAAAAACAGAGTACACCACTAGTTTTAACAGGGACATGATAAGAGTATGCCAGACACACACATATATACAGATGTAATACGTAATCAAAGGTGAAAAGGAGATACCTTTAGGCACTGTGACACTAGTAGAATGCAGACAGGAGAGGGGTAAAGCAGGATCAGCACACATACACACAGCGGTGATCTTTCAGGGGAGCAAGTAAGCAAGAGGAAGAATTGGATGCCATAAAGCTATGCAGAATTTTGCTAAGTGTACCAGTGTGTGTTTCTGGATTTTTTGGATGTCCAGAACTTGTCCTTCTAGTTGAAAAGAGAGGAGTTTATATAGGTGAGGGGTGGGGAATTAGAACTCCAACGGGTTAAAGCCAAGAATGGCAAGGGAATATTGTTTCCAAATGTAAAAAGGATCCCGTTAAGATGACTTACCAAGTTTAAGCCAATCAAACCCCAACTTTAAGGGAAATCAAACCCTATGACAAATATAGATTTCTCCCTTTTGATCAATAATCATCTAGGTTCAAGAATCAATATGCTAAGGTATTTTAGAGCAATTTAGGCTCGAAAAAATGTCTTGACAGATTCCTACAAATCTCCTAACGGATACTGGATCAAATCAAGTAACCCCCTCCCATTCAAAACTCCAATCCTAATTCAATTTGAGCCAATCAAGATCATTCCAATCATGTAAATCCATCACCCTTTTAATTTCGAACTCAAACAAACGAATGATCAGGAATATAATAAGAGTAAACAACAGCTAAGTTTATTATCAACCGACGCCTTGGGCTGTGTACCCTCAGCTAATTTAAAATGCAAATCGATATCGGGCTGTGTACCCTCAATTGACGCCTTGGGCTGTGTACCCTTAGCTAATTTAAAATACAAATCGATATCGGGTTGTATACCCTCAACCGACGCCTTGGGTTGTGTACCCTCAGCTGATTTAAAATGAAAATCGATATCGGGCTGTGTACCCTCAACCGACACCTTGGGCTGTGTACCCTCAGCTAATTTAAAATGCAAATCGATATCGGGCTGTGTACCCTCAACCGACGCCTTGGGTTGTGTACCCTCAGCTAATTTAAAATGCAAATCGATAGTGGGTTGTGTACCCTCAATCGACGCTTCGGGTTGTGTACCCTCACTTAATTTAAATGACAAACCTTTTGTTAAGGCATATCTGTCGTGCATTGCTGAATTAGGTATCTTTCGTGCCTGCATCCAAAGAAAGATCGGTGAGTCGTGTGGGGGCAATTTGGTTTGTGCATCCTTGGCTTGTTTCGTGCTAGCTGTCCACGAGCGCCGGGATCTTGACCGAGCTGATAGGGATATGCATAAAGTAGTACGTAATGCAAAATGATTTCAAAAACTTTTATAAGAAAGAAATGAAATGAAATATTCTATCCCATTGAGTCACGAGTCGCGTTGTGTAAAGCCAAAAGTCGTTGTCTTTCATGTTGTTCCAAACTCCATTAAGTGAATTTTGAGGGTGACCTCAAAATTCTGCCCCAATTTGTATCTGAAAATTTTGAGAGGTCCTCAAAAATTTCTGCCCCAGTGTCAATTTATGTTCGTCCTTTGGGAATTTTTTAGAGTTCCTCAAAAATTCTGCCCCAATGTTCGCTTTGTGGGAAAATGAAATTTTTGCATTTATGCGACCGAACCTTGAATAGGTTGCCTACGTATCCCACTTGGGGAATCAGGTCGTGACGTAGTTCAGATTACATAATTTATTGTAGAATGTAGGAATCACTAGTCAGTACGAACTTCTATACATAGTACATAATGTATTGTAGAATGTAGGAATCACTAGTCAGTACGAACTTCTATATATAGTATCTTTTGACAACATCTGAGTTGATCGGTTTCGGCCAGACTTCTCCGTCCATCTCTGCCAATATCAATGCTCCTCCATTCAAAACTCGGTGAACCATGTACAGTCCTTGCCAATTTGGTGCAAACTTGCCTTTTGCTTCTTCTTGATTTGGAAATATCTTCTTTAGTACTAACTGCCCAGGTTCAAAGAATCTTTCTCGAACATTCTTGCCAAATGCCTTAGCCATCCTCCTCTGATATAATTTCCCATGACATATTGCATTCAATCTCTTGCCATCGATGAGGGCCAATTGCTCTATTCTTCTTTTGATCCACGCAGCATCTTTCAATTGTGTCTCTTAGATAATTCTCAAAGATGGTATCTCGACCTCCGCGGGTATCACTGCTTCGGTGCCATACACCAACAAATAAGGAGTAGCCCCTGTTGATGTTCTCATTATAGTGCGATACCCTAACAAGGCATAAGGTAGATTGTCATGCCATTGCTTTGAAGTGCCCGTCATCTTGCGCAATATCCACTTGATGTTCTTATTGGCCGCCTCGACCGCGCCATTCATTTGAGGTCTGTATGCAGTGGAGTTGTGATGCTTGATCTTGAAAACCTCACAGGTTGCTTTCATTAGGTCACTGTTGAGATTGGACCCATTGTCGGTGATAATGGATTCGGGGATACCGAATCGGCAAATCATCTTATCACGGACAAAGTTTGACACCACCTTCTTCGTTACTGATTTGTATGATGCAGCTACTACCCATTTGGTAAAATAATCAATGGCTACCAATATGAAGCGATGCCCATTGGAAGCAGCTGGCTCGATAGGCCCTATGACATCCATCCCCCAGGCAGCAAAAGGCCAAGGCGATCCCCATAATACTCAATTCATTGGGAGGCACTCGAAACATATCTCCATGGCCTTGGCATTGGTGAAATTTCTTTGCATGCTTTATGCAATCACGCTCCATTGTCATCCAGAAATAAGAAGCCCTCAAAATCTTCTTGGCAAGTATGAAACCGTTCATGTGTGGGCCACACGTCCCAGAGTGTATCTCTTCTAACAATTTAGCAGCTTCTTTTGCGTCTATGCACATTAACATCCCTAAATCAGGTGTCCTTTTGTACAAAACTTCTCCATTCAGAAAGAAACCATTTGCTAATCTCCTCAGTGTTTTCTTTTTGAGACTTGTTGCATTCTTTGGATAATTGCCATCTTTGAGAAATCCTTTGATGTCGTAGAACCAAGGCTGTCCGTCTAATTCTTCTTCTACGCACCGTCACAGGTATTGGGTCAATGTAGTTCTTGTCAGGATGCTAGATCATGGCAGATATGGTAGCCAAAGCATCCGCGAACTCATTTTGCAGTCTAGGTGCATGCTGGAACTCTATCTTGGTGAATCTCTGCTTCAGCCCCTTTATGCACTCCAGGTATGGCAATATCTTCAAATTCTTTGCTGTCCATTCTCCTCGAACTTGATGAATCAATAAGTCAGAATCCTCGATTGCTAATAGCTCTTGTATGTTCATGTCTACTGCTAATCTAAGACCCAAAATACAAGCTTCATACTCTGCCATGTTGTTGGTGCAAGGAAACCTTAGTCTGGTCGTGACAGGATAGTGTTGTCCAGTCTCGGAAACTAACACCGCCCCAATGCCGACTCCTTTGAAATTTACCGCTCCATTGAAGAATAGCCTCCAGCCATCGTACACTTCGGTGATATCTTCTCCTACGAACATAACTTCCTCGTAGGGGAAATAGGTGTGCAAGGGTTCATAGTCATCTCCCACTGGATTCTCGGCTATATGATCAGCCAAAGCTTGAGCCTTTACCGCTTTTTGAGTGACAAAAGTGATGTCGAATTCACTGAGCAGCATTTGCCATTTAGCTAGCTTGCCAATAGGCATGGGTTTTTGGAAGATATACTTGAGAGGGTCCATCCTCGATATCAGCAATGTTGAGTAAGATGTCAAGTAGTGTCTCAACTTTTGTGCTATCCAAGTCAGCGCGCAGCACGTGCGCTCTAGCAATGTGTACTTGGCCTCGTAAGGAGTAAACTTCTTGCTTAAGTAGTATATTGCTTGCTCCTTTCTTCCAGTTAAATCATGTTGTCCTAACACACAACCCAAGGCCGAGTCTACTACGGACAAGTACAGGATCAAGGGTCGCCCAGGCTCAGGTGGGACCAGCACAGGCGGGCAAGACAAGTACTCCTTTATCCGATCAAATGCTTGTTGGAAATCCTCTGTCCACTGAATCACCGCGTCTTTCATCATCAATTTGATGATTGGCTCACAGATGACGGTAGATTGTGCTATGAAACAGCTGATGTAATTGAGCCTTCCCAAGAAACTCATGACCTCCTTTTTGCTTTTTGGCGGTGGCAGTTCTTTGATGGCTTTGATCTTGGACGGATCCAGCATGATACCTCTTCAACTAACGATGAAACCCATGAGCTTCCCTGTCGGAACACCAAAAGCATACCTTGCCGGATTTAACTTCAGATTGTACTTTCGCAAGCGGTTGAAAAAATTGCGCAAGTATTCCAGATGCTCCGAACTCTTCTTTGATTTGATGATCACGTCGTCCACATAGACTTCAATCTCTTTGTGCATTATGTCAAGGAACATAGTTGTCATAGCCCTCATGTAAGTTGCCCCAGCAATCTTTAAACCAAATGGCATAACCTTGTAGAAATAAGTCCCCCAAGATGTAGTGAAGGCTGTCTTCTCAGCATCCACTTCATCTATAAGAACTTGATGATAACCAGCGAAACAGTCCACGAAGGATTGCAGCTCATGTTTTGCACAATTATCAATCAGGATGTGTATGTTTGGCAGAGGAAAATCATCCTTTGGGCTTGCTCTATTCAGATCTCTATAATCCACGCAAACTCGGAGTATCCCATCTTTCTTCGGTACTGGGACAATGTTAGCCAACCAAGTTGGATATTTGACTGTTTTCAGAATCCCTGCATTGAGCTGCTTGGTTACTTTTTCACCAATTTTCAACAGAACTGATGACTTGAAAGTTCGGGCCTTTTGTTTGACTGGTGGAAAGCCCGGATTGATAGGTAATTTGTGAGCTACCACATCCGTGCTTATGCCATTGATGTCGTCGTACGACCAGGCGAATACGTCCTCATATTTTTTAAGAAACTAGGTATATCGCCTTTTATCCTCGTCATTGAGATGTACACTAATCCTTGTCCCTTTCACAACTTCCCCAGCTCCTAAATTTATCACCTCAGTCTCCTCAAGGTTTGGCTTACGTTTGTTTTCAAATCCATCAAGTTCTTCTTGTGTGGTTTCGTCAAAATCATCATAATTAATTCCAGTTTCCTCGAGCTCCATTGTTACATTACACGTTGCGGTTGTGGACTCAACGGGATTATTAGTTTGGATGCTGAAAAAGTAAAATATTGCAAAATTTAAAGGTTAAAGCAAAAGTTAAATGGGAAATGATGCGACAATTTATTTATGAATCCATGCAAAACAAAATTTGTAGGGAGACATGTGCAACTAAAAGGGAAAATGCAAACTCCACAACTCAAAAGTCGGGTTTTATTTTAGGAACATAAAAAAAATTTTATCCCCTCAGCTCTACCAAGGTCCACGGTCAGCTCGGGCCCAGTTGCTGATCCAGTTGTTCAGTGCTACTCCAGATCTAGCCTTTATCAGTCCAGGAGGTTCAACATAGTCTCCCACGATTACACAGCAGTCTTCATCAGAAATGAATAGATTTTGCATTCCTGCCAGTAGATCCTCTTCCGCATCAGCTATCTTCAGCTCCACTCCTTGTGCTGCGGACACCTCCCCTTTTCGGCAATCCAAGTATCCAGACGAGACGAAGATATGCAAGAGAGTCTTGGTGCTTTTCTTATAGAACTTGAAATCCAATGACGCTTCTTCCATGCTCTTTTCATACGTCACAATGTACCCTATGCCAGCCTTTTCATTGTCGGGCCTCATCACAATTCTGATTGGCTCGACCATACCATCCAAGTTCTTGCCTAAACCTTTTCCCGGTTCATAGCCTTGTATGATCATAATGCCTATAACCCAGTCTCCGGGCCATTTTGTAGGCTGTGGGAGTACATATGGCTCTTTGATCACTACCTCCATAGGTTCAGGTGCTTTGGGTATCCACACTTGCTTTCCCTTTGTTTCTTCAGAGATGCGTTTTCAATTGGGACGGGAATTGAGTGAGTACATTGGTCGCTTCTCGGTCTTAGCTGGTAGGGTCTCACGAAATTCGCGTGAGGGCACTCCCCAATCAGACATGACTGGTTCCCAGACCAAATTCCTCCCTTCATAGCCTCTGCCTCGGCTATCCCAGTAGGCGCTGTAAAAGTTCCTCTTCTTTTCTTCAACCCCAGGTGGTGTGTTGACCAACTTGGGAGCGAAGTGTGCAGTATAACCTCCTTGGACCGTGTCTGTGGGATTCCAACTTGAATTGTAGTTCTTGCGGTGTCTTCCTCGAGTGCCTTGTACTGCTCCCACAAGTTCTACTGTATAGAATGTTTGCCCATCAGGAGTATTCTCTTCGATTGCTGGTATGGTTTGCTCGTTGTAGATAGAGTTGTTCCCCTCACCGAACACTACCACCTATTTGTGATCCCATTCGAACCTCACGGTTTGGTGCAATGTGGAAGGCACCGCACCCGCCATATGGATCCAAGGCCTCCCCCAGTAGCAGATTGTAGGAAGTAGAGATGTCCATGACATGGAACTCAGCAGTGAACTCTACAGGACCGAACATGATAGTTAGGTCGATCTCCCCAATGGTGCTTTTTTGTGATCCATCGAATGCCTTCACCTTCATGTCGCTCTCCCTTATCTTGCTTTGGTCAATTCCCATTCTTTTCAGAGTGATGAACGGGCATATGTTCAGACCGGAACCTCTGTCGATCAAAACCCTTCTTACGAACCAGTCTTTTCATTTGACAGTGACATGCAAAGCTTTGTTGTGATTCAAACCTTCAGGTGGTAGCTCATGATGCAATGGAAAATACGCGGAAGCTAAACACGATACAAACAATGCGGAAGCGATAAAACACAAGATAGATGATATCAATGATATCGGGGAAACAAGGATTGGGGAGTCAAGAAACGAGAAGAAAGAACGAATGAATAAATTCAAGACATGAATTAATCATCCAAAAGGGAGAAAGTGAAACTCGAACCTTACAAGGAATTCACGCTAGTGGTGAATCTCCATAGATTCCAAGTCGTACAAGATTCATGAAGCCTCGGGCTTCGGACTAGAAAGACTCGGCCTTCTCTAATTCTCTCTTCTCTCAATTCAATACAAGGTAAAACTTCTGAAAATGAAGAACTAAAATGCTATTTAAACATTTACAATGTTAAATGGACAAAAATGGCCCCTGAAGCTGATTCTGCCTCGCTTCCTAGGTCCTCTTCATCGCGATCGAGCCAAGAGGGTCGCGATCGTGCAGATCATTCTTCCAGGCATCGCGATCGCGCTACTGGGGACGCTGTCGCGCAGAGATCGAATGGACAAGGCTTCAACTCCTCGCGATCACGCAAGATCAACGCTGTCGCGCAAGGCAATATGCTCCTCTTCGCGATCGCGCAGGAAGGGTCGCGATCGCGAAGAACAAACGTCCTTCGGCAGGCAGTAAGCTCCCAGTGAACTCCCCTATTTTGCCCTGTTTTGGGCTGCCCTGTTTCCTGCCCTGTTTCCTCCGTCCTCGGCGCTCCAATGCATGATCTTTCAAGACGTTCCCGGAAGCCTTGACTCGTATCCCTTGTGCTCTCGAGCTTGGCTTTTGATGGTTGTCATTTAGGCCATTTTATATTGCATCATCCTCCCCTTCTTGAAAGGATTTCGTCCTCGAAATCGAACCATCAAAACCTACAATCAAAACAAGCACAACCAAAGCTTCCTACTTCACAAGTAGGTTAGCTTAACAAGAATAAGTGCAAGTGGTGTGGAAAACACACTCTTGTGATAGAGCCAAGCATCAATACCTATGAAAAAGCTTATGTCCCCAAAAGAGACAACAAATCTTGGCTCGACAAGAACAAGAACTCATAATCAAAACAAGCAAAGAGATCAAGGATATACATGTAGCAATTAAATTTCCCACGACCCCTAAGCCCATGACCAACACACCAAGCCTTCAAATCAATTTTATCACAAAGTGACACGTCGGCTTTGGCATGCTCAACACTCAAGGTGTGCTCAACATATGGGATGGAGTAAGTAAAATAGTTCAATTCACAACTAACATCGACTAGTCCACTCCCCTTCTTAAGAGCATTCTTACACACACCGAGAGGTACCTCCCCACCTCCCAAATCAACCCCAAGACAATCCTCCTTATTGGACAAGCTCCAAAGGAAGGTCTCCAAAATAGGTCCTTCATCATTATAGTCCCTACAACGAAGGCTAGGACTACTAGAAGATAGGTCAACACGACCAATACCAAGACCACTCTCCTCACTCGGAGTTCCAAACGTTGGATCATCCATAGAGCCTAACTTGACAAACCATGGAGGTTCGACTCTACTACAGACCCTAGTCCGATACAATTCACAACCACAAATGAGATTGCCTTCAAACAATAGAAATGTAAAGGCATGCACCTCAAATTCATGGCTACGCAAAAGCATAGAATCAAGACTAGGTCCTTCACTCTCACTCGAGGAGTCATCGAACATAAATCGATCCATCTCACACACGAGAGACTCCTCAAGGTCACACCCACCCTCATTACGACACAAGAGACCACCACTATCAATTAAGCAATCAAAGGAAAGAATAAGATTATCATGCAATTCATCTTCTCCTTTATCAAATATAGGTGGGGTGTCATAACAAGGTTCAAAAACAAGGTCAACTACGACATCTTCACTAAAGAGAGGTTCAATGAAAACCGAGCTCACATCATGATGTGGCTTTTCAACCCTCTCAACTAGTGGTTCAATTTCACACACAAGTTGACCCGAAGGCTCTACACTAGTTGCAAACACATTATACTCATGCAAATCATCAACTAGCATAGAGTTGTTACAAACAAGATCACAAGACAAGGAAGTATCATGCTCAAGGGAGGAAGAACTAACACATACCTTTGAAGTGTCATGAACGTCTCCACCTTGTAGCTCACATTCGGCATCTCCTTCACCTTGTCTTTCCATCTCGGAACATGGTTGAGGCTCCATCGGTTTGCCTCCAAGAATCCCTACACAAGAATTCAAACACATAGAAGAAAAAGATAAAGGGTTAAGGTTAGAATAAGGGGTGCCCTCACTCTCACTTTTTTTTTTTCCCTCTTTCTTTTCCCTCATTTTTTTTCCAAGGTTGGGTGTAGATTCGGGTGGCGAAAACTCACTCACATCACTCAACATAACCTCTCCTTTTTCCACTCGAGAGTTGTCACCGGTCGCTCTCTTACTCCTCTCTATCTTTTGTCTCTCAAATTCGGGTGAATTGGGACGAGGCCCAAGAATACCCATAGCCGGAGTAGGTGGACTTTTCACGTCAACCCGGAATCTAGGACTAGGAGACTCATCACTTGATGCCTCTTTTTTCTTTGTTGGTGAACCACTCGGGTTTGGAAGTGGCTTCGGGCTCACCTTGTTGACATTTGCCAACTCTTTTGTAGCACTAGTCCCACCATTGCTTGTGTTTGTAGGACTTCTTGTTTGCACATTGTTGCCCATGGAATGAAGTTCCCGATCCTTGCTCCTTTGCCTAGCCAAAGAAAGTGCACTAGTAGGCATCGGGGGTGGGAATCGGGGGTGTTCTCATACAAGAAGGGAAACCCGTTGCCTACTTTAGTGAGAAGTTGAAGGGTGCAACCTTGAATTACTCCACGTATGACAGGGAGTTGTATGCCCTCGTGAGAGCTCTAGCCCATTGGCAACACTATCTATGGCCTCGGGAATTTGTGATCAAGAGTGACCATGAGTCACTCAAGCATCTAAGAGGCCAAGAAAAGTTGAACAAGAGACATGCCAAGTGGGTGGAGTTCATTGAGTCCTTTCCTTATGTAATTCATTACAAAAAGGGTAAGGACAATGTTGTGGCCGATGCGCTTTTTAGAAAATTCGCTCTTGCTACCACTCTCGCTTCTAGACTTATGGGTTTTGAAAGCATCAAATCATTGTATGCTCATGACCCAAAGCTCAAGAGCATTCATGATGCTCTAGTGAGTGGGGAAAGAGTGGACAAATACCAATGGGTAGATGGCTACATTTTCAAGAATCGGCGAGTGTGTGTCCCCGAGTCCTCTTGGAGAGATGTGCTAGTTCATGAAGCGCATTGCGGGGGCTTGATGGGTCACTTTGGGGTGGACAAGACTATGGCCATACTTAAAGAGCAATTCCATTGGCCAAAAATGAGGCCTCTTGTGGAACGATTTTGCAATGCTTGCTTGGATTGCAAGAAGGCCAAGACTAGATCCAACAACCATGGCTTATACACTCCTTTGCCCATACCTACTAGTCTGTGGGTTGATCTTTCTATGGATTTTGTTATGGCTTTGCCCCGGACTAAAGGAGGACACGATAGCATTTATGTTGTCGTTGACCGTTTCTCCATAATGGCTCACTTTACTCCGTGCAAAAAGACTAATGATGCACAACATGTAGCTTCCTTGTTTATTGATAATGTCTTGAAATTGCATGGGGTGCCTCGCACCATTGTTAGTGATAGGGACTCTAAGTTCCTTAGCCATTTTTGGAAGTGTTTGTGGGGTGCTCTTGGCACCAAGTTGCTATTCTCCACATCCCACCACCCTCAAACCGATGGGCAAACCGAGGTGGTGAACCGGACTTTGGGAGCTCTACTTAGAGCTATGACCAAAGGAAAGGCCGGGACTTGGATTGAGAAGCTACCACTCATGGAGTTTGCATATAACCGCAGTTTGCATCGTATGATTGGCATGACTCCATTTGAGTGTGTTTATGGTTTTAACCCTTTGATTCCTCTTGATCTTACCCCTTTGCCAAGGGATGTGGTTGTTGATTTTGAAGGTAAAGCTCGGGCCAAGGCATTGCTTGAACTTCATGCCAAGGTGCGGAAGACTTTGGAGGAGGCTTATGAGAAGATAGCAACCAAGAAAAACAAAGGAAGAAAGAAGGTGGATTTCAAGAAGGGAGATTGGGTGTGGGTGCATTTCCGCAAGGAAAGATTTCCCAACCAAAGGAAGGGGAAGTTGGCACCGAGGGGCGATGGCCCATTCCAAGTGTTATCCAAGATCAACAACAATGCATATGTGATAAATTTGCCCGGTGAGTACAATGTGTCGACTACTTTCAATGTTAGTGACTTGACTTCTTTTGAAGTAGGTGATGATACCTTGGAGGAGGACGCCTTAATTTTGAGGATGAAATCTTCTCAAGAAGGGGAGGATGATGCAACCCAAATTACATCGAGACCATTCACTCGAAGTCAAGCCAAGGATATACAAGACGCTCACCTACACTTGGTTTGGAGAGGCGTGGATGATATGAGCTCGGGGGATGACTTTAAGACAATGAATTGGAGCTCAATCAAAGTGGAAACAGGGCAGGAAACAGTGCAGGAAGCAGGGGAGCAAAACAGGGCAAAACAGGGGAACACCTGCTGAGTTTACTGCCTGACGAAGGATTTTCATTCTTCGCGATCGCGTGCACAACCTTCGCGATCGCGAAGAGGAACTATTTTGCCTGCGCGACCGCGTCAAGCCTCGCGCGATCGCGAGCTTCAGAAATTGAGTGTGCTTCGCGATCGCATATACTCCTGCGCGATCGCGATGAACACTTGAGCAGCAGCGGACCAGAATCTAGGAAAACAATGTAAAGGAGTGATATAAATACACTCCTCCTTCATTTATTTCTTTTTACCTTACTTTGAACACAAAATATTAAATGAGCAATGCTCTTGAACCTTGTAACCATTTTGGCTTGAATCAATTGGATGAATCCAAGTTGCTCTTCAATCCGTCTTTGATCATTCTATTTGCTCGAGCCTAGTGTCTCTTGAGGATAGTTGCTTAGTGTAGGTGATTCTTTCCAATCGTTCGGGGTGTAACGGAACAAGTTCTTCGTTGCTACTTGGACTTCTGTGTGAGTCTCGTCTCGTTTCTTATCTTTTATCTCTTTCGTAGTTTCGATTGCATCAGCTCATCTCCGAGAAAAGCGATTCGGTTGGCCTCCATGACTTGTCCAACCATGCTAGCAAGGTTTTTAACTGAAGTATCCACCGAAACATGTGCTTCGTTCAATACCCTCATCAAAGCACTTTGGTGGCTCTCTGATTTGAGGAGAAAAGCCAAAACAGAGATTTGTGACGGGGTTTTGCCCAAGTGCTCAACTACGGAGTACTCCTTTGCTTGCACCTTCTTCCACAGTCCCTCACACCCTTCCTCGCTAATGCCCCGTTTATCTTGAGTAAGATGCTCGGGAGTGTAAATCCTCCCACTCCTAATCATCCCTTGTGCGGCAACAGTCTCAGCTACGGACTTGTTCTTCTTCTCCCTTTCATAATCCCATGGTACCGCCTTGTCACTGTATGGGGGAACCACATCAACATAGAATTTGGGAGCCATTTCCACCTCAATGGGCTCTGGTGCTTTAGCGGCTTGAGCAACTGAAGCGTTTGCTGGTACCTTTTCTTTTGCCTTAATAATAGTCCATTCCAAGTTGCATTCCTCATCCAATTCGATCAGGTTCACCCTATTATCTCCATGATTAGGCAGGGGGTTGCTGTGCACGTATGGAGTTTTCAAGTGTATCACCTTTTGGTCGATCAAATCTTGTATCTTGTCCCTCAAGGCGTAGAACTTTTCAGTATCGTGACCAGGTCCTCCAGAATGATAGGCACAGGTTTTGGTTTGATCAAAATAGGGTGTCATCCTATTAGGCATTTTGAACGGCACGGGTTGTATGTGGCCAGCTGCTTTGAGTCTCTTGAAATCTGAGTGCGAGATTCAGCCAATGGGGTGTAGTTTCTTTTGGGTCTTGGGTTATTATTGGCGTGAGGCCTTGGTGAGTAGGTGTTGGTGTTTCGGTAATTGAGACTTTGCGGTTATGTTGGTCTTTGTGGTGGTGGGTTTTGGTACATGGGCTGGGTGTTACAGACTGGGTAGATGGATGTGGGTGGTATGTATGGATAGGATGGAGGAGGCATTTGGTAGTAGTGGTTATGAGTAGGGGAGTGGTCAAGTGATGCGGCCATGAAGGAGACATCGTCCTTTTTCTTTCTTGAGGTGGTAGTGCTGCGAGCTTGTAGGGCTTTGTTAGCGGCTTGTAGTGCGGCCAGGCTGACAATCCTTCCAGTCTTCAGTCCATTTTCAACCATGTCCCCAATCTTGATCAGCTCTCCAAACTTCTTATCTTGCAGATTCAACATTTTGTCAAAATAGACATCTTCTTGTATGCGGATGAAAGTTGCCACTATCTCAGCGTCTTCCATAGGAGGTTGGACTTTGGCAGCTTCAGCCCTCCATCTAGTTGCAAACTCTCTAAAAGTCTCAGTGGGCTTCTTCTTCAGTTTCTCTAGGTAGAACCGGTCAGGCATAGCATCAGTGTTGTACCCAAAACTGTCAATGAAGTCTCCGGCCATTGCTTCCCAGCTCTTCCACTTCTTTGTTTGTTGCTTAGAGTACCATACTAGCGCATCTCCAATCAGACTGCGGTTGAACAGCTGCATGCGTATTTTCTCGTCATGTCCAACTCCAATCAGCTTGTCACAGTAAGATCTTAAATAGGCCATTGGGTCTCTACTGCCGTCGAACATGTTGAACTTAGGTGTCTTGTAACCTTCGGGAATCTTCAAGTCAGGATACATGCAGAGGTCCTCATAAGCTAGCCCTCGGGTTCCCTTAGTGTCTTGAAGTTGCTTAAACTTCTCTACCAACCATTGGACTTGCTCTTTGGTGTTGTCTGGGTCTTCCTTGGTCCATGCATACATTTCATGATCTTTGGTGGGTGATGCGATGGTTTTGGCTTCAACGGTGAAGGAGGGTAAGTTGTTTTGTGGTGCTTTTGGTGGTGCAGTGTAGGTAGGGTAAGGAATGTCTTTTTCAGGGTAGAGTGGATCTTTGCCGTGAGGGCGAGCAGTTTGGTTTGGTTGAATGATCTCATCAGTACGGGCAAGAGGAATCCTATTTTCCAGTTCGAGCAACCTCTGCTCCAGCTTAGCATAACTTTCATAGGCGACCATGCCTTATTTCTCAGGAGTTCTATTTCCAACCTTGTCAAACACAGCCATGATATTTCATCACGTCCTTGTCCTTGTAGGTAAAGGAGGAGGTGTTGGGATCGATCCTTTGGACCTCAACCGGTATTGCGGCGCGGCTAGAATACACAAACCAAACTATCAGGGATATGGGGACTGATACATCAAAACAAGAAGAGAAAATGTGAGTATCGTTTAAATAAAATTGCGTCCTATCATGCATGGGACCTCTTTTGTGCCAGAGGTGGGCCTATAGCAGATTCGAAGTGACGTTTGCATTAAACACATCATTTTATTTGAATAAGCATAATCATCACCAGTCTGAAACCCAAAAATAACAAGATGTTATTTAATTTTCTTGGCTTTATTACAACCACTAGTTTAAAGATGATGACTCGACGAAAACAACAACAAAAAAAGACAAGATGACTTGACTCGATACGACTAGACTAGGTGCCAATCAAAAAAGACTCCAGATTCAAACATCAGCTCCAGCGTCTTCCTTCTCCTTCTCTTCTTTGGTTTCCTCCTTGGGTTTGTGAACCAAACTAATGGGTGGAGGATCAGCAAATGTCTCCATCAGGTCTTTCCCAGCCTCCATTCACCCAGAGCCTTTATGAAGAACTCGCAGATTTCTATTCCCTTTGCTTCCTTCTCTTCCTGCGGTACTGACTTAAAATACTCTCCCAATTCTTTGAGAAAATCTTGTAAATTCCCAGCAGTTTGTCTTGCAGTCATGACCTTGCCGGTCCAATACTTGAGTTCGTCCACTTTGATCTTATCCTTGTATTGTTTTCTCATCTCCCTCTCTTGTGTCACCCTTAACTCCTTCTTCTTTGGTCAAACTCGTGTTTCACCTTCTCGTATTTTTCAGCAGCATTTGGAGCTTTGGCTTTCCTTTTTAGTATAGTCTTAGATCGAAACCTTGCCTTATCTTCGCCGAGCCATTGAGGGTAGGCCAGGGTAGCTGTGGGGTTCACCCTACTGTCTCGACCACGACAAAACTGCATAGTAAGCCTCTTCTCCCACATTGTCAATATGGTGAGAACCATCGGATGCTCGGTGTCCTTTATATCAACGTTGAAGCTTCTTCCCTCAGTCAACTGCGGGGTTTGCTGTGTCATTCCCACTTGTCGGAGGATCCTTAGAGGAACATAGTGATGAGTCCCTCGGAATCCAATCAATGTCAAGAAAGTGATGTCTTGACCTTGTATGGAGACAACGAAGCCAGTACAATTTTCAATCACCCATTGCACCTCTTGCAATTCCTCAAGCTTGGTGTACCAACCCTCCATGTTTGCGGGGTATTCCCATGCCACTGTTCCAGCCATACGGGTGCTATGTGAGCGGATCCCTCTATTCGAAGATGGTTTTGGTGCTATAGGACTGACAGGGACGCTATGCAAGTGTTCTATCAACCATATTTGCAGCAACAAGTTGCACCCCTCGAAGAAATTTCCTCCTCTTCTACATTTGGTTAGAGCCCGGCAAACTTCCCCCAAAATCATCGAAACCAAGTTTACTTGACGATTGAAATCACCTTTGCGAAGCCCCCTACTACTCTCCCTAGCCTTATGTCGATCTTGCCTCCTTTCTCGGGGAAAACCATGCTTCCCAGAAAAGCAATGATGAAAGCATTGGATTCAGTCCACTCCCAATCTTGAATCTCCCAGGCCCCAGCCCATTCATGCCTAAGTGTTGGATCTCCAAATCTAGAATGCGAGTATTCCAACGTGACTTTCCCATCATGCACTCCCTCGACATATGGATCATAAGGAGCTCCCAGTAGTTCAATGAACTCCTTAGGTTCCACGTCTCGGGGATAAATCATAGTCTCGGGTCCAGGCTCTAACCCTGCTAGCCCTTCAAATTCTTCTAACATTGGTGCCAGCTCGAAACTATTGAAATGAAACACAGCCCTTTCGTAGTCCCAGAACTGCGTAGCAGCTTCGACCAAACAATTCATGGCGGTGTAGTTTTTGAGAGCTATCAACTCTCCCAACGTCTTTTGAACATGAGCTTTGCTGACAATGGCCAAATCTTCCCACCAGAGTCTGATCAAGTGAGGAGGTTGGGAGACGATCTCAAATTGGAGAGTACCCTTTGCAGCCATAGTCTGAAAACAAAACAAGAAAGGGTAAAGACCAAAACATTCTTATGGTTTTGATCATGTTTAAATAGATGATCAATGTTTTGTGCAAACGTTTCTTCGAATCAATGCAGAGATGCAATTTTTCACTTTTCGGGTTAAAAACCCTTTTGAAATTTGGCGTAGGTTTACTAATGGACTATTACGTGCTAAGGACGTATAGCCTTCCTAGGTTTGTCATTATGCAAAGAAAATGAATACGCATTTTGTAGTCAATTATTCTCATAAATTCCCAAACATTTGCAAATTAGTACATGATAAATTTTTGAAAAAGTAAAATAAAAAAAATGAAAATGACACTTTGACTAGACAACACGCTCCTCCTCTAGCTTGGCTCTCTTTGCTTCTCGTGTGATCTCCTTGACTTCTTCCATAGCTTTGGTTAAGTATCCTTTGGCCGCTACCAAGTGTAGAATGTCTACCTCTACACACTCTGAGTTCCATTGCTCGAGCTTTGTTTCCAATGCCTCTATCTTTTTCCCTAGCTCTAATGTACGTTTCTTCCATACTTCGATCTCTTCTTTGTTCTCCTTATCTATTTTGACAGCTTTCAACATGAACTCTCGGTATCGAATTTGAGCTTCCGCCTCATGATCTCTTATGTTATTCCCTCGACTTAGCCCTACTACCACATTTCCCTTTATACTAGAGCGTTCGCATCCGGCGTTGTATCTATCAAGTGCTAGCGATGCTTCTCCCATGACTTGTCTCCCTACCCATGACTTCCTAATGCTCTTGACTCTTGGAATAACATCCAGTGTAACCAAACTGATAGTTATCATGTCTGGTATCAACGGTATGATTTTCTTCCTCCCTGCTTGCCTCATCACCCTTAATGGGTTGTAAGGTTGGAGACCTCTTAATCCCATAAGTATCACAAAGGATGCCCTCTCAGAACTAATGATGAAATCTGATGAAGGGAACCAAGTGAACATCCACTGAATTGAGTCCTCCATTATGTTTTCAACCAATCTTACCCATTTCTCTGTGCTGCTTGGTTGTTTGAATTTCGAATCTCCGTATCGTTCCCCAATTAAGTAGTTGCAACTGGCCGGCTTGGACAATGCTTGCACACCTCTTCTTTTCCTCAAATGTTCCTTGAACCATGCTTGTAGTAGAAGATTGCACCCTTGGAAGTATTTTGCTCCTCTTTTGCAACAACCCAAAGCCCGATAAATGTCTGCTACTATCATAGGAACTATGGTATAACGATAATCATCAATTCCGTTGAATACTGCATCGGCAACCATGACAAGTCTCGAACATATGTCGTGACTTGAACTCTCGGGGAACACCATCACTCCTAAGAAACAAATAGCAAATGCAAGTGGTCTAGCTCTCCTCCAATCACTGTAGGATTCAAACTCTTTCTTATGTTTGTCGAACGCACTCAAATACCCAAACCGAGTGTAGAAGTAGGAAAAGGGTATCTTCTTTTGTTGTAAGAATTCTACGTCCACACTTGCTACCATCCCTAACTTTTTACCAAACTCGTCAGCTGTAGGAATGCTAGGTGCTAGTATGCGACCCCCTTGCCAACGATGTTTGTCTAACCCCGAGTGTGACACAAACCCTCCTATTTCTTCCAACACAGGTGTTAGTTCGACATCCCCAAACCTAAACACATTCAATTCTTCATCCCAAAATGACACTGACACTTCAATCATCTCCCTACGCGGTTCCATTTCTAATAGCGAAACCAAATGATCCAAGTGTTGACGTACTTCGGTTTGCTCTCCCAATGACAAGTTGCTCCACCAACTAGTTAACAAAGGAGGTGCGCCCACAGTCATTCCAAAACGATAAATTTTTTTACTCATTGTGACCTTAAAAAAATAAAGAAAAATAAAGGATTAAAAACCCCGTCCCCTATTGAGAATAATTGGACAAATCAAAATGCGTTTTCACTCTCGTCTCACTTTTTCTCTCTTTTCTTTTTTTTTTCTTTTCTCTCAAATGCACATAATCATGTCCAAACGTCCCTTTGGGGTCGAAAAACCCGTTTAGGTAGTTTGGACAAGTTGAAAACTAGTCGGCTCACGGGGAGCCCCTCCTATGGTATAATGCATGCTCATTACATTTAGAAGAGTGGTGTAATACTAGACACGGTTCCCCAAGGCGGACGGCCAAGGAGTGGAATCAAAGACAATAAATAAAGTAAAAAAAAGAAAAACAAAAAGCGAAACCAAGTTAGTACAACAATAATGATAATGAATAACAAGATAATAATTAAATAAATCCCAAAAGCAAAGACTTGTTGTGGTTAGGACTTTGAGTATCCCCAGCGGAGTCGTCATTCTATCATACCCGATTTTGGACTCAACTCGAGGCGAGTCGGGTTTAGGATTTGGCTGGGTGAACTCGTTTGAGTTTAGATGTTGGAGTCGCCACCTAATATAATTTCTAAGGCGTATTAGGTCACCTAAGTGTCTAAGGTCAAGTTCAATAGGTCAACTAGTCAATTCCAGAGATTCTATATGGGTAAGAAGTCCAAATGACTAAGGGAAGAAGGTGTTAGGCACTTCCCCAAGTTCCACGAAAAGTGGTTACCGTCCGAGTCTAAATTTTGGGATAAAAGAGTATATATCATCATGAATACTAACTTGGGAAATTTAAATTAACACTTTAACTAAAGATGTAATATATCTATGCTATTTTAGAACACATACACAAATAGTTTTCACATTCGGTCTATATTTAAGCCTAATCGTATTTTACGGCCTGTAATATCATACGCCTAATCGTAAACGGGTGTTAACATACAAAGGGATGTTCAATTTCAACTTATATATGCAATTCACACATTTGAAAGCGATCTGCGCAAATAGTCTATTTTGCAAACGAAATTCAGATGGTAACAAATACCAAAAGGGAGTTTGTTTTAAAACAAAATGTTGGCCATTTAGGGTCGGTGTGACTCGTCACTAATTGTCGAGCCCTAACCTTAATGGCCATTTTTGTGTAGGGGTCAAATTTTGAGAAATATATAGGCGAAGGGCTGTTTTTGATAATGGGTGTCACAAAAACACATAAATACAAATAAAGGTTGTTGCATATAAAGTATAGGTACTTATAGATATAAAGCATGCAAATACATGATTAAATAGTTATACTTTAAAAAATACTTTAAAGTGTATAAACGACCCCAAGTATTTTATACGCCCCTATACACTATTAGATTAGTGTATAAGAGCATAAATAATGGTCAAAATCAGTTTATGCACGTAAAGGACCCTTTTTAAAAATAGTTTTGGGCCCAGACTTTTTATGCAAAAAGAAGGGCGAGTTTAATTTTCAGAAATAATCCCATTTAGACAATTATACACATGCAGCCCCCATTTTACCCAAGACTTCAGATCGTAATACAAATTAATCATGCTTTAGACGTGAGAACTCTCAGTAAGGGTGGAATTTCAAACCTACTGTTGAAAACAATCAGTTTTACATGGAAGACAACAATCAACAATCACTTTATCAAACCTAACCATGATGCATTTGCACATAGGGAGAAGGGGAGTGAGAAAGTGGCTCCTGGATAGCCAATTTGTACAACATTATTGTTGTACACCCTGTTTTAAAGGATACAAACAGGATACTTAGAAAATATACAGGCTGGGGACATTTCCTAAGGGAAAAAAATATAAGGAAAGAAGGGGCAACAGTCAAAAGGGAAGAACTCTATTCTCCAAAAGCTAGAGAGGCCTTTTCAATAGTCAAAGGTTTCTAATTCCAGAATCAGCTTAGAGGGTTCAGACCTTGATTCTATTAAACCCTCTAAATTCTCTTATAAGCAATGGGGTATAACATAGTCTATATAAGTCCAAACAAAGCTCCAAGCAAACAAAGTTAGCATGGGAAACAAGGAAGGGGAAGGCCTGGATCAAAAGGAAATTTGCTAAGAGCTTGTGTGATCAGGGCCCTTATAATAATGTTGACATGTTTTAACAACTGAGCAGGGCACCCAAAGCAAACAAAGCATACAAGTGACTAAGTAAAACAGAGATGAGATAAGGTCACGCTGAGGAAACACACACACACAGATGCACTCTAAAATCAGAAGTGAGGAAAAGTATTATACCTCTAACTGCATTTTAACAATACTGACATGATTTTAAATACAGGTGCAGAGGTTACTTAGGACACACAGAACCAAAGCAAAAACAGAGTACACCAGTAGTTTTAACAGGGACATGATAAGAGTATGCCAGACACACACATATATACAGATGTAATAAGTAATCAAAGGTGAAAAGGAGATACCTTTAGGCACTGTGACACTAGTAGAATGCAGACAGGAGAGGGGTAAAGCAGGATCAGCACACACTCAAACAGCAGTGATCTTTCAAGGAAGCAAGTAAGCAAGATGAAGAATTGGATGCCAGAAAGCTATGTAGAATTTTGCTAAGTGTACCAGTGTGTGTTTCTGGATTTTTTGGATGTCCAGAACTAGTCCTTCTAGTTGAAAAGAGAGGAGTTTATATAGGTGAGGGATGGGGAATTAGAACTCCAACGGGTGAAAGCCAAGAATGGCAAGGGAATATTATTTCCCAAAGTTAAAAGGATCCCGTTAAGAAGACTTACCAAGTTTAAGTCAATCAAACCCCAAACTTAAGGTAAATCAAACCCTATGACAAATATAGATTTCTCCCTGTTGATCAATAATCATCCAGGTTCAAGAATCAATATGCAAAGGTATTTTAGAGCAATTTAGGCTCGAAAAAATCTCTTGACAGATTCCCACAAATCTCCTAACGGATACTGGATCAAATCAAGTAACCCCCTCCCATTCAAATTCAATTTGAGCCAATTAAGATCATTCCAATCATATAAATCCATCACCCTTTTAATTTCCAACTCAAACAAACGAATGATCAGGAATATAACAAGAGTAAACAACAGCTAAGTATATTATCAACAAAGGTGAGCATACTGTAAGGATGACATGAAACAAAAGCTACAAAGGTATTAAATCCAGACACACAAACGGCCTAAGTACAGGTTTCCAATTAACTCACAAGTAAAGAAAAAATTCCAATCGTGCAGTCTTGTGCCTCGATTAGTCGGCTAATAACAACTAACATGCTCACAATTAGATAAAGCTAAGCAAGTTGACGCGTAGGAAAACACATAGGAAAAATACAATTAGGGATTAGAATTTACCTATTTTCGAACCGGGTCGGGTCAAGTCGACCCTTCTCGAATTGGGGTTGCAAAGAAGAAACCTTACCCTTTCATCCGTGAATAAAACCGTTCAAACACGAAAGGAACCCCGTCGGAGGCGTTTCCCGGCGGTGGCGATTTGGTTGACATAGGGTTAAGTTTTCCCTCGTCCAAACCCCATCGAAAGTGTATGGGTTATGTTGCGGACGACGAGGGGAATCCATTGACACTAATTTCCCCAAATTCCACCGGCCAACTTGGCCGGAAAAGCCTTCGACAGCGGTGGCGATTTATATCACCGAAGAGAGAGGAGAGAGAGCCAAGTCAGGGAGTGAGAGGGGAAAATGAGGTCGAGGGGTAGGGTTTTGGGGTCGTTTGGTAAGGAAAAAATGTTTCTGGCCGTTGGATCGTCTACGTGGATGATCGAGATCGATCCACGTAGGCGTGACGTTTATAAAACGTGGCTGATGTGTATAAGTGTGTATATATGTAAAATGTGAGGTGTAAAATGCGAAATGTATATATAGTGTATATCTAGTGTATATTAGGCATAAAATAAGTAGTAAAAATATAGGAAATTAGGAGATTAATTTTAACACAATAAAATAGCTAGGAAATGCATAAAATTGTAATTTTGGGATTTAAAACGATTCGGATAATTTTTTCAAAAAATAGAGATAATTGCAGTGATTGTAGAAATAGCTATGATTTGAGACGATGCTTTTGAAAATGACCTTGATTGTAAAACTATTATGAGGAGATAATTTGAAAGAAGTGGACAGGGCAAGAGTGGATACACGATTGTGTGTAAAATTTGAAAACTATTGACTTCTAAAATAGGAGGGACAAAATTGGGTGTCAACAATCACTTGAAAGCATTCCTTGATTGGGTCGCAAGATTTGGACCGGGCAATGAAATCAAGTTGAGGCTATTTGCTAGGACGCTTAAAGAACCAGTTTTGACATGGTTTGCAATACAAGGTCCTAGGAAGTTGAATAGTTGGGATAATCTAGCATGTGACTTCGTCAGGCAGTATGAACTCCCAAACCTAACCTTTGCAAGAGGTAGAGAGTTTCAAGAAGAGACGGTTGTGATAACATTAAGATCTGACAAGAGAAAGTGCGGCATGGTTCAGGCACAAGCCAAAGACAAAGGAACAACTGTCATACCAAAACCTTTGCCAGCCATAGCAGGGAATGTGTGGGCAAATATACGCCACCTATTGTTACGGGGAAACGAGTCCAGCTGGCGAGGCTAGACTTATCCTACAAGTCACTAGGCACTGAGGATATACGCTCGCTCATAGAGCCAACGACTGTTTAGGCGGTTTGGCCACAGGGCGCAGTGCGCAGGGCACACATCCCGTCGACTAGGGTTTACAGTCTCCTAGTTAGGTTTTAGTATACCACCGCCTTGAGTTGTAGGCTCATGACCCTATTAGTATTTATATTTTAGCTTATTTAGGACTGGGTATCACCACTATAAATACCTTCCTTACATTGTATTGCACATATCACACGATTCGCCTTCAACTTTGGCTACTCTCAAGGAATAAGATTTACATTATTTTTCTCCATTATTTCTTGCTTATTTATTTGTCATTATTTTCATCATATTTACTTACTTTTCCATCGTAATTTATCGTATTGCTTGTGACTTTAGTCATAAATAATTGTTTAACCCAGACGTGCAAATTTAGGCATAAACAATTTGGCGCCCAGACAATTGTAGGTGTTCTACGAAGCAAAAGGCGCAATCATGTCAGACGTTGGTAGCAGCGTTCCGACGAACTCCACAGATGGAGCAGACGAGTCTGCAAAGGATCCCAGCGATTCTAGCAAACAACAAAAAGATCCCATCTTGCAGCCAAAGGATTCTTCTCATGAGCTTATCCCTATTCCTAGCGATGGTTAAGGCGATCAACTGCCAGGAGGTAATTCAGAGTTCAGAGGCTTTCTCTTAGACATCCTCAAAACTGCATCTGAGCGGAACTCGAACTACATAGCTGAAGGGTTATCCCAGAGATTGGGAGCAATGAATGCTGGCTCATCTTAAAGGCCATTATCCCCATGAAGACCGACGCCCACGGACAACTCGCCAGCATCAACTCCCAATCGTAGGCTCAACCTGGATGTTGCCTCTGGAGGATCGACGACGATCAACAATCAAAACCTTATGGGAGCCCCTGTCATTCAGGATCTCATAAAGGAGATGAAGGCCATCCATGACCAGATTGGTAACGTGCCTGGTGCTCCATCCCACCACAATAGATTAGAAGAAGTTCTACCAACATGCTTACAAAGCAAGCGCAGCGCCGCTCCACATACCAAAGAACTTCCGCTTGCCGGATAACTTGATGTATGACGAAACAACCGATACGGATGAGCACATCGCTGCTTACTATACAGTTGTGAAGAGTAACAAGATTACTGAAGAAGGAATCCAGTCTGCTTTGGTGAAGAGATTTGGCTCAACCCTGACCAAAAGAACCCTTGCTTGGTACTTTCAGCTACCAATGAGATCCATTGAATCATTCACTCAGATGCAAGACCTGTTCAAGAAAGCGCATTCTGGTGCCCGCAAGTGGGAAAAGCGCATGGAAGACATCTTCGAGATACGTCAATGTGACAACGAATTGCTAAAGGATTACCTCGATAGATTTCAGAAGGAATGCATAGAGCTCCCTCCAGTCCCTGATAGTATCGCTGTAGTAGCCTTCGGTAAAAGCTTGAATTCAAAGGGATCTTTTGCTGCCCGAGAATTGTAGTGAAGTTTAACTTAACACCCAGTATCCACATGGGGTGCACAACATCAGAGGTACACTGAGAAACTTCGTTTGGAACCGGACCAGTCTCCTAACCCTGGCGATAAGTGAAGGAAGAGACCAGCAAGCCCGTCCCTAGAAGGTGAGGGAGATGATAGAAGGATGAAGCTGAAGGTTCAAAATCAAGCGAGCATTGGGCCGCAGAATAATTCTCGAGCGTCCGGATCCCTGTAGTAGCGAACTGAACCCCGGAATTTCAGGGACTTTGGTCTTCGTGTTAATGTTGTGGACCTAGTCGCCAATCACTTTGGTAAACTGGGTCCCAGGGTCCGATGGACACCTAACATGAAGGGATCTATAGGAAGAAAAACAATGCCATATTGTGACTTTGATCGTAGTGGGGGCCATGCAACGGTCGATTGTAACGCCTTGATGATCGAGATTGAACACTTGCTAAAGGAAGGACATCTCAAAGAGCTGCTGGAAGAAGGGCCCCGCTGTTTTAAGGGTTTAGAGTCTCGAAACCTGAAGACCATCAACGCGGTCTTTGTGGACGAATGGCTAGACACGACCTGGGGGACTGCAATAACCAGGATAACGTTTGAGTATATCCCACTCAACCTAGAGGAGCAAGGAGACCACTAAGGAGACCTCGTTGTATCTGTGGAAGTAGCTTGCGTACATATCCAGCATGCTCTTATCGACCCGGGGAGCAGTGCTAATATTATCCGAGGGGAAATATTACACAAGATCAGCCATTGTCCTTAAATATCCTCGAGTACTCGAAACATAATGGGCTTCAACGGAATCCAGGAAGCATCCGCTGGAGAACTAGCTCTACCAGTTCATATACCGGGCATGACGAGCACAACCATTTTCCAGGTGATGAATGGTAATCTCCCATACGATGAAATCCTGGGACGGCTCTTCAATTACCCGACCCTGCATGAGGTCGTCGATTTACGAGGTGAGCGGCCTCTCCCCGATGATTGTCACCTTACTTCAGATGGGATTACATCTTCAAAGTTGAAAGTTATTGAGGCCTTAGTACAAGATGTTAGGAAGGAACTCAGCGATCTGCATGATCCATTGGCGCTGATGGATCAACTAGCTCTCAGGGCAACTGAATTGGTGTATCGTCTTTCCAAGGTACTACAGAAGCAAGGATGAACCCTCTGGCTATTACAATGTTATTTAACGATGGCTCAGACGAACATCCAACTCCTACAGGTTCCTGTCATAACCAAGCCAGAGACAGGTGAGCACCTACTGTTATACGCATCAATATCTGAGATAGCTTGGAATGCAGTCCTTGTGCGAGAAAAGAACGGGCATCAGTTTCCTGTGAAGTATGTGAGCAGAATGCCGCAACGCATAGGCAAGTTATTTCCCTTACGGCTCCAGTTCATAACAACCGTAGTGATGGCCACACGAGAGTTGTGTTCGTACTTTCAGGAGCACTCTGTCAGTTTAGTCTCTTCGACACCGGTGCGAGCTATTATGTCTAAGCCCGGTCTGCCGAAAGATATGGCAAAGTGCGCGAAAGAGCTGGGAGAGTACGACGTCTTCTATCAACCTCGTACAGGTATCAAGACACAAGCGTTGGAAGGTTTTACCTTAGATTTTACAGAAGAACAGGAATAGAAGTCTGAAAAGTCACTCATGAATGAAGAAGCAATTGAGTACGGCTGTTGGGAAATTCGCACAGGAATCAATCCCAATGGGGAGAAGATCGACTTGTGGATCAGAACGCCATCTGGAATGATCTACCACCAGGCCATGAAAGCTGATGACAATGAAGCAGAGCGTGAAGCCATAATTCAAGCTCTTGACTTAGCCTACACACTGGGGGCCAGGAAGATCAGCTTGTATAACAAATCTTAGCTGATGGTTAATCAACTAAAGGAAATCTTCATAGCCGAGGACATCTGCGAGCCAGATCTATGGAGGAGGAAATCAGGGCAATCCTGAATAATTTTTATACGTGGGAATTCATCCAGCAAGAAGAAATCTCAGGAGACGCCATAGCATCCAGAGACCCGGATGACTGGTAGACGGTTGTTGAATTAACCCCCGCAGGCCTGATGAACCTTGAAGTTCCAGATACAGGATCCTTCCCAAGGCAGCTTAATGCGCTGGTCAAATATCTGAGCAAAGGAGATCTTCCTAAAGACAAGTCAGAAAGCATTTACTTGCGGAAACAGGCAGTTCACTATTGCTTGATCGGCGAGCAGCTGTACCATAGGGTCATCAACGACCTGGGGTTGACTTTCAAGGCTTAGCACCCTTAAACAGGGAAGCCCAACTGAATGACCCCAAATCTTTCAAGGATCAAACATGAAGTACCTTTGCTTGAGAAAGCATTTACTTTGTTTTTATTTCCTTTTGGGTATGATATTAATCAGAATGTTACGGGTTTTCACCCACAGCATCACAGGCCCCACACCTCTTCTATCAATAAAATTACTATTTTACTTAGTCAATTTTACACGTTTATTTAGATCGACTACGATCCAACTATTCATAGCCCCGACCAGACCTAAGTTGAAGTAATACACTCACTTTTCGCTAAAAAGTAAAGTATGCTACTCGCTTAGAGTTAGACCACGTCTAACTAAGCCACCAGGCATTAATCGAGTGTTGATCTCGCTAAATCAACAATTGCACCTACACACTGATGGGGACGCCTGTCCGCGTAGTACCAGAAAGTCTTAAATACTCGAGTACTAAGTGAAGATGTTTTGTCTCGAAATGAAAAAGGACCATTTCCACACGGGCTAAAGTCATCCCATTGTGGGTGCAAACAACCATCTGCTACGGATGCAACCTAGCTACCGTCTATCGGTGCACAACAGACGTAATTTCTCAAGGCAGGCACACTGACACACGTCCTTAAACTAGAACAATCATGACAACTGGAAGCCATCTAATATCTAGGGGCATAAACATACTGCTTGGTTACACATTACGAAATGCGTAATAACACAATTGATGAACATTCATTTCATTAATAACAAACAGCCCGTAGGCTCATAATATATATTTAGTTCTTTCTGAATACAATATTTTTTTATAATAATTGTAGAAAAACAAGGGAAGGGAAGACTAAAACCAAAGAGATCCTCATGATTAACATGGCTGAAAAATCCTTCATCTGGATTGTAGTTATACGCCATAAACAGTTCGAAGTTCTTCTTTTCTTCTGACTGCCCGAGATATGTCGGCCCGAGCATTCTTTCAAGGTATACGGCCGTTGGTGCAACCAAAGCTTGCCTGCTTGATCAAAGCAAGGGATCCCAGAAGCACCTGAGTATAGGCCTGACCTTCCCCTATCTCATCCGTTAAACTTGAAGAGAAACTAGAAGTCTAGCAGTGAAGCTTGATCATCTGCTTAAACCTCAACTAGCCAAAACGGAGTGCACAGCCCCACAGATCTTCAAGCGCAAATAGGAGTTCACCGAGAACATAAATTCTTGAGCTGGGAACCCATCACGAAGGAGCCTCTTCCCTTGGGTATCCTATAGATAATGGCTGATGGAGCGTTACAATAGCAGTTCAGCTGAAGCATATAATCAAGGTGAAAGCCATGAACTACGAAGGACTCCGAAGTTCAGTGACACCTTAGTCAACTGCTACTGTGAAGCTATATCCTCTTTCATGCCGTGAGATGGAGCCAAGCGACAGATCGCTAGCCCAGTACCATTGAAGGAGCGACCTGGACACATGAAGTATCCTGGCGGAGAAGCCACACGGAAGCTGAAAGGGCTAAGCGTCCTGACCCCACATGACAAGAAGAATATCACAACAACTGTTGTGTTAGAAGATGAGCACATCGTAATCAGTGCACATGCAATAATGAAGACATCCCGAAGGACATCATTAGAATCCCGATCAAACTTCATGACTCAGGGGACTTCATCATTCCCTCATGAACGAAGAGAGAAAAGAAGATAATTGCATATAAGTTTCCTCCTCCACGCAACATCCATTCGGAATAAAGAAGGTTTTCTGGGAATATCAAACCAGGATCAAAGGCAAACATCCTTAAATAGAAACTTCTCACTATCATAAAAAGTTGCTGAAGAAGTGAGTTATTTTCTGAAGAAGAGTTGTGATTTTCCCACTCCCATGACGTCACTATTTATAGGCAGAAAAGGATAAGGATGAGGCACGAAACAATCATGCATCATTATTGCTAGAGATATGAAATTATTTAAAGCAGTCAATGGCAGTTCCTAGAATGGTGCGCGAGATAGACATCAGCAGTATGTGTAATAACTGAGAGCGGGCTTGACTAGGTAAATTGCTACCTATTTGTCAGAGTTTCTGGCGGCGTTAGACATTCAGAGCAGAGTCCGGTGCAACGTTGCTTGTCTTTGCATTATAATTGATAGTTGCTTCCTTTATACATTGTTGGCGTGAGATGACTGGGATCGATCTTGATGCACCATATCTGTTTGTAAGATGACCAGCCGCGGGTTGGCATTCTATTATGAAGTTTTAGAATACGTCGGGCCTAGGGCCGGCGCTCAAATATGCGGTTCGGCTAAGAATTTTTAACGAGCATTCATTCCTTGTGTGCTTGCTTCTTAAAAGTGTTAAGTTAATCATGTCTAGTATGCTATTGTGAAATCTGAAATCATGCTAGCTCTTTCTATTATCTTTCCCCATGGTTGGATGGGATTTCTTTCGGCTGGGCCAAGTGCTTAGAAATTTTTGTGACCTGAGGCGTCATTGGTTTTCACCATTTTTCCCTAATTCGTGCGAGGTGATAGCACCTTGGGTTTTGTAAACTTAAAGTAGTAAGATCTAGTTTGTGGTATTTCCTATCGGTCGTGGACCCTAAATTTCCTTTGATGACTCATTCTTGGGTGAGGCCCAAGTATGGGAGTGTGTGGTGGATTGTGAGACACTTGTGATTTCCGAAATCGTCTTGTTGAGACTTCTTGTCAATAAAGGTTGAACTTTTTTTTCTTTTATCGTGGTGGTTGGCTCTAGCGGAATCGATGAGTTATGAGTTTTGTTTAGATGTTATAAGTCTCAGTGTCTCGTCTTCCTAGATGTTTCGGCATGACCGTAATGGTTAGTTATGTGAGTTGTCGGAAGCAGTCCAAAGTGTGTTGTTGTGTGGAATTGAGGAGTTCTGTGTTGGCCACGTTGGGGGCAAGTTGTATATGTGTGGTTGCTTTTTGGTGTTGGGTAAAGACTTTGACCTGTGCGGCTATGAGGGAGTTATCGCGGGCGCATCACTTTGTATAACTAAGAGTGCGGTCGCGGGAGTCTTCGCGTAGTTACATTGGTCAATCTCTAAGGCTTGTGCGACTTGTGACTGCGATCTTGTGATCAAATTGCGAAGGAGCTAAGTCTATGCAGGAATGTCTGTGGTAAGTCGTTGATATTTTGGCTGCTTGTTTGAAATAAGTAGCGGAGTTCTTCTAGCAGGTGTGACTTGGCGAGCCTTTGTTTTCAGTTTGTTGCTTTTTTTCTCCAGTGGTGTATACTTAATATTTGCACTAGGTCAACACTTGGGTATATGAATTTGTCATGGTGTTTTCGGAGACCGTGTTGTGTCGAATGGTGTTGAAGTTATGGTTTTATGTGTAGAACCATGTGTGGGTTTAAGGTTACAGTTTGTGGTCGTCGGGATCATATGTTTTGGCTTCACTAGGGAGCTGTTGTGGTTCAAGCTCTTGATCTGTTGTTTTTATTTGTGTATGGGTCGTTAATTGTGTTCTGATATTTTTGTCAGTATGAGGATTTGACCTTTATTTACCTTGAATGTTAGATTGTGTTGATTGAATATGTGGTCTTTCCAAGTTTAGATGGTTTCCTGGCGCGAATCCTATGTGGGGGAGCGCTACTCTCGAGAAATGGTTTGTTATATACCTTACGTCGTGGTTGTGGTGCATCGGCTGTGGTAAATACATGATGGTGTTGTTTGCTTAGATTTAAATATTTGTGTTATCTTTGGGATTGGTTGTGAGTGATCCTCGTGGATACTTAGGTATGCTGCACGGTAGATGGCTTTAGATTCTTGTCTCTTAGTGTTTGAGATTGTGTTATGCAGTATGTTTTGTGCTTTTAGTTGCATCCAAAGTTCTAGTTTGTGGTATTTCCTGTCGGTCGTGGACCCTAAAATTTCTTTGATGACTCATTCTTGGGCGAGGCCCAAGTATGGGAGTGTGTGGTGGATTGTGAGACACTTGTGATTGCCAAAATCGTCTTGTTGAGACTTCTTGTCAATAAAGGTTGAACTTTTTTTCCTTTTATCGTGGTAGTTGGCTCTAGCGGAATCGATGAGTTATGAGTTTTGTTTAGATGTTATAAGTCTCGGTGTCTCGTCTTCCTAGATGTTTCGTCATGACAGTAATGGTTAGTTATGCGAGTTGTCGGGAAACAGTCCAAAGTGTGTTGTTGTGTGGAATTGAGGAGTTCTGTGTGGGCCTCGTGGGGCCAAGTTGTATATGTGTGGTTTATTTTTTTGTGTTGGGAAAAGACTTTGACCGGTGCGGTTACGAGAGAATTATCGAGGGTGCATCGCTTTGTATAACAAAGAGTGCCGTCACGGGAGTCTTCGCGTAGTTACATTGGTCAATCTGTAAGGCTCGTGCAACTTGCGATTGCGATCTTGTGATTAAGTTGCAAAGGAGTTAAGTCTATGCAGGAATGTCTGTGGTAAGTTGTTGATATTTTGGCTGCTTGTTTGGAATAACTAGCAGAGTTCTTCTAGCAGGTGTGACTTGGCGAGCCTTTGTTTTTAGTTTGTTGCTTTTTTTTCCAGTGGTGTATACTTAATATTTTCACTAGGTCGACACTTGGGTATATGAATTTGTCATGGTGTTTTCGGAGACCGTGCTGTGTCGAATGGTGTTGAAGTTATGGTTTTATGTGTAGAACCATGTGTGGGTTTAAGGTTACGGTTTGTGGTCGTCGGGCTCATATGTTTTGGCTTCACTAGGGAGCTGTTGTGGTTAAAGCTCTTGATCTATTGTTTTTATTTGTCTATGGGTCTTTAATTGTGTAATGATATTTTTGTCAGTATGAGGATTTGACCTTTATTTACCTTGAATGTTAGATTGTGTTGATTGAATATGTGGTCTTTCCAAGTTTAGATGGTTTCCTGGCGCGAATCCTATGTGGGGGAGCGCTACTCTCGAGAAATATTTGGTTATATGCCTTACGTCGTGGTTGTGGTGCATCGGCTGTGGTAAATACATGATGGTGTTGTTCGCTTAGATTTTAATATTTGTGTTATCTTTGGGCTTGGTTGTGAGTGATCATTGTGGATACTGAGGTATGCTGCACAGTAGATTGCTTTAGATTCTTGTCTCTTAGTGTTTGAGGTTGTGTTATGCAGTATGTTTTATGCTTTTAGTTGCATCCAAAGTTCTAGTGATAGTGTTGATGTATGTCAGTTGTAGGCGGGAATTGGCTTAGGTTTTCTCGCGAAGCGAGTTGGTTTTTCAGGATCGGTGTGTTTTGGGAGTTGTGATTTCACCTGAAATTTGAGGTGGTATCTCGTTTTGGAGTGAGGCATCTTGCTCAGTGGTGTGGGGTTTTTTTAGTTAGGATTAGTTCATCTTAGCAGCTGATAAATGTTCGGAGATAATTTTGATAGTTGCCGGTTAGTGAGTGTGTTAGGCTTTATACTGTTGTATTGGTGGTTTACCATTGTGTCTTCAGGTTACCTCTATTTTTTTGGCGAGTCTTGGTCAATATTGGATCGGGGCATGTTGTGGTATTCTTGGGCGTGGTTATGTTTCTTCATTGATAGAGTTGGGTATCTATTCTTCTGTTCGTCGTCGATTTGGGAAGCCGTGTTTCGAGCATCTGATTGTGCTGACTCCGGTTATATGAGTTTTGTTCATCTATGGTTCTTATCATGATTTTGGTCGTCTGATTTGAGGTTTCCATATGTGGTTTGTGATGGAGGATGAGTTGCTATGTTTCTTCTAGGACTTGCGCGCTCAGTTGGTACCGTTCGGTCGATCGAGGTTTGTATAGGATATGTGGATTCAAATTGATTATTAATCCTCCTTGTACTGATTTGGTTTTGTGCCATCTGGTTCTGTGTTGAGGCATGTGAGATTCATATTAATCCATGTCAGATTGTTGGCCTAAGAGATTTCTATGATGGTTAGGCTTGAATGCGTGGATGGGATATCTGAGTTGTTCGTCGGTTCAGGTTTTCCCTTTTTCTTTGTCATTTTGTTGTTATTGTATTATTTTAGTTGTGTTGGTGACCGTGTGGGGTACCATGATATTGAATTGATTCTGGATATTTATATGATGTCTCCGTTTTCTTTTGGTTGGATTGTTGTGCCTCTTGGGTTGTTGTAGTTGTTATTAGTTCGGTCGTCACCCAGTTTTAGGGGAGATCCTGCCGAAATTTTTGCAAATTATGCCTTAGTGGGATTTATGGCACTGTGTATGGTCTGTATTGCTATTTGGATTGCAGGTGTGCTCTCGTTCCTTCTCATCGTGGTATCCTTATGTTCGACTTTGATATTGTTGTCGTGTGGGGCATTTACGTTGTTATCGAGTTATTATTGGTGTTACAGTTGTACCGTGTCGTTGTTGTAGTTGTTGTGGTTGTTTGATATTTTCAGCGATCCTTCAATTTTAGGGGAGGTGCTATCGAAATTTCTAAGAATTTCAAGACTTAGAAAAATTTGAGGTCGATTAGTGGTCTTCGAATGGAGGATGTGTCATTGGCTTTGTGCTTGGTTCGTCCGTGGCAAACAAGTCTAAGTGGGATAGATTGTAACGACCCGCTCGGTTGTTTTGGTGAACCCAATCTTTGATATGCGTTTTGTCGTCTCATTATCTCCGTTAAGTCATATTTGAGCATGGTGCAAAATTTGGTTTGATTTTAAATCCTTTTGGTTAAGTTTTGGTAAAGGTTTCAACTTCAGGGTTTTCGCCGACTAGAAAATGGTGAAAACCCGTCATATTGTGTAATCAAGCTCTGTTTATGAAATTAGTTGGTTTCAGTAGCTCTGTATGATCATTTGTGACTCATAGGAACTTTCGGAATCGTATTTCGAGTTCGTTTGGTCATGCTTTGGTGTTTGAGCCTATGGTGAAAGTGTAGCGCCTTCGGTGTTTTGGTATCTCATTATATCCTTTTGATGTTGGAATTGAGTTTTTATTTTTGGGATAGATGCGTATCAAAATTTTGAAGCTAACGCATCTGAAATCGCTCAAATATGAGGTAGTATGAGGTTTTTAGAGCCAAAATAGTGAAGCAGGTGGTTGCTAGTCCTTGGAGCCGACCCGGCGGGCCCGATGTTGAACCCCAAAAATTACCCTTTCTTTTGAGAAAAGATAGGTTTCGGGTATAGTGTTCAACAATATGGGACTCCAAAGGGTTTTCTTTGGAGTCGCCACCTAATTTAGGAGAATTAGGAACCAATTAATTAAATAGTGCGTGCAATTCCTCCGTTTTAAGGAAAATGGTTTTTTCAGAGATTCTAAGTAAGAGGTTCAATTATTTTCGAAAGAAGGTTTCAATTTGAAAGCACTTTCGAAAATCCACAAAATGTGGTTAATCCTTCGGTTTTCACAAAATAACTTAAAATGCAACTTTCAAAAATTAATCTAAAAGTCTTAAAATTAATGCCAAAATTCTAAAATTACATTAAATTATGCTTTAAAGGAATAGGGATTTAAATGAACTTAGACTTGAAAAAGTTGCAATTTTGCTAACATGAAAAATCTAATTAATTGGAAAGAAGTTGCAATTTATTGAATTTAAAATCAAGTTATTTGCTTAATCATTTTCAGATTCAATTGCACGCGCTATTTAACTAAAAGGTTCACAATTCATAAATAAAATGGCAATTCTAAAGAAATAAACTATTCACAAAATAACTCAATAACTGACTAATCATTCATTCATAAACAATCAAACAAATTATTCAATAACAATTAATTATTCTACGGGGAATTCCTAAAGACATGCAATTTCTAAGGATGGGAAAGAGGAGGTTTAGAAGAAGAACCCGAAAATTGGCAAACTCGCGGGAGCCTTGAATTTATTTTTTATACATTATGCCCATGAGTCTAAACATCACATGACTCAACAAAGCATTTTTTTAAAAGTCCTTCTTTCTTGACTTGAACTTGAGTTTAAAATGCGAGTTGACTCCAATGCGACCTCATCCCAAAGACCGTCCTAATTTGCGAATTTTACCCAACTCGTCCCAAATGTTCGTGCCAAAATGTACCTCGTAAAACAAACAAATAAAATTGGATTAGTACGATAATAAAGTGTAATAACTAATGAATATAGAATAATAATACTAAAGTAATAAAGTAATAATAATAAAATATATAATAATAATAATAATACTAATAATAATAATAATAGTAATAATAATAATAATAATAGTAAAGGGGTTGTTTTTGCAAAATTTAGGCTCAGATTTGTATGACGTATCATGTAGAGGCTCGGGATATTGATACGGTTGCAAACACGCCGGCCGGATGTGTTGCCATGCCAGGTACCAATTCCGTTACTCTATTCAACTTGCTTTGCGTTAAAGTGCATACATTCATCATCGCCTTTTGCTTTAGGGACACGGGAACGGGACGGATCAAGTGTAGTATCGTGTTCAAAATCCGTCAATTCATTATCCGTCAATTCCTTGTGTGGGCCTCAATACGTGTATACGTATTTTTTCATTGGCCATGTAGCATCGTGTTCATATCAGTCCATAAGCCTCAAATCAATTATTTGATTATTTTCATCGACCAGTGTAGTATCAACCCAATATCAGTTACGCGATATATGTTCAAAATCCACTGATCATAACAGAGACCAAGTGATGGGTCAAACAATGTTTCCTAAAAGATTCAGTGGAACCAGTGAAATGTGCAAGGCAAGCGGAAGACCCAGTCATGGATCAGATCAGCAGCAAACAACCATAGCAGCCAGAGAAACAATATACACAAGGACCAGTTGCCAAATCAAAAGTCGAACACCAATCAAATAATCAAAGGATGGTTTTTTCCCTGAAACTCAATAGTCAAACGTCAAAAATCAGCAGTCAATGTATAATAGTATCAAGCGTTAAACGCAGTCAAATAACAGAAGAAACATGTAAATCGACAGTGATAGCCGACGAGGGCCACCAGATTTGTCCAAAATCCCATAAGTAATCAAAACGATCCATGATCGACATACAAAATCCCATGAAACGAAGGAAAAGAAACATCAAACGGGGCGACGAAGTCAACGCAGGGAGAGGAGCAACGCCGGCGAGTTTTTCTGGCAGAACTCCGGCGAGGCTCGCGGCGTCACTACCACTCTCCGATCCTGATGTCCTTTTCCCCACTCCTTCAATCCCCTGTTATCGATTTGCAACTCCCATCCCCGGTCTCCATTTTCAGATCTGATTCACGCCAGTGGTGGTGATGCCCTTTTTGCCACTGACCCATTTCCCAAAACCCCTTGTCTCCGTTTCTGATCTTGTTACCAGTGGTGTGTGTATCTGATTTTGGTTGTATCTGTGGAGGTTTTTTTAATAATGGTATATGTGGGTCGTCGAAGAAGATGAGAGGGGTGGGGTGTGTTAGCGGCGTGTGGGATCTCCCTTGTGAGGGTGCCGCGGCTGGTGTCCATGTTGTGTAGGTTGTAGGGTTTTTTGTGTGGTGTGTATAAGATAATAGTGGGTTGTGTATGTGTGATATGTATATATGGGCTTTGCACAAATAGGATAGATTTCAAGGAGGGGAGCGGATTTGGCACAATTTTATAGTTAATTAAAAAAAATGAATGAGTTGCACGAGTGGTTAAATTTGGTGGGATTTTGCAATTTTAGCTTTTTTTCTTTGAAACTGCAATTGATCCTCTTTTATTATCATTACTTATTTAATTTTCCAATTTAAACCTCAATTATGAAAATATTACCAGAATTTAATAATTTTGAAAAATTCGGGACAAAATTGGGTGTCAACAGCTGCCCCTCTTTACCCGGAAAGGATGAAAGAGTTTCCAGGGTAAAGAAGTTGACGTGAAACCCAATTTTGTCACGGTAAAGCCAAGACTCCGATTCCTGGGATCAAAATGCGAGGCTTACGGACATGGCCGAGCTGCGGTTTCCGAGTTGCCTACATATCTCGGGCCGAAAGAGAATCAGGCCATATGTAGTTCGACGCGATTTGAAAATCGAAGACGAGATAGTAACGACTACTCAAGTGCGGGAAAAGAGGCTTGTAATCTCCCAAGTTATGAAAATGTGGTCGACGACACACCCATAAAGAGGGGTTTACACGGACATAGCTTCCACTGCATCTCGATAGCCGAGCCATCTTGTCTTTAATCTCAAACCTCAGACTCAGGGTTAACAAGAGACTTACCTCTAGGGTGGATGGCTTATGCGGGTGCGATTCTTCAGGTTTTCGTTGACGAGTCCAGCTCATATCAACGATTGCCCAGTTCACCGCTAAGAAAAGCTCCACGCAATGCTCCAAATGCTGCTGCGGTGCTGCTAAAAATCCTGTAATAATCTCAACAAACGGTAAACAAGCAACTGCTAATAAACTGTAATAATTGGAATAAGAAATAAATAAAGTGATAACAAAAATTGTAAATACGGGTGGTGATATCATCCAAAGTTCTTCCTTCGATCAACTGACAAGATACTCCGCCCGGAGAACCTCTAAGCTGATCCTTATTCTGAAACAGTAAAGCAAAACAATAAGTAAAGCGAGATCGAATAGTAAAATGCAAGGCTTTCATAAAATAAGTCGACTAACAAGACATAATATCTCAAGTCGACTTGGCTAATCTATATCATACGCAGGTAACATAACGTTCATTTATAAGGCGAACGAGCCCAAACATTCAATTGTAAGGCGAATGAGCCCAAAACGTTCAATTATAAGGCGAACGAGCCCAAAACGTTCAATATAGGTGAACGAGCCTAAATTTGATAGCATCCTGCAAAACAAAGTTGCAAATTGGATTAATTAAGGCAAGGTAATGCAAAACAAATAAGCAAAGTTGGGTCTTGATATCATCCAAAGTTCTTCCTTCGATCAACTGACAAGATACTTCGCCCGGAGAACCTCTAAGCTGATCCTTATTCTGAAACAGTAAAGCAAGATGATAAGTAAAGCAAGAACGAATTGTAAAATGCAAGGCTTTCATAAAATAAGTCGACTAACAAGACATAATATCTCAAGTCGACTTGGCTAATCTATATCCTACGCAGGTAACATAACGTTCATTTATAAGGCGAACGAGCCCAAAACATTCAATTGTAAGGCGAATGAGCCCAAAACGTTCAATTCTAAGGCGAACGAGCCCAAAACGTTCAATATAGGTGAACGAGCCTAAATTTGATAGCAGCCTGCAAAATAAAGTTGCAAATTGGATTAATTAAGGCAAGATAATACAAAACAAATAAACAAAACTGGGTCGTGTTGCTTGTATTAATAGTGCGGCAAAGCGTTGAATGCCTTCCGTTCTTGTTGAATCTGATGTTCAATTTCTGGTGGTCAACCTGAAAGAGTAAAGCAAGGCGTTAATTTCAAAGCAAGTCTGAAGACATAATTCAAAGCAAATGCAAAACAAAGTAATGCGGGAATGTAGAGCAATGGGAGAGCCATTTGGCGAATCAATAGGCGAAATAGTCCAACAAAGGGGATCCTCGTAGCCGATGGTCAACCTGAAAGAGTAAAGCAAGGCGTTAGTTTCAAAGCAAGTGTGAAGACATAATTCAAAGTAAGTGCAAAGCAAAGTAATGCAGAGATGTAGTCAGTGCGATAGCCATTGATAAATCAATTGGCGAGACAATCCGGCAAGGATGGCCTTGTGCGGATTATACTATTTGGCTTAGTTTTGAAAACACAAAACAAGCCTCGGCTTTGTCGCCTATTAGGAATGAAAGTCATAGAGGTAGAAATGCCGCCTGTTCGGCAATAACTCATGACAAAGCATAATGCTTTAAGTCATGAAAAGGGCAATGCGACGCAATTTGCAAGGCAACTTTGGATGCGTGTTCAACAAATTGTACATCCATAATGTGAATGATCCTTTCATTGCAAGCTTTCATGTTCCTGCTCTCAAAGAAAATTGTTAGTTTTGGGGAGGAAAGGGGGAAGTATTTGATTTGTGCAGACTTCATCCTGATCTTGCTGCTTTTGCTGCTTCCTCATCTTCATTGGACTTGGATTTGCGGATTACTTTCAGAAACTTGGCTCATGAACTCAAATAGCATAGATTTTGCAAAATAGAGGCAAGATAAAATATTTAAATGCAATATAGCGAGTGAAATAAGCATGCAAATGAAGTCAAAAAATGCATTTTGAAAATTTTGCCTTGACTTAAACTTGTAACATATTTTAAAACAAACTGAACGTCCTCTGCCTTAGACTTTGCACTGTTTGCTTAACCAATTCCAAAATTGTTGCCAACTCAACTTTAATACTCAACGCCGCTTCTTGCAAAATTCTGCCCCAGTTATAATCTTCCGCATCCCTAACTCGTTTTGCAAAAATTGCCCCAGTTGCTATCTTTCGCATTCCCAACTTATTTGCAAAAATTGCCCTTGTCCTTCTTAGGGGAAAATGGAAACTTAAATGCTAAAGGGTCGAGCCCGATGTGGGAGCCTACGTATCCCTCCTTGGGAATCAGACCGTGCGTAGTTCTGCATCACTGTTTCAACGCCATATACCAACAAATAAAGCTGCCCCAGTTGAAGTTCTAACAGAAGTGCGATATCCAAAGAGCGCAGACAATAACTTTCAGTGCGTCGTTCTCAAATTGTTCAGTTGTTTTGCCATACATCACAAGCAAAGTTTTGGCAGGTTTATCAATTTTAATTTTGAAACAGAAACAAATGCAAGCGTAAGTAATATAATAAGAATGGAATGCATTTTATTTTAACTTTCATAATTCGAAATGAGTTGATTCAGGTTAACATAAGCTTTAAAGTACAATGCAATTCAGGGCCTCAATCTGAATTAAAATTGAAAATGATGCTACTAAGTTCAATAGCCAAGTTCTTTCAAACAATGCCATTAGCCTTTGGTACTGCATCGTTCACGAGCTAAAGCGTCTACCATCAATCATATCTCGAAACCTTTGCATGGTGGATGGTCAGCCACCTCACAAATCCAACACTTGCCGAAGAAATAAACAAAACAAAAGAAACATCTCAAAGGGTAACTAAGATAGTTTGCATGTCATTCATAGGATTGCATACAAGCAAGCAACATCTAATATTTAACGCATTTTGAGCAAATAAAGCAAGACAAGCAATTAACATGTGACAAATCACAAATAGTTGAGCGTAAATAAATATGCAAACGCGTCCTACCCTGTAAGGTGCCTCTTTATGCAGAGGTGGGCCTAATCGTCAAGTTGCACGCACATGTGGTTATTATAACGACACAAGCCGTTTGTCAATACAACATCTGAGATAAAAATAAATCGACATAATTGTCAACTTCTCAAATTTGACATGGCAAATGGTTTGGGATTCGTTGTAATATCCACACAATCACATAATATGCAATGTCGTTGGGATTCAGTACCCGTCGACAAAAGGGCGGTTTCTTAATTCTTGGAAACGGTATCAAGGACCGGGTCCAAACTAAGGTGTATATGCATTCATGTTCCTAAAGGAAACTCTAGAGTGGGTTTACTAAACACAAGGCTGTTTTGAGTGGCAAGCGGTCACGCGGTAGTAAAACTATCCGCTCACCCCGCAGGTACGCGCACTCTTTCTTAAAGGGTTTTTTGTGAGTTGCAGGTGTGTATGCATACACCTCGCGGGTATAAGTAACCATGAAGAAGTTCCCAGGAGTGGGGGAAACATGAACGGAATGCCAGTTTTATATGTGCACAAATAAAGTGTAGTGACATGCTTTCAGTGACAAACAATTGCAAATAATCAAATTAACTAAACATGCTATTTTGCAAATAATAAACAAATAAAGAGTTATCTTGTGAAAACCTTGCGGTTAGAACCTTAAGGTATCCCCAGCGGAGTCGCCACGCTGTTGAACCCCAAAAATTACCCTTTCTTTTGAGAAAAGATAGGTTTCGGGTATAGTGTTCAACAATATGGGACTCCAAAGGGTTTTCTTTGGAGTCGCCGCCTAATTTAGGAGAATTAGGAACCAATTAATTAAATAGTGCGTGCAATTCCTCCGTTTTAAGGAAAATGGTCTTTTCAGAGATTCTAAGTAAGAGGTTCAATTATTTTCGAAAGAAGGTTTCAATTTGAAAGCACTTTCGAAAATCCACAAAATGTGGTTAATCCTTCGGTTTTCACAAAATAACTTAAAATGCAACTTTCAAAAATTAATCTAAAAGTCTTAAAATTAATGCCAAAATTCTAAAATTACATTAAATTATGCTTTAAAGGAATAGGGATTTAAATGAACTTAGACTTGAAAAAGTTGCAATTTTGCTAACATGAAAAATCTAATTAATTGGAAAGAAGTTGCAATTTATTGAATTTAAAATCAAGTTATTTGCTTAATCATTTTCAGATTCAATTGCACGCGCTATTTAACTAAAAGGTTCACAATTCATAAATAAAATGGCAATTCTAAAGAAATAAACTATTCACAAAATAACTCAATAACTGACTAATCATTCATTCATAAACAATCAAACAAATTATTCAATAACAATTAATTATTCTACGGGGAATTCCTAAAGACATGCAATTTCTAAGGATGGGAAAGAGGAGATTTAGAAGAAGAACCCGAAAATTGGCAAACTCGCGGGAGCCTTGAATTTATTTTTTATACATTATGCCCATGAGTCTAAACATCACATGACTCAACAAAGCATTTTTTTAAAAGTCCTTCTTTCTTGACTTGAACTTGAGTTTAAAATGCGAGTTGACTCCAATGCGACCTCATCCCAAAGACCGTCCCAATTTGCGAATTTTACCCAACTCGTCCCAAATGTTCGTGCCAAAATGTACCTCGTAAAACGAACAAATAAAATTGGATTAGTACGATAATAAAGTGTAATAACTAATGAATATAGAATAATAATACTAAAGTAATAAAGTAATAATAATAAAATATATAATAATAATAATAATACTAATAATAATAATAATAGTAATAATAATAATAATAATAATAGTAAAGGGGTTGTTTTTGCAAAATTTAGGCTCAGATTTGTATGACGTATCATGTAGAGGCTCGAGATATTGATACGGTTGCAAACACGCCGGCCGGATGTGTTGCCATGCCAGGTACCAATTCCGTTACTCTATTCAACTTGCTTTGCGTTAAAGTGCATACATTCATCATCGCCTTTTGCTTTAGGGACACGGGAACGGGACGGATCAAGTGTAGTATCGTGTTCAAAATCCGTCAATTCATTATCCGTCAATTCCTTGTGTGGGCCTCAATACGTGTATACGTATTTTTTCATTGGCCATGTAGCATCGTGTTCATATCAGTCCATAAGCCTCAAATCAATTATTTGATTATTTTCATCGACCAGTGTAGTATCAACCCAATATCAGTTACGCGATATATGTTCAAAATCCACTGATCATAACAGAGACCAAGTGATGGGTCAAACAATGTTTCCTAAAAGATTCAGTGGAACCAGTGAAATGTGCAAGGCAAGCGGAAGACCCAGTCATGGATCAGATCAGCAGCAAACAACCATAGCAGCCAGAGAAACAATATACACAAGGACCAGTTGCCAAATCAAAAGTCGAACACCAATCAAATAATCAAAGGATGGTTTTTTCCCTGAAACTCAATAGTCAAACGTCAAAAATCAGCAGTCAATGTATAATAGTATCAAGCGTTATACGCAGTCAAATAACAGAAGAAACATGTAAATCGACAGTGATAGCCGACGAGGGCCACCAGATTTGTCCAAAATCCCATAAGTAATCAAAACGATCCATGATCGACATACAAAATCCCATGAAACGAAGGAAAAGAAACATCAAACGGGGCGACGAAGTCAACGCAGGGAGAGGAGCAACGCCGGCGAGTTTTTCCGGCAGAACTCCGGCGAGGCTCGCGGCGTCACTACCACTCTCCGATCCTGATGTCCTTTTCCCCACTCCTTCAATCCCCTGTTATCGATTTGCAACTCCCATCCCCGGTCTCCATTTTCAGATCTGATTCACGCCAGTGGTGGTGATGCCCTTTTTGCCACTGACCCATTTCCCAAAACCCCTTGTCTCCGTTTCTGATCTTGTTACCAGTGGTGTGTGTATCTGATTTTGGTTGTATCTGTGGAGGTTTTTTTAATAATGGTATATGTGGGTCGTCGAAGAAGATGAGAGGGGTGGGGTGTGTTAGCGGCGTGTGGGATCTCCCTTGTGAGGGTGCCGCGGCTGGTGTCCATGTTGTGTAGGTTGTAGGGTTTTTTGTGTGGTGTGTATAAGATAATAGTGGGTTGTGTATGTGTGATATGTATATATGGGCTTTGCACAAATAGGATAGATTTCAAGGAGGGGAGCGGATTTGGCACAATTTTATAGTTAATTAAAAAAAATGAATGAGTTGCACGAGTGGTTAAATTTGGTGGGATTTTGCAATTTTAGCTTTTTTTCTTTGAAACTGCAATTGATCCTCTTTTATTATCATTACTTATTTAATTTTCCAATTTAAACCTCAATTATGAAAATATTACCAGAATTTAATAATTTTGAAAAATTCGGGACAAAATTGGGTGTCAACACCCGACTCGGACCCGCGGGTCTGGGGCATTATAAGGCTGATTTTATATTTTAGCTAGTTCATTTTTGCTCCATTTTTGGCATATGGGAGCTCGTTGGAACTGGATTTTTGAGTGGAATAGTTCCGTAATGTTTAAGGTAATGATTCTCTACCATATAAGGATTATTATACTCGATTTTGGTGTAATTTTATCCGTTAAATCTTGAGTTTTTATGCCTAATTTTGGGAGTTTTGTCCTAAGTCTAAAATGGAGTACCTTGATGATTTGAAGGGGTAAACGGACTCCCTTTTTGATAAACTTTATATGTGTGAACTCGTATTCGAATGGGTAAAATGATTTTGAGGTTGATTTCTATTTTCGGACTTTGATGCCCCGACCCACTTCGGGTAGCGAGCAGTTTTGAGATTTTGGTGCCCAATCGAGTCCCGATTTGCAAACTAATTATATATTTGGACTCGTGGTGTCTTGAGGAGCCAAAAAATATATTTTTTTGGGATTCATGCTTGTGGGCTCGGGGTTGACTTTTGGGTTTGACCCGGTCTGGAGTTGACTTTTGTGAAATTTTGAAAATGGTTATTCCTAGCCTAATTCGACGCGGTGAATCAAATTTTTGATAGTTTGGAACCATCCGAGGCTTTATTTGTGGACTTTTGGCTACATTCAGATCGTAGTACTTGTGGAAAGCGTATACGAGGTAAGGGAGACATGAACTTCTATTTGCTTGATTTTCTGTATAAGCATAATATATATCTCGTTAAAACTATTTTTTTGGTATTCAAAGATTTAAAGCTGTTGAATATGGGCTCATTAGTTGAAGTACGTTTGGTCTGTTCCGATACAATATCTATGCAATGATTATGATACATTTTTGGGTCTGATTTGAGATACTTGGAATATCGAAAGTATGACTTGTACTTAATTTGGTAAAGAGAGCATAATATACAATCTATTACGAATATTGCGAGTTTAACCGTATTGTGATAGTGATCCTTTTATGAAAGTACTGTTATTACTTTGAAAGTTTAGAAATTATTTAGCTGAGATATCTTATCATGATCTACAATATTACAATTAATATCGGGTATGGCATCATTATATGCCTATTTAGCATGCATTACCCAAGTTATATTATTATCCATTTGACGTGGAGTTATATTTTCGACAATATTTCTTTTATGTTAGCATTATCCCTTAGTTGATATTATTGTCATATTGGTATCTAGATTGGCCATTGGTCTAGCCTATTATGGTGAGGGCCTATGCCGTTGAGTTGATATAACCACTATTCTAGCCTATTATGCTGAGGGCCTATGCTACGGAGTTGGTATAGCCACTGGTCAAGCCTATTATGGTGAGGGCCTATGCTACAGAGTTGATATAGCCACTGTCTACCCTGTTATCATGAGGGCCTATGTTACTGAGTTGATATAGCAACTGGTCTAGCCTGTTATGGTGAGGGCCTATACTACTGGGTTGATGTAGCCACTGGTCTAGCCTATTATGGTGAGGGCCTATGCTACTGAGAAGATTTACCCTTTGGTCTAAGTTTTTTATGGTGAGGGCCTATGCTACTAAGTTGGTTTATTATTATGGTTGAGTTGAGATCCCTTGGTTGATATTTTGATTGAGCTAGGTTCTATTTAGATCTCTAATTGCACTTTATAACTGTAGTGAAGAAGTTATATCCTATCTTAGGACAATTGCACACACTTATCTATATATTATTTATCATACTAGCTTTTAAAAATTGTAAGGAAAGGATGGCTCATCGAGGATCTTACTAGTTCAAGGTGACTCACTCCCTTATAGTTTCTGTGTGCAGGTTCATTAGTTGAGGCACTTCTTGAGTTCTTGGTCCTATTCGGGATTATCTTCCAGCGTTGTACTTGGATGCTACCGTATAGTTCGTGGTATAGTCTAGTTCTTCCTTATGATATTTTAGTTGGGTTCGAACCCATTGTTACATATCTTATACTCACTGATGCTCCATGACTAGTTGTTGGGTTTAGGGTTGGTATAAACTATTTTAGTATTTTATTCAAATTATCATATTTATGACATTGTTAGTGGTTTCATAATATTCCACTTTACTTTTCCTTGTTCGTTTTCCTTTTGAAACCTTGATTTAAAAATCAAATTAACTGAGAAAGCTTTTATGAATTGGTTCGCTTAAGGGTAGAGGACCTTAAGTGCCATCATGACTTGATCTTTGGGTCGTGACAAATTGGTATCAGAGCGCCGCAGGTTCTAAGTCGAGTCCTCGGTAGTCATGGAGCAGTGTCTTAGTAGAGTCTTGTTTATGGGTATGTTGTGCACCATACTTATAAACAGAAGGCTATGGATGGATTTAGGAAAGTTTTGTTTCCCTTCTTCTAATCGAAGTTCGTGCTTTGCATGTTATTCAAATAATGTCTCCTTGCATCAGATACGTCGTTGTGGACGTATATTTTAATATGGCTTTTAAGTTGAATCACCCGATTGTTAGTACCGTTTTGTTAGCTGCAAAACATTTAAAGTGATAATCTTTTGAATCTCTATCTCTTCTCTGATCAGAGTATGTGTAATAACTGAGAGCGGGCTTGACCAAGTAAATTGCAACCTATTTGTGAGAGTTCTGGTGGCGTTAGACGTTCGGAGCGGAGTCCGATGCAACGTTGCTTATCTTTGCATTATAATTGATAGTTGCTTCCTTTATGCATTGCTGGCTTGAGATGACTGAGATCGATCTCGAAGCACCATATCTGTTTGTATGATGACCAGTCGCGGGTTGGCAATCTATTGTGAATTTTTTAGAAGACATCGGGCCTAGGGCAGGCGCTCGGATATGTGGTCCGGCTAAGTGTTTTTAACGAGCACACATTCCTTGTGTGCTTGCTTCTTGAGAGTGTTAAGTTAATCATGTCTAGTATGTTATTGTGAAATCTGAAATCGTGCTAGCTCTTTCTATTATCTTTCCCCATGGTTGGATGGGATTTCTTTCGGCTGGGCCAAGTGCTTAGAAATTTTTGTGACCTGAGGCGTCATTGGTTTTCACCATTTTTCCCTAATTCGTGCGAGGTGATAACACCTTGGGTTTTATAAACTTAAAGTAGTAAGATCTAGTTTGTGGTATTTCCTGTCGGTCGTGGACCCTAAATTTCCTTTGATGACTCATTCTTGGGCGAGGCCCAAGTATGGGAGTATGTGGTGGATTGTGAGACACTTGTGATTGCCGAAAGCGTCTTGTTGAGACTTCTTGTAAATAAAGGTTGAACTTTTTTTTCTTTTATCGTGGTGGTTGGCTCTAGCGGAATCGATGAGTTATGAGTTTTGTTTAGATGTTATAAGTCTCAGTGTCTCGTCTTCCTAGATGTTTCGGCATGACCGTAATGGTTAGTTATGCGAGTTGTCGGGAAGTAGTCCAAAGTGTGGTGTTGTGTGGAATTGAGGAGTTCTGTGTTGGCCTCGTGAGGCCAAGTTGTATATGTGTGGTTGCTTTTTTGTGTTGGGTAAAGACTTTGACCTGTGCGGCTACGAGGGAGTTATCGCGGGCGCATCGCTTTGTATAACTAAGAGTGCAGTCACGGGAGTCTTCGCGTAGTTACATTGGTCAGTCTGTAAGGCTTGTGCGACTTGTGACTGCGATCTTGTGATCAAATTGCGAAGGAGCTAAGTCTGTGCAGGAATGTCTGCGGTAAGTCGTTGATATTTGGCTGCTTGTTTGGAACAAGTAGCGGAGTTCTTCTAGCAGGTGTGACTTGGCGAGGCTGTGTTTTCAGTTTGTTGCTTTTTTTTTCATTGGTGTATACTTAATATTTGCACTAGGTCGACACTTGGATATATGAATTTGTCATGGTATTTTCGGAGACCGTGCTGTGACGAATGGTGTTGAAGCTATGGTTTTGTGTGTAGAACCATGTGTGGGTTTAAGGTTACGGTTTGTGGTCGTCGGGCTCATATGTTTTGGCTTCACTAGGCAGCTCTTGTGGTTCAAGTTCTTGATCTGTTGTTTTTATTTGTCTATGGGTCGTTAATTGTGTTCTGATATTTTTGTCAGTATAAGGATTTGACCTTTATTTACCTTGAATATTAGATTGTGTTGATTGAATATGTGGTCTTTCCAAGTTTAGATGGTTTCCTGGCGCGAATCCTATGTGGGGGAGCGCTACTCTCGAGAAATGGTTGGTTATATGCCTTACGTCGTGGTCGTGGTGCGTCGGCTGTGGTAAATGAATGATGGTGTTGTTCGCTTAGATTTAAATATTTGTGTTATCTTTGGGCTTGGTTGTGAGTGATCCTTGTGGATACTGAGGTATGTTGCACGGTAGATGGCTTTAGATTCTTGTCTCTTAGTGTTTGAGATTGTGTTATGCAGTATGTTTTGTGCTTTTAGTAGCATCCTGAGTTCTAGTGATGCTGTTGATATATGTCAGTTGTAGGCGGGAATTGGCTTCAGTTTTCCCGCGAAGCGAGTTGGTTTGTCAGGATCGGTGTGTTTTGAGAGTTGTGATTTCACCTAAAATTTGAGGCGGTATCTCGTTTTGGGTTGAGGCATCTTGTTCAGTGGTGTGGGGTGTTTTCAGTTAGGATTGGTTCATCTTACCAGCGGATAAATGTTCGGAGATAATTTTGATAGTTGCCGGTTAGTGAGTGTGTTAGGCTTTATACTGTTGTATTGGTGGTTTACCATTGTGTCTTCAGGTTACCTCTATTTTTTTGGAGAGTCTCGGTCAATATTGGATCGGGGCATGTTGTGGTGTTCTTGGGCGTGGTTATGTTTCTTCATTGATAGAGTTGGGTATCTATTCTTCTATTCGTCGTCGATTTGGGAAGCCGTGTTTTGAGCATCTGATTGGGTCTACTCTGGTTATATGAGTTTTGTTCATCTATGGTTCTTGTCATGCTTTTGGTCGTCTGATTTGAGGTTTCCATATGTAGTTTTTAATGGAGGATGAGTTGCTATGTTTCTTCTAGGCCTTGCGCGCTCAGTTGGTACCGTTCGGTCGATCGAGGTTTGTATAGGATATGTGGATTCAAATTGATTAATAATCCTCCTTGTACTGATTTGGTTTTGTGCCATCTGGTTCTGTGTTGAGGCATGTGAGATTCATATTAATCCATGTCAGATTGTTGGCCTAAGAGATTTCTTTAATGGTTATTGGGATATCTCAGTTGTTCGTCGGTTCAGGTTTGCCCTTTTTCCTTGTCATTTTTTTGTTATTGTATTATTTTAGTTGTGTTGGTGACCGTGTGAGGTACCATGATATTGAATTGATTCTGGATATTTATATGAAGTCTCTGTTTTCTTTTAGTTGGATTGTTATGCCTCTTGGGTTGTTGTAGTTGTTAGTAGTTCGGCGGTCGCCCAGTTTTAGGGGAGATGCTGCCGAAATTTTTGCAAATTGTGCTTTAGTGGGATTTATGGAATTGTGTATGGTCGGTATTGCTATTTGGTTTGCAGGTTTGCTCTCATTCCTTCTCATCGTGGTATCCTTATGTTCGACTTTGATATTGGTTTCGTGTGGGGCATTTACGTTGTTATCGAGTTATTAACGGTGTTACAGTTGTACCCTGTGGTCGTTGTGGTTGTCTGATATTTTCAGTGATCCTTCAGTTTTAGGGGAGGTGCTATCAAAATTTCTAAGAATTTCAAGACTTAGAAAACTTTTAGGTCGATTAGTGGTCTTCGAACAGAGGATGTGTCATTGGCTTTGTGCTTGGTTCGTTCGTGGCAAACGAGTCTAAGTCATTGTTGTAGTTGTTGTGGTTGTTTGATATTTCAGCGATCCTTCAATTTAGGGGAGGTGCTATCGAAATTTCTAAGAATTTCAAGACTTAGAAAAATTTTGAGGTCGATTAGTGGTCTTTGAACGGAGGATGTGTCATTGGCTTTGTGCTTGGTTCGTTCGTGGCAAACAAGTCTAAGTAGGGGCGATTGTAACGACTCGCTCGGTCGTTTTGGTGATCTCAATCTTCGATATGCATTTTGTGGACTCATTAGCTCCGTTAAGTCATATTTGAGCATGGTGCAAAATTTAGTTTGATTTGAAATTCGTTTGGTTAGGTTTTGGTAAAGGTTTCAACTTCTGATTTTTCGCCGACTTGAAAACAGTGAAAACCCATCATATTGAGTAATCAACCTCCGTTTTTAAATTAGTTGGTTTCAAAAGCTCTGTATGATTATTTGTGACTCATAGGATCTTTCGGATTCGTATTTCGAGTTTGTTTAGTCATGCTTTGGTGTTTGAGCCTATAGCGAAAGTGTAGCGCCGTCGGTGTTTTCGTATCTCATTATATCCATTTGACGTTGGAATTGAGTTTTTATTGTTGCGATAGATGCGTATCAAAATTTTAAAACTAACGCAACTAAAATCGCTCAAATCGGAGGTCGTATGAGGTGTTATTTTATCCGTTAAATCTTGAGTTTTCATGCCTAATTTTGAGATTTTTGCCCTAAGTCTAAAATGGAGTATTTTGATAATTTGAAGGGGTAAACGGACTCCTTTTTTGATAAACTTTATATGTGTGAACTCGTATTTGAATGGGTAAAATGATTTTGAGTTTAATTTTTGTTTTCGGACTTCGAGGCCCCGACCCACTTCCGGGTAGTGAGCATTTTTGAGATTTTGGTGACCCAATCGAGTTCCGATTTGCAAACTAATTATATATTTGGAATCATGGGGTCTTGGGGAGCCCAAAAATATATTTTTTTTTTGGAATCTGGCTTGTGGGATCGAGGTTGACTTTTGGGTTTGACCCGTTCTGGAGTTGACTTTTGTGAAATTTTGAAAATGGTTGTTCCTAGCCTAATTCGACGTGGTGAATTAAATTTCTGATAGTTTGGAACCATCCGAGGCTTCATTTGTGGACTTTTGGCTACATTCAGGTCGTAGTACTTGTGGAAACTGTATACGAGCTAAGGGAGACCTGAACTTCTACTTGCTTGATTTTCTGTATAAGCATAATATGCATTCCGTTAAAACTATTTTTGTGGTATCCAAAGTTTAAAGCTGTTGAATATGGGCTCGCTAGTTGAAGTACGGTTGGACTATTGCGATACATTATCTATGCAATGATTATGATATATATTTGGGCCTGATTTGAGATACTTTAAACATCAAAATTATGACTTGCACTTAATTTGGTAAAGAGAGCATAATATACAGTCTATTATGAATATTGTGAGTTTAACTGTATTGTGATAGTGATCCTTTTATGAAAGTACTATTATTACTTTGCAAGCATAGAAATTCTTAAGTTGAGATATCTTATTATAATATACAATATTACGATTAATATCATGTATGGCATCATTATATGTCTATTTAGCATGCATTATCCGAGTTATATTATTATCCATTTGACGTGGAGTTATGTTTTAGACAATATTTCTTTTATGTTAGCATTATCCCTTAGTTGATATTATTTTCTTATTGGTATCTAGATCGTTGGGCCATTGGTCTAGCCTATTATGGTGAGGGCATATGCCATTGAGTTGATATAGTCACTTGACTAGCCTGTTATGCTGAGGGCCTATGCTACTGAGTTGGTATAACCACTGGTCTAGCCGGTTATGTTGAGGGCTTATGCTACTAAGTTTATATAGTCACTGGTCTAGCATGTTATGGTGAGGGCCTATGCTACTGAGTTGATATAGCCACTGGTCTAGCCTGTTATGTTGAGGGCCTATGCTACTGAGTTGATATAGCCATTGGTCTAGTCTATTATGGTGAGGGCCTATGCTACTGAGAAGATATAGCCATTGGTCTAACTTTTTTATGGTGAGGGCCTATGCTACTAAGTTGGTTTGTTATTATTGTTGAGTTGAGATCTCTTGGTTGATATTTTGATTGAGCTAAGTTCTCATTAGCTCTTTGATTGTACTTTATAACTTTAGTGAAGAAGTTATATCCTATCTTTGGACAATTGCACGGACTTATCTATATATTATATATCATACTAGCCTTAAAAAATGGTAAGGACAGGAGGGTTCGTCAAGAATCTTACAGGGTCAGGGTGACTCACTCCCTTATAGTTTCTATTCTTAGGTTCATTAGTTGAGGCACTTCTGAAGTTCTTGGTCCTGTTTGGGATTATCTTCCAGCGTTGTACTTGGATGATGCCGCATAGTTCGTGGTAGAGTCTAGTTCTTCCTTATGATATTTTAGTTGGGTTTGAATCCATTATTACATATCTTATACTCATCGATGCTCGATGACTAGCTGTTGGGTTTTGGGTTGGTATAAACTATTTTAGTATTTTATTCAAATTATCAGATTTATGACATTGTTAATGGTTTTATAATATTCCGCTTTACTTTTTCTTGTCCGGTTTCCTTTTGAAACCTTGATTTCTTGAAAATCAACTTAACTGAGAAAGTTTTTATGAATTGGTTCGCTTAAGGGTAGAAGATCTTAAGTGCTATCACGTACTCGATTTTTGGGTCGTGACAATAAGATATCAAAATTCAACACTTTTGATGGAAAGGGGAACCCACATCTGAAAGATTTTTGCAGCAGATTGATTTGAATTGGCCAGAATAAAGCTTTGCGGATTTGATTGTTTATTCAGATTTTTACGGGATTGGCACTTTCATGGTATACCGAGCAAGATTTTTCCAAATGGAAACATGGAAGGATATGGCTCAAGATTTTATGGAACAATACAAGTTCAATATAGTAAGAGATCTTGATTTGATTGATATGTGCAATGTTAAAAGGATTTCTCATGAGTCTTTTGCAGAATATGCTATGAGGTGGAGGTTAGAGGCTTCTTAGATACATCTGTCATTGCCTAAGAAGGAGCTAGTAGCAGCTTTCATTGACATGCAAGAAGGCATATATCATGACAAAATGGTTGGCACTAGTGCAAGCAGTTTCTCCGAATTGAACCAACTGGGGAAAAGAATAGAATAAGGCATAGCAATAGGGAAGAATCGCTTCTGATTTATTTGGGTACACCATTCAAGCAGAAAAACTCCCAAATTTGTGAGGCTCTCAAAGTCAGTTTCAACAAGCACATTCTGATCATCTGGCATCAAAGAAGAGGAGGTTTGATATATTCACTCCTCTAGATGAGTTTGTAACACGCATATTTGAACATTTGCAACCTAAAGGACTTTTGAAACCAAGGAAAGGAATAATTCCTAAGCACCTACCTCAATATTTTGATCCATTAAAGCATGGTTCTTATCATTCAAATATCCAAGGGCATGATACTGAAGGATGCACTGGCTTGAGATACATGATTCAAAGCATGACTGATAGTGGTAAAATAATAGTGCAACAAGATTCTTTAAGTTGCAATTGCAGCATTCTACCCACAGGCACAATCTTTGTTAAGGCGAGGCATCAGCCCCAAGGTATTCAAAGAAGAAGAAGTTGGAAACTTAAGAAGACTAAAGAACCTCACTTTGTAGTTTTGAAATGGCATTTCGTTGCCCAACTATCTTATGTTTTGCTACTCTTTTGAAATGTTATTTAGCCTTGTTGTAATGAACTACTATCGACCTGATTCTTGCCAGTAGTAGGATAAGTAGGCAGCCTTATTGGGTGCAGTCCTCAAAATCATGAAAAAGTTATTTCCCCAAATAAGCCAAGTTAAAGCAATTTTAGATTGTATCTCTTGTGCAAAAGAAAGAATTTCAAGAGCGCCAGACTCTCTCAGCAGCAACACATTCGGTCAACATGCAAACAAAATACATATCTGAAGCCAAATTAGGTGTTCAATCAAGCCAGCCATTATTTTATCAAAACAAAGAAAAAATCTTTGATTAAATAGATGCAAATTTTTTGCATCTACCGCAAGGTTCAGCATCAAGGTAGAAGGAGCAATGAAAAGCGTCGCAACTCCTCACAAATTTTATAGAACTTATGATTTTTCTTTGAGTGTAGGAATCCCAAGCAGAAATTGAAGGGAACTAGCAACCATCACATCCTCGAAGATTGTCTGCCTTATCACATATGCAGAACAACTCTATTTCTCTCTTTTTCATTTTAGCTTTTCTTGATCATCAGTTTATTATCAACACCTTTATTCTAAATTATGCAGGAATTGAGCATCAGATTCAATATGGATCAATTACGGCATTCAACACTTTGCAGCATCAACAGTACAAGTTGTACGACCTCAGATTTTGCTTATCAATCTAGATTTAAACTTTATTTTAGGCCCGTTCACCTTAGAAATGAGCATTTCGGGTCCATCCACCCAATAATAGGATATGCCGGGCCCATCCACCCAATAGTAGGAAATGCGGGGTTCGTCCACCCACAAATAGGATATGCAGGGTTCATCCGCCCACAAATAGGATATGCAGGGTTTATCTACCCACGATAGGATGTTTTGGGGTTTCCACCCAATAATAGGATATGCAGGGTTCATCCACCCAGAAATAGGATATGCAGGGTTTATCCACCCACAAATAGGATATTTTAGGTATTTTCGCCTATAAAAGGGATATTTCTGGGTCTACCCACCTACAAATAAGATATGCAAGGTTCGTTCACTCATAAATAGGATATGTAGGGTTCATCCATCCATAAATAGGATATGCAGGGTTCATCCACCCACAAATAGGATATGCAGGGTTCATCCACCAACAAATAGGATATGCAGGTCTACTTCAAGTTGCTTTGGGACATTGGATGCTTTAGGATCAGATGTCTCATTTGCTTTATCAGTTGATTGGAGCACAGTCCAAGATTTCATTACAAATTACCTCTTCATGATTAAAATCATTATGCTTTATCATGGTTTATTGCCAAAAAGGCGACATTTTTATCTTTGTGATTTTGTTTAAAGTTCACTTTATATCTGCAAGTTTATTTATCGTTATTTATTCAATACTCTATTTATTAAGCTTTACTTGCAGTTACTCGCTTACCGTTTACCGAGATTTTACAGAAATTTTAGCAGGACCGCAGCAGCATTTAAAGCATAACGTGGAACTTTTTCTTAGCAGTGAACTTGGACAATCGTTGATATGAGCTAGACTCATCAACGAAGATCTAAAGAATCACACTCGAACAAACAAGTCTTACCTAATCCATCATTCCAGATTAAGGTGTTAGTTTGAATTTCTTCCTATTCATGCATCTTTCTCTGTCAATCGTGCGTGTGTTTGTCAATCAGGCGTATTTATGAGTCTTATCGAACTACATATGGCTTGATTCTTGTTTAGCCCAAGATATGTAGGAAACTCGAAAATCGGAGTTCGGCCATGTCCATAAGCCTCGTATTTTGTTCCTTTGAATCAAAAGTCTTGGCTTTATCGTGAAAAAATTGGCTCCCACATCAAATTTTTTACCTTGAAAACTCTTCTATCCTTTTCAGGTAAAGAGGGGCAGTTGTACACATGGACTAAATTTTGAAGGAAAAGGGTCAAAATCACAATACATAAGCTAACATGTAGCCTACCTATGCTAAACTCTTTTATACTAACCCCTTACGTGTTCTACAACCCAGAAGCTCCAATTCCCAAATATCAACCTAAACCCATTAATCCGCGACCCTTGCTCTCAATTCGATCCCAAAACGCGAAGAACATTGAATCAAACGAAGATTCTTTAAAATTTTTGTCATATTCTCCATACCGAAGCTGTGTTGACCAAATCGTGTGTATTCATTTCTATACGAATTAAATTTGAGGTGTCGATTTATGCTCAAAATGGACAAATCTGTAAGGATACAGATTGTGCAAGCCAAACTGACGAGCAACGAACACATGCAGAAGATAAATAAATGGAAAGTAAAAGATAGAAGTAAGACGTAATCTCAACTCAACCAAAAAAAACCAATGAACTAGTCTTGGAGCCTCTCAGTTAGATTGTGAAAAGACACCTATACTAAGCAACGATCCTCAAGAGAATATGGTTCTTGCAAATCGAAAGGTCAAAGAAGAAAATGTTCAATTGGATACCACCGAATGACACAAGTTCCATTAACAAAGGTTCCCACAACAGGGTTCACTCACGATGGAGACAAAAGCAGTACACTGCTAATCAATATTCAACAATAACTATCCAAAAATGAAATGCTAAGGAGGTTTATATAGAAATCCTTAAGGCAAAAATAGTAAAATACGGTCACAAACGGCCAATGAAACAAAGCCACACAGGGATTAATGAGTTTATGGCTCGGACGCTCTCCTACCTCGGGCACGAGTGTAGCCCTCAGTCGCTTCACTTCTTAGCATCAATCATCTGAGTTCGGATGCTTTTTGCCTCGGGCTCGAGCTTGGCCATGTAGCTTTCAAGTCTGGCACCCGGCCGCTCACTCTTCTAATTGCTGCTTCCCCCGGCCACGCAAGATGAACACTCACATCGTGCAGAGTCTTGGCTTGGCTTCATGTGACCAGTTTTGATGGTACGAAAATGACTGCATCTTGATCAGCACGGTCACGGGCTCACCTTCTTGAGAAGATTTCATCCTTGAATTCGCATCTTCTTCGTCCTCAGGTGTTCGGCCTACGACGCAAGGAATTAAGTCAGCAACATTAAAGGTGTTGGACACATTATACTCACCTGCGAGGTAGATTACATATGCATTGTTGTTGATCTTATTTAGCACTTGGAACGGACCATCCTCTTTCGGAGCCAACTTTCCTTTTCCTTTTCTTTGGTTCGAGAATCTTTTCTTACGAAAATGAACCCAAAACCAATCTCTCTTCTTTAAATCCAACTTCTTACGCCCCTTGTTCTTCTTTGAGGAAACTTTGGCATAGGCTTTCTCAAGATTCTTCTTCACTTTGGCATGGAGCTCGAGCAAAGCAGTAGCTTGGCGTGTACCTTCAAAATTAATAATAGCATCCCGAAGGATACAGACCCGCTCTTGGAGCCAACGACTGTTTAGGCGGCACGGCCATAAGACACAGGGTATACATCCCGCCGCCTAGGATTTACAGTCTCCTAGTTAGGGTTTAGCATATACCACAACCTTGAGTTAAATGCCCATAGCCTTATTAGTCTTTGTATTTTACCTTATTTAGGACTGGGTATCACTACTATAAATACCCCTCCTTACATTGTATTGTACATCATGCGATTAATCACCGAATTCAGCTATTCTCAAGTAATAAGAATTACTCTGCCTTTCTCTTAATTATTTCGTCTTGTTTATTCATTACTGCTTTCATTACACTTACATACTTTTCCATTGTAGTTACTGTATTGCTTGTGACCCTAAACATAAATAATTATTTAACCTTGACGTATAATTTTAGGCATAAACAGTTTGGCGCCCACCGTAGAGCCCAGGTAATTGTAGGTTTTCTACAAAGGAAAAGGTGCAATCATGTCTGACGATGATAGTATTTCAAAGAATACTGTAGATGTAGTAGACGAGTCCGCAAAGGATACTGATGATCCAAGCATACAGCCTAAGGATCCCGTTGAGCAGCCGAAAGACACCTCTCGAGAACCAATCCTTGTTACTAGCGACAAGAAAGAAGATCAACATGTAGGAGGTAATTCTGAATTTAGAGGTTTCCTTATAATCTCCTCAAAACCACGTCCGAGCAGAACTCGAATAACATAGTTGATGGTATATCCCAAAAGTTAGGAGCGATGTTTGCTGAATCGTCTCAGAGGACAGCATCCCCGCGAGGACCAGCACCCACGAATAATTCACCAGCATCCGTTCCTAGCTGGAGACTCAGCATGGATACCGCCCTTGGAGGCTCGTCAACAATCAACAACCAAGAACTCAAAGGAGCTCCTATCATTCAGGACCTCATAAAAGAGATTAAGGCCATCCACGATCGAATTGGTAATGTTCCGGGTGCTCCACCCCAAATTACCACGGTAGATGAGCAGAAGTTTTATAAATATGCATACAAAGCAAGTGTTGCACCGATCAGCATATCAAAGCACATCCGCTTGCTGGATAACCTGAAGCATGATAGAACGACTGATCCGGACGAGCATATTGCTGTGTATTACACGGCTATGAAGAGTAATGAGATTACCAAGGAAGAAATCCAGTCTGCTCTAGTGAAGAGGATTGGCTCAACCCTGACCATAGCGGCCCTCGCTCGGTACACTCAGCTACCAATGGGATCTATTGAATCATTCACTCAGATGCAAGACTTGTTAAAAAAAGCGCATTCTGGTGCCCGTAAGGGGGAGAAGCGCATGGAAGATATCTTCGAGATACGTCAACAGGACAATGAGCTGCTAAAAGACTACCTCGACAGATTTCAGAAGGAATGCATGGAGCTTCCTCCATTTCCTGACAACATCGTTGTCGTAGCCTTTAGCAAGAGTCTGAATTCAAAGGGATCGTTGGCCACCAGGGAGTTGCAGTGGAGTTTAACCCAGCACCCCGTGAACACATGGAACCTGTTGCATTAAAGGTATACTGAAAAGCTTTACTTGGAGCCGGACAACTCGCATAGCCTCGAAAACGAGCGAAGGAAGAGAGCGAAAAGCCTTTCTTTAGAAGGAGAATAGAACAGAAGAAGCATAAAGCCAAAGGCTTAGAACCATCAGGAGCCTGAAGGCAGAACAACTCCCGAGCATCAGGATCTCAAGAAAAATGGATGGAACCTCGTAATTTCAGTGATTTTGGTTTGCGAGTCAACGTCGTGGATCTAGTCGCCAATCACTTTGGTAGATTAGGTCCAAGGGTCTAATGGATGCCTACCATGAAAGGAGCTACGGGGAGGAACACAACGCCCTATTGTGATTTTCATCACAACGGCGGTCATGCCACAGTCGACTATAAAGCCTTGATTATTGAAATCGAGTATCTATTGAAACAAGGGCACCTCAAAGATCTGATTGAAGAAGGACCACGGCGTTCCAAAGCATCAGACTCTGAAAACTCTAAGACTATGTTGAAGGATGAGTTTTGAAGATGACAAAGGACCTGGTGCTAAGTGGACCATGAAAACGTTCACAGTTGCAGTAAGAGACTAAGCTGTTCAACGGGTTAATCGAGTAAAAGTTGGAGAAGAAAAAAGAGAACAGCTGGAGTCAAAGTTCCAATCCTACCAAGAAAAGAAGAAGCGAGAAGCGGTGCTGAAAAGAGACACGGTTCCTAAACGAAAAAGGATTGGAAACTAAGGCAAATTAACTTAGGTTTTAAATAAGGCAATATGGGTAAACCTTGTTTGAAACGGATTCCAAAATAGAAAAAGAGTTCTAAACTTAGTTGGATCCAGCTAAGTCAAACTCCTATATATACAAGTTAATTTGGTCAGAATCATTACGCACAAAAGACATCTCAACAGAGCAAATCAAGGAAAACCAGATCGTGAGAGACTTTGTGTGCAAGAACAAAGGCTGAGCAGCAGAACCTTACGAAGGAGCAGTTTCATAGTAAAGTCTTTTGTTTTAGTTATTCGTTATAGGCTATTGAGTTGTAATCTATTAGCTTGTTTAGAAGCATACAGTAGAGATTACTCTTTGTGGTGAAGTAGAGCTAACCTTACCAGCTAATGTGTGGCTTGGAAGGTTCTAGGTACTAGAGGGTTCTAGTTCCTTGATTACATTACGTTGTAGTCTAAAACTTGCTCGGGTTTTCCTTTAGTGGAAGAGTTGAAATCCCAAGAGTTTGGGTTGTGGTTTTTTATCCCTTGAGCAAGGATTTTTCCACATAAAAATCTCTGTGTTATTTACGTTTTTCGCATTAAGTTTAAGTTTCAGAGATAGGTGAAACTTGCAAGGAACCTGGTTCTTTGTAAGTTAGGCGACAAGAGTTAAGAGCAAGTTTTAGGATTTAAAAATTAGGTAAGGACACTATTCACCCCCTCCCCCCTCCTCTAGTGTCTTACATAGGTGCACCAAGTGCAACAAGTGGTATCAGAGCAGGTTCTCTCAAAGAAAGATTAACATCTTGAGAAGGATCTGAACAATGAGTGCACCACCGATCATTACCGAAGGACAATCTATTAATGGGCCTCCTCAATTCAATGGCCCATATTATGGATGGTGGAAAGGCAGAATGGAAAGCTTTATTCAAGCTGAAGACTTCCAGCTATGGATCATTACCAAGGATGGACCTTTTATACCAAGCAGAACTGTTGGACAGCCACCTAACGAGCAAACTGTTCCTAAGGAGATATCTGAATACACGGATGTTGATTTCAACATGGTGGAGAAGAATACAAAAGCTAAGAGGCTCATCATATGTGGACTTGGTCCGGATGAATACAACAGAGTTTCTTCATACAAGACTGCCAAAGAAATTTGGGATGCTCTACAAATTTCTCATGAAGGAACTTCACGTGTAAAGAAGTCAAGGATCCAGATGCTGAAAAGAAAGTTTGAGTTATTTGCTATGGGTGAATCTGAGTCCATCCAGGACATGATGACCAGGTTCACAATCATAACAAACGAGATGAAGTCACTGGGTATGGTTCTGACCAATGAAGACTTAGTAGAAAAAGTTATCAAGATTCTACCTGATTCATGGGAGTCAAAGGTTACAGCTATCATTGAGTCCAAGGAACTGGATAAGATTGAACTAGATGAACTCATTGGTAGTCTGAAAACCCATGAGCTAATGAAACAGTCAAGAAATAAAGGTGGAACCCAAGAAGGAGAAGAACCTAGCTCTAGAGGCAACAAGAGGCTCTAAGTATGAAGTGTCTGAGCATGAGATGGTTTTGGTCAATGCAGTTCGAAAGTCCTTAAGTGTTGAAAGAAGAAGAACCAGAGCCACTCCTGCCAAGAACAACATAACTGAAAATCCCGACTACTCAGGGTGTTTTAAGTGTAACAAGAAGGATCATGCCATAAAAAACTACCCATTGTGGGATATTGAGTGGAAAAGGTCTGGAGCTACAAAGGAGAATGATCCTAAGAAGACCAAACGTCCTCCCAACTTCAAAGCATTAAGGAGAAAGAAGAAAGAGGCTTTCTATGGAACATGGGGTCCTTCTGAAAGTAAAAGTGATGAAGAAGAAGAAGAACCAGAAGATGACTCTCCATTGGCTCTGATGGCTGATGATGAATCTCCCAATGATGATCCACCTGAGATAAGTCTCGAAGAACTAAAAACTACACTTCATACTTGCTCTCCTAGGGAATTGAATTTGCTTGCCCTGACTTTAATTGAAAAGATTGAAAATTTGTGGTCTGAGAAGGAACTAGCACTTTCTGAGAAGGACCAACTAATGTCAGTTGTGTCTGATTTTTCTATGAAAAATAAAAACTTGGAAAAAGCTAAATCTGATCTTAAAAAGGAATTAACTGCTAGTGAAGCTCAAGTTTTGAACTAAATCAGAAAGTCTCAGCCCTTGAATTAGAAGGTCGTCAATTAAAGGAACAGGTGTTTTGTGAGAAGAAGCAAGTTTCTGCACTCGAACTTGAAAATCAAACATTGAAAGAAGTGTCTGGTAAGCAAGGAGTTAGTGAGGCTCAAATCAACCTTGAAGCTGAGCTTAAAATGAAAAACTAGGTTCTACATCAGGTGACTGAGAAGAACCGGGTTCTTCAGGAAAAGATTGAAAAAGCTAACTCTGAGCTCACCAGACTCACTAAATGGAACAAGTCTTCTGAAGCTTTGAATTGGTTGCATGAAAATCATAATAGAGGTAAAACCGGATTAGGACATAGGAAACCTTTACCTGCTTGGAACCCTAATAGTAAATATGTAGGACCTCCTTGCAACAAACTCTGCTTCTTGTGTAGTAAGACTGGTCATATCAAGAATGAATGCAATGTTGCAAAAGGAGCAGTTAAAAGGAATAAAAAATCAGTTTTACCTTACTGGGCTAGAAAAGATTTGATACATCCATTCGATAACAAAAGGGAACCCAAGCTTGTCTGGGTTCCTATTACTAACCCTTGATTTTCTTTTGCAGGCTGGAGTGAGATGGAACAACCCAAGCTGGATTCTTGATAGTGGGTGTTCCAGACACATGACAGGAGATAGAAGAAACTTTCTCTCACTCGCAGCATTTCAAGGGGGTAGTGTGGCTTTTGGAGGAGGCAAAAGCGGTGAAATTGTTGGCATTGGAAAAGTTGGGAGATCCCTCAATCATGCTATTGACAATGTACTCTGTGTGGATGGATTGAGGAACAATCTTCTAAGTATCTCTTAACTATGTGATAGAGGAAATCTGATGAGTTTCACATCTGTAGGTTGCACTGTAAAGAACCTGCAGACTAGTGAAGTGATAATGGAAGGGAAACGAGCTAATAATGTGTACAAGGCTACATTAAGTTCTCTTCCTGAGAATAATCTGACTTGTTTGAATGTGCTAGAGAATGATAGTCAGTTGTGGCACAAGAGGCTAGGACATGCAAGCTTAACTTAATTGAATAAATTGATGTCAAAGGACATGGTTCGTGGAATGCCAAGTAAGAGGTTCAATGACATCAAGATTTGTGATGCTTGTGTGAGGGGGAAACATGTAAGATCTTCATTCAAGTCAAAGAAAGTGGTTAGTATGTCTAAACCACTTGAGCTGGTTCACATGGACTTGTGTAGACCAATGAGGATAAGGAGTAGAGGAGGTAAGAGGTTCGTGATGGTAATAGTTGATGACTACTCCAGATACACATGGACCTTGTTCCTCAGATCTAAAGATGAAGCATATGATATGTTCGAGGACTGGGTTAGAATCAATCAGAAGAAACTGGGGCTTCAACTAGTAAGTATAAGGTCCGACCATGGAACAGAGTTTGATAATGCTAAGTTTGCAGAATATTGTAATAAACATGGTGTGGATCACAACTTCTCTGCACCAAGGACCCCTCAGCAAAATGGTGTGGTTGAAAGGAAGAACAAGTCCTTAAAGGACATGGCTAGAACTAGATTGTTGTCAAGCAGCCTATCAAAGAGTTTTTGGGCTGAAGCAGTCAACACCGCTTGCTACTTACTGAATCGTTGTTCTATCCGTCCCCTATTAGAGAAAACTCCATATGAGCTGATTAGAGGCAGGAAACCTAATATTGCACATCTCAGAGCTTTTGGGTGCAAGTGTTTCGTGCATAACAATGGGAAAGAACCTCTAGGGAAGTTTGATGCAAGAAGTGATGAAGCCATATTCTTGGGATATTCTTCAGAAAGTAAAGCTTATAAAGTGTTCAACAAGAGGACATTGACTATAGAAGAAAGTGTGCATGTGGTATTTGATGAATCTGAAGCTGTTGCAAACAGACAAGAAGATGATGATTAGGAGATTGGTCTTGCGAGAGATGAACCTGCTGAAGACCCTGAGAATATGAATGGGGTTAAAAGTAATCATGATGATAAGGATCAAACTCAGGGAGAACTAGAAGGCAATCAGACAGGGGGAACTGAAGAGCAAGATGAAGAGGACTTAGATGACTCAGCTCCTCCTGGAAACACCATTCATCAGATTCAACCTAAACCTTGGAAGTATCAAGTTCTCATCCACTGGAGAACCTCATGTCTGATCTGAATACTGGAGTTGTTACTAGAAGAGCTTTAAAGAATTTCTGTGCATTCTTTGCGTTTCTGTCCTCAATAGAACCTAAGAATGTACGTGAAGCACTTGAGGATCCAGATTGGGTGATTGCTATGCAATAGGAACTTTATTAGTTTGAACGAAGTAAGGTATGGCACCTGGTCCCTCGATCATCGTACAGGTCCATCATTGGTACTAAATGGGTCTTTAGAAACAAGTTGTATGAACACGGCATAGTAACAAGGAACAAGGCAAGACTGGTGGTTCAAGGTTACAATCAAGAAGAAGGAATCAATTATGATGAAACCTTTGCACCTGTTGCTAGGATGGAACCATTAGAATGCTAATTGCCTTTGCAGCTTACATGGGGTTTAAGCTGTACCAGATGGACGTGAAGAGTGCATTCCTTAATGGTTATCTGAATGAAGAGGTGTATGTGGTTCAACCATCTGGTTCCTAGGGCTTGGTATGAAAGATTGTCTGGGTTCTTATTGAAGAATGGGTTTACAAGAGGTAAAATAGACAATACTCTGTTCTTAAGGAAGAAAGCCAAGGACCTGCTAATTGTTCAAGTATATGTAGACGACATTATATTTGGAGTTACTAATGAGAACCTTTGCAAGGAATTTTCCGACCTAATGGGAAGTGAATTTGAGATGAGTATGATGGGTGAGCAGAATTTCTTCTTAGGCTTACAAATCAAGCAAACTCAGGAAGGCACAATGATCCATTAGCAGAAGTACATCAAAGAGCTTTTAAGGAAGTATGATATGAAATCTGCTAAGGATATGAACACACCCATTGCTCCTGGAACGAAGATAGATCTGGATGAAACTGGTGCTTCAATTGATGAAACTAAGTACAGAGGGATGATTGGTTCTTTACTGTATTTAACTGCAAGTCGTCCAGACATTGTTTATAGTATGGGGTTGTGTGCAAGGTTCCAGTCAAAACCAAAGGAGTCACACTTAACTACAGTCAAGAGAATCTTGAGATATTTGAAAGGAACTCAAGATCTTGGATTATGGTACCCAAAAGGTGAAAGTTTTTTATTTAATTGGGTATGCTGATACAGACTATGCTGATCACTTGGTTGATAGGAAAAGTACATTTGGGATGGCACAATTCCTAGGTCCTTGTTTAGTTTCATGGGCTACAAAGAAGCAAAATTCAGTGGCACTATCTACAGTTGAGGCTGAATATGTAGCAGCTGCTTTATGTTGTTCACAGCTATTATGGATCAAGCAGCAGTTGGAGGACTTTGGAATCAAGTGTGGACCAGTTCCAATCTTTTGTGACAATACCAGTGCAGTCAACATAACCAAGAACCCGGTCCAGCACAAGAGAACAAAGCATTTTAATATTAGGCATTACTTTTTAAGGGACAATGTTGAGAAAGGCTTAATTACTATGAACTTTTGCAGGACTGAGGATCAAATTGCTGATATCTTCACTAAGGAATTGAACAGGATACAATTTGAAAAGAACAGGCTTGAGCTAGGGATGACCAAGATACAGTGAACGAGCCAGCACCTGGTTCTCCCAATGATTGGCTAGTGAAGTTTCCTTGTTCTACCTAGCTTAACTTTGTTTAGTTGATTCTAAATATGAAACTTAATTGTTTTTGCTTGCTAACCTGTTTGGAACCTGTTTTCATGACTTAGGTACCAGCAAAATATTTTATATAAAGGATATTATTGAAGAAACTGGGGGGATTGGCATGGCAGGACTTGCCAAGTCTTTTTTGTGTGGAAAAAGGCTCAAGTTTTAAACATGAAATCTAGAGTCTTCATTTAATTAGTGTTATTAACTATGTAACATTCTCACCCCAATGTTTTGTAAGTTGCACAATAGTCCATGTATATAATGTAGTTTTTTGCAAAATTTGGCCATTTACCTAGCTGCTTCCCTCTCTCCTCTCCCCCGTTTTCCCTCCATTTTTTCCACATTCCATTCCCACCCAAAGTTCCACCATAGCTGCTGAGCTTCCGTTCGTAGATCGAAATAATACCCATTCCACCATAGCTACTGAGCTTATTATCTTGAATATCTTTTCCATTTTTAGGCGATACAAGCTAAGATCACCCACATTTGGGTTATACGGTATTTCGTTAAATCTGGTCGTTTGTTATCCATTAACGGGGAAATCTTGTTCCTCCAATTTTAATCGTATCAATTCAGTCATCTCCGGTAAGTGTACTAACTTTTCGAACATGTTTTTTGTTGTTTTTGTTGATTCGGGGTTGTTACGGATTCAGTTCCTCCGAACAATCTGCCTGAAATTCCAAACACCATTTCGACTTTCCTATGGCCGTAATTGTAATTCCAAACATATCGCTAGCGTTTTACACGGCGTATGTATTTTATTGGAATTTTACAGATAATGTTCGGAACATTTTGTAGGATGTTTGAGCATTCTGTATGCAGTTTGGAACATCTTGCGTTAAGCATCGAAAAAGTGTAAGGTGATGTTCAGAACGTCTGCATGCGATGTTCCAAACGAGCAACACTAAGGTTTGGAACATCTTGCATTAAGCAATGAAAAACTGTAATATGATGTGCAGAACGTCAGCAGAGATGTTCCAAACGAGCAACATTGTGGTTTGGAACATACTGTATAAATATTAGTAATACTAATAGTTGGTCATTCCAATTTATTGCAGGTGACCATCGATGGGTGAGGTTATATTAGGAGTTAATTATCAAGGTCAATGGGTGGAGCATTCTAAATGTTATGCTTGGGTTCCGAAGGTTAAAGAATTAAGACCGATTCTTGTGCCTAGAGATGTTACGTATCATGTTCTACTTAACAAAATCATCGGAAGTTGGGGGATAAGAGACAATCCGAGGGACATTTGCATTACTTACATGCTGAGTGTTTCCGCAAATCAAAAGACTCCTGTCGTTACAATAAGAAATGATGATGATGTACGCCTTTATATGGCTGACGTTGATCGTAATGGTGCTAGGCCCACACTAAGGGTAATTGTGGTTTCTACGATGGAGGAATGTGTTGGTTATAATGACCAAGAAATGCCAAATAGTGGAGGGCATGATTTTAGTCAGCGATTGGATGACTTACGTGAAGAAGTAGAAGAAGACAGAGGAGGAGGGGTAGAAGAAGACAGAGGAGGCGTAGATGTAGATGAAGAAAAAGAAGAAGAAGAAGTAGAAGAAGAAAAATATGTAGAGGAACATCCTGCCATTTATACCCCTGTGTTTCCAACACAAAGCAGCGAGCCGATATTTCACTTCGTCGATGGCACAGGTTTTGAAAAAGGTATGACTTTCTCCAATAAGAAAGAACTGGTCACCAAATTGAAGATTGCAGCAGTTAAACATCGTTTTAATTACAAACCATTGAAGAATACTGCAAAGATTTTTAATGCTAGATGTTTAGATGTGAAATGCAAATGGTGGTTAAGGGCAATGAGGTATAAAAGTAATGATAGGTTCTACATCATCGTTTACAATAACATGCACACATGTGGGGTCCAACATCATTCCAGTCATAATTCACAGGCCTCTGCCCAGATAATTGGTGAGTTCATGAAAGGTAAATATTTAATGGGAAAAGGTCCAACCACAAAAGCTGTCAGGGAGTCCCTTAACAAAGATTTTGGTTGTAAGGTTAGCTACTGGAAGTGTCTTAGGGGCTGTCAATTTGCAAAATCTTTGACACGGGGAACACATGAGAAAGGTATTGAAATTCTTGATGCTTATGCTTATATGGTTAGGAGTAAGAATCCAGGAACCAAGACAGATTTGAGGCTTTCTAGCACAGGGAAGTTCTTGTATTTTTTTCTCTCTTATGGAGCGTGGATCAGAGGATTTACTTACATGAGAAAAGTCCTAGCCGTTGACGGTACACATTTGTCTGGCGAGTATGGAGGGGTGTTGCTGTCTACTGTTGCTCAGGATGCAATGAGTCACGTATTCCCTGTTGCTTTTTGTGTTGTAGACAAAGAGTGCGACGCCTCATATGAGTATTTTTACGAACAATTACGCTGCATAGTTTCAGATAGTGAAGAGTTGTGCATAGTTTCGGATAGACATCCGAGCATCTCGAAAATGGTCGCCCAAGTGTTTCCTTCTGCACACTATGGAGTTTGCATGTGGCACCTTGGTGAAAGCATCCGAACAAAGTTTCAGTTTGGATTCAGTCTTCATAAATACTACACTGCAGCAAAGGCATACAGGGTAGAGGAGTTCAATGATGCTATGAATGAGATCAGGGCTATTGATTGGAGGGTAGCGGATTATCTTGAAAATGTTGTTGGCTATCATAGATAGAGCAGATTATATTTCCCAGGAAACAGGTAAGGTAAACTATAATAACAAGGTCTGATATTACTGTCTGCTTTCAATATGTTCCAAACGTCACACTACACGCTCTGAAATTTTCCTATAATGTTCTGAACTCCTTATCGTCGTTCTGAACGTATGAGTCATGTTAGGAACATCTCATTAATGTTCCGCACTTCTTATTCCTATATCTGCACTTGTGCTTTATGTTAGGAACATCTTTTGATTATTATAATTTTTATTATTTTTAATAGGTTTGAAGTTATGACATCAAACATAGCTGAGTCCATTGATTCCATGCTGAAAGAGCAAAGAGAATACCCCATTGCTGCCCTCTTGAAGGATATAGGTAGGAACTTTGCGGAAAAATTCCACACTTGGGCTATGAAGTTAATCAACCACCCAAATTTATGCGTCCCAGACGTTGAAATAAAAATAAGGAAGAATAAAGAAGTGGGAGACAAGCTAGTTGTAGAAAGGGAACTTATGGTTTCGAAATCATTAGTCCAGGGCATAAGGCAGAAGTTGATCTATATGAGAGGACATGTACATGTAGGGAGTCTGATCTTGATCAGTTACCTTGTGTACATGCTATGGCAGCAATTAGGGGGTTGCACGGCGATGAATATGGAAGTAGAGTGTATGAATACACTTCTGGATATTACACAACACAAGCATACATCCTTGCATATGCAGAGCCTGTCAATGCAGTACCTCCTGAAGAATCATGGGTCGTCCCTGCTGAAGAGATACTTTATCCAGTGCCCTCGCCCCCAAAGCCGAACAACCGTGGAAGGAGAGGGGTTAACCGGATTCGATCTATTAGGGAGCGTCTTCCAAAGAGGAGAAATAAATGTGGCAACTGCAAGAGATATGGTCACAAGAAAACTACATGCCCCGTTGTTCGTAATGGAACTGAGGCTACAAGTCAGCCTACAAATTGAGTTTGTGAATTGGACGAAGCATCGTCCTCGTTATAATTTCGATTATTTGGATTATTTGGATATTTATTTGAATTGCATAATGGACTTTTCATCCTACTTGTATAATTTATATTGTGTACATATTTGGCCAAATTTGTTTCTTAACTTATGGTTTGCACAGATTTGCTTTACTGCATCTTTTGCGATTATTTTGTGCACATAATTGCATATTGTTCGCAACACATCCAGTTTGTTTAGGATATTACATTTGATGTTCCGAACGATGTCATGGCATGTGAAAGCTTGTGAGGTCTTTATTTCACAAATCATAGTCGTAGCATTTACCAAGTGCTACCTTAGAGGAACTGTTCGGAACATCTTGTCGATGATATTATATTATACTTTTATATGAGACGTTCCGAACAAGCTATTCAAAATTTAAAAGACACAAACGGCTACAATGAACAGTTTTGGGATGCCCAAATACCAATACACCAAACGGCTAAAATACAAGTTGGTTGCTGCAACAGTCACGTCAAAACACATTCACACTTGTAAATATGCGTCCCTTCATTTGCTTCGGCCACTGAAAAGGCGTGCATTAGAGTAAGTTTAAAAGCCACTTCAAAACATCTATAAATACCTCCTTGATGAATATCCAATTCACAATTCATTTCGCATTAACCAAGTATTACGTTCAATTTTCACCAGTTTCTATATCAAGGAAGAACAAGTTGAGGTACTCAAGTTTTCCATATTTTCTACGTTTTTCCTAAAACGATTTCAAAATCTAATATGTTTATGTTTCCTTAAACATAACTCCACTTTGATTCTTTTCTAAATTTAAACAACTTTTCATGCAGATGGCCAATAACGCATTAAACGATCCATGGAATAAGTACCACCAAGTCCGAGAGCCTCCAAATAAGTCGCTTCCCACAAGACTGCTAGACGTGCATTATGAAGTTGTTGACATTAAAGAGGTAGCAGATAATTGCGAGAGGTCCATTCAAACACTCGACACAAAACTTGAGCAGATGCAATTGCAGATAGATCGGATTGAGAGGATTCTACAAAATCAATTCGGTGGAGGTCAAAACAATAACGAAGACGCTATTATATATTAGATGTTTAAGTAGTTGTACTGTTTATGAATATGCTTTTGTATCTCTTTTTAATTAATATTATTATGAAGGTCTTTAATTAGTACTCTTATATTGTCTCCAAACCATCATGTTTGATTATAGTTTGCAACACATCAACTGTCGTTTAGGATATTAAATACGATGTTCCAAACGACAACTTGTTCTACTCCATTTCTGGAAAAGTTAATAAAATCATACATCACGTTCGGAACATATAAGATGTGTTCCAACACGAAGAAATATGTTCGGAACGCACCTCGTATGTTCCAGGTATAAATAATAATCATTAACATTATACACGTCCAAATATCCAGAATATAGTGATAAATGATGTTCATTTTAACTAGAAAATAAAATTTATACCTGTCCGGAACAAAAAGTTACAAATGATGCTCATTTCGCTTGAAAGGACCAAATATAGTTGGTAGACTAATTAGAGTGATAAATATTGACAATTATCAGTAGTGATGACCAATTGAGTGACAAGTGATGATCATCTATCGTAAGGTTGTTTTAGAACAACCTATTGATGTTCGTCGCATTAAACGGCCGTTCGAATCGCACAATTTTTAATGTTGCTATCTTCATCGTATGATGATCCATATAGTCGTGTTTCGAACATCAATTAGAAGTTTGTCGCATTACTGTGATGTTCCGCGCGCAGCGTTCTGTTATTGCTATCTTCATCATACTCTTCACAGTTAGAGTAGCTAGAGTGACAAAATATGATCATTATATACCTACAGAGGACACACTATACCTGTAAGAGTGATAAATTCATCCACTTTCATCACAAAGACCACTTAGAGTAATTTGTGGGACAAATGGTGATCATTATGAGTAGAAATGGCCAAGTAGAGTTGTTAGAGTGGAAAATGATGATCATTATGACTAGGAAGGACCCAACTATACTTGTAAGAGTGGAAAATGAATATCAATATGATAATAAATGACCAACTATACTTGTAAGAGTGACAAATGATGATCCTTCTCTCTATAAATGACCAACTATACTTGGTATAGGGAGAAATGATGATCAATATGATAATAAATGACCAACTATACTTGTAAGAGTGACAAATGATGATCATTATATCTAAAAATGACCCACTATACCTGTAAGAGTGACTAATGATGATCATTATGATTAGAAATAGCCAACTAGAGTTGTTCGATAGACAAATGATGATCCTTCTAAACTAGAAATGACCCACTATACCTGTATGAGTGTCAAATGATGATCATTTTAACTAGAAATGACCCACTATACTTGTTAGAGTGACAAATGACGATCACTATCACCATAAATAACCAACTATACTTGTTATAGGGAGAAATGATGATCCATACATATAGTCGTGTTTCGAACATCAACTAGAAGTTTGTCGCATTACTGTGATGTTCCGCGCGCAGCATTCTATTATTGTTATCTTCTTCATACTCTTCACAGTTAGAGTAGCTAGAGTGACAAAATATGATCATTATATACCTACAGAGGACACACTATACCTGCAAGAGTGATAAATTCATCCACTTTCATCACAAAGACCACTTAGAGTAGTTTGTGGGACAAATGGTGATCATTATGAGTAGAAATGGCCAAGTAGAGCTGTTAGAGTGGCAAATGATGATCATTATGACTAGGAAGGACCCAACTATACTTGTAAGAGTGGAAAATGAATATCAATATGATAATAAATGACCAACTATACTTGTAAGAGTGACAAATGATGGTCCTTCTCTCTATAAATGACCAACTATACTTGGTATAGGGAGAAATGATGATCAATATGATAATAAATGACCAACTATACTTGTAAGAGTAACAAATGATGATCATTATATCTAAAAATGACCCACTATACCTGTAAGAGTGACTAATGATGATCATTATGATTAGAAATGGCCAACTAGAGTTGTTCAACAGACAAATGATGATCCTTCTAAACTAGAAATGACCCACTATACCTGTATGAGTGTCAAACGATGATCATTTTAACTAGAAATGACCCACTATACTTGTTAGAGTGACAAATGACGATCACTATCACTATAAATAACCAACTATACTTGATATAGGGAGAAATGATGATCCATACATATAGTCGTGTTTCGAACATCAACTAGAAGTTTGTCGCATTACTGTGATGTTCCGCGCGCAGCGTTCTATTATTGCTATCTTCTTCATACTCTTCACAGTTAGAGTAGCTAGAGTGACAAATGGCCAAGTAGAGTTGTTAGAGTGGCAAATGATGGTCATTATCACTAGGTAATTAAAGTGAGATGATCAGTATCACTCTAAATTACCAAGTATACTTGTTAGAGTGACAAATGACTACACATCCATCTAAGTGGTTTCGAACATGCTGATTATGTTTCTCACATGAACAACATGTTCGGATCAAACTATTCCGATGTTGCTATCTTTATCGTACTGTTTTTGTAAATATTCAGACCAGATCACGATATGATTGAAACATGAAGTGTGTCGTGCGGAACGACTTTGGGTACAATGGTAATTTAAAGGACAAAATAACAATTTCAAATGAAATTTCTTGATCATTACTATACAAAACATAACAATTGGATATATAGAACCTAAACTATGGACCAACCCTTGATCCAAGTACAGAATATGAGAACGATTAGCACCACAACTAGCAGTACCCAAACACCCAAATTTTTCCGCTATAAATGTGCCGCTTTCCTCTCTTCTTCAACAGCTTTCAACTTCTTAAGTAGACCCCATATTACTCTCTTTGCTTGATCTGACATCTCTTCATCATGCCATCTAAAGTAGTTGCAGCCATTTGCCTACATAAAAAAAAAATAATAAATACAACAAACAAATAAATACAAGAAAGAAAATAAACCCATCACCTAACCTGACCATATTTGCATCCGTAAAACCTCCTTCCTGGGTTTAGCTGAGTCCACGATGTTGTTAACTTCGCATAATCTCCACATCGACATAATGGTACAACATTGCCGCTATTAACGGATCTACTAGACATTTTAATCTGGATGTTTGATGTAATTGTGTAAACTTGTTTTATAAATAATGAACGGATATATAATGTGTTGGGTGGTGTATTTTTATTACCGTTGGTAAATAAATATTGTTCACGCGCCCAATGTAATAATTTATCACGACTTTGGGCTAGATCGAAAAGATGTTCGGAACATCGTGTAAAGGATAGGTTACGCGAATTATACTTACGTACAGAGACGTTCCGAACAATAGATTCAATAATTGAAATTCAAAAACGGCTACAATACAATTTCCAAATACCAATACACCTATCATCTAGACTAGGTTGCAGGTAGGTAGCAGGTAGACCGAAATGATGTTCGGAACATCATTTCATGGATACGTTACACCAATTACGCTAATATAGGCTGACGTTCGGAACCCGTTCAAAATTTGAAATACACAAACGGCTACAATACAACCCACTCAAATACCAATACACCAAACGGCTACAAACGTTTCGGTTGCCTCTCTCAACTTCTATAAATACCCAACGATTCAAAGCATTTCAATCCACATTCATCAACTTACAATTCAAGGAATTTCAATCCACATTAATCAACTTACACTTCAAACTATTCATCATCAAAAATGGCACGTCAACCACGAACAAGAGGTACCTCCACGGCCAGAGGAGCCTCCACGGCTAGAGGAGCCTCCACGGCCAGAGGAGCCTCCACGACTAGAGGAGCCTCCACGGCCAGAGGAGCCTCCACGGCTAGAGAAGCGTCCACCTCTAGGCAAAACACACCTGTTGCATTATCATTTGCAGGCGAAGCACAAACTGAAATGGCTATTGACATATTAGAACAACTAAGGGCAGAAGTGTGGGGTTGGAAGTTCCAGTTTGAGGGCTTCCTACATGGCTACAAAAAGGACGTCAGAAAGATGACGAAGGAAACGTGAAGGATAAAAAGAATGCTCAAAGGGCTGCTTGCTGATAAGGCTATGCATTACCTTGACTTCTACTCCTCTCCTTCACGCTAGATTTGGATGTTCCTATTAATGTTATTATATATTTCTTTTTGAATGTTTATAATCAACTATCTTTTGGTAGAATGCTAGTATACGTAGCATTCCTTTTGTAAAGCACTGACAGTGATGTGCAGTTTCTCCATTTGAATGCTAATATAACTAGCATTCTTTTTTGTAAAGCTCTACAATTATGATCAATGGAAATTACTTTTGTCTAGTTCAGAACGCCATTATTCCATTCAGATAGTTGTTGTGTCGTTCTGGAACATCAAAAACCTTTATACAGTTAGAGTATCTCGTTTGGAACATCATGTGTCCACGCAAAACATATATTTCTTGTTCTGAACAATTGATTAACAATTGATATGCTCTGTTCATTTTCTAAAAAAACTAATCCATCTATCAATAATTAAAATAAGCACAGTATACCGAACGAAAATAATAATGTTCTGAACATCATGTTAAAATCTAAAAGGCACAACAGTTACAATTATTAGTTGCACTCGTTTGAGTAGTACATAACGGTTACGAGTTTCATCAAAAGTCACTTTCGATAAAACCCTTCCCAACAGACTCGTCGATTGCCCCTTTGTTCACATTCACACATTGATAAATAGCCAACAGTCACACATTGATTCCTCACATTTCAAAATGCCTCGTCGTCCAAGAACAAGGGGAGCACCGATAAGAGGAGCATCGAGTTCAAGATGGTCTAGACTTCCTTCCTCGAGTTCACATTCAGATTCTGGAAATTCGAACGATGGCTTGGACCAACTAAGGTATGAAGTGTGGGAATGGAAATTCAAATTCGAAGAATTCTTCCATGATTATAGAAGGGACATAAGAAGGATGAAGAGAATGCTTAAAGGGTTGCTTGCTGAAAAAGGGAATTGATTATGTCCCGTACTCCACGCCACCAGGAACACCACCTGAAGCACCACCACCCTAAGTTCGATTGCTTATGATTATTTTAGTTATAATTTTATATGTTTATTATATTATTGTGCCGTTTGTGTCTCGATATAATATGTATTTTGCATTTTCTAAGGAACGATATGTCGTTCCAGAATGAAGTATTATTGTTCCAGGGTAAACTTAATTAAATGTTGCAGATGTTTGGAACATCACTTTGTATTTCAGGAACAAATTCATGTCGTTCTGGCACGGATGTAATAGTCGTCAAAAATACAAACGGCTAAACGTCGCCTCCACTGATCAGCCTCATTGTCACAAATTTTGTCCATGGGGGTGTTTGTAATGAGATGCTGAATGTACATCAAAGCGAACACTCCACAGGATTGCCCTGTTAGATTTTGTGGACAAAGTGATCTTGGCACTCTCTCAAACGACCACATGTCTCCTTCATTACACATCGGATCCAATTCTTTGAATAACTTAGAATTTCTGACATAGATCGGGAACATGTACGGAATGGGAATAATTATTGGCAAGAACTTTTCATCATCATTAACACCATGATTGCAATCATACACCCAAACCTTCGCTTCAACCATGTAAACACCACCAACACGTAGTGATTGTCGTTGATGTTGAAGACGGCGAAAATCCTCTTAGCACCAGCCCAGCACCTACCCCCTGGGTAGGGTAGCTTTCCATGTGCATACTTCAGATAATCTTCATCAAACTGATACTCCTTCAACACCAGATCAAGCGGTCGCTTATTTTTTTTCGCATCTGCTTCCAGTTGGTAGTAGCGTTTTTTCATGTTTGTCAAGAATGCCATATCCAAAATGAGGTCACTTTGATCGTAATGATAGGGGTAATTCAAATGCCTCTCCCGCATCATTGTCATCACAGCTTCAACATACTGCAGAACATATAAGAGACAAAAATAAATTGGAGTATAAGTGAGTGAAGGAAAGGTCTGTCTTTCCGAACATCAACCAATGTTCGGAACGACTGTGTGATGTTCTAGAAATCTATGAGAAGCTAGAAATGCTTTTGTTGTTCCAAGCATAATAAGGATGTTCCGAACACAGTTAGAATGTTTCCTACAATGATATGAAGTTCAGAAAATCATTCAAAAATAAATTTACAATGTCCCACAGCCACTCAGTCTTGGTCATCAGATCTTTGAAATCAACGTAATTCATCGGCAATCCGAGAAAAACATCTTTTTGTTTCTTCCTTTTTTTGATAAATCCGTTCAACGCCTCCACTTTTTTCCGCTTCAATGGCTTGTAAATATCCACTGGAAGCCTCGGACAAACTTATTCCTGCTTCTTCTTCTCTTCTGTTTGTAGTGATTTCACAGCCTTTGGAGGTTTTATAATAGTTTTGCTCTTCAACTGCTCAATCGTCTCCTGCACGGCCGCCATCTCCATCTCCATGTCTTTACGCCAATCGTCGCACTCTTTGCAATTGCAACTGCTACATTTGGGGATGTCGAATCCATCACCACCAGAAGAATCACCTTTGATTTGCTCAGAAGCACCATCCTTTGTCTCGTAAGGCACGATCTGTTGCTCATAAGCCACCATCCTTTTCTCATAAGCCACGATATTTTCATCATAAGCAACCATCTTTTGATCGTAAGCCAAAATCTTTTGCTCCATTGCTTCCCTCCATCCGCTGCATTCACCACATTTGCAGCCTCTGCAATTGGAGCTCCTCTTCACTATACCAACTTCAGTGATACCAGCAACTTCAAACTCACCGCCAACTTCATCACCGTCAGCTTTGTTTCCAATGTCAATATTTACATCTTCCAGGCCACCAATTCCCTCTTCATTGTATTCACCGTCACTTCCAAACATCATCGTTTCTGGGGCTTCCATAGCTTTAATTTCTATCACTTGTCTTGGAGGGGTTGCAGGATTGTTCTTGAAGATACAAATTGTAGTGCCACCAATAAGGCCAACGCTGCAAGCATCCTCAAACACTTTACAAAAACGATCTATTGTGTCGTCCTCGGAGTCATCAAATGGCATGAGGTCTAGAAAGTAATCTATGTCCAGCTCTTCATCAGTAGGAATGAGGAAAGGGTGAACAACCTGTTAATATACCCAACAACATTAAATAAATATCAACTAAATTTTAAAAATCTTTTAATGTTGTTTGGAACAAAGTCATGTTGTTCGAAAACATCAGAAAAGGATGTTCCGAACATCGTTGACTGAAGCAGTTGAGGGTTCTTCATGAAGATGTTCCGAACATCAACTAGAAATATCTCAGCAAACACGAGGTTGTTCCAAACATTACATAACATATATAGAAAATGGAATACTTACAGGAACATCTTGTTGGTCAAACAACCTGTCCGTATCTCTTTCACAAATTTCAGTAAGCCTGTTTATGATCCTTGGCATTGTTTTTTCTTTTGGCAAATCCTTTGGTCTCAAGGCAGGAATAGCTTCGTGAGCCCAGGCCATGAATGCCCATGGAAAGCCATAAAGATTGTAAGTCTGGCTTCCTTCTGCATGAGGTTCCATTGGCTTGATCAGATATTCCATTGTTAATTCAAAACTCATCCTACCCCAAGGATAACGCTGGAATGCCTCAAGATCGGCGGACAAGCACACCACCCATTCCTCTATTCCATATTTGGAATCCCTCGCACAGAGAATAGTATGAACAAACCAAGCCATGCACAGATTTAAATACCACTTCTTGGGACAGGTTCTAGAACATACCAACTCAAGCAAGTCACCAGACTTCACAGCTTGCTTTTTCTTCGGCTGTTTTTGTTTTTTGGGCTTGTTGAACTTCCTCTTTGCGGGTGAAGGTGAGGGTGAGGGTGAAGGTGAGGCTGAGGGTGACTCCTCCACCTTCTTCTTCCCCTTCCGCTTCCCACTACCCTTCTCCTCCTTTTCCTTCTTCTCCTTCTCCTCCTTTTTCTTTATCTCTTTCTCCTTCTCCTTCCTCTTTTTCTCCTTGAAATAATCAACAACAAACTTCCACAATTCCTTCCCCTTTTTATTCATTTTTTCCATGTACTCTTTACTTGGATAGGGCCCACAGTTTAGCCCTGTCATTAGTGCAAACTCGGATAGGCCAAAACGTGCTGGCAATCCATTGAAGGATATCCAAACCTCTTTCTGCTTCTTGCAAATAATTTTTCGCATGAGGAGGTTATACACCAACTTAGTGCCAAACAGTGGATATTCCGGTAATTGCAAGAAAGGACCGAAACAGCTATTGACAAATCCCCTTCTCACCTGCAATTTTTTCAAAACCTCCTTGAACTGTATCATACCCCTAGCCAACGAAGAACGAACAGTAATCTTCCTATTAAAAGGTTCATTGTTGGTCAGGAAGGTCTTGAAGAGACCTTCAACGTTACTCTTGAAAGTAGCAAGACCAACGTCTTCATACTGCACATAATTTTAGCATAAAATTAATAAAATGAATCACAATGATAGTAAATTAATAAATGTTCGAAACATGCTAATTCTGAGGTTCTGAACGACATAGCAACTGTTTGGAACAACACATAACGTGTTCCGAAGCTACCAGCCTTAATGCTGATGTTGGGAACGTATAAATGTCGTTCAGAACATCAACATTGGCGTTCCGAACAATTCGCATTTCAATTCAAAACTATCACATTGTCTTCCTCCAGTTTCAATCCAGATGTTCCTTTAGCAGTTTCCTTCTCTTCACCTGCTTCCTCTTCAACATTTCCACCTGCATTATTTACAGCTTCCCCATCTATTTTAACTCTTTTTACACGATCCTTCAGAAAGTTGCTTTTTAAAATTACATCATCCGCCTCTCTTCTACTTCTTTTACTGCTTCTTGGACTCTCCCCTGTTTTATCTGCTTCCCCCTCCACTTCTTCTCGTTTTTCTCTACTTAAATCATCAGCCTCTTCATTTTTTTTACCACCATCTTCCTCTTCCTTTTCACCATCACCATCTTCCACTCCAGTTCTCAAAAAATCACTTTTTAACAGTTCATCAATACCGGCGTCATCTAAATCCACCCTTCTTTCACCCTCATCTGCAGCCCTCTCCAAAACCTCCCCACCTTTACTTAGATCGTAACTTGGTGCTGGACTTTGGCTTTCCTCTTGTTTATCACCTTTGTTCCGTGGACCTACTACTTCTCCTTGGCTATCTTCCTCACTCTCCACAACTAATTTTCTTTTAGTGGTTCTAGTAGTTCTTGGGCGTTTAGGAGTAGGTTCTAAATCTGTAGGAGTACGTTCTGAATCTGAAGTAGTAGGCTTCTCAAGTTTCTTCTTCGGCGAAGGGCCCTTTTTTTTAGAAATCGCCTTCTTGGGAGTCTTTGTAGGCTGCTTCTTCTGCTCATCTTCATCTTTATTTCTCGGTCTTAAATTTACCATTTTTCTGCAAAGCAAAATAAGGGGATACAAAATTTAGTTACAGAAAAACATGAACATCCTATTAGATGTTTGGAACCTCAGCTACTATGGTGTTCGGAACATCAAGACACATAACAGCAATAACTTCAATTTGCAACTAAATAAAGCAGTGTTGGTTCCCAGAAAACCCTCAAATCGTCACAATTTAACCAAAAAATGTAAACACCCTAAAAATTTCAGTTGAACATCGAAAATCCCCTTTGTAGTTCGAAACTACTTTACCCATTAAAATACATAATGCCATTCAATTTCAACACAATATTACACCTTTTGTACAAAAACAAACACCCAAATCATCGTTAATCACTGTCGACGAAATAATTAAAATTAAAAACCTAGGTTCGACATTTACGCCACAGTTTAAATGATAATGACATAGTTTACCTTTTATATAAAATACTTTGTTGTCAGATTCCTTGAAAACACAGAGAAATTGACAGTATTTGGTTTAGATTTGGAGTGAAAAAGGAGATGAAGTGTGGAAGTTGAAAAAAAGCCACGCGGGGAAGGGGAAGGTTGGGGTTAACTGATGTTGTTCCCAAGGTTTGAAATAATTATTATGTATGTTTTAAGAAATAGCCTCAAGTTTTAAAAGTGTTAATTTGGTCCATGATTAGTGTTAATCAGACTTAGAAAAAAAAGAAAATGGAAAAGAAAAGCCGAGGACCTTTTCTGCCAAAAAAGACTTGTGCGGTTCTGGAACGCTACTTCTCACAAGAAACTGGTGCATGGACATTCAGGTACACTTTCCATTTTACTTACTGAGTATAATATTTGTCTTACGTGGACAATTTGTTACGATTTATCCTCACTTGGCGCCGGATTAGTGGTTAATTTTTAAATTTCAAATTCTTTGAACCTACTGGCGTCAGCTCCTAGACGTCATAATGCCATGACAGCTTTTTCACATCCCATCACCCGTTCCTCTTCCCGATACACCCTATAACCTTCCCTATTCCATTAGTGATACATTGTTTCTATCGGGGCTAAGGACTGAAATTCTCTCTAGTCAATTTCTCTCAATCTCTCTCTCCAAGAAAATCACAACACCTTGTTAGAATGTCGACCAGTTCCAAGATTGATTCACAACTTTCTTCTCCTAAATCCAAACTTTCCAAGCTAAATCAAAAGGCAAAGCAACTTGCTGCAAGTCGCTCCGTTGCGGTGGCGAAAAAGATCGCGAAACTGAGGCAAAAGAAATTGGAAGAAGCAACTAGCAAGGGGGAAAGTGTTTCAGTTGCTGGTACGGAAGAAGGGGTCGTTGAAATTGTTCAAGAAAGTGTTCAAGAAACCGAAAAGGTAAACCCTAGTTCTCCTACTGGTACTATTGTTGTAGAAACTAGTTTACCTTCTGATCCTGTAGATTTAGGAGAGCATGTAGTGGCTGAAGTAGGTGATAAAGAGGAGGTGGTTGTAGAAAATCTTGAAAAAGAAAAGGTTGTTGATACAGGAGTTGGTTTAGTTGAAAAAAAACCTGAAAAGACTGTCGAGGAACCTGTTCCTGAGACAGTTCCTATTGTGGAAAAGACCATTAGTGATAAGGGAGAAGAAAAATCTACTGAACCTACCAAGGAACCTGAGAAAGAACCTGGTTCGTTCTCTGGTTCTGAGGCAGGTGATGATGCAGATCTGAGAGATATTGATGATTATGTGGAAGAGAATGTAGAAGGTGTAGGTTATACCAAACCTTTAAATGCTGTGTTGCCTGAGGCAAATCCCACTCCTCAAGCTAGTGAAGGTTCCTCCAGTGAGTCTGATGTTGTGGTGGTGGAGGAACAGAGGAGATTGAGTAAGAGGCCTGTGGTTCAGGAACAGAAACAAACAGTGAAGAAACGAAGGTTGGTGAAGGGAGGAGAATTTATGGGTAGTTCTAAAATTGGAAGTTCTGGTGATGCTGAGGATATGGGAGAAAGTAGTAGAAAGACGGTGAGTCATGCTAGGAGGCCTGCTACTCGTGGTTCTATTCGAGAGCAACAGGAGAGGATTATAGAGGAACCTGAGATTCCTAGAAGAGGTTCCAAGACAAAGCTGGTGATTGGTGATGACAAGGAAGACAAGAAAAGGAGGGTGGCCTACTTTAGAGGCTTGCCATTGGTGAAGGGTAAAATTCTCACTTACCTAGAGCTAGAAGGAATGACTCAGCTTGGGGCTAAGTTGAGGGCTCAGGGTTGGTTGAACCTGTTCAGTGATAGAGCTAGAAAGCTGAGAGAGCAAGAGGTTCATGAGTTTTACTCGAATTGCACAGTAAGTGAGGGAATTGTGACAACCATAGTCAAGGGGCTGGTAATTCAGTTTGATTGTGTGGAGCTTGGTGAGATTTTGGGTGTTCCTTCTCAGGGCTACAGTGAGTACATGAGGAACTCGTGGCCGGCTAGAGGAGATGGTGTGTCTGCTTTGGAGGTGACCCAGAAGTTTGCAGGGAGGGAGACCTAGACTGGCAAGGGCAACACAAGTAAAGAAAAAGGCTATGCAACCCTTCTACCAGTTGCTATTTGAATTTGTGCTGAAGAACCTGTTGCAGAGGTCGGAGAGGCACAGTGAGGCCAACTTTCTAGATATGACCTATATGGACCTCCTAGATCGCGAGGTTCGTATTAATCTGCCTGAATTGATGATCAAGCACATTGGTAGGGTAGCTGACATGGGGTTGGGTAAACATGCGCTAGTCTATGGGTTTCTTCTGGGTAAAGCATTTGATTTATTTGGGGTGCCTGTTGGTAAATGGACGGAGCCGGACCACAATGATGTGTTTGGGAGGAACATTTTGAAGTCTTGTGACTATGTGTTGGATGGTGAACCTGCTGATGAACCAGAGCATGTGGAGGAGGATGCAGATGAAAGAAGGAAAGCTAGAATGGACAGGAGGATTGAGGGGTTCAGGAGGCAGCTTAAAAGACAAAATGATGAGCTGGCCTGGATGAATGCTGAAAACACAAGGCTGGATGCAGAGCTGGAGTGTGAACGAGAGGGAAACTCGCGTCGCCTTGCCTTGTTGCTTGCTCACTTTAACATCCCTGATATTCCCCAATTCTGAACCAGTTCCTTTCCCAAGACCCCTTTTTGGTTCTCTTTATGGCCTGTTTTTAAGAGAATATTATATTTTGGTTTGTAATATGTGGATGATGTTTGGATGTTTTTAAGCCGGTTTGGCACTTTTGTTGATATAAATATCCTATCTTGCTAGTATTTATTGTCTGAAACAGGTTCCTGACGTTTAAAGGTTGGCTTGATGCCTCTGGCACTAGAGTCAACTGAACTTAATCTAAGTTGAGCAGGTTCATACAACTGTGAAACTTTTCGATGATGCCAAAAGGGGGAAGGTAGATATTGTTTAGTTCGTTGTATGTTTGTGACCTATTTTTACCTGTATTACCCTGGTTCTTGTTTGGTGTTTGAAGTTTTACAGGTTCTTGTGCTTACAAACCCTCGGTGAGACAACATTGTTTGTCATCATCAAAACGGGGGAATTTGTTGAAGGATGAGTTTTGAAGATGACAAAGGACCTGGTGCTAAGTAAACCATGAAAAGGTTCACAGTTGCAGTAAGAGACTAAGTTGTTCAACGGGTTGATCGAGTCAAAGTTGGAGAAGGAAAAAGAGAACAGCTGGAGTCAAAGTTCAAATCCTACCGGGAAAAGAAGAAGCGAGAAGCGGTGCTGAAAAGAGACGCGGTTCCTAAACGAAAAAGGATTGGAAACTAAGGCAAATTAACTTAGGTTTTAAATAAGGCAATATGGGTAAACCTTGTTTAAAATGGATTCCAAAATAGAAAAGGAGTTCTAAACTTAGTTGGATCCGGCTAAGTCAAACTCCTATATATACAAGTTAATTTGGTCAGAATCATTACGCACAAAAGACATCTCAACAGAGCAAATCAAGCACAATCAGATCGTGAGAGACTTTGTGTGCAAGAACAAAGGCTGACCAGCAGAACCTTACGAAGGAGCAGTTTCATAGTTACGTCTGTTGTTTTAGTTATTTGTTATAGGCTATTGAATTGTAATCTATTAGCTTGTTTAGAAGCATACAGTAGAGATTACTCTTTATGGTGAAGTAGAGCTAACCTTACCAGCTAACGTGTGGCTTGGAAGGTTCTAGGTACTAGGGGGTTCTAGTTCCTTGATTACATTACGTTGTAGTCTAAAACTTGCTCGGGTTTTTCTTTAGTGGAAGAGTTGAAATCCAAAGAGTTTGGGTCGTTGTTTTTATCCCTTGAGCAAGGATTTTTCCACGTAAAAATCTCTATATTATTTACGTTTTCCACATTAAGTTTAAGTTTCAGAGATAGGTGAAACTTGCAAGGAACCTGGTTCTTTGTAAGTTAGGCGACAAGAGTTAAGAGCAAGTTTTAGGATTTAAAAATAGGGTAAGGACACTATTCACCTCCCCCCTCTAGTGTCTTACATAGGTGCACCAAGTGCAACAGACTATCAACACAATCTTTTCAACTATGGAACCTGACATCGCACGGGGTCTTTGTTGCCATGGGAACTGAAAGGTCCAATCCTATTTGCCTTGGATGAAAAGGCAGAACATCAAGGTGACCTCATCGTGCCCGTGGAAATATTTGACTTACGCGTCCAGCAAGCCATGGTCAATCCAAGAAATAGCGTGAACATAATCCGGGGAGAGGTATTGCGAAATAATGGTTTATGCCGTCAAGTAGCCTCAAACACCTAAAAGATAATTGGTATCAATAGATCCCGAGAAGAGCCTAATGGAGAATTAGTTCTACCGGTTCATATATCGGGCGTGACGAGCATAACCTCCTTCCAGGTGTTGAATTGCATACTACCATATGACGGCATCTTGGGACGACCATGAATACACAGTATCAAGGGAGTACCCTCAACACTTCATCAAGTTTTCAAATACCCGACCTCGCGCAGAGATCTCGGTGCATGGCCAGTAGCCAAAATAAATATGGTCGAAGAGGAGTCTATCGAGTTTGAGGCCATGGAGCGAAAGGTCAGAGAAGAGACTAGTGAACTATGGGATCGGTTGGCGGTGATGGATCAACTAGTCCCCAAGGCCACAGAATTGGTATGTCAGCTTTCTGAGGTGCTGCAAAGACCAGGGAGTCCCCTATGGCTGATATAGAGTTACTTAACCATATCCTAGACTAATATGCAGCTCCTACAACTTCCGGTGATAACTGAGCCAAAGCCAGGTGAGTATTTATTATTTTGTGTCTCGATCTCAGAAATAGCATGGAATGTAGTCCTCGTATGAGAAGAGAATGGGAGACAATTTCCCGTTAAGTACGCCATCAAAAGACCCTCGCGCCAAGACAGTTTTTTTCCTTTACTCTTTCATTTTATTGCGGTCGTGGTCATGGTGACTCAGGAGCTGCGCAAATATTTTCTTTACCATACGGTCAATATGATAACCTCCATACCGGTATGGACCATATTGTCCAAACCTAGACTCTCAGAGGAGATGGCATAATGGGACAAGATACTGAGAGAGTACGACGTTATCTACCAACCCCGGACAGCCATCGAGTCATAGGAACTAGAGGGTTTCACCTCAGACTTTGTAGAGAAGCTGAAACCACAGGCGGAAGAGTCAATCAAAAATGAAGAGATGATCGAGTCCGGACGTTAGGAAATCAGCATTGAAGTGGACCAGAAAAAGGAAGAAGCCGATCTCAATCTATGGGTTATGACACCCGGTAGGATGATATTTCGTAAGACTTCCAAAGCTCAAATCGACGAAGCAGAGTATGAGGCCATAATTCAAGCCCTTGACTTAGCCTACATATTGGGGGCCAAGGAGGTCAACCTCTCTAGCGGCTCTCAACTGATCGTCGATCAAGTCAAAGAAGTGTTCACCACAGAGGGCATCTACACACCAGATCGGCAGGAGAGAATGAAAGCACTCCTGAAAAATTTTCAGACGTGGCAGTTTTCCTATCAAGAAGAAAGTTATAACGGAGACGAAGCGTCCGAAGATTCGTACGATCAACAGATAGTGGTTGATTTAACCCTCATGGACCTGATAAACCTCGAAGTTCCAGACACAGGATCCGTCACAGGGCAGAGTCATGTGCTAATCAACTACCTGAGCAAAGGAATCCTTCCTAAAGACAGATTAGAAAGAAGAAAACTTTGAGAACAAGCCGTTCATTATTTTTTGATTGGCACAGAACTATACCATCGGATTGTTAACGGCCCAGAGGTAACATCTCCAGGCTCAGCAACCTCGAGTAGGGAAGCCCAAACACATGCCCCCAAACCTTCTGAGGGTTGAGCATAAAGTATCTTAAAGGCATTTATTTTTATGTTTTATGTTCTTTTTTAACTTCGATCGCAGTATTTTCATACTTATCAATCATGTTACGGGTTACCCACAGTATCTCAGACTTCACACCCCTTTTATCAATAAAACTACTATGTTTAGTCAGTTTTACTTACTCATTAAGATCCATCTACGATCCAACTATTCATAGCCCCGGCCAGACCTAAGTTGAAGTAATACACTCATTTTTTGCTACAAAAAATAGGGTACACTACTCGCTTAAAGCTAGGTCACAGCTAGCTTAGCCACCAGGCATTATTCGTGTATTGAATTTGTAAATTCAAAAACAGCACCTACATGCCGATGGGGACGCTTGTTCCCGTAGTGCTAGAAAGTCTTAAATACTCGAGTAAATAAGCAGAGACGTTCGAAGTCGGACGCAAAAATGCCTGTTATCAAACGGGCTAAAGTCGTCCTATTGTGGGCGCATAAAGCCATCTCTTACAGATGCAACCTAGCCGCCAAATATTGGTACACAACAGACGTAATATCTCAAAGAAGGCACACTAATAAACGTTCTCAACATTAGAACATGCAGGACAAACGAAGCCATCTAATCTTTAGGTGCACAAACATACTGCTTGACTATACATTACAAAACATGTAATAACACAAGTACGTATAAGAGTATTGATGAACGACCATTTCATTAATAACGAACAGCCTGTAGGCTCATAATATACATTTAGTTCTTTCTGAATACAACATTTATTTATAACAATTGTAGACAAAAAAAAAAGGAAAGACTACAAACAAAGAGCTCCTCAGCACTAACATGGCGGAAAATCCTTCATCTGGATTGTAGCTACAAGCCATAAATAGTCCGGAGTTCTTCTTTTCTTTTTGTAGCCTGAGATATGTCGGCTCGAGCATTCCTTCAAGGCACACGGCTGTTGGTGCAACCAAAGCCCATCTGCTTGATCAAAGCCTTCTACCATCTCGTCCGCTGAAATCAAAGAGAAACTAGAAGACTAGCAGCAAAGCTTGAACATCCGAGTCAACCTCAACTTGTCAAACTAGAGTGCACAGCCCCGCAAATCTTTAAGGACAAATGGACATAGGTTAGCCTCTTCCCTAGGGTTTCCCACAGCTAACGGCCGATGAAGCGTTACAATAGCGGTTCAACTGAAGCGGATAACCAAGGTGAAAGCCATGAACCACGGAGGAATCCAAAGCTCAGCGACACCTCAGTTACCCGCGGCTGTGAAGCTAAATTCTCTTGCATCATAAAATGGGGCCAAGCAGTGGATCACCAGCTCGGTACCATTGAAGGAGCGGTCGGGACACACGAGGTATCCTGGTGAAGAAGTTGTACGGAAGCTGAAAGAGCTAAGCGTCCCGACCCAGCATGACAAGAAGAATATCACAGCAACCGCTATGTTAGAAAATGAACGCACCATAATAAGTGCACATGATGCAATGAAGATATCACAAAGGACGTCGCTAGAATCCTGATCAAACTTCATGATTCGGGGGACTTCATCTGTTTCCTCATGGACGAAGAAAGAGAAAGAGGTGATTGCAGGAGAATTACCTCCAATAGTTCCTTCATGCAACATCCATTCGGAACGAAGAAGGTTTTTTGGAAATATCAAACTAGGATCGAAGGCAAACATTTTTTAGGGAAGAAAAGCTTCTCGCTATCATAAAAAATTGCTGAAGAAGTGAGTTATTTTCTGAAGAGGAGTTTATGATTTCCCATTTTCATAAAGTCACTATTTATAGGCAAAAAAGGATAAGGATGGAGCACGAAATGGTCAAGCGTCATTATTACTAGAGAGATGAAACGATTTGGAGTAGTTAATGGTAGTTCCTGAAAAGGTGCATGGGATCGGTATCAGCCAATCAGAAGAAAGCACGCGAGGTATTCGAAGAAATCAATATCATCCTTGGTCAAAGAGACTGCGAGTCTCAAGGAATAAGTGAGATATCTTTTCACATCCACGCCGCTTTCACTTCCTGACTGCTTGCATCAGCACTCAGCAAGTGGAGGGATTCACTGTGTGGGCAAAAATATGCCACCTACTATTACGGGGATGCAAGTCCAGCTGGCGAGACTAGACTTATCTTACAAGTTACCAGGTGCGGAGGATACACGCCCGCTCTTGGAGCCAACGACTGTTTAGGCGGCACGGCCACAGGACGGAGGGTATACATCTTGCCACCTAGGGTTTACAGTCTTCTAGTTAGGGTTTAGTATATACCACCGTCTTGAGTTAAAGACCCATACCCTTATTAGTCTTTTTATTTTACGTTATTCAGGACTGACTATCACTACTATAAATACCCCTCCTTACATTATATTGTATATCATGTGATTCATCACCGAATTCGGCTATTCTCAAGGAATAAGGATTACTCTGTCTTTCTCTTAATTATTTCGTCTTATTTATTCATTAATGCTTTCACTATACTTACATACTTTTCCATTGTAGTTACTGTAGTACTTGTGACCATAACCATAAATAATTGTTTAACCTAGACGGACAATTTTAGGCATAAACAACAAACACTTCCAAAAATGACTCAAGAACATAGAGTCCCAGTCGCTCAAAATAGTACGAGGCACACCATGCAATTTCAACACATTAGAAATAAATAAAGTAGCTACATGTTGTGCATCATCACACTTCTTGCACGGGATAAAGTGAGCTATTTCGGAAAAACGGTCGACCACGGCAAAGATGCTATCATGCCCACCCTTCGACCTCGGTAACCCCATCACAAAATGCGTGGATATATCAACCCAAGGGTAATTAGGAACAGGCAATGGAGTATACAAACCATGAGGGTTGGACCTCGACTTAGCTCTCTTGCAATCTAAACAAGCATTGCAAAGCTTCTCCACATCGTGTTGCATCTTCGGCCAGTGGAACTGCTTGGTCAAGATACCAAGAGTTTTGTCCACACCAGAGAGACCTATTAATCTACTGGAGTGAGCTTCTCGAACTAAGAGCTCTCTCCAAGATGACACGGGAACACAAACTCTCCCCTTCTTAAAGAGATAGCCATCATGCCACTGATATTTCTCCATCCTCCCACCACTTAATATAGCGTCATGGATGCTCTTATGCTTGGGGTCATGTTCATACATCAGTTTGACCCATTAATCTGCTGGAGTGAGCTTCTCGAACTAAGAGCTCTCTCCAAGATGACACGGGCACACAAACTCTCCCCTTCTTAAAGAGATAGCCATCGTGCCACTGATATTTCTGCATCCTCCGACCATTCAGTATAGCGTCATGGACGCTCTTATGCCTGGGGTCGTGTTCATACATCAGTTTAAATGCTCTCGAACCCCATCAGTCTCGAAGAGAGAGTGGTTGCTAAGGCAAACTTCCTCGACAGTGCATCGGCCACTGCATTGTCTTTACCCTTCTTGTAATGAATTACTTAGGGAAAGCTCTCAATGAATTCTACCCACTTGGCATGCCACCGATTCAACTTCTCTTAACCTCGGAGATGTTTCAAAGATTCATGATCACTTTTAATCACAAACTCGTATGGCCATAGATAATGTTGCCAATGAGCAAGTGTTCTAACGACGGCATACAACTCCGTGTCATACGTCGAGTAATTCAGGGTTGCACCCTTAAGATTTTTGCTGAAGTAAGCGATCGGCTTACCTTCTTAAAAAAGCACTCCTTTGATCCCGACTTCGAACGCATCATATTCAACTTCGAACGCTTTTCTAAAGTCAGAGTTGCAACAATGGGGCAGAACTGAGCTGCCGTTTCAACTCTTGGAAGGCCCTCTCTTAGGACTCTCCCCACATAAACAGTTGGTCCTTTTTTACTAGCTTGGTTAAAGGAGCTTCTACGGTGCTAAAGTCTAGGACAAACCTCCTATAAAAACTAGCTAACCCATGGAAACTTCGAACTTGAGACACCGAAGTAGGGGTCCTCCAATCTTTGACAGCCTCGACTTTTGAGTCATCGACTTCAACACCATTAGCACTCACAACAAAACCAAGGAAGATAACACGTTCAACACAAAGCCACACTTTTTGAAGTTAGCATACAACTTCTCATTTCTCAAAGTATCAAGCACAAGCCTTAAGTGTTCTACATGTTCATCCACAGATTTACTATAAAAAAGTATGTCATCGAAATACACAACAACAAACTTATTTATAAATGGTTTAAGCACATGGTTCATCAATCTCATGAATGTCCTCGATGCGTTAGAGAGGCCAAATGGCATCACTAACCATGCATACAGACCGAATTTGGTCTTGAATGTAGTTTTCCACTCATCACCCGGTTTCATTCGGATTTGGTGGTAAGCGGACCTAAGATCAATCTTTTAAAAACAACATGAACCACTCAATTCATCAAGTATGTCATCTAATCGAGGAATAGATGACGATAGTTTACCGTTATTTTGTTGATTGCTCGGAAATCAACATATATTCGCCACGTTCCATCTTTCTTTGGCACATGTATAACAGGAACGGCGCACGAACTTAAGCTCTCTCAAACCAGTCCTTTGTTCCGCAATTCATCCACCTACCATTGGAGCTCTTTAGTGTCTTCGTGATTATACCGGTAGGCTAGCTTGTTCAGAATTTGAGACCTCAGGATGAAGTCAATTTGGTGCTCGATTCCTTGTAACTGATAAGACCCAAATCGAGCATCTATCTAAAAGCACCATCCAAGGCCAAGGAAGAGCACTTCAAGGTCATGCATTGGGACGCCAAGGAAAGAAGAGCATCCGGGACACATTTCGAGGTGTTTCAAGAAATCCCAGAAAGAGGCGGACCGCCTACGGATTGAGGCGGACCGCCTACATGATGCTTGCTCTCTGGATTATTGGAGGCGGCCCAAGGAGGCGGACCGCCTAGAGATGCTGAGGCGGGCGCCTAAGGCCTGGAGGCGGGCGCCTCCCTCTGTGCAAGTTTGACGGGAATTTGACTTTAATTGCTTTGTAATTCCTACTATGCCCCTACGTGGCTTATGTCTTTAGAACTTACTTAAGGGTACTTTTGGGCTTTCACTATGTATTAAATGAGGCCTATAAATACTCCATAGCTTAGCATTATTCCTTAGTTAAGTTAGCTATTATGATGAATGATTGATTGATTGTCAATGACAATGTTCTAGAGTGGATTCTCTATGAATGAAACCTTTGAGTTCGGTTTGAGTTTACTAGTGGATTCTAGTTGAACCCCAAACCACCCCCGACCATTCTACTTGCGAGTCCGTTGTCGTCTCGAGGGTAGTTGCCTAGCGTAGGTGTTCTTGGCCTTCTCCCGGGGTGTAACGGAACTAGTTCTCCGTTGCTACTTGGGATTAGTGATCGAGTTACGTCTCGTTCCTATCTTTTATCTTTCCGCATTTTTGATTCCTATCATCTTGGTATCAGAGCAAGGCTCGGGTTTCGTTCTTACGAATCCACGTTCCTTGTTCAATCTATCTTTAGTTTCCTTGTTCTTGTTATTGAAAGAAGAAAAAAACACAAAAAAAAATTGAAAAATTGGAAAATACAAAAATTGGTGTATCTTGTTGGATTGGATGATTTTTGTTATGGGTGTTATGGATTCTTGATCCTTGATGAAACCTTGTTGCTTGGGTACCAAAATTACTTGGATTGGTGAAGTTTGAAAAATTGAAACCCTAATCGCCCTTAAACCCTTGATGAACATGTTCTTGATGCTTTTAGCTTTGATTCTTGGGTTGGATTGATGATATAGTGGAAACTTGTTGTTGGGGATTGATCTTCCTTGAAAACCAAACAAATTGGTACCAAATTTGTGGGAATTGAACTAGTATAACACCTACTTTGATGAATCACAATCATAGTTAAACCCTTGTTGATAAACCTTGGTGTTCTTGGTGTTCTTGACCTCAACCCTTGATTTGATTGATTGTTTGAGTATAATTTTGATTGGGGATTGTTAAAAGGGATCAAAAACAACTTGGGGTATCATTGGATTGTGAAAACAAGTTGAAAACATCGGAATTTGGTGCAAAAAGGGCCAAAAAACCCGTTTTCGGACAGTGCTGAGAGGCCCAGTAGGCGGACCGCCTACTCCAAAGAGGTGGACCGCCTCTTTTTATGCCACTCTCTGTATTTTGAGTAGGCGGGGCGCCCCTTTTACAGAGGCGGACCGCCCACTCCTGGGGAGGCTCCGTTTGGCTTCGTTTCGCGTCTTTTTGTGTCCCGTTTGCTTCCGTACCTCTTGGTTAGTGTTTCTAAGGTATTAGTCCTACTTTATTAACACTAATCCTTGATTTCTTAGGGTGTTTATGTGTCTTGAAGTCTACACTTAAAGTCGTAGAATTTGCTTGCTTCAAGTGCGCACTAAACTAGCTTCCGTCCATCGAGTCACTTTAACTCCATTCCGAACCATTACTTGGGCGCATTAGTTGATTGATTTTTCCATTGTGATTACTAAGAGACAAGAGGGCCTAGAGTGGAAAAAGGCTTGAGGGGTGAGAACAATAGAGTGTGGTCACAAAAGCCAACGACCTTGAGTGTATACACGAGTGGAAAGAAAATTGAGTGACATCTTTTGAGTGATACACGTGAGGGAGTGAATTTGTGAGGTCCTTAACTCTTTGATTACAATTATGGCTTCGGATGATGATGATTGTGGAGGATATGACTCATGCGGAGATGAGGGAGACTATGGTTCCTATGGTGATGATAATGGGTATTGCTATGACGATTCCGGGAACCAAGGCTCATATGATGATGAAGCGGATCACTATGATGATTATGAAGATGAAGAAGACTATGGGGCTTGCGAAGACGAGTGTGAAGAATCTTATGCTCCAAGTCAAGAATTTGAAGATGGTGACGCTTCGAGGTATGATGATCCTACTTACTCTTCTTGTGATGAATTTGAACATAATGATAGTGACGTAGAGAGAATTGATGATGAGGTTGATTATGAGGATGGTTCATATGCCTCTTCTCTTGATGTTGCTTGTGGTGAGCAAGAGAGTAGTAGAAGGCCTTCCATTAGCATGGGAGGTGGTGGTGGTTGTTCCATGGGAAATGGGAGAGTTACATCTTCTAGTTTCCATGTGAATGGTGGAACGAGAAATATTGCTCTTACCGTGATTGGAGTGCATTGCGCTAGTAGCGGTGGTAGGAGTGGTGTTAGGGGCTATGGAACCAAGGCGAGAGGCAATTATGGGTTCCATAGTGGTACTCCTTCCTCGACTTTCAACGACACCTCTAATGTTGGAAGAGTGACGGGAAGTGGAAGTTGTCCTGGTGGGGTTGCTAGGAGAGGATGGATAAGGAAGACTCAAGTTGATGGAGATACTATCCTTGGACTTCCAAGATATCTCGTGAATGAACCTATACTAAACTTGGGTCTAAGAAGGTTCGATGTTGAGGTAGAGGGAAATGGAGGATATGTGCTCAAGATTGGTGACACCGATGCCAATTGCATTAGCACTTCGTTGGTTAGCAAGCTAAGGCTACCATGCTATGCTCTAGAGTATCCGTATGAGTACAATGGAGTATGGGTTACCAAGAAAGCTTGGGTGTACATATCTCATAGGAATCTCAAAAGCTATGTTTGGTGTGATGTGTATCCCATGCGACATCTTGATGTTTGGTTAGGTGATCCATGGTTGCAAGGCAAGAAAGTGAATTATAGACTTGCGGAGGACAAGTATCTTGTGAGCGAGGGTCGAAAGACCTATGAGTTGAGACCTAGTAGGGAAAGAGACAAGTTACCTCCTAGTACACTTTCTTGGTCTATGCAAAGGGCCAAGGAGCAAGAACCTCATCCTATGGTTGAAAGAGTGCAAACAAGAAGTCCTACAATCACAAGCAATGGAGGGACTAGTGCAAGAAAAGAGTTGGCAATTGTCAACAAGGTGAACCCCGAACCCCAAGCTCCAAAGCAAAGTGGTTCACCAACAAAGAAGAAAGAGATCTCAAGTGATGAGTCTCTTAGTCCGAGATTTCGGGTTGATGTTAAAACTCCACCTACTCCGGCTATGGGTATTCTTGGGCCTCGTCCCAACTCACCCGAATTTGAGAGACAAAAGATTGAGAGGAGTAAGGGAGTGACCGGTGACATTCCTCGAGTGGAAAAAGGAGAGGATGTGTTGAGTGTTGTGAGTGGGATGTCACCACCCGAATCTACACCTAACCTTGAAAAGAAAAAGAGAGAAAAGAAAGAGGGAAAAAAGAGTGAGGACACCCCTTATTCTAACCTTAACCCTTTATCTTTTTCTCCTACTTTTGTGAATGCTTGTGTAGGTACTCTTGGAGGCCAATCGATGGGGCCTCAATCATGCCCCAAGAAGGATAGACAAGGTGAAGAAACTCTTCAATGTGAGCTTCAAGGTGAAGAAACAAGTCATGACACTTCAAATGCATTGAGTGAGCAAGATGGCCACTCAAAGGTAAGTGATAGCTCGTCCCTTGAACATGTTACTTCCTTGTCTCATGGTAGTGTTTGTGCTAACTCAACACTAGTTGATGATTTGTATGATTACAATGTGTTTGCAACTAGTGTAGAGTTGAATGGTCAACTTGTGTGTGATTGTGAACCACTAGTTGAGAGGGAGGGTAAGCCACATCATGACGTGAGCTCGATTTTCATTGAACCTCTCATTAGTGAGGAATGTGTAGTTGACCTTGCTTGTGAACCTTGTTATGACACCCCACCCATATTTGACAAAGGGGAAGATGAGTTGAATGAATACCCTATCCTTTCCCTTGATGAATTGCTTGGTAATGGTGGACCTAGGTGTTGTAGTGAGGTTGGTAGCGACCTTGAGGAGTCCCTGGTGGATGAGATGGACCGAATTGTATTCGATGACTCCTCAAGTGTGGATGAGGACTCTAGTTTTGATGCCTTACCTTTGATGGGTAGTGGACTTGTTTTCACAAACCCTTTGTTTGAAGAGGATTCTCAAAAGGGTGAAGGTGAGTATCAAGCTAGAGAAGAGTTTGGATTTAAACCTCCATGGTTTGGAAAGTTGAGCTCTATAGACAATCCATTGTTTCGAATTGAAGGTGAGGAAGTCACTCTTGGTGTGTGTAAGAGTGTTTCCAAGAAGGGGAGTGGAGTATTTGATATTAGTTGCCGATTGAACTATTTTGTTTACTCCACCCCACACGTTAGTCACACCTTGGGTGTTGAGCATGCCAAAGCTCGATGTGATGACCATAAGCTTGGAGGTCATAAGGAACCTAGTTGCTTAATCTTGCGTGTTCCTTATCTTATTGATCTCTTTGCTTGTTATGGTAGTGAGTACTTGCCATTGTTGAGCCAAGAACTTGTTGTTTCCTTTGGAGACATAAGCTTTTTGATTAGTATTGATACTTGGCTCTATCATAAAAGTGTGATTTTCACATCATTTGTACTCACTCTTGGTGGACTTTCCTACTCTTGTAGTGGGAAGTTTTGGTGTGTCCTTATTGGACTTCGGGATCATAGGAATTTTCATGGCTTGATCTTGCATATTCTCTATCCTATTGATCTCCTTGTTGAATCATGTGTTAAGTGTAACCATTGGGGAAGCCAAGTGATTATTGTTTTCTTTGGAAACATGTGCTTTATCATTGTTATTGATGCTTGGCTCTATCACAAGAGTGTGTTTTCCCACACTTTTGCCACTAACCTACTCTTGTAGTGGGAAGCTTTGTTTGTGCTTGTTTTGAATGTAGGTTTGATGGTTTGATTTCGAGGACGAAATCCTTTCAAGAAGGGGAGGATGATAAGACCCAAAACGCCAACCATCAAGAGCCAAGCTTGAGAGCACAAAGAGTACCGCCAAGGCCCCGAAAGCGACTTAAAGATCATGCAAAGGAGCGCCGAGGGAGGAGGATCACCTAGGCCACTTGAAGAGGCATCCGGAGCACGTTTGGAAGCAATTCAAGAGGCCACGGAACCAGGCGGACCGCCTACTCAACTAGGCCGGCCGCCTAGTTATTGATCACTCTCTGGATCTCACTAGGCGGACCGCCTCTGCAGCCTTGTCAAAACAGGCGGACCGCCTACTACAGGAAAGGGGGCTGGGCGCCTACTCCAAGTAGGCCGGGCGCCTAGTGAGCTGAAGGGATGCGGGATTCTTAGTTTTTATGCTATGTTTTGACGACTTTAGCCCTACGTGGCCATTATTGTTTTAACCCACTTTAGGGGTATTTTTGACATTACATTAGGAGTGTGGAACACCTATAAATACCACACTTAGTCATTTATTTCATTAGCTAGTTTTGGAGATACCACATTTATTGTTTTAACCCACTTGATCTTGCATTTTTCATGCCCATATGACCTATTTGCTCATTATCTTGTTGAGTGCATGTTGATCTTTAACCAAGTGCTTATGGTTCTCTTTGGAGACTTGATATTCATGATTGTTATTGATGCTTGGTTATATCACAAGAGTGTGCTTTCCACACTTCTTGCACTAACCTACTTTCAAAGTAGGAAGTTTGTGTGTTTGTGCTTGTCGTTGCTTGTAGGTTCTAAGCTCCATGCTAAGGCGGGGGAGATCTTGGAAGAAGCCTATATCAAAGTGACGATCAAGAAGGATAAAGAAGGAGCGCTTTGGCCACCCCGAGGAGTTGTTGATGCTATGAGAGACCAAGCCTCGATTTCGAGGACGAAATCTTCTCAAGAAGGGGAGGATGATAAGACCCAAATCGAGCATCTATCTAAAAGCACCATCCAAGGCCAAGGAAGAGCACTTCAAGGTCATGCATTGGGACGCCAAGGAAAGAAGAGCATCCGGGACACATTTCGAGGTGTTTCAAGAAGTCCCAGAAAGAGGCGGACCGCCTACGGATTGAGGCGGACCGCCTACATGATGCTTGCTCTCTGGATTATTGGAGGCGGCCCAAGGAGGCGGACCGCCTAGAGATGCTGAGGCGGGCGCCTAAGGCCTGGAGGCGGGCGCCTCCCTCTGTGCAAGTTTGACGGGAATTTGACTTTAATTGCTTTGTAATTCCTACTATGCCCCTACGTGGCTTATGTCTTTAGAACTTACTTAAGGGTACTTTTGGGCTTTCACTATGTATTAAATGAGGCCTATAAATACTCCATAGCTTAGCATTATTCCTTAGTTAAGTTAGCTATTATGATGAATGATTGATTGATTGTCAATGACAATGTTCTAGAGTGGATTCTCTATGAATGAAACCTTTGAGTTCGGTTTGAGTTTACTAGTGGATTCTAGTTGAACCCCAAACCACCCCCGACCATTCTACTTGCGAGTCCGTTGTCAGTAACGGAGGCAATCCACCTGCATTTCTTAAGGAACATGTCTCCAAAGTCCTGTAAAACACTTTGAATAGCACTAGACAAAGGGTTATCGTTAGTGAAATCATCCTTAGAGTTCAGAAGGATATCGTTGTTCACAAGGCAAATCATCAGCTTGTTTTGGTCATTGCCTCGGAGGCACTCACCGGGTTGCATGATTGCACGAATATTACCTGACACGGGAGGTGTTTCAGCATTTTCATCGGCCATAATTTGTGTCCCGTCCGGAGACTTAGCTTTAGCCGCTTCTTTTAGCTCATTCATTCATTTATACTCCTCACTGACTTGTTTTGGAGACAAAGGCTTGAGTATAAAACTCTCACCTTCGAGCTTAGCAGTGTAAGTGTTGGCTCGACCGTTATGGACAACGGACCTATCATACTGTCACGGTCGCCCTAGTAGCAAATGACAAGCTTGCATTGGAACAACATCAAACTTCATTTCATCTTGATAAGCTCCCACTTTGAATTTGATCAACACCTGCTTAGCAACTCTCAGTTCTCCACATTCATTCAACCATTGCAATCGATAGGCCTGGGGTTGTTTCAAGGGAGGCAGTCTCAATTGTGAAACCAATGTTTGGCTCACCATATTAGCACAACTGCCTGAATCAATAATCATCGAATACACATTTCCCTTTACTCGACACCTTGCATGGAACATATTTTCTCTTTGATTATCATCCTCTTCTTCCATGTTCATAGTGCTCAAGTTCCTACGAACCAACGGAAACATTTTCGGACGGTCAGCTTCAGTAGCTTTGTGACCGTTTTCATCATGATCAGCTTCGAGTCCTTCTCCTTTTTCCTCCTCGGAGTCACTCTCTAGCTCATGGACAACATCATAACCTTATAAGTTGGACACTCCTTAGCCATGTGACCATAACCCCTGCATTTGTGACATTGAATCGATGAAGCACTCGGAGTATTAAGTTGAGTTTTACCTCCCAACTCCTTGGAATTATAATTGGTCACTCCTCTCTCGAAGGGTTTCTTCTGATCACGGCCAGCATTGGAATTGGTAGGATTCAGATTGTTCCACTCTTTGCTCCGGTTCAAAGGAGTAGCAGTAGTGCTCCCTCGGTACCTGTTTGCTCTATCGTCCTTCACCCACTTCTCAGCATCGATCGCAACATGGAAAGCTTCATCCAATATATGGAACATATGCAGTCTCAATTGAGATGTTATCTCTCAATTCAGCCCATTTTTGAACCAAATGATGGCTTGCTCGTCGTCTTCTTCCATATCATGAGCCAAACGAATCTTTTAAAACTAGTCAAAGTACTCTTCGACCGGTTTAGACCCTTGTTTCAAATCATAGAGCTTCTGAAGTTGCTCTTGACGATGTTTAGCCGTAACATATTTAGCATCCATCACTCTCTTCAGTTGAACCCAAGTAAGGTGCTCAGGTAAAGCATGCCTTCTTCTTATTCTCTTCTCAGATTCCCACCAGGTAGAAGCATATGTCTCGAATGAAGTAATTGCATAGGCAGCTTTTCTTTCATCAGTCATCTCATTCATTTCAACGATTCGTTCCAAACGAACCTTCCAATCAAGATATTAGTCTGGATCACTAGTTTCTCTGAGCGGTGGAATAGTGATCTTGACACTGTTTAAGTTAGTATCTCTACCACCTCGGGCTTGTTCTGGATAATCATCATAGTAATAATCATTGGCCTCACGTTCAGTTGTCTATCAACATAAGCTCCTCATCCTCGACCTCGAGGATTTCTACGGCCTCGTTGAGCCTGACCTCATGGATAGAATGGTGGCTCATAATCAGCTTCAACATACTTTTCATCTTGAACATCACCCTCTTCAGCAACGGCTACTAAGTTTCTTTGGGGTCTTTGAGGTAGTGGTAAGTCGGCTTGGGTAATGCCCAAGTTTTTCTCATTTCTAACAGCTTCAGCTCTCATTTGTTGGCGTCAGGCCAACTCAGCAAATTGTGTCGGTCGTATAGGAGTAGAATTGCTTGTTCCAGCCCCGGACCCTGGCAAGACCTCTGAGGCTCGATCGTGTTCAAGATTTTCAACTCGAACATTCACTCCTCTTAGCTCTCCACTTATGCCTTGTATCATGGCCATGAGATCAGCCAACAATACCTCGGGTGCATCCATACCCTTCTCTCCGTTTCCAGCCATTCACCTGCAAAAAGAAATGACTTAAGAAAAATGTTAAGGTTAGAATCACCTCACACACTCCCTCACTTTTGTTCGCTGGCGCTTGGGTCCACTCAATTTGTAGGTACAGTCACTCAAGAGTTTGAGAAGATTCACTGTCTTCTTCGGGAAGAGTGAATTGATGTTCCACTCGATGGAACGGATGCTATTTAACTGTGCACTGGAGGTCAAGAATTTTCTACAAAATTTGGACTTCGACCTTTCTCGCACGAGTTCCTATAAGCTTAAACAAATTAATAGTACCTCGAGTAGAAGACTTACTCCAGAGATCTACTAACGAGAAGTCACGAACATAAAGAAAGAAAGAGAACCTAAGAAATCTACCCTTCATTTCCTCTTTAGAAACCTCGGACACTCCACTCTATACGGAATGAAAGTGGTCCCTCCACTGTACGGACTAGGTTTTATCCTTATCCACTTTCCTCTTTTCACCAAGCAACTTTCACGTGAGGTTTTAGCAACGGTGCTAAACCCTTCTTCTTTAAATGGAACAGTGAACTTTCCCTTTCCGGTGTACGGACAAACTTAACTTCGTTCACAGTCCGAAATAATGTATGATTCAAGGTCGTTTTCCGTTAAACTTTGAACTTAAATGGATAACTTATGCTCCAAGCTAAGCTATGAACACAGCTTCAGTCGTTTGTACACTGTTAAGAAACTTAACAATTTTTTGGCATACGAACGGTGTTTCACGACTGAGCTTCAAAGTTTTTCAAGCAAACATGCGACAAAAATCAATCGATAACATCCAGATTTCACCCTAAAAACTATAAACAACCAAAATTCTACTGGGGCTTTCAAAACAGTGGAGCCGATATCTGACAGATTCAAACATACCAAAAACCCTTGTCATCAAATGATGTACGACCAGAGATTTTTAGACGCTCCAAACAATGATAAAACAGAATATGTGGTTGTTTAATCCAAACAACCAACAACCAACAAAATTTTTGAGATTTTTTTTTCTACTTCTTTTTTGTAAGAATAAAACAACACAATATGAGCACGAGACGGAAACTGAAAAAAAACACAAACGCACGAAGATAAAGAATAGGATTGGACTTGTAAGAACAAGATCCAAATCGTGCTCTGATACCAAGATAGTGCAAGCCAAACTGGACGAGCAACGAACACACGCGGAAGATAAACAAACGGAAAGTAAAAGATAGAAGTAAGACGTAATCTCAACTCAATCAAGCAAAACCATGGAACTAGTCTTGGAGCCTTTCGGTTAGATTGTGAAAAGACACCTATACTAAGCAACGATCCTCAAGAAAACACGGTTCTTGCCAATCGAATAATCAAAGAAGAAAATGTTCAAGAGTTTTCCATCGAATGACACAAGTTCCATTAACAAAGGTTCCCACGACGGGGTTCACTCATGACAGAGACAAAAGCAGCACACGGTTAATCAATATTCAACAATAACTATCTAAAAATGAAATTTTAAGGGGGTTTATATAGAAATCCCTAAGGCTAAAATAGTAACGGCCACAGACAGCCAATGAACAAAGCCATGTAGGGCTGAATGAGTTTAGTAGCTCGGACGCTCTCCTGCCTCGGGCTCAAGTGTAGTCCTCAACCGCTTCACTGCTCGACATCAATCATCTGAGTTCAGACGCTTGTTGCCTTGGGCTCGAGCTTGGTGATGTAGCTTTCAAGTCTGGCACCCGGCAACTCATTCTCTAAATTGCTGCTTCCTCCCGGCCACGCTAGATGGACATGCACATCATGCAGAGTCTTGACTTGGCTTCGTGTGACCGGTCTTGATGGCACGAACACGACTGCATCTTGATCAACACGGACATGGGCTGCATCAAAGGAGAAAACGGTACAATCTTTGTAAGATTGAACTGTTTTCTCCCTTATCCTACAGAAAAAATGTCCACTTTAGCACTATATTTGAAATTCATATCTCAAATCAGAAACACTAGAAGAGGATATATAAAGTTAATGTTTCGTCACTTTGAAAAAAGGGTGAGACTCCATTCGACCTCTAATATGTGAAAATGAAATATGAAGTTTCAAAGGGTTTTGAGCTTTGGTGTTATCTCTGTTTCATAGAAATTTATCATGATTTTCTCTTCCTAGTTGTAAAATATGTTGGCTTTATCTATTGAATTAGAGATTTTAGCTTAACACTCCCTTAATCACGTCAGGTTTTAGTATAAAGTAATTCTGTTTTGCTAAGATCTAGTTTTGATGGTATAAAAGTTTGGTTCTGCCTGTTGCATAGGCAGTATGCCTTCTATTAGTTTTTTTTCCTTTTCTCAAGTTCTTAGTTTTTCCTCCTATCTTATGCCTTCTCTGTTGTGTCTTAATTGCAGCAAATGTTCCAGCTTCATCAGTGATTGTTAGTTTTGTTCTGAATGTGATAAGTCTGGGTGTAGTTCGTTTTTTCTGTCAGTTGCATGAGCTTTTGTGAGATGAAATATAAATTGGCCTAAACAACAACCATCAAGAACAAAGCTTGAAGAGCACAAGGAGTATCAGTCAAGGACTTCAGAGGAGGGTTCGAGGGTGATTTGAAACCATGGACTTGAGCACACTTGAGGGAGGACCGACTACGCACCAAGGAGGAACACTTAGAGTCCATTTTGAGCCGCATCCATACCTCCCAGAAAGAGGCGGACCCGCCCACACTACTAGGCGGACCGCCTCACAAAGTTGCAGTCTCTGAATCAGCATGAGGCGGCCACCCCCAAAACCTAGGAGGACCGCCCCTCACTGAAGCTCACTGAGGCGGAGCGCCTCCCCTCTGAGGCGGGCGCCTACCCCAGTGTGTCCTTGACAGAATTTTGTGTAAACTACCTATTTTGACCTTACGTGGTCTTTTATGTCTTAGCCCACTTTGGGGGCCTTTTAGTCATTTCGCAAGGGGTTAGGAAACACTATAAATACACCCCTTAGCCATTTCATTTCATTAGCTAGTGTATGAATCTTGAATAGAGAAGAGAGAACATTAAAGAGGCCGAGCCCTTCGAGGTCGAAGCTTGAAGCTTCGTGTATGACTTTACTTAGAACCTATGGAGTTCGACACCTAGTTTGAATCCATTGTAAGGTTCAAGTTTCCCTTTCTCCCTTTGGAATTCAATCAACGTATGTGAATTGAATTCGATTCTTTCTTCTAATTTCTTGCCTTCCTAGTCTCGATTTCTTGTTTACTTGCTTCCACGCATCGAGTGTTTTAGCTTCCGCATTTTAGATTGCATCAGTTAGTATCAGAGCACGGATAGATTTTGTTCTTACAAACCCTCGAATGTGACTCTTTATCTTTGTGTTTGTTGTTCTTGTTCTTGAAAGAAAGAAAAACAAAAAAGATTGAAAATTTGAAAATTTCTCAAAAATTGCCGGAACTTATTGGATTGGAACACCCATACATTGAAAATCATTGGGGTTTGTTCCTTGTGTGATTTCCATTCTTTTGGTACCAAAATTACAAGATTTGGTGATGTATTTCAAAATTTGAAGAAATCAAATCCCCCAAAATTTTCAAAAGCCCTGGATTTTTGCTCAAGAATCAAAATTAATTTGTTGTTGTTTGATTGGGGTTAAAACTTATTGGGGAATGTTTATAATCATCATACATATCTTTGGGTATCATTAGAATTGAAAAACACCCGAAAACGTTGGATTTTGATTGCAAAACGAGCCAAAAATGCATTTTGCACAGCTGCAGGCAGCACTGGGAGGCGGACCGCCCACTGTGGGAGGCGGACCATCCACCTGGGTGTCTGCTCTCTGGACTTTTTCCAGGCGGAGCGCCCCTGGTCTGAGGCGGAGCGCCTCATTTGCTGAAGGTTCCTCGGGTAGTTTTTTCGTAGATTTTCACTTGTTATTCGCCCACGGGCTTCTTGGTTAGTGTTTCTAGGGTAATTTGTCTACTCAAAAGACACTAATCCTTTAGCGTATTAGGGTATTCGTGCGTAGAGGAGACTAGAATTTAAAGAAGAGTCGTAGAACTTTTTTTGGCCTCAAGTGCGCACTTTAAATAGCCGTCCGTACATCGAGTCTCATTAACTCCATTCCGAACATTAACTTGGACATACTAGTTGTGATCACCTTGGTTCCCAAGTTGTTAAGGCCTCGCTCTTGAGTGTTCATTAATTGAGTGATACACGTGAGGGAGTGACTTTTGGGAGGATTGATCTTTTGGTGTTGCAACAATGTCGGATGTTGATTGTGGGGATTATGACTCATGTGGGGATGATGCGAGTTGCTATGACTCGTATGGTGATGATGGAGACTATGATTCCTATGATGATGTTGATGGCCATTACTATGATGATGGAAACCATGGCTCCTATGAGGATGAAGCGGTTCACTATCATGATCGTGAGGTTGATGAAGACTATGAAGCTCAAGAAGATGAATGTGTTGATCCCTATGCTTCTAGTCAAGATGATGAAGATGGTGACGCTTCAAGGTACATTGATCCTACTTACTCGTCTTGTGATGATTATGAAAATATTGGTAGTGACATAGATAGAGTTGATGATGAGGCTAATTATATGAATTATTCATTTTCATCTTCTCTTGGTGTTGCTAATGGTGCACAAGGGAGTAGTAGAGGACCTTCCATTAGTATGGAAGGAGGTGGTGGTTGTTCCATGGGAAAGAAGGAGCTTGCATCTTCCAGGTACGCTAAGCGGCCTAATGCTTCTAATTCCCATGTGAAGGGTGGAATGAGAAATGGTGTTGCTCTTGCTATGATTGGGGTACATTGCTCTAGTAGTAGTGGTAGGGGTAGTGCTATGGGCTATGGAACCAAGGAGAGAGTCACGTATAGGTTCCATAGTAGTAATCCTTCCTCGACTTTCAACAACACTTCTAATGTTGGAAGAGTGACGGGAAGTGGAAGTTATCCTAGTGGTGTTGCTAGGGGAGGAGGGATGAGGAAGATCCGAGTTGATAGTGATGGTTATCTTGAACTTTCAAGTTCTTACTTGGATGATCCTATACGAAACTTGGGTCTAAGAAGGTTCGTTGTTGAGGTGGAAGGTAATGGAGGGTACTTGCTCAAGATTGGTAACACCGATGCCAATTGCATTAGTACCTCGGTGGTTCATGAGTTAAGGCTACCTTGCTATGCCCTAGAGCATCCTTATGAGTACCACGGAGTGTGGGTTTCCAAGCAAGCTCGGGTGTGCATATCTCATAGGAGTTATTGGGGTTATATGTGGTGTGATGTGTATCCCATGCCACATTGTGATGTGTGGTTAGGTGAGCCATGGTTGCAAGGCGAGAAGGTGCGATATGTTCTTGAGAATGATAGGTATTATGTGAGCAAGGGCCAAAGGAATTATGACCTTGAGCCTCTTGGAGCAAATATCAAGTCATCTCCTAGTATACCTTCTAGGCCTATGCAAAAGGGAAAGGAGCAAGAACCTCATTCCATGATTGAAAGGGTGCAAATAAGAAGTCCTACAAACACAAGCAATGGTGGGACTAGTGCAAGACAAGAGTTGGCAATTGTCAACAAGGTGAACCCGAAGCCACAAGTTTCAAAACCAAACAAGAAAAGGGAGGCATCAAGTGATGAGTCTCCAAGTCCTAGATTCCGGGTTGATGTAAAAAGTTCACCTACTCCGGCTATGGGTATCCTTAGGCCTCGTCCCAACTCAGCCGAATATGAGAGACAAAAGATTGAGAGGAGTAAGGGAGTGACCGGTGACATTCCTCGAGTGGAAAAAAGAGAGGAAGTGTTGAGTGATGTGAGTGGGATGTCACCACCCGAATCTACACCCGACCTTGAAAAGAAAATGAGGGAAAAGAAAGAGGGAAAAAGAAAAGTTGAGAGTGAGGGCACCCCTTATACTAACATTAACCCTTTATCTTTTTCTTCTACTTGTGTGAGTACTTGTGCAGGTATTCTTGGAGGCAAACCGATGGAGCCTCAACCATGTTCCAAGATGGAAAGACAAGGTGAAGGTGAAGCCGAATGTGAGCTACAAGGTGGAGAAACTATTCATGACACTTCAAGTGCATTGAGTGAGCAAGATGGCCACTCAAAGGTATGTGTTAGTTCTTCCTCCCTTGAGCATGATACTTCCTTGTCTTGTGATATTGTTTGTGAAAACTCTAGGCTAGTTGATGATTTGTATGATTACAATGTGTTTGCAACTAGTGTAGAGTTGAATGGTCAACTTGTGTGTGCCAATGAACCACTAGTTGAGAGGGTTGAAAAGCCACATCATGATGTGAGCTCGGTTTTCATTGAACCTCTCTTTAGTAAACATATTGAAGTTGACCTTGTGTGTGAACCTTATTATGACACCCCACCCATATTTGACAAAGGAGAAGATGAATTACATGATTATCCTATTCTTCCCTTTGATTGCTTACTTGCTAGTGGTGGTCCCTTGTGTCGTAGTGAGGATAGTTGTAACCCTGAGGAGTCTCTAGAGTGTGAGATGGATCCATTTGTTTTTGATGACTCCTCGAGTGAGAGTGAAGGACCTAGTCTTGATACCATGCTTTTGTGTAACCATGAATTTGAGATGCATGCCTTTATATTTGAAGGCAATCTCCTTTGTGGTAGTGAATTGTATCGGACTAGGGTTGGTAGTAAAATTGAACCTCCATGGTTTGTAAAGTTAGGCTCTATGGATGATCCATTATTTGGAACTCCAAGTGAGGAGAGTGGTCTTGATATTGGTCGTGTTGACCTATCTTCTAGTAGTCCTAGCCTTCATTGTGTGGACTATAATGATGAAGAACCTATTTTGGAGACCTTCCTTTGGAGTTTGTCTAGTGAGGAGGATTGTCTTAGGGGTGACTTAGGAGGTGAGGAGGTACCTCTCGGTGTGTGTAAGAGTGCTTCTAAGAAGGATTGATCTCTTTGCTTATTTTGGTTATGAGTGCTTGTTCTTGTTGAGCCAAGAATTTATTGTTTCCTTTGGGAACATACGCTTTTTAATTGGAATTGATGCTTAGCTCTATCACAAGAGTGTGTTTTCCACACCACTTGCACTTATTCTTGTTAAGCTAACCTACTTGTGAAGTAGGAAACTTTGGTTGTGCTTGTTTTGAATGTAGGTTTTGATGGTTTGATTTTGAAGACAAAATCCTTTCAAGAAGGGGAGGATGATGCAATATAAATTGGCCTAAATGACAACCATCAAGAACAAAGCTTGAAGAGCACAAGGAGTAAAAGTCAAGGACTTCGGAGGAGGGTTCGAGGGTGATTTGAAGCCATGGACTTGAGCACACTTGAGGGAGGACCGACTACGGACCAAGGAGGAACATTTAGAGTCCATTTTGAGCCGCATCCATACCTTTCAGAAAGAGTCAGACTGCCCACACTACTAGGCGGACAGCCCCACAAAGAAGCAGTCTCTGGATCAGCATGAGGCGGCCGCCCCCAACACCTAGGCGGACCGCCCCTCACTGAAGCTCACTGAGGTGGGCGCCTACCCCTGTGTGTCCTTGACGAGATTTTGTGTAAACTACCTATTTTGACCCTACGTAGTCTTTTATGTCTTAGCCCACTTTGGGGGCCTTTTAGTCATTTCTCAAGGGATTAGGAAACACTATAAATACACCCCTTAGCCATTTTATTTCATTAGCTAGTTTATGAATCTTGAATAGAGAAGAGAGAACATTAAAGAGGCCGAGCCCTTCGAGGTCGAAACTTGAAGCTTCGTGTATGACTTTACTTAGAACCTATGGAGTTCGACACCTAGTTTGAATCCATTGTAAGGTTCAAGTGTCCCTTTCTCCCTTTTGAATTCAATCAACGTATGTGAATTGAATTCGATTCTTTCTTCTAATTTCTTGCCTTCCTAGTCTCGATTTCTTGTTTACTTGCTTCCGCGTGTCATGTGTTTTAGCTTCCGCATTTTAGATTGCATCAGTGTAGTAATGAGATGATTTGTGGTTGATAATAGGAGGACTAGAAGTGTCAGGTTTGAATTGGGAATACTTTCTGGTTGGTTCTGTTAGTTAGCAAATGGTGGTTCAGGGGCAAATCTTTGCTCAATTTTCTAGTTCCCAATCAAGAGGTATGTTGAAGCTTGAATATGATTTTTTCTCATCACAAAAGGTGAGGGGAAAGGGATATTTCTATTTCTCTGGTTGTCTGCAAAAGTTTCTAGTGAGCAGTAGAAGGGGAGGCATTGTGATCTGGTTTCCTGTTCTGTTTTTCTGGTAGGCCCTGTTGCCTGCATGAATTATGGGATGAAGTGGAGGTTTAAGGCTGGTTAAGTGGAGATTATTTTGCTAGGGTCCAAGTTTGAAGTTCAATTGACTTAACGGAAAGTAGGAGCCGAACTTCAGTCAAAATTTATGGTCCTCTATATTGTTAGTGTTAAATTCCTGAAATATTGTCTTCCTTAATTGTTTAGTTTCCGGTTTTAGAGTATATCGGTTAGTAGTTTTGCTATGGAATATCTTCAATAAGTTGGTTTGTGCTTCCATTTCAGTCGTTTGGTTGGAGTTTCTCTCTGTGCTGGTCATAGTTCAAGTCTTTAGTGAGTTCATCATGGTTGCCATTCAATCTTTCTATTGGTGTTAAAGTGAATTTGAGATAATTCTTTGGTTAATGAACTGCTGCCAACCTGAAGTAGGATCCCAGCACCTAGTTTCTTTCTTCTTTTAATCCATGTTTCATTAAATATTAATAAAAGCTGAATGAACCCGTCTTAATTTTAAACCTGCATTTGTTGCTCTGATAATCAAGTCTTGTTCTTCCTTGGCTCAAAGATTGATTTTGTTGTGAATGGTGTCATAATCATTCACAGAGGTTAAGTTTCTTAGTTAGTAATACTCCTGACATTGCCAATTTCTCATTAGCATGCATTTGTTTATTTTAGTATTTGATTAGTATGAGCTTGCTCGATATCCCTGGGATGGTAGCATTCTCTTGAGTTAGCCTTGTAAAGTTACTGACAGCTCTTTCTATAAATAATTTATCTTCTCTGATTTGTTGTGAATATTTGCTATAATTTTTATCCTTTTTCTTTAACTTTTTACATGATCTACCTTGGGAAACGAGTTTGGCAAAAACTCACATCCGGGATGATTACATTTAAACTGAGAGAATGAAAACCGCATTCGGAGTTGAATTTGCATATTCCAGGTTCTATCTTCTCTACTCTCTCTTTCTCGTTCCCTTTAGAATCCATGTTATAGGATCCCTATAGAATGGACTAGGAACCCTGTAGGAGAAAATTATTATGGTTAAAAATACCTTGTGATTACTTTTAATTCTTTTTTTTTTTTTTTTGAATTACCAGTTAATTTATGAATTTTAAGAACTTTTGTTAAAGGATGAGTTCAAATAAAATCACAATTAAATTTTGCCACCCTTAAACTATTACTTATTTGTAAATAATAATTATTTTTCTATTTCTTTATTTAAATTATTTACTTATCTATTTATGATTTGTATATATATTTAAATTAATTATTTATTTATTAATTTATTTAATTGTTTAATTATTTATTTATTTATTTACTTATTTATTTACCTATCTATTTACTTATTTATTATTTATGTATTTACTTACCCTATTTTTCTTTAAAGTTCCTAAATTATTTATTTATACTTATTCGTGAAAACCGTCGGAATAACCACCCTTTTGGTGGATTTTCGAAAGTGCTCTAATAATAAAGACCTTCTTTCGAAAATAATTGAACCACTTACTTAGAATCTCTAAAACCATTTTCCTTTTAAATAAGGAAGAAATTTGCACTCATTAATTAACAATGGTTCCTAATTTTCCTAAATTAAGTGGCGACTCCAAAGAAACCCTTTAGAGTCGTCATAATGCTGATATATACCCAAATTTGCCTTAACCTGGTAATTTTTGGGGTTTAACACCTTTCCCTATGGACGTTGAGCCTACCAATGATGATGGCGAGTAGCAATCTTGCAAAGACGTGGATCTAATGACACTATCATTTGCCAATTCTTATGGCTAGAGCCCCACTCTTTACCCTTGTTATAAATATTGTTGCATTAAGGACAATGCAACTTCTTCAGTGTGGGGTGGAGTACTTTTTATTTGTTTAAGATTTTCTTACTATAATAGTAATAATCTCATAAGTCAGAGTGGACGTGATGCTTGAGGCCTAGGTCATTTCGCAGAAGAAAAGCTTCAAGTACCTTGGCTCAATTGTTCAAGGTAATAGAGAAGTTAATGAGGATGTTACTCATCGTATAGGGGCAGGTTGTATGAAGTGGAGACTCGCGTCTGGTGTCCTATACGATAAAAAAAATGGTACCTAGACTCAAAGGTAAGTTCTATAAAGTGGTCGTTAGACTAGCTATATTGTACCGAGCAGAGTGTTTGCCAGTTAAGACCATACACATTCAGAAGATGAGCGTTTCAAAGATTAGAATGCTCAGATGGATGTGTGGTCGTACGAGGATGGATAAGATTAGGAATACGTCATTCGTGACAATGTGTGAATGGCTGCAGTGGCGGACAAGATGTGAGAAGCGAGGTTGCGATGGTTCGGCCATGTGAGAAGAAGGAGTACAGATGAGAAGTTAGCAGTGTTGTGTCTACGGAGAAGTATAGGTAGACAAAAGAAGAATTGAGGAGAGATGATTCATCAGGATATGGCTCACCTCATATCACAGAGGACATGACCCTTGATAGGACAATGTGGAGATCGAGGATTAGGGTAGAAGGTTAGATAGTAGTCGTGAGAGAGCTGTTTTAGTATCATTTGTATTATTTTATATACTTTGTTTATCCTATTATGTGTCTTTACTACTTGCACTGTTGTTTGTTTACCTTAACTATAAGTAGTCTCTTTTACAGTATTTTTTTTATCATGGGTAGCTTCATCTTATTTTTGCTAGCTGGTTTTTGGATTATTTTCCTTGAGCCGAGGGACTATCGGAAACAGCCTCTCCACCTTGGTGGGGGTAAGGTCTGCGTACATCTCACCCTCCCCAAACCCTACTTGTGGAAATACATTGGGTATGTTGTTGTCGTTGTAGTAATAATCTCATGGATTTTCTTGGCCTTGGTTCTTTTCCGTTAAGTTATTTTTTTTTTAACCAGGCAATTTTTAGGTAGTATTTTAAATATAAAACAAAACAAAAACTAACAGAAATTGAAAAAAAGGGGGTGGAAAAATAAAATGGTAAGCAAAGAGAGAGAGTTCGGATGCTTGGAAAATACTGTCGTGTTAGAGTCAGCATTTTTGCTCTCGAACCTTCTTTCTGAGCTTATAATTTTTTATTGAAGAACGAAATTGAGTGAGTCATAGATTTCATGTACATAGTGAGGTGCGGTTCCATGTATGCAGTTCAGTGTAGAACTTGCCTAGCTTGTCCTTGAAGCGAAATCCTAGGATATTCTTGAGCTTGGAAAGGATTGTAGGCCTTATTTGCTTAGTCACTCTAGTCTAAATAAGCCTACCAATGATGGTAAATTATCCTTAAATAGACCCATTGAGCCTAAAAGTAATCTCCTTTTTTTGGCAGCCCAGAAATAACCCTTAGCTTTTAAAGTTGATTCCCCTAATTTTCACTTTATTCCCAAGTGGCAACCCTTATTTGATATTAGCGAGACTAGCTAATGTGATGGAAATGGTGTAGAAGTTGAAAGAGAAAAACTGGTCGTGAATTGTGCTTTGTTATGCTCTAAGTAAAATTAAATATGTTGGGCTTGTAATATTGTAGAAAAAAAAGGAAGAACTCTGACATTTGGGGTTTAATTGTTGAAAAGAAAAAAAAAGTTGGAAAAAGAAAAAGAGAAGAAGGAATGTTGTTGTTTGTTTGTGGGAGTAGCTAGAAAAAAGAGGCAACTGGGTACAGAAAGTAATTATGAAGACTTTAGAGCTTAATTGCTTTGTAATGGTAGTGTCATTGGGAACGTAGTCACTTTTACCCATATTATCAATTCCGTCCGTAAGCCTACAATACATCCAAAAAAAAAAATCCTACTTGATCTTGTTTTGAGATGCCTACATTAGTAAAGAGTGACAACGGGCAAACATTTGGTGTTGTCTTGTGTGCATGTGAAATTCGTTTCTGAGTTCGACAATTTTTCATGATGTTGCACCCCAATAATTTTGATTCACTGCATGACAAGTGTGACTCTGGGGCGATTCTTTGTTGTTGAGGTACATTGAAGTTTGTGAATTTGCAAGGTTTCTATTTTCAATACATAATTATGAGCGAAGTAAATGGCGTTTAAGTCTAGTGGTTGCTTTCTCCACACAATTGCTTGACAAGGTGTTCTGAATGATCTTGAATGCTTAATTGTGATTCAGGTTAGTTGTCTAATATTTGCTCGAGAACGACCAAAAGTTCGAGTGTGGAGTGGTAATGTTTGTATATTTTACTAATATTTTGAGGGTATTTTTACCATGTTCTGATAATTATTTTAAGAGCTTATATGCAAAACTAACATGAATTGCTACTAATTGAGTTGTTTGGTGTGATAGGAAGTGAACATGGTGAATTGAGGCTAAAGTGCAAGTTTTGGAATGAAAATTGAAGAAATTAATGATTCCAGGTGGTCGCGTGCCACGTGAGTAGCATGGGAGTTGAAATTGAAGCAATCAGGAATCCATGTGCCACACGCGTAACACGAGAAGAAATAGAGATTTTGCCAAGAAGTGAAGAGAAATTTCAGCTCATTTAGGCCTAATAAGTGAGCACCACGCGAGCTGAATTATCTGAATTAAATTACGTCCTCGTGGCACACAGGCGGTACATGAAGTAGAAAAGTAGGCGAAAATTTAAGGGTATTTTGGACTCTTTGTTTATTTTTCTACAGGGTATAAAAGTTTCCTCTGCCTCTTTTATTACCTATCTTGACCTGGGAAGGCTAGACCACCATTGTTGAAGAACTTTGGAGTTTTAAAAAGCTTCAAATATGTTGGAACTGAAGAAATAAAAGAGTTTTCTCAAATTTTCTTATTCTCTTTTCCTATAGATGTTGTTTTGACTATGGACTTATTATTGTCTACTACAATTATGAGTAGCTAAATTCCTACTCTAGGATTTTGTTAAACGAGTTATTGGATAGTTTTGAATAACTCCAAAATTGATTGATACAGTATTTTATTTGTTTGGCTGTATTTATATTAAATTCAATTTTTTAGGTATGCAATAATTTGTGCCCTTTTTGCTTGAATGATCTTGTGAAAGTCATTTAAGTTATGGTCACTAAAATAACAGTACTTCATGTTACGATAACGGATTACTTAATCTGATTTAGAGTCATTATAGGGATATCGTGATTACAGTGTGGCACGTATTTGGAGAGATTTTAATCGTCTTGATTATTTTTGGAAAAAATAGTTCAAGAACGATGTTGTTAGTAGTTGGGAAACAATAGTGAACAATTTTAATTAAGTTCAAGGCCAATGGAATAGTATCTCGTGCAAGTTTTGAGTAAACTCAGGACTATACCAGTAACTGGAAGATTCATTATCCTAGGCTTTTTAATATGTGTAAGTTCATCTAATTCTTGTCATTCTTAATATATTTCTAGTTGTTCTTAGTTAATTGTTATTTAGTTAATAGTTTATAACTTAAAACTCAAGTATAATTATATATATTGCTGAACTTTGAATATTTGTTATTAAAGTTACTAGAACTTAACTTTGGTCTCTATGAGATTCGACTCCGGACTTAAAAGTTAGATATATTTGCAACGACCGCTAAGTCTCTTTTATATAGCATAGTTGCGCGTTACAACTTATTAATCAGTGAATCTCATATCTCTTTTGCTTCTTTATAAGAACAATAGATATCGAACAACTCATTAGAAATGTACTTAATATGGTATATCTACGTACATTATTTGCGTGAGCCCACAATTCTAATTACCTAGAAAATGACTCGTCGACTTTTGAATTCGTGAGGGCAAAAGCAACAACATGCATATCAAGAACAAAAAAAATTCGTTTATGCCATCTCCTAAAATTTTCTCCAAGAAATACGTCAACCTTTGACACATTGGAAAATGGTTTGGCAAAGGTAGGTGCAGACACAATTGAAACACCAGTAGTAGCAGCATCAATATTTGTAACAAAAGCATCAGGGTTTTGTGGAACATCATGTTGCGTTTGTTTCCCTGTTTCATGATAGAAGAATTAAAATATACTTAAGATTGTTTGAAAGAACTGGGTAGAACACGAAAAATTTCAATAGCTTGTAGCGGGTTAAAGACCTCATCCCAAGAATATTTTACCGATATTGATGTATCCCACCGAAAAAAAATTCTTCGAGTAAGCTGAGTACTCAAAGGAACTACAAAAGAGGTTTTGCTTGAAAAGTTAAGGTAGCTATTATCTCATATCGAAAATGGTTAAGTACGATTAAAACATGACCATACAAACACATTATTCTCCAGAGTTTTGCAAATTATCAAATACTTCTGATAGTGACTGTCTCCGCACTACTAGAAAAAAAAGTGTTTTGCGTCTCAGTTTGGAGACGAAATTCCCTCCGTTTAGAGAGAGAATTCCGTCTCTGCACGACCTTCGCTATTTGGCGCGTCGTTGATCAAGCCAGAGAGCGCATTCCGTCGCCAATTCAAAAAGTAACTGCAATTACTGGTTGTGTCAGATTGTGTTTAGAGACGAAATTCCCTCTCTAGCAAAATAATTAATTTACTACTTGGAGACGGAATTCCCTCTCCAGCATTAATTGTAGAAATTATTTTTAGTGTTTAGAGACGGAATTCCCTCTCCAGAAAAATAATTTCATACATAATTTTTTCATTTGAGACGGTGGTTCGTCTCAAAAATGCGTAAATTAATTATTATTATTTTTCTTTAGAGACGAAATTCACTCTCTAACTATATTAACCCTGCTAAATAAAAACATTAGAAACTCGATACAAAACAGCCAAAAACCAGAATACGCTATTAAAATAGTTATACAACCTGTTTAACATAAAAACAAAGCCACCACGGGCAATTAAACAATTCTACATACATGTTTCATCATTAAGCATTCAACACGAATAAAAACTAAAGTATTTAATTAGTAACATGTTCGACAAAATTAACAAACCATGACACTACTCCACCCTCTGGGAGGAGTCACTGCCTTGCTCCTTATCCCTCCAAATCTTTGCCACAATTTCCTCTAATTTCTTTACATTCTCACGGTCAGTCAAGCGTTGCCTTTCACTATCCAGTAGCCTTTGCTTCATTTCCACCAATTTAGAGCGCAAATCATCATCCACAATTTGTAGTGCAGGTGAAGAAGAAGAGCAATTAGCATTGACGATACCTACACGAGAAGGCATCTTGTACCGTAAAGGACCAAGGCCATAGGCTCGATTTTTGCTAGTGTAGCCACTACCCGCCTCAACGAACATTGCATTTTCTTCTTCCGGGGTGGGTTTAGGAGAGCCTTCAACGACCTCTGACCCTTGGCTCTCAAGCCATTCTTGATGTAGAGGTTTGTAGTTTTCCTAAAATACAAGACACGATTAGAATAATTAATTAAAGAATAATTTAAAATAAAATAAAATTATTTATGATATCTCACCTCTAGTTGTTGTGCACGTGGCTCGAGCCATCCCACCTCATCTCCTTGTTCTTCATATAAAAAATGGAACAGACGGAAAAATTCATAATCACTAACTTTTCCATGTACCGCTTCCTACACAATGCAAATGTATTAATGCTAAATCAAAATGGTGTTAAGTTTTTGATTTAAATAAAAATTAGATTGACTTATATATCGCGCCCGATGGGTGGCCAATCTAACTGAACCACATGTGTGCTTCGATCCTCCCTTTGCCGATGCTCTGTTTTTCTTAGCCTGCTCGCTCTGGGCTATGAATTCAAGTGTTTGCCAATAAATTTCAAGATTTTCCCAATTCTGTTGATAAATCCATTTGGGAACTTTACTCCCTTTTTCTGTATTTTGATAAGGAATCACTTAGCCTTTTAGCAGTTTTTTTCTCAAAAATTGCTCGGATTTCATCATCATATATAGCATCCCACGAACACTTGTGCTGAAACAATTAATAATATAATAAGTGAAAACTAATAAAAACACATGGAATAATCAGTTCTTCATGTTCACTTCGTTTTAAATGTTTAAATTAAAGAGGACTTATGTAGACCAAAGTCTCTAATTATGTATAACGTTAAAAAAAAACTGTACTATATTATTTAGAATAATAATACTCTCTCCGTCCCACTTTGTTTGTCATAGTTTGACTTGACACAAAGTTTAATAATGAAATGAGGACTTTTGAAACTTGTGATTTAAAATAAACTATAGATATTTGTGTGATTATAAATTAGTAAAAAAAAAATTTAGAGTTGAATTATTTTCATTCTTTAGAAGTATGACAATATTTTTGGAACGCAATTAATAAGCAAAGTATGACAAACAAAGTGAGACGTAGGGAATATTATTTATGAAAAACGTTTAAATGTAAGAATGGTAAGCTAGAGGAGTTACATTACATATGTTTTTATCGGTAACGTGACGTTACTTGCTCGTGCCTAATTAAAATGATGCTTTCTCGTAGCTTTGTCATTATAGAGAGAGAGAAGGACAATCGCAGAATTCACATCATAAATAGATGGGATTTGCAGAAATAGCATTCGAAAGATGATAATTATATAGCAAACGGAAACGGCATAAAACATACGACTCTGTGGCCCAATGGATAAGGCGCTGGTCTACGGAACCAGAGATTCTGGGTTCGATCCCCAGCAGAGTCGTTTTTGTAAGATTTTTCCATGTGCACAGATTTGTACTTTGTACCAATTTTGAAATTCCTTATCTACACAGCTATCACTTGGTTTTCTTTCACTGTTTGGAGTTTTGATTTTGCATCCTTGTATGTTAAACATAAACTCTGAGCTAGTTATTAGACAGCCTGCTGTAGTTTTGAGTAGTAAAGTAGATATATATTTAGCAGGAATGGGGAATGTCATTTCCTACAGTTCTTTTTTTTTTTCTATGCTATTGAGTTTAACTGCTTTTGGTACTAAAATGATTATATATATTTATCAGAAAAAGAAAGTGTACAGGCAACAACTAGAACAGTGTAATTCGGAAAACTTTTCCAAAATAGGGAACTTTTCAAAAATAGCACTCCAAACAAAGTAAATTGTAAATGAGGGGCCATATTTTTTTGTTACATGTATAGCACAGTCCCTAAATTACAAATTTAGGCGCTCCTTCAAAATTAAAAACCCTAGCTGCCAATACACATAAATCTAACAAAATAATTAAATTATACATGAATACATAGATAAATGTGTAGACAAGGAGAGAAATACAAAAATATACACAAAAGAACCGAAACTTTATATAAACATCCTTATTACTACAAATCTGAAAATTTATACAATTTTATTCATTTGTACATACACACTTATACATATTTATACATGTTCATACACGTGTATAAACCTGTATAACTAGCGACGAGCTACTATTTTGCGTAATTGCTGCCATCTCGGATAAGAATCGCAAATAGGGACCATTTTCGGTAATTTTTTGTGTCGCTTGTCTCCTAAGGTAAAAATTTCAAAAATGTAATCATAGCGTTGACTGTTAAAAGTATTGAAAGCTAGAATAGTTGTAGGCTAAACCTACATATACAATTACATAAAGAGTCAGGCCGACTGGACTTAATTACCTTCAGTTGGCCTTACCTTTTGAAGCCATTATACAACTAGCTAACACACATCGTATATAATAAATTTCACAGTATACACAGTCTGTTTCCTCATTTATACACAGCATGTACACTCAGTTTTACAGTGTATACAATTAGATTGTCCAATTTTTTATAGTGTATATCAATTTTAGGAGTTATATATAATGTATACGCATTCAATTACTAGTGTATACACACTCAATTTTCAATAGTACACATTGTATATATAACACCATATTTCAAAAAACTAATAATAATAATTGAAGAAGAAGAAGAAGAAGAAAGATGAGGATGCGTTAATGGAAAATCTGAAAAGATGAAGAGGAAGGAGGCGGCGGCGTGGCGGAGGAGGGAAGAAGAGGAAGAGGGAGGCGGCAGCGGAGGGAAGAGTGTCTACAATCTCTTTCCTCATTTATACAGAGCATGTACACTCAGTTTTACCGTGTAGATAATCAGATTTTTCAATTATACACAGTGTATACATCAATTTTTGCAGTTTTATATAGTATATGCACACTTAGTTTACGGTGTATAAGCAGTCAATTTTAATTAGTACTATATATTAATATATATGTATATTATGTTGTGTATATAATTTTAATATATTATATTGTATACATATAACACCATATTTCCCCACAAAAAAAAAATAATAATAATAAATAGAATTTGAAGAAGAAAGATGATGCAGTGTTAATGGAAAATCTGCTTCTGGTATGATGCCGCACATAACATGCTTCTGGGATCAAAGAGAGAAACAAGAAGCAATGGCGCGGAGCAAAAGAGATGAAGAAAAAGGACACGGCGGTAGAGGAGGGAAGGGAGAGGAAGAGGGATGCAGCGACGAAGGGGAGTGCGAGGCAGAGGCGACGGAGGGAATAGTGAGGTGGTGGTCAAAAGAATGAAAGACGAAGAGGGCGGCATCAGGAGAGACATGAAGAAGAAGGGAGAGGCTAAAAGCCCTGGAGAGCATTTGAATATTAAATAAAATATGACTGTTTCTAAATAAGACTTGGGATTTTTATTCTCCTTCCGTTATTTTCCACAGTAACTTTTAGCCCATTTGGGTGAGTTTAAAAGTGGCTTATAAGCTCATTAATATATGTTTGGTAATTTGAAAAATTTTAAGTCACTTTTTGACTTATAAGCCACTTAAAATAAGCAGCTTATAAGCCCCACCGAAACAGGCTCTTTTATGTTAGAAAGAGAAGTGAGACCCAAAAATTGCTTGGACGATAACAACTCACATGAGTGAGTTAGCATAAAGTAACAAGCAAGAAAATACAGTCATAGTAAGTGATGCAAATGTACGATGATGGCCCATAGCAGCCCTCACAAAGAACTGCCAGAGTCTTAATGGGAGGTTGCCAGTATTGATACTCTCAGCTTCAATCTTAATCATGCAGGCTGCAGCCCATAGCAGCAGTATTGGGGATGAAGATCAAAATATCACCATCATCACTTGTAAATACAGCACAAGTGTGCTAATTGTACAAAACAGAAACACAAAACTGAGCAACCAACATTGAGAAACATAGCAAGGATATCAACTGTGTCAAAGCAAACAAAATACCACTTTTGAAAAGATAAATAGTCTCATATTTGAACCTATAAAGAGCAAGAACAATGGGCATTTGATCACAACAAAAAGGTTCTCCTCTTCACTAATGAATGCTAAATATTCAACTAGAGAACCAAAATTGCAGAAATTTGAAGTTGCTTCTCACTCCAGGCAAGACAAAAGATGTTACATGAACAGGTTGGGTCTAGTTGCCTTGTATGTGGTCTTGAGCTTCCTAGTAGGTGGCCTGACTTTCTTGAACACCAAAGGGAACTTAATTTTGGAGTCATGAAACTGCTTCGTGCTCTCCCTCTTGCAGAGCTTAGCAGGAATTGTTGCTGTCTTGATGATCTGGATGCAGTGATGGCGAACCCTGTGACGAGATGCCATCTCTGTGTACATCTGCTCTACGGCACCATTCAATGTTGTGTCACGGTATTCCTTGTACATGTTGTGATATCCAGTTCTACTTTGGTAACGAAGCCATATGCCATAGTTCTTGATTTTAGTTGGGTTCTTCTCAAAGATCTATAAAAACAGAAACAAACTTAACAAGTTGAACAGGGAAAAGTTACTCAGGAATAATTTTCCACAACTTAGGATAAGACCAATGGGAAACAATTAGTAAAAAAAGACAAAAAATCAAGTACGCAACATTTCACCCATCCAATTTATACTCTCCGTAGAAACATAACTAGGGATTAGGCTTTAAAGCAGTGCCACGACGATAACACATTTAAAAGTCAAAACAAATACACATGCTAGAAAAAAAAAGCTATCAAGTTGCCAAAAATAAGCACTATTAGAATTAACTAGCATTTTTTATTGAAACTATTAACTGGCATATGTAGCACTCATATCAATGAAACAAAACCCTTTTGATGGACAACTTATTTCACTGGATGATATAAAAAAACACAAAAAGCTTAGACTTAATTATGATGGATATATGCAACTATCACCAGCATAGAGAATCTTCAGGAACAATGAGAGATCTAAAATTGTTTAGATGGATAAGCAGTTTAACTCTTTTAGATGAAGTTCTGAAAGTTCCAACCAGTTAAGCTAGTGTATCAAAGTGTAAAAACAAGTGCTATCCAGAAAATGCTAATCACAACTCATAAACTGCTATAAGTATAATGCGTAGCTCGGTTACATCAAAGACATGAGACCATAACCAAATTGGGAATTTAAGAAGTAGGCTTCCTCTGTGTCGTACTCTTACTTTACCAAAAAAGAAAAAAGACAACAAAAGCTGGAGAACTCCAAAGAGCAGTTGACTTAATTGAACGACGCCCTTATACTTTTGCCATACAAATTTACATTTAAAAATGGTAGACTCTCACCCCTCCCCCCCTCGCTCTCCCTCTCTCTTCACACATACATCCTCCACTTACTCGTACTTCTTTAAAGAACATCGCTGAAATTACTCGTACATACACCCTCTTTTAAGAATCAACTACTAAATAGTTTATCCTAATATGAGTACCCATAACAAAATCCCGATACTTTTGTAACGCCTACTTCCAATGTTGTGCTACTAGTTGGATATTATTGGGTATGTTGTTGTTGAACAGTGTTGTGCAAGCATTTAGCAAACATGTAGGAGTTTTGTTTGTTTCAACGACAAGAAAAAGCGAGACAGAGATGGCACATAGTTTCTTTCAGGATGGGCTGGCTCAGCTTGAAACTGGGTGTACAATGTGCCCCCGTCTCTACCGTACTTGACTGTTTAATCGTGGTGTGAACCTAATAAGACATCACACGTTGTGCCCTTACTATTAGACCTAAGCCGTAGGGGCAGAGACAATTCCAATAAACGTGGAGTAAAAGCAATAAGGCTAAAATGAAGAGGGTACCTCATTAATAGCGAGCATCTGACCATTGCTTTTCTTGACCTTCTTAAGCTTCCTCAAGAAATACCAAAACTTGGATTTGGCACGCACTTCATTTGTTGCCCATAGCTTCATTCGGTAGATCTTTGGGTGCTCATCTATTTCTGTTGGCAAAGCTCTCCCTACCACCTGGTATTGATGAAACTATACAACAAAAAATAATTAATAACAGAAAAAAGAAAATGTATGTTTGTGTGTAAATAGTGAGGATTACCTTGTAGTTCACCATTTCTGCAGCTGCTGTCTTCTTGTCTTGGGAATATGGGGAGAGCTGAAATGGGAATGGTTTTATTTTGTAGGACTTCCTAGACAACCCTAAAGTTTCTGTAAAATTGGGCTTTTTTGACTTAGAGCCATATTCATCATTGGGCTTTAAAGGAAGTTGGGACTCATAATTTGGAGAGAAGGGGAAAAGGGCATGAGAGGCACTTTTGACCAAATATAACGGTTGCCAATACTTGAAGGGATAAGTGTTGAAAAGCGGAAAAATATAACGGGAAGTCTTGGCCCCGGATTTTTTTCATTAAATCTTAACGGGGGCATTTTTGCAAATCATTTCTTAGCGCGGGCAAAAAGGCAAACCATTGCTTCCCGTGTCATATTTTTGCAAAAAGGCCCACTTTTGACAGTAGTCTTTGATTTGAGGCTACTTTTTTTATTGGTTTGGCATGAGAGACCACTTTTTTAACTTCAATCCTTGTGGGTAAAACTTAACTTGTGGGTTGTACAAGTTCAGCCCACAAGGGTCGAAGTTCAACTTCAGTCTATAAGGATTGAAGTTTACGCATCTATGTCTAAAAGTTTAGCCCTTACAGATTAAAGTTGTACTTCATAACTTAGGCATTAAGTTCAACCCACAAGGTTTGACATTCAGCCCATAAAAATTAAAGTTCCACAAAGTGGCCTTTTATATAAAACCAATAAAAAGAGTGGCTTCAAATTAAATACCAATAGCAAAACTGGCCTATGGGCTAAATTTTTTACGGAGAGGTACAGTCACTTTTACACACCAACAACATTGGGTAATTTTGATCAGTAGCCATTTTTGGACGCGCTCATTAAGGACTATCCACCGTTTCAAAATTCATTGAAGAATAGTCAAAAATTCGCGCGCACACTTAAGCTCCATTAGTGTTGGAAAAACACCCCAGATTAGTCCCATAACAAAATACTCCCATAACAAAATAATGGGACCTTGAACTAACAAGGTCCCATAACAAAATAATGGGATTTATTCCCATAAAAAAGGTCACATCAAATGGATAAATCTCATTATTTTGTTATGGGACTTTGTGGCATTTTGTTATGGGACGGAAGCTTTATACAAAGTCCCATAACAAAAAAATGGGGCTTTGAACAAAACTTGTTCAAAGCCCCAGTATTTTATACTGTGGTTAGTTCACTGAAGCTTCCCAGTATAAATACTGGGTTTGTTCAAAGCCCCAGTATTTATACTGGGACTTGTCCGGAAGTGGCTAGTCTTCAAACAGTTTTGCATCGCTGGCTAGTATTCATTTAACGCGGTCAAAACAGGCTACGTGACTAAATTTTTACAACAACATATCAAGTGTATACCTCTATTCGAGTGAGGTAAAGATGTTATTTCTGATAGAAAAATCATCTAAAATAAATTTAAAAAGTAGGTTTGAAAAATATAAAGTCAAATATTTAGTACAAATCTCCATAGCAGGAAAAGAGATTCTTTGAGGTAGATGAAAAAGTGGTTCATCAGGAATTCATAGTACACAAAATTAATGATGCTAAAAAAAATTATGAAGTCACATTTGGGTTGTGGATTTTGAGGTCCATGAGTAGTTTGGTAGGGTTTATGACATTAGAATTAATTGTGATTTCCCTTTTAGGCTGACTACTGAGAACCAATCAACATATGTTTCAGTCAACTAATTTTGTGTAGTTGAAGTTACATTTATAAGTCATAATAATCAGCCCATGGTTTGGGAAAACAAGAAATAATACCAAATTATTGCAGCCTGAAACAAACGGTTGTATATAAAATACAATGTGGTGTTAATTTTATTTCTGATTAAGATTAGGAGATGACAATATAATTACAACGTTCCATTAAATAAAGATATAGTAAACACTACTAATACTTAACTCACAAATTATAGGAACAGATACCTAATAAGATAAGCATCGTCTTTGATTAGATTGACAAGGATAAACAAGCTTACAAAGGAAAGAGGAGATAGCTAATAGCTAATATTAAAGGATAGATTGGGAAGGGGATGAGATGCATAGAATGAATTGGAGATGAGAAGAGTAGAGTTTTGCCTTAATCAATTTCATATTTTGCATAGCTCTTCCTTTGCACGGACTAATACTTATAGTAACACACATACACCTCAACTCGGGTCCCAATTATAGTCAAATAACTTATATGAATTCCTTCCAGCCTAATTGCTTCTTCCTGGCCTAATAGTCTGTTTGCGTATCCGGATAAGTCCAACTATAATTCGTAATAACAAATTTGCCAAGAAAGCCAATATCAAAAATAAAATCCTTTTGCAACTTTAGACTCAAATCCTATAATTGCCCGTGACTACAGAAAAAAGAGATGAACAAAATTGATCATAAGGTCTAATAAATGCTTCTGATGAGAGAAAACTTCAAACAATCAAAATTTGCATAAAGAGGCAAAAAAAGTACAAATCTCCCTAGCAGGAAAAGAGATTCTTTGAGGTAGATGAAAAAGTGGTTCATCAGAAATTCACAGTACACATAATTAATGGTGATAAAAAATTTACAAAATTACATTTGGGTTGTGGATTTTGAGGTCCATGAGTAGTTTGGTAAGGTTTAAGACATTAGAATTAATTGTGATTTGTGAATTCTCTTTTAGGTTGACTGCTGAGATCTAATCAATATATGCTTCAGACAATTGGTTTTGTGCAGTTGCAGTTGCATTTATAAGTCATAATAACTTGCCCATGATTTGGAAAAACCAGAAATGATACCAGTTTATTACAGCCTGAAACAAAAGGTTGTACAAAAATAATAATGTGGTGTTAGTTTTATTTCTGATTAAGATTAGGAGATTGACAAAATAATTACATCATTCCATTAAATAAAGATGTAGTAAACACTACTAATATGTGGGCAAAAATACGCCACCTACTATTACGGAGATACGAGTCCAGCTGGCGAGACTAGACTTATCCTACAAGTCACCGGCGCAAAGTATAAATGCATGTCCTACGAGTTACGACCGTTTAGGCGGTACGTGCGTAGGATAAAGGGCATACATCGTGTCGCCTTAGGGTTATAGTCTCCTAGTTAGGATTTTGTATACCACCGCCTTGAGTTATAGGCCCATGTCCTTATTAGTCTTTGTATTTTACCTTAATTAGGACAGAGTATCCACAACTATAAAATACCCCTCCTTACATTATATTGTACATCATCGTGATTCACCACAGAATCCAACTATTCTCAAGGAATAAGACCACTTTACCTTTCTTGCTCATTATTTCTTTCTTTTACTTATTTACTTTTTGATAAGGGAAAAATCACGCGGAAGCAAATAACGATAAACGAGCGGAAGCAAGTAAAACGAGATAACGTGATATCTAAAGATGTCGAGAAAATCAAGACTAGGAAGGCAAGAAATAGAAGAAAAAATGAATCAAACTTACCAACGTAGATTGATTCCAAGGGAGAACGAGAAACTTGAACCAAATTCCGGATTCATATTAGGATGAAATCCTCAGGTTTTCAAGTCATAGTGGATACACGAGCTTCAAGCTCCAAACACGAAGGCCAAGCATCTCAATGTTCTTTCCTCTCAATTCTATGATCAAAACTAGCTAATGAAGAAAATGGCTAAGTGTTCCTATTTATAGTCTTTCCTAAGACAATGTGAAATGACTAAAATACCCATAGGTTGGGTTAAGACATACAAGGCCACTCAGGGGCAAAATATGAACTTCACACAAAATTCAAGAAGCCTTCAGCATCAGGCGCTCCACCTGGAATCTGGCGCTCTGCCTAAAAAGCCCACTGATCAAAAAAGGTGCAAAGGCTAGGCGCTCCGCCTAGAACTCTGGGCGCTCCGCCTGGACCTAGTTGTGTCTTGACGCTCCGCCTAGGATTTAGGCGCTCCGCCTGGCTGTGTTGTGCCTCAGCTTGGGTGCTCCTCCTAGGAGCTGGGCGCTCGGCCTGACTGTGTTGGGAGCTCCTCCTTCCTTGGTGCTCCGATGCATGATCTTCAAGTCGCTTCCGGAGCTCTTGACTTGCATTCCTTGTGCTCTCAAGCTTGGCTCTTGATGGTTGGTGTCTTGGCTCGATTTACCCTGCATCATCCTCCCCTACTTGAGAAGATTTTGTCCTCAAAATCAAACCATCAAGCCTACGTCCAAAGACAAACACAAACAAAAAAACTTCCTACTCCAAGAGTAGGGTAGTGCTCAAAAAGTGTGGAAAACACACTCTTATGATAGAGCCAAGTGTTAATAACAATTAAAAAGCTCTTGCCTCCCAAGGAGACAACAAGTACTTAACTCGACAAGAAAGTGCATCCAACACAAAGACGAGCAAAGTGATCAATAGGGCATGGAACATGCAAGATATAGCAATCAAATTCCCTATGACCCCTAAGCTTATGACCAACACACCAAGCCTATAAATCAATATTATCACAATGTGACACTTCCGCTTTGGCATGCTCAAGACTCAATGTGTGATCAACATATGGGATGGAGTAGGCAAAATAGTTCAATTGACAACTAACATCAAATACTCCACTCCCCTTCATAGAAGCACTCTTACACACACCAAGAGGTACCTCCTCACCTCCACTTTTACCTCCAAGACAACTCTCCTCGCTAGACAAACTCCCAAGGGAGGTCTCAAACAATGAATTATCTATAGAGTTAAGCTTTCCAAACTATAGAGGTTCAAACTCACACTCCACTCTAGTTTGATACAATTCACCATTTTCATTGAAGTTGCCCTCATACAAAGGATTAGTATAGGCGTACTTCTCAAGTTCATTAGCAAGCAAAGGTGAAGTTCTCAAACTAGAGACAACATCTACACTTAAGGAGTCATCGAACACAATTCGGTCCATCTCATATACTAGAGACTCCTCAAGGTCACAACCATCCTTACTATAACATAAGAGACCACCACTATCAAGTAAGCAATCAAAGGGAAGAATGGGATATTCATGCAATTTATCTTCTTCTTTATCAAATATGGGTGGGGTGTCATAACAAGGTTCACAAACAAGGTCAACTTCAATATTTTCACTAAAGAGAGGTTCAATGAAAACCGAGCTCACATCATGATGTGGCTTTTCAACCCTCTCAACTAGTGGTTCATTTGCACACACTAGTTGACCATTCGACTCTACACTAGTGGCAAATACATTGTAATCATACAAATCATCAACTAGCATAGAGTTTTCACAAACAATTCCATAAGACAAGGAAGTATCATGCTTAAGGATAGAAGAACTAACACTTACAGTTGAGTTGCTATCTTGCTCACTCAATGCATTTGAAGTTTCATGACTAGCTTTTCCATCTTGTAGCTCACATTTGGAATCTCCTTCACCTTGCCTTTCCTCTATGGAACATGATTGAGGCTCCATTGGTTTGCCTCCAAGAATTCCTACACAAGAATTCAAACAAGTAGAAGAAAAAGATAAAGGGTTAATGTTAGAATAAGGGGTGCCCTCACTCTCAATGATTCTTTTTCCCTCTTTCTTTTCCCTTATTTTCTTTTCAAGGTCGGGTATAGATTCGGGTGGTGACAACCCACTCACATCACTCAACACAGCCTCTCTTTTTTCCACTCGAGAGTTGTCACTGGTCACTCCCTTACTCCTCTCTATCTTTTGTCTCTCATATTCGGGCGAGTTAGGACGAGGCCCAAGAATACCCATAGCCGGAGTAGGTGGACTCTTTACTTCAACCCGGAATCTAGGACTTGGAGACTCATCACTTGATGTCTCCCACTTGGCTTTGAAACTTGTGGTTTCGGGTTCACACTTGCCAACTCTTTTCTTGCACTAGTCCCACCATTTCTTGTGTTCGTAGGACTCCTCGATTGCACAATTTCACCCATGGAATGACGTTCTCGCTCCTTGCTCCTTTGCATAGCCAAAGAAGGTGCACTAGTAGGCAATTGGCCTCTTTCCCGATCAGGTACAAAGTCATAAACCCTTTGCCCTATGCCCACAAGATACACATCCTTCATAGCATTATATTGCAACCTCTTGTCTTCCATCTATGGCTCACCTAGCCACACATCAACATGTTGTATGGGATACACACCACACCACACATAGCATTTGTAATTCCTATGAGTTATAAGTATTCGAGCCTCCTTGGAAACCCACACTCCATTATACTCATAAGGACTCTCTAGCGCATGACATGGTATCCTTAACTTATCAACCAAAGAGGTGCTAATGAAATTGGCATCGGTATCACCAATCTTGAGCAAGTATCCTCCAATACCATTTACTTCAACAATGAACCTAAGTCTACCCAAGTTTCCTAGAGGTGCATCCAAGAGAGAAGTTGAATGCACACGAGTCTCAATACCAACAACTTGGGTCTCCCTTATCCCTCCTCTACTAGCAAGATTGCCAGTGTAACTTCCACTTCCCGTCACTCTTCCAACATTAGAAATTTTGTTGGAATTCGAGGAAGGACCCTTGCCATGGAACCCATAAGAACCCCTCGCCTTGGTTCCATTGGCCATAACACTACTCCTACTACAACTACCCATACCCTTCACGGCATTGATAGAATAATATAAGCCCCTTGTAGCAAGAGCAACACCATCTCTCAAACCACCCTCCACAAGGGAATTAGAAGCATTAGGTCGTTTAGCATACCTAGAAGATGCAAGCTTCTTCTTTCCCATGGAACAACCACCACCACCTCCCACACTAATGGAAGGACCTCTACTACTCCCTTGTTCACATGCAACATTAAGAGATGAGGATGCATATGAATAATCTCTATAAGCAACTTCATCATCAACTCTTTCTATGTCACTATCAATACTTTCAAATTCATCACAAGTAGAGTAAGTAGGAACATTGTATCTTGAAGCGTCACCATCTTCGTATTCTTGAGTAGAAGCATAAGAATCAACACATTCATCTTCATGAGCTTCATAGTCTTCATCAACCTCACGATCATCATAGTGAACTGCTTCATCCTCATACGAGCCATAGTTCCCCGATTCATCATAGCAATACCCATCATTACCCTCGTAGGAACCATAGTCTCCCTCGTCTCCACACGAGTAATAACCTCCACAATCATCACCCGACATAGTTGCAACACCAAGAGAAAAACCTCACAAAAGTCACTCCCTCACGTGTATCACTCAATATATGAACACTCAAGGGCGAGGCCTTAATAACTTAGAAACCATGGTGATCACAACTAGTATGTCCAAGTATTAGTTCGGACTGGAGTTAATGGGACTCGATGGACGGACGACTATTTAAGTGCGCACTTGAGGCCAAAGAAAGTTCTACGACTCTTCTTTGAATTCTAATCTCCTCTACGCACGAGTGTCCTATTACGCTAAGGATTTAGTGTCTTTCGAGTAGGCCAATTACCATAGAAATACTAACCAAGAAGCTAGGAAGCAAAAGAAACACAAAAACTACGAAACGAAAATGTTCCGGACCCGACACAGGGGTGGGCGCTCCGCCAGTACAAGGAGGCACTCCGCCTGGGTTGGCTTCTGCCCAAAAATCTAGGCAGTCCGCCCAAGGTTAGGCGCTCCGCCTGAGATGCGATTCAGCAGTTCTCAAGAACGGGTTTTTGGTGATTTTGGCCAAATTTTTCGATCGATTTCAACCCGATACACAAATCCAAAGATACCCAAAGGTGTATTCAACTATTCTAACCAATCCCCAACGGTTTTCAACCTCCAACAAACAACAACAAGCTTCGATTCAAGATTGAAGCATTTTCAAGAAATTTTAAAACTTTGGGATTTTGATTTTCGAAATTTTGATTCGTATCACCAAATTATGATATATGGGTATCAAAACGATGGGAATACAATATAGAACAATCCCCAATACTTTTAAACGCTTGGGAAATCAAATCCAACCCGATCTACCAATTTTTTTTCAACTTTTTTAATTTTTTAATTTTTCTTCTTTTCAAGAACAACAAGAACAATAATAACAACAAGAACAAGAACGAGGATTCATAAGAACGATACCCTAAACTCGCTCTGATACCAACTGATAAGGGGAAAAACACGCGGAAGCAAATAACGATAAACGAGCGGAAGCAAGTATAACGAGATAACGTGATATCTAAAGAAATCGAGAAAATCAGGACTAGGAAGGCAAGAAATAGAAGAAAGAATGAATCAAACTTACTAACGTAGATGGATTCCAAGGGAGAACGAGAAACTTGAACCAAATCCCAGATTCAAACTAGGATGAAATCCTAGGGTTTCCAAGTCATAGTGGATACACGAGCTTCAAGCTCCAAACACGAAGGCCAAGCCTCTCGATGTTCTTTCCTCTAAATTCTATGATCAAAACTAGCTAATGAAGAAAATGGCTAAGTTTTCATATTTATAGTCTTTCCTAAGCCAATGTGAAATAACTAAAATGCCCATAGGTTGGGTTAAGACATACAAGGCCACTTAGGGGAAAAGTACGAACTTCACACAAAATTCAAGAAGCCTTCAGCGTTAGGCGCTCCGCCTAAAAAGCCCACTGATAAAAAATGGTGCAAAGGCTAGGCGCTCCGCCTGGACCTAGTTGTGTCTGGGCACTCCGCCTGGGGTTTAGGCGCTCCGCCTGGGCGCTCCTCCTAGGAGCTGGGCGCTCGGCCTGACTGTGTTGGGCGCTCCTCCTTCCTTAGTGCTCCGATGCATGATCTTCAAGTCGCTTCCGGAGCCCTTGACTTGCATTCCTTGTGCTCTCAAGCTTGGCTCTTGATGGTTGGTATCTTGGCTCGATTTGCCCCACATCACTTTTCCATCGTATTTACTGTATTTCTTGTGACCTCACTTTCAATTAATTATCTAACCTAGGCGATCAATTTTAGACATAAAAAGTTTAGCGCCCACCGTGGGGCCAAGAAAATTGTAGGTATTCTATGATAGAAAAGGCACAATAACGTCTGATGATAGCAGCAACGTTCTGAAGAACACTACAGACGCAGTAGATGAATCCGTGATGGAACCTAGTGATCCGAGCGTGCAGCCTAAGGATCCCGTTGAGCAACCAAAAGGCCCTTCCAAGAGCCAACTCACATTGCCAGCAATAGAGAAGGCGATCGATAACTAGAAGGTAATCCCGAGTTCGGAAGCTTCCTTGTTAATCTTCTCAAAACTATGTCAGAACAACAGCAGCGGCATTCGAGCAATAAAGTCGAAGGAGTATTGTTGAAGCTAGGAGCAATGTTTTCGGGATCGTCTCAGAGGCCAGCGTCCCCGCGAGGACCAGCGCCCGCGAAAAATTCACCAGCATCTGTTCCTAGCCGAATGCTCAGCATGGGTGCCGCTCCTGAAGGGTCATCATCAATCAACAATCAAGACCTTAAGGGAGCGGCCGTCATCCATGACCACATAAAGGAGATGAAGGCCATCCACGATCAAATTGGTAATGTGTTGAGTGCTCCACCCCAAGTTACCACAATAGCTGAGCAAAAATTTTACAAGCACGCTTACAAAGCAATCGCTAGACCGGTTCGCATACCAAAGCACATCCGCCTACCGGATAACTTGAAGTATGATAGAGCAACTGATCCGGATGAGCATATTATTGCGTGCTACACGGTTGTAAAAATTAACGAGATCACTGAAGAAGAGATTCAGTCTGCTCTGGTGAAGAGGTTTGGCTCAACTCTAACCAAAGGCGCCCTTGCTTGGTACACCTAACTACCAATGGGCACCATCTAGTCATTTACTCAGATGCAAGACCTATTCAAGAAAGCGCATTCTGGTGCCCACAAGTGGGAGAAGTGCATGGAGGATATCTTCGAGATTCGTCAGCATGACGACAAACTTCTAAAGGACTAACTTGATAGATTCCAGCGGGAACGCGTGGAGCTTCCTCCTATCCCCGATAATATTTTCATGGTAGCCTTTGGTAAAAGTATGAACTCGAAGGGGTCGCTAACCATAAGGGAATTGCAGTAGTGTTTGACTCAACATCCTGTGACAACATGAAACGCCCTACATCAGAGGTATACGGATTAGCTTCGCTTGGAGCCAGGAGAATCATCCACCCGTGAGGAAGTTCGCCCTATTCTCCAAGACGCCATCCGCCAAGGACAGAAATAAGGAGGAATCTTGAGCCGAAGACAAAGGAAGCGAAGCAATAGAGATTACAGAGATGATTTCCTAAAGCGAGAAGATATCGGGAAGTCCTCAGCACTATCAACCAAAGGGTCATTCAAAGTAGATTGGGTACCTAACAGTTTTGAAGAGTTGGGATTACGTGTCAATGTCGTATAATTCATAAGGGATCTGATAAAGGACGCCCAAGTACGCTGGCCTAGTAATTTGAGGGCCGAACTGGGTAGAAGGAACAAGAATCTTTATTGTGATTTTCATAAGGATCACGGACACACGACGGCTGGATGCAGAGCACTAATCCTGGAAGTCATGGGTTTGCTGAATAATGGTTATCTTAAGGATTTGCTCACTGACAGGGGAAAGCAGACTTACGCCAAAAGTGGAAATCAAGATGGACCACTAGAGCTACCAGATGCAAAGAGATCCATCAATGTCATAATCGGCGGACCAAAATTGCTCAAAGAGTCAAACAGCATCGGGTAACGCCCGATGAGTACCACACTCGGGATGAGATGATCCTATCTAGTGGCAAGGACAGCACCAGCTGCAATACTCCTCACCACGATGATTTGGTCATAATGCTCATGATAGAGGACACAGACATCAAACGTGTCTTTGTTGACGTCGGCAGTGCTGTAAACCTCATCAGGTGGGACACGCTGAAGGTGATGGGAGTCGGGGACAAGATTGCCCCAAGTGTCTACACACTGGCTGGCTTTTTTCAACTGTTGTTAAAAGGCTGTTTGAGAAATTAACCTTATTGCTCATATCCCAAGAGTAGATTATGTTTCATCTTTTCAGGTAATCAAGGGTGGCGTCCCCTACAATGCGACCATAGGACGACCGTGGATCCATCAAGTCAAAGCAGTACCATCTACTTGGCATGAAAATCTTAAATACCCTACCAAGTGGGGGATCAAAAAAGTCAACGGGGATCAAGAAGCAGCAAGGGAGTGTTACACAACAGCTATCCTAGGAGCAGTTGTCCCCGAAGAGGTACCTGAAATAAACATCCCTGAAGTCACCGAAGACCTCGAAACCTCAATCAACCAAGACTAGGATTCCGATGGTACGATTGATTGATTGACGTTTTTCGGGGGGGAGGAGTAGGGATATTTGGAAGTACTTTTCCTTTTCGAAATTTACTTGTTTTGGGTTTTGTTCTTAAGTTACAATATTTTCATGCTCTTATGACATGTTACAGGTATTCACCCACAACATTCTAGGCTTCACACCCTTATTAATAAACTATTATTCATATAGTCAGTTTTTCCACAGTTTAAGATCCATCTACGATCCAAATATTCATAGCCCAGGCCAATTACAAGTTGAAGTAATACACCCACTTTTCCTGACAAAAGTAGGGTACACTACTCGCTTAGAGCTAGATCACGTCTAGCATAGCTACCATGTATTATTTGTACGTTGAACTCGTTAATTCAACAACTGCACCTACATGCCGACGGGGACGCCTGTTTGCATAGTGCCAGAAGTCTTAAATACTCGAGTAACTAAATGGAGACATTCGAAGTCGGACGCAAAAGTGTCCGTTATCACACGGGCTAAAGTCGTCTCATTGTGGACGCAAACAGCCATCTCCTACAGATGCAACCTAAGCCGGCAAACAATTGTGCACAACAGACGTAATTGCCCAAAGCAGGATCACTGATAAATTTTCTAAACATTAGAACATTCAGGACGATCGGAAGCCATCTAATCTTTTAGGTGAATACGCCCACAAAGGTACAACTTAACGTTACTTAATGTTTACGGCAGAAATTAAAAAGTGTCACAAACAAGCAAACAAGTAATTCAAGTTAAAACGCCTCAAAACGGGCCCAAAATTATACCATTATGCCCAAAATATATGGGAAACTGTTCAAAACAGAAATGCAGAAAAAAAAATGCATCAAGGGGGGAATTTCTATTCCTCTCTCGGGGGACTTCCTTCGGTAGAAACATGCCGCGAATGTTCTGCTTCACCAGCTGTAGGTTCCCTATCCAGTGTTTCATCTCCTCTTTCTCCACTGTCCTCTTCGGAACCTTCCTCAAGGTCGGATCCAAGCTGAGCGTCTGCCTGAGCATCAAGCTCGTTGCACAAGGCAATCTCGGCGGCTAGGTCTAAACTAGGATCGTCACGAAATTGGGGAAAAGTGGCGAGAGGAGCTGTGATGTTAGCACGATCCACTTTAGCCACGCGACGAGCGTTCAAGGCATTCACCTGTTCACTGTGGGTCCTCTCCATCGATGCAAATTTGCTCTTCAGCCTATCATTCTCATCTTGAAGGAAAGTAGAAAGGCTTTGGGCATCTGAGATGCTTTTCTCGGCGTCGTTCATTCTTTCTTCCACGCCAGACAGTTTTTACTGCAGTTCATCCACAATTGCTTTTAGGCGGTTCACATTGCTCTGATGCAATTGCTTTGAGACTTGGAAATCCGTGAGGGAAGATTTGAGAGTCTCCACGGTCTGATTGTGCTTGCGAACTTCATTGGCCATAGCGTTGTCCAGGTTCCTGCTCTTTAAAGCCTCCATCCGATAGGCTTCATGAGTAGTATGGAGCTCCCCTTTCAGTTCTTCAACCTTCTCCACGAACGGTTGTAAGTTGGCAACTTGCCCCCATAAGGCTTCTATCTCTTTAGGAGGACTTCCTTCTGGGCCCCCTCGGCGAAGTATCACATGGTAGACCATCAACCCCTGGACAATTGACAGAATGAGCATTCAGCGAGAGAAGACAACATTATGGTTTATGAAACAAGGAAGGATGAGCTTACCCGCAGATAGCACCCCGCGGAAACCTCAAGTTGCTCACGAGAATTATAACTGGAAAGGTGACCCTGTTCAGCGGGACCGACGAACTCGGCTATATGATCTGTCACAACCCTTGGAGTCCTGAACAGGTTAACTCCTGCGACGATAGGGATACCAACCTCACGAGCTCCATTCACGGGTTTGGCCGCAACATCCACGACCACTTCCTTGCCAGGACGGCGTCGGAAAGAGTCATTGGCCTCAGGGATAGGAGTCGAAGCAATGATTTCTGGACATAAACGAGAAATGTTAGCTTATGAGATACATGGGAAAAGCACAATTACATGACTAGAAGCGGAATTCAAACCAGGCGGTTGAGGCTCAGAGGAGGCATGTGACTCCGCTATTCCATCTTCCACGACGGCTTCTTTTTCAGCCACATGGTTCTCTTCTATCAAGTGCCTACATTTTCACTTAGACGGAGCAGATTCAGTAGTAACAATCGGAGTGGTCTCAACAGCTTTAGGCAAGGGTACTTGGGGGACTTCACGCTCGCCGTCAGAAATCACCAGGCTTTTACTAGCATCCACCACGCTAGTAGATCTGGAAGGTCTTTTCCTCTTCGAAGAGCAGGAACTGCTCGCTCTTTCCAACATTCTCCCACCGGAGGCCTGCACGTCAGGTAGAGGAGCGATATAGGGGGCGGCGATCTTGATCTCTTTCAGTGGGAGCATTTCATGACAAGAGAATCCTCAGGCAAAAAGGGGAGTTAATGAAGACATATGAAGATTCAAGATGGGAATTTGCTAGCATTAAATTACCATGGTCTTTTGCCTGCCAACCATTCGCAGTAGCCAGGGCAGTGAAGGTCAAAGTTTTAGGGTGGTTCCTTGCAAAGATCGTTGTGACCCACATCGTCAACTCATCGTGGCTCATTAAAATAGCAGTTATAGGATTCACTAAGGAAAATGGAAATCAGTTCTAAGAAATAGATAGCATCAAGGTATACAAAAGGGTTCACAAGAACTTACACTTTCTATTGAAGACCTCGAGAAAGGGAAGAGAGGAACCTATGCTAGCCGTTCGTACAACAACATACCTATAGACCCAGCCGCGGTCTTTGGAATCTTCGCTATTGGGAACTATACCTTTCTTCCCCCACTTTATGAACATCAGCATACCAGTCTTCTAAAAATGGGGAGAATAGAAAGCCAGAAGATGTCCGAAGGTATATGCAACTTGAGCACAATTAGCTAGATGATCCAGCACGGCCACCAGACGCCAAGCAGAGGGGGCTAATTTGGCCTAAAAATATGTTATACCGGCGGCAATATGTCCTCAAAGATCGCGTGAACACGCTTATGGAGATATAGAGTTAAAGGTTATGTATGGACCACCAAATAACTGGCCTGATGAGAGGAAATTCTTTCCTCAGTTCTAGGGAAAATTGTCATACCCGATTTTGGACTCGACTCGAGGCGATTCGGGTTTCGGATTTGACTGGATAAACTCGTTTGAGTTAGAAGTTTTGGAGTCGCCACCTAATATACTTTCTAAGGTGTATTAGGTCACCTATTAATTTCTAATTCCATTTAAAGAATTTACTCCGAGTTGGTCTACGAGTCAGAGATTCGGGTAAGTGTTCGAAATAACCTAGAAGGAAGGGGTTAGGCACCTCCTAGGTTCCACTAAACGTGGTTCCAGGCCGATTTCTATATTGGGTTTAACATATTTCTTATAAAAGGACGAAAGCTAAATAAAGTAAATAAAAGAGATATGGGATGCAAAATAAACAAATAGGCAATTCAATACATTTGGATAAGTAACCTAAAATAATTATGTTGCATAAATAGCCATAAATTAAACAATAAATAGACACTAGACATTTGAATAAACAACTCTAAGTTTTATTATCCTATTCGGATCAGAACCCGGCTTTTGTAAGGGACGATAGTTGCAGAATCCATTATCAAATATAGCTCGGGTAATTTCCATCATATCCGAGGGGCTTAATTAACCCTTAACCCCCCATACCCTCTTTAGATATTTAACTAAAGCGTTAGCTAATATTTTAAACGTCCTAAAGGTCTATTAGCGTCCCACTTAAAGTCCCGGAGGCTTTTGGGACACTACTTTAAGTCTCTAGACCCCTAAGTATATTAAGTGCCCCATAACTAGACCTCTAAGCGTCAAATAAATACGGTCATGCAAATATCACATATAATTTCACAACAAATAATGTCAAATAATAAAAATAGTTATAAGTTCAACGAAGCCTCCAAACTTAACAAACGATTTAGTGAAAGTAAAACAAGTTTATCTTGCAGTCTCAAGTTCGGCCACTATTACGTCCAGAATTGCAGAATTTGCATAAATAAACTATCCTTCAGCACTAATTGCAAATTAAGCAACTTAACAAGATGGCTGAATTCCCAGTATACTAGAATTGCATAATTAGTCTATTTTGACATTTTATTTTCAGTTTTAAACCTGTTAAGATATGACTACAATTTTCAGTGGTACTCTTAGCGCAAATAAGCTAATTTTCAGCCTGCACTGTGATTTTAACCCTTTTCTTAATATTCAACAAAACAGCTCCTATAAATTATCATTAAAGACCTGCTATGATACTATACTCACAAAATTTCCAGTTTTCATGTCTAATGTACCTGCCATGATTTTAAGCTTAAAACTTTGCACAAATATACCAATTTTCAAACTGTATGTCAGATTCATCCTTAAACATATGAAAATAAGGAATAAGGTTAGAGAGAGGCCTGCTAGCCAATTTCCAATGCCCTTAGCGATGAGCAACACTTGCAATACCTGTCCTACATACTAATTGCGCCTTATGGTGCTTTAGTACAAGCAAGAGACCCTAATAAATACATAAGTATAGGGTCTAGGGGAAATAAGCATGTGTTCATACAGAGAAGAATAGATGTGTCCTGTATACACTTTTAAAGTGAACCCACAGGCTCTTTTGATCCTGTTGCTATAATACACCATCGTATTCATGCAATATACCTCCCAAGAAACCTGTGCAAGTACTTAATAATGGTATAGCCTTTTTACAGGCTATCCAGAACTGCATATAAGGGTTAGGAGATGGTCTATGAGAGACCCAAACATCTTACACAACAAACAAACAATCATAGCAACGGTCAGCCAAGAAACTAATTTATAATAGACATGTAACACCAATTAGTTCATTCAATCAGTTTAGAGATACCTTTGTGATATTGAAAAATGAGCAACAAGTAGTAAGTTCTAGTATAGACCAACAGGTAGCAAACAAAGCTAGAATCAACCAACACCTTGCTTTAGCATCCCAACATTTTCAATAAAGATTTAGAGAAGAAGAATGCCTCAGAATTTAAAGGGAAATAAAACAGGGAAGAAGGACTGAAGAAGAATAGGTTTGTTCCAGTAGAAGAGGGAACAGATCTAGAGGTATATCCAGGTGTATATCAGCTTGTCCAGTATGTCAGTGTATAGAATAGAGAAACTGAGGGTTAGGAAAAGCTAGAGGGTCTGTCCAAAGTCTGGTTCAGTGTGTGTGTAGACTGTATCAATATGTATGTGAGGTGTCGAGAGTGTCCAGAACTGAAAACAGGCAGCCATATTTATAGTGTTAGGGCTGGTTCTACTAGTCCATTTAAACAAAGGTAACATGATCAATTGCCCTTCCAATCAGTCAATCCAATAAAGGAAATACATAACTCAAATTGTATATGCAAAGATTGTAATCCGTGGCCTGGAATAGAAAATCAGTCCTAATCCCTTTAAATGAAATGGCAAATCAGCATCTTAATTTCTTAGGCACAAAATTATGAACTAAATCAGTTTGTACCCAGATAAAGGAGGAGAATCAACATGTATATAGACAAGATTCCCACATGTATTCTAGAAGGCAAACCAAAATCGAATTAAATATGTATATCATGTTATCATGCTAATGAACCAAAATAAAATTAGACTACTAAATGCGATTGTGAATCTAGACAGAAAATTCATCACATAAAAGGAAAGAAATTACACTGTTTTTATTGCATCCAAATCGGGTCACAAAAGAACCGGGTCGTGTCAGTCTCGGCTGACCCGTTTTGCCTTGATTTGTGATGATTTTCGTTCAATTCCCATGATACTTACCTTGAACGTGCTAAATCAGTAGGTATCATGCCGAGATTCACTCAATCCTTTCTCTTTCTTTTCGATTTTCATAGAGAGATAGAGAGGAGGGATTTGTTTCCCTTTTCCATGTAAAAACGACGAGAGAGAGAGAGGAAAGAACGAGATCGGCGGAGACGACAGGATTTGGGTAGATTTAGGGTGTATTGGGTCGGTTTTTAGGGAAAAAGGGAGAGAGAGGGTGGCGGCTTGAGAGAGATGGGGAAAGGGGTGAAATGACTTAGGCTTAGGGTTTGGGGTGTGTGTTGTAAATATCAAATAGGGAGATTTGTTTCGAGCCGTCGGATGGAAGGTTTGAACGGCTCAAATTGTGCCACGTAGGGGAGTATACATATGTGTATATAATATAGTGACTGATGTGTATGAAGGATAAGGATGCTTTAAAAGGTTGTACTGTATGCTAACATGAGTTGTACACACGCCAAATGAAGTTGTACATTGTGCTAGAAGTGTGGATTTAATGAGGTGTAGGCTTACGTGGAGCTTAGGTGGCGTACACGTGGGTAAAATGTGATGACAAGGACTTGGTGTAATAGAAATGGAATTGTAAAATGGCAAAATGGCTAGTATTTAATTAAAATACTTATAAATATAAATAATTAGTATAAAAATAAGAAATTTTGTAAATAATAATAAATAAATGTATTTAGTTATAAATAAATATAGATGACCATAAATAATACTAATTAGATATAAATAGCCATAAATAATTATTAAATGGTGTCGTAATGTGTTAAATTGCATAAAATAGCATACGCATTTTAGAAAATAGCCTAAATGAGTGCAATTACGCAATTATAATCATAATTAAATAAATATTATATAAATAGGGGAATAATAATAGTATTACACACGTAAATGCACGCTATCTAATGCAATTTTGTTTGGAAAATTACTATTATCGATTTTAATTAAATATAGCCAAATTGCGAAAAACGGAGGGACAAAATTGGGTGTCAACAACAATGATATCAAAAAATTCTGGCCACTTGCATTCATACCCGATGTGCATCAGATCATTCTTCACAACCATAGAAGGGTAATATTCTATGGAGAGTGCTATTCTTTCCTTCTTGTTTTGGAGTTTGGCCCTGTATGCGGCCATCGCCTTGAAACTAATGGAGGAAGGGAGATAGTCTTGGGCTCTGAAGTTAGCAGGGAGGAAATTTGGTCCTTGTGCCATGATAAAGATAAAGGAATTTGGTCCTTCCAGCAGTAGCATTAGGAAGATACGAGGAAAACCCCTCCAATCGCAAAGGGACACGTCATCGTACTAAAGGGATTTAAATTTAATGCAACACATGCAAAGAGGCAGGGGACGAGTATCGGTACAATTATACATTTGCGTCTCCTATCACGCTTCTTTCACTTTCTGACTGCTCGCGTCAGCACTCTGCAAGTGGGGGGACAGACTGTATGGGCAAGAATACGCCACCTACTATTACAGGGATACGAGTCCAGCTGGTGAGACTAGATTTATCCTACAAGTCACCGGACGCAAAGGATAAACGCCTATCCTACAAGTTACGACCGTTCAGGCGGTATGGGCATAGGATCACCGGACTCAAAGGATAAACGCCTATCCTACAAGTAACACACACACATGCCTTAAACAATTTTACATTTTGCATACCTCTTCCTTTGCACTGGCTAATACTTATAGTAACACACATATACCTCAACCTGAGTCCCAATTATAGTCAAATAACCGTAAAAAATTTGGCTTTGGTGCCTGTTTGCACCGCGCTAAATAAATACTAGCCAGCGGTGCAAAACTTTTTGGAGACTAGCCAAATCCAAAAAATTCCAGTATTTTATACTAGGATTTGTGAGCAAAATTTCAAGATCCCAGTATTTTATACTGCGATTGTTGACACCTAATTTTGTCCCGAAAATTTTCTTAAATTTAATAAATTGTTGCAATATTTTATAATTAGTGATAAGCTTTGAAAATAAAATAAATAATAATAATTGAAAATTTATGGAATTTCTTAATATAAAAAGGGGCCAAAATCGTTCTTTCTTTTAAATTCGGCTCACTTATGCAAGCATATATACAATACACACACTTCACACATATATGCATACTAGGTAGGGTGGTGCCCGTGCAAGCACGGGCCCAATATGGGGCGATAAAAATTTTCGTAGATGATGATTATATTTGTTTGATCCTAGATAAAAATGCGTATGTTGAAAATTAGGGTAAATGGTTAGAAAATAGTCAAGCGCTTTCTGTTAAATTAGTGTTAGTATTATTCTTATATATACTCCTATAATATTTTTATTCTATTCTCCGTCTTTATTGCAATGTTATTTCATTACCTTGATTATCTTTAGTTTTTATGTTAGTCTTTTTTTCCTTTATCATGGTATTTTCATCTTATTTTTTCAAACGTGTTTTCAAAAATATTTTCTTTAGCCAATCGTCTACCAAAAACAATCTCTCCACCTTGGTGGGGGTAATGTTTGCTTACTTCTCATACTCCTCAGTAATATTTTTATTTTATTTTTATTGCTAATGTTATTTCATTACCTTGATTATCTTTAGTTTTTATGTTACTATTCTCTTTTCCTTTATCATGGTATTTTATCTTAGTTTTTAAAATCTGTTTTCAAAAATATTTTTTTTAGCCAATCGTCCACCTTGGAGGGGAGGGATAAAATTTGCTTACATCTCGCCCTTCCCAGACCTCACTTGTGAGATAACACTGGGTATGTTGTTGATTGTCATGTTTATGTGGCAATTTTTTTAGTCCATTTAACAAAAAGAGTTTTCTAAAATTTATCTGGGTCAAGCAAAGAATTTATATTTTTCTTGCAAAACAGGTACTACTAATACTGGCTACTTTTATCTTGCAAAGATAGGCTATTCGTTAATTAATATCTAAGAAAGTGGCTAGGGGTCAAATTTGTACAGGCTATATCTTAGTTAAGATCTAAGAAAGTGGCTACGGGTCAAATTCTCAGCCGGATCCTGTAACCGGAGGCAGCTCTCGTTCACGCTTATATATAAGTACTAATACGTTATACACTGTCACCATCAGAAAACCTCTAAACCCGACCCATTATCAGAACCCCTAAATCCTTTACCCAATTTTCCCAAAAATCCCTTCTCTTCCCAAGCCTAATCACGCAAACAGCCAAGAAATCAGTACGATCTGGTCCCATTCCCGTTCCCCTCTCTCACCAGTACAAGCTTAGCTGATCTCTATCGTTCATTTTAAATCGCGGATCAATCTGAGCCGTGAATCTTTCCAACGGGTATATTCCTCCGAAACAAGAGTGAAAGTGGGACAATCTCGAAGGGAATGGACCATTTTCACCCTCATTTCGAAGGGAAAAGGTCGAAATCAGGGGTTGCTTTTGGAATTTCATGAGCAGTCCAAACCCTAAATATTCAGGTATATATTGTTCCTTTTGATTCATTTTCTAGGGGGGTTCGGATTTTTTTAGAGAACAAAAACGGCAGAACAAAATATTTTAGTTTAAGTTTTTCCCCCAAAATATACATAGTGTTACTGTTTTAGTTTGTTCTAGGCATTTTGTTTCCTGTTATCGTTTCAACATCTAAGTCGTCACCTTATTCGGGCCGTCGATCTCGCTCGAGTCGCTTATTCGAGTTGCATCGTTTCAGTTCTCGCCCTTTTTCACTGCGCCGCAAAAGGTAATAGTTTATTCTCGTCTCACTTTTTATTATGTTTTCTTCCTCTTGTTTTTGCTCGGAATAGAGAGTATAATCTGTGTATGTGAAGGATGTGAAGTTAAGCTTTTCTCTATCTTATGGGTTAGAGTATACTGTTGATGACTTGAAAGAGCTCATATTTGCATTAGAGCTAAACTGTTACTTTGCTTAGCTTGTCTCTCGATGAAATGCAACTGCTAGAAGTGTAGGATGAAGGCTGAAGTTCAAGTTTCACCCTTTATTGATTTCTGTGGATCAAAATCCTTGTTTGTGAACCCTGTTTAAGTGTGTTTTCAATTAAGTCAAAATCATATTAAGCTTGATCCTCTTTGTACCCATTAGGGGTTTAATCAAGAGACTGCTGAAAGGAGTTCATGGTTTTAAAGTTTAAATTCTTCTTATGTTTTCCTGTTAATGGTGCATAGGGTTTGAAGTCTAGAGTTTTCTATAGTTTTAAAAAAAATATATATACAGATTAGCTTATGTAGTTTGTTCTAGCATTAATTATTCTAAGTTGTTAGTCTGCTTGTATATTCAGCTAGTAATTGAAATAGGTTGGTTTCTGGAATCATTTTCTTTCCTTGTTCTCCAAGTTCTGGTTTCCTTTTCAGTTTCTGGAATCTGTTTGGTTTTCTGAGGGAGCAGTTTGGTGTGTGGGATTCTCAGGGGTTTAGTTTTGTTTTCTGGGCAGTGAGGAGGTTGAAAGTCATCTTGGAGGCTGCAGGTGATGTTTTGGGTAAGCTGAGGGAGCTGTTTCAGTTTCTAGTAGTAGATGGGGTCTGCTATAATAGTAGGAGATGTTGGCAGTTCTGGAGAGTGTCCTGGTTGCTTGTGAAGTGAGGTTGAGGGAGTGTTATAGTCAGGTCTGGTATATGCAGGTTCAGGGGTTGTGAGGGAAGGCAGTTTTGGTGTTCGGAGGTAGTGTAGCTGCTTGTAGCAGTTGTTAAGAATTGGTTTCTTGGTCCAGGGAGTTGGTTTTTGATGATGGAAAGGAGTAGTTCAGTGAGTGCATAGGATTAGAGCATTTAGGAGCTCAAAGTTAAGGGTGTTTTGGTTCAGGAAGCTGAAGTGAAGGGTTGATGTTTCCAGGTGAGTTAAGGGATTTTGGTGGCCTGATCTGGATGCTGCAGTTCAGGGTAACTTCAGAAAGAGGCAGCAGGGATCTGGGCTTGGTTCAGGTTGAGTCTGGGCTAGCATTTTAGTGAAGGGAAGGGGTCCGTTAAGCTGAGGGAGTTCAGGAGTTTAAGGCATAAATCAGTCAGTTTTCTTCATGTCTTGGGTGTTGATTCCCATCCATTAATCTATTCATTTTGAAGTTTTTTTGCTAGACTCAGTAGAAGCTAACTCTCATGTCTAATAAATTTAGTTTTTGTTAACTTGAACTTTCATGTAGTGGGAGGTTCCTGATAAGTGTCAAATGTGAATCAATTTTAGTGATTCTCCTGCTTACTATTAGTTTACCATCTCTTCATCCCATGTTGATTGAGTATTTATAGACCTTTCCTGTCTTAGTTCTCTTAGTTAGAAACTGTATATGTGCTGTCTTGCGGTAACAAAGATTACTTCCCTTGCATCATGGCTCAGTTTAAATTGAGTGGTGATTGAAATTTCTTGCTCTCTTAGTATATCTGATTGAAGTTAAAGTCACACTCTGTGGTGGTATATATTTATAAAGATTTCTCTTTTGAGTAAATGCGTGATTAGAGATTTAATAATTTGGTTGCGAAGTGGTGCCTCTTTTAGTATGCTAAGTTCTATTTGCTAAAATCACTGCATGTCTAATCTTTTGTTTGCTTATGGCCTAAATGACACGTGATACAAAATTTTGTCTAAATGCATGAGAGCTTTATTTTGAGAGTACAATGTCAGCCTCCGTTAGTTTCTATGGCTATGTTTCAAAGGAATGTTTCTGTTTTGTTTCTTTGTTTTAAAGGTTACTGAATATATTTTGTCTTAGCATTTTGTTTTTTTATCCTCTAAAGTTATTCTTTAAAACACGTGCTAATCCTTATCATCATGTTTTCTTTGTATGAACACTTTTGGGGACGAGTTCGAGTTGGTTAAAACTCACAAATTGGGACGGCTGTTTGCATTTGAAGTTAGTTGCTCCGCTTCGCATTTTCGGGACTTGATATCCCCGAAAATGTAAAAGAAGAAATGAAAAATCGCAAAGTCCAAGGCTCAATGATTGAGTTTGCGCTTCCGGGTTCTATCTTCTAAACTCCATCCTTCCCCGCTCCCTTAGAAAATGCATGTTGTATAGGATTTCCCTATAGACCGGATTAGTAGCCCGGTAGGATAGAAATGATATTTGAATTGTGAATAACTATTGTAGATCACTTAAATTGTTTTTTATATGAATACTTTGTATCATTTCTTTGCGAATCGCCAATTTATTTATGGATGTTTATAATCATTTGTCAATTAATGAGTGCAAATAAAATTCGATTAAAATCGTACCTTCGTCATAATTTGCATTTGAATTATTTATTTATTGATTATATTAATATTCAATTATTTATTTATTTGATCTAATTTATTTATTTAGTTAATCAATTAAATTTTAATCCTTTATTTACTTAATTAATCAATTTTATTTATCTACTTAATCTAATTTATTAAATTCCAATTGAATATTTATTTATTTATTTATTTAATTAATCAATTATTATTCATTTACTCCTTTATTTAATTAAAATTGATAGGTATTCATTTATTTAATTAAGTTATTTATTTGCTTATTTATTTATCTATTTATTCAATCAATTAATTAATCCATTTATTATTATCCAATTATTTATCTAATGTGTTTTACTTAATTGTCTAACTTCATTTAACCTTTACTTATTTAATTAATTAATTCATTGATTATTATTTCATTATCTATTTTATAAATCTTAAATTGGATCATTTATTTATCTAAGTATCGGCATAATTAAAATCTTATCTTATTTATATTATTCATATTATCCTTATAAAATTAGCTTTATATATTTATTATCCTTAACAAATTCGTGAAAACCGCCGGATTAACCGCTTTTAGCGGATTTTCGAAAGTGCTCCCGCAAGGGACCTTCTTTCGAATTTAATAGAACCACTTACCTAGAATCTCTGATTTTAATTTAATTTCATTTAATTAAAGAATAAATGGCACTCATTAGTTAACTTAGGTTCCTAATAACCTTAAATTAGGTGGCGACTCCAAAGAAAACCCTTTGGAGTCCCATTTTGTTGAAGTCAAACCCGAAACCTATCTTTTCTTAAAGAAAGGGTAATTTTTGGGGTTCAACAGCGTGGCGACTCCGCTGGGGATACGCAAATGGTTCTAACCAAAAGGCTTTCACGAATTGGTTTGTTTGTATTGTTTGAAATGTATGCCGATATTAGTATGCGTAGCTTATTTAATGATTGTTGAAACTAGCATGATTATTATATCTATCGTTTATTTGCAAGCATGCTTAGATTAATCTAATTGATTGCTGTGTGTCACGAAAGCATGTCACTACACCCCTATTTGTGCACATATAAACTGGCATTCCGTTCATACTTCCCCCACTCCTGGGAACCTCTTGCATTTTCACCCCAAATATCCGCGAGGTGCGCCCATGCGCACCCGCACTTTCTTCCACTAAAGAACCCTTGTGACGAGTTGGTACACCGGCGGCCATCGTAGGAGTAATTCGACTGCGAGACCGCTTGCCACTCACCTGTTAGCCTCAACCGTTAACCCACTCTTAGAAGGAGATTAGGAGCATGCATGCATTTACACCTTAGTCTGGACCCGGTCCTTGGTACCGCCTCCATAGTTAGGAAACCACCCTTACGTCAACGGATTTTTTTTTAAAACCCAACGACAATGCATATTACGTGCTATGTGATGATGAATCCTCAGTCCTAACCATGTTTTGAGCAAAATCAGATTTAGAATTTTGTCTGCTATGTTGTCTTTTAGGTCAGAAAATGGAAGAATTTAGCAGAATCTATGTGGTCATAGCAGTCCACATAGAATTTGAGATCATAGACAGAATTGCAGTCCGGGGAAAGTTAGACAGATTTGATTGGTTTGTGTTTTGGAGATGGTATGATGTAGTGAGATCTAAGAGGCGAAGCCCCTGGTGTCTTTAAAAGATCAGTGGGGTCCCTCTATTGAATGGCTTTGCGTGTGTGCAGGCCCATGTTGACTAACCAGCTGCAAACTCTTATGGAATGAAGTATGCTTGTCGCATACTAGGAGAGTGAAGCCCCTATGTCTATAAACGACCAATGGGGTCCCTCCTTGAAGACCAGTGCGGTCTTGGCTACCTAGGAAACTGAGAGGCTTGATTAAAGTCGAGGACCAGTGAGGAGCCCTACGAACAAGGTCTGTGAGCCTTGCAAAACCTAGGAAGCTGAGAGGCTTGACTAAAGCCGAGGACCAGTGAGGTTTTTATTTTTAAAAGGCCGATTGGCGCCTTTCATGATTTGCAGTCTGGTATTATGAAGGCAGTTTGGAAATCTCACCCCTGGATGTTGTGAAATACTTGGGAGTTGTGCTCGGAGGAGTGTGGATGTTTGAATAAAGTTTAGAGGATTGTTTCAAGTTTTAGGCATTTGGGTTTAGAATTTTGTGCAGATGTTGTGGAGAGCATGAGTTGTGTTAGAATTTTGAGTTGGCACCAACTTTGAGAAGATAGTTGGGATAACAGAACTGCAGTGTTGAGGCGGAGAGCTGATTGTTATCGATTATTGTTATTATTTATCACTTACTCTAAATCTGAATTGCTCAAAACTGGCATGAACTATTTTTCGTTACCACTTGTTTGCGCGTCTTAGGCCCACCTCTGGCAAAGAGGCACCTTACAGGGTAGGGAACGTTCGCATTTTCATTTACGCTCAACTACTTGTGTTTGCCACATGTCAACTTGTTTAAAATGCAAAGCGCTACGTGATGCGCGCTACGTGATTTGTGTGCAATTTTGCCAATGACATGCAAACTAACATGGTTACTTTTCAACTTTTCCTTTTGTTTTGTTTATCCCCCATACAGAGGTTTGATTTGTGCTGATTTAAGCTGGCTGATCACTCCTATTACACAAGGGCTAAAGACCAATCTGCATACTGGTACACATTTCCACAATTGACAATGACTGGAATAGATGATGAACCTTGCAATACCGAGAAAAATCTTCCAACTCCTGAGTCTTCAAAAAGAAATGTCATCATTGCTCAAGACGAACTGATTCTTGAAATGGCTAAGGAACTACAGATGCTAAAAGATGAGCTGGCTGCGGTAAAAGGGCAAACTCTTAAAAACACGCCGCCGCGTGGGCCCGATGCATCCCACTCTCTAGGTCAAATGGGACAATCTCTGGGACAATCTTTGAACTCAATTGATGGGGTCGCCAATATGAACACACCTTTGAACACCCACAATTCTCTAAAAGCGCCAGTCCATCAAAGCAACTTGCCACTTCTCCAAGCTCCACCTCCAAATAATGCTCAATCTAGCCAAACAATTAACCGACCACCCATCTACCCATCACATCAACAACACCCATCATACACCCCGCACCCTGCCAATACTTATTATCAGACAAACACTCCATATCCATACCAAAACTCCACTTACCGAAATGAACCCATCCCGCAAGCTTATACTGAAAGTCCACCTGCACCATTAGTCCAAGTGGCGGTGTCTGGCGGGCAAGATGTTCCTATTGTGCAAATTGATGATTACACCAATCCTCCTTATGTGAAGTTTCAAAATGGTGTTAGAAGAGCCGAAAAAGCAGTCGATGAGGGTGAAGATTTGGAGAAAAAGGTACAAGGTTGGGTGATGAGTGCTCTTAGCAAAGCATCAAAAGGCAAGGACAAGGAAAGTCTAGAATATGAAGACTTGTGCGTTCATCCTGGGATTGAATACCCAGAAGGGTACAAAGTACCAAAGTTTGTTAAGTTTGATGGCAAAGGCAACCCCCGAGCCCATTTGAGAAGGTACTGTGAAACCTTGGGAGTGGGAAAGAATGAAGAGCTCCGTATGAAATTATTCATTCATAGTCTTGAAGGCGAAGCTTTAGACTGGTACTCCGAGCAGGATCCCTCAAAATGGATTAACTGGAGGAGTATGGCTCACGACTTCATGGAGCGTTTTGGTTTCTATGCTGAAATACCATTAGATCGGTTGGCTATTGCAAGGTTTAAGAAGAAGCCGACCGAGACTTTTAGGGAATACGCGGTACGTTGGAGGAGTGAGGCTGCCAAAGTTAAGCCTCCCATGAGTGAGGAAGAGTTTGTGGGACATTTCATCGAGACATTGGATGAATTTTACTATGATCGAATGGCATCCATGACTAACTCTACTTTTGCCAATCTAGTGAAAACGGGGGAGATGTATGAAGCTGGTTTGAAATCTTGTAGGATTACAAATTTTGCCGCTTTGCAAGCTGCAAGTAAGACAATCCAGTCTGGGTCTGGTAATGGCTTTAACAAAAAGAAGAAAGAGGAAGTGGGAGCTGTTGTAGGGGACATCGAGCGTCGACCGGCTGTAAAGTTGAATTTTGACAATTCGTCTGCTTTTCCCACCTACCAAAGCCCATATTACCCAAATTACCCCACTCACTACCAGATGCCACCTGTTCCTTATCCGGTTTACAATGCACAAGCAAATTACTACCAACCTAGAGCACATGCACCTAATCAATACCTTCGTCAGCCAAATTTTCAAGCACCCCAAAATTACCAGCCTCGTCCTCCTGTTCGTCCCAATGTGCAAGGGTTTAATCAGAATTACGAAAGGAGAGCAACCAAAACCTATACTCCTCTAGCCGAGTCATATGGCCAGCTTTTTGAGAGATTAAAGAATGCAGGAGTTGTACAGCCTATCCCTGATAACACCCCAAACCCTCGTCCAAATTGGTATGATGCAAATAAGCACTGTGCTTATCACTCAGGAGCAGCCGGCCATGATATTGAGAGATGTTATACTTTCAAAGACAAGGTCGAAGGTCTAATCAAAGCAGGCACCATTCAACTCACCGGCACTCAGCCAAATGTGCATGATAATCCTCTTCCCAATCATGGTAACAATGCAGTTAATATGATTTCTCTTGAGGAAGAGCCAAATCTGAAGGGCACCATAGTCTCTATTTATGATGTAAAGGTTGATAATATTGCTTCTAAGGTACCTAAGCAAGCACTAACTCTATTGCCAAAGAATGAGGGAACTTTTGGCCTAGGTGGCAACCCCGTTGAAGGAAAGATGGAAAAGGCTGAGTCTGAGAAGAAACCGACTAGTGTCATACCACAGTCTCTTTTACCATTGAACCAGTCATTTATTCAAGCACCAGAAATGGCCATGCAGAATTTGATTGAAGGTGTTGGCAGCCTATTCTTGAATGATGGATTGAAATGCAGTGCAACTATTGAAGATTTTGAGAAAGAGCCACATGTGCAGAATGCTGAGCCAAGTGATGTGATGGCTAATTGGACTTGTGGTCCAAAAGAGACTTGATGAATGAACTCGTTATTTTTGTTTTGGCATCACAGTCAGCTTGAGGCCCTGAACTGTGTTTTGCACTTTGTTTATGTTTATGTCTATGTCTTTCAAATAACTCTTTTAAATCCTGCATGTTTACTTTTATGTTGTATGCCTCCCTAAATTAGGTTTTGAATAAACAAATGCACTGCATTCCTACCTTATTATTTTGCTATACTTTAATTATTCATGGGCTTTATTATTTGCTTCTGATTAATATACTTACTATTGTTTCAAATTAAAAATAACAAAACCTGCTTGAACTTGGCTTGTGACCTATAACGAAACAACTGAACAATTTAAGGATGATGCGTTACTCTTGCACTCTTTGGATATTACATTACCGTTAGAACTTCAAACTGGGGCAGCTTTATTTGCCGGCAATTGGAGCCGAAGCGTTTTATCTATACAAATGGAAGACCTTTATTTGAGAAACCATTCAAGAAGATAAGTTGGAAGATGTTGAATGCGCAAAGAGAAGATTTGAATAGTTTACTTCAAACCGGGGCAATTGGTGTTGAAGAATCTCTTTCCTAACTAAGAAGAAGCAACGGGAAAATTTGCGCCAAGTTGGCAATGTCATTATGTGGAAGAACACTAATTCTGGCAGATATTTATAATCAAGTTTGGCCAAAGGTAATCAACGCAGATGCCGACAAAAGATACTATGTCTGAAGCAACCGCAAGTTAGCATTGGTTTGGATGTAATCTTTGATGTAATGCGAACTACGCGTAACCTGATTCCCAGGGCTGGGATACGTAGGCAACTCATATAGAGTTCGGTTGCACTAGCACAAGAATCCCCTATTTCCTCTTTTATGTACTTTTGAACTACTTCTGACCTGATTCCTGGAATGGCAACAGGATAAGTAGGCAATCCTTATCGGATTCGGTCAAAATATTGTAACACTTTAGGCTTGTTTATCTTTTATGATGTAATGCCGAACCATGCGTCTGGGCAGATGTGTGGATTTTCTAATTCGGATGCGGCTTCGTACTTAGGTTGCCATATTTTTCCCAAAAAAAAAAAAAAAAAAAAAAAAATCTTTATGTAAGCAGAACTACGCACAGTCTGATTCCCGTGGAGGGATACGTAGGCGCTCTTAACGGGCTCGACTCCATAATATTAAAATTTTCAGTCTCCCCTAAGGCAAGCAACTGGGGCAATTTTGCCAGATAATTCGAAGATTTGAGAGATAGCAACTGGGGCAATTTTTTCAAAGATAATTTGAAGATATGGAAGATAAAACTGGGGCAATTTTGCAAGATAACTTTAAGATTTGAAAGATATCAACTGGGGCAAATTTTGCAAAATGAGTTCAAGATCCGAAAGTTCATAACTGGGGCAGATCTTGGCAAAATTAATTTGCTTATCAAAGGATGAAGCGACAAAGTTCTAAAAGTATTCAAGATTAGCACAAGTTGCAATGCAAAGGACGTTCAGTTTGTTTCGAGATATGTCATGAGTTTGAGTTAAAGCAGGAATTTTACATGCATTATAAACTTTTAACTTGCATATCAATGATTGCTTGCTTACTATTTTATCAAATTACTTTACTTTGCCTCTATCTTGAAATATTATACAATATTGAGTTCATAAGTCAAGTCTCTGAGTATAATTTGCAAGCCCAAGTCCAAAGAAGAACGAGGGAGCAGCGGCAACAAGTTCAAGATGAATCAGCACAAATCAAACGCCCCTACCCAAAACTAACAAATTTTCTTCGAGAGCAGGAACGAGAAAGCTTGCAATGAAAGGATTATTCACACTACGGACGAACAATTATTTGAACATGCATCCAAAGTTGCCTTGCGAATTACGTCGCATTGCCCTTTCATGACTTAAAGCATTATGCTTTGTCATGAGTTATTGCCGAACAGGCGGCATTTCTACCTCTATGATTTTTATTCCTAATAGGTGACAAAGCCGAGGCTGGTTTTGTGTTTTCAAAACTAAGCCAAATAGGGCATCGCCTTGTTTTAGTTGATAATCCGCACAAAGCCATCCTTGCTGGATTATCTCGCCAATTGATTTATCAATCGCTATCGTACTGACTACATTTCCGCACTACTTTGCTTTGCACTTGCTTTAAAAAAAAAGTTAATTCCTTGTTTTATTCTTTCAGGTTGACCACCAGGCGGGGCTTCTCCCTTGTTGGACTTTCATGCCTATTGATTCGCTAAATCGCTTTTGCGTTGCTTTACATTTTACGCTAAATTGCTTTGCACTTGCTTTCAATTATGCCTTTGCACTTGCTTTATATTATAACTTGCTTTACTTTCAGGTTAACAGGTCAGCCCCAAGACCCTCCTTGCTTCGTGCCGGACCGGATTGCCAGCTGGTTTGTCGACAATCAACCCCAAGACCCTCCTTGCTGCGTGCCCGACCGGCTTGCCAGTTGATTTGTCGAGATATTCAAATTGCCTTGCACTTGCTTTCAATTATTACTTTGCACTTGCTTTATATTATGAACCGCTTTACTTTTAGCTTAACAGGTTAACAGGTCAGCCCCGAGACCCTCCTTGCTTCGTGCCGGACCGGTTCGCCAGCTGATTTGTAGACAATCAACCCCAAGACCCTCCTTTCTGCGTGCCCGACCGGCTTGCCAGTTGATTTGTCGAGATATTCAAATTGCCTTGCACTTGCTTTCAATTATTACTTTGCACTTGCTTTATATTATGAACCGCTTTACTTTTAGCTTAACAGGTTAACAGGTCAGCCCCGAGACCCTCCTTGCTTCGTGCCGGACCGGTTCGCCAGCTGATTTGTAGACAATCAACCCCAAGACCCTCCTTGCTGCGTGCCCGACCGACTTGCCAGTTGATTTGTCGAGATATTCAAATTGCCTTGCACCTGCTTTCAATTATTACTTTGCACTTGCTTTATATTATGAACCACTTTACTTTTAGCTTAACAGGTTAATAGGTCAGTCCCGAGACCCTCCTTGCTTCGTGCCGGACCGGTTCGCCAGCTGATTTGTAGACAATCAATTCCAAGACCCTCCTTGCTGCGTGCCCGACCGGCTTGCCAGTTGATTTGTCGAGATATTCAAATTGCCTTGCACTTGCTTTCAATTATAACTTTGCACTTGCTTTATATTATGAACTGCTTTACTTTTAGCTTAACAGGTCAGCCCCGAGACCCTCCTTGCTTTGTGCCGGACCGGATCGCCAGCTGATTTGTCGACAATCAACCCCAAGACCCTCCTTGCTGCGTGCCCGACCGGCTTGCCAGTTGATTTGTCAAGATTGTTCAAATTGCTTTGCACTTGCTTTAAATTATGCCTTCGCATTTTCCTTGTATTACGTCTTGTTTCACTTTTCAGGTTAACAGGTCAGTCCCGAGACCCTCCTTGCTTCGTGCCGGACCGGTTCGCCAGCTGATTTGTTCGACAATCAACCCCAAGACCCTCCTTGCTTCATGCCCGACCGGCTTGCCAGTTGATTTGTCAAGATTGTTGAAAAGAGGCAGGGGACGAGTATCGGTACAATTATACATTTGCGTCTCCTATCACGCTTCTTTCACTTTCTGACTGCTCGCGTCAGCACTCTGCAAGTGGGGGGACAGATTGTATGGGCAAGAATACGCCACCTACTATTACAGGGATACGAGTCCAGCTGGTGAGACTAGATTTATCCTACAAGTCACCGGACGCAAAGGATAAACGCCTATCCTACAAGTTACGACCGTTCAGGCGGTATGGGCATAGGATCACCGGACGCAAAGGATAAACGCCTATCCTACAAGTTACGACCGTTTAGGCGGTATGGGCATAGGACAAAGGGCATATATCATGCCGCTTTAGGATTACAGTCTCCTAGTTAGAGTTTTGTATACCACCGCCTTAAGTTATAGGCCCATGGTCTTATTAGTCTTTGTATTTTACCTTAATTAGGACAGGGTATCCACTACTATAAATACCCCTCCTTACATTGTATTGTACGTCATTACGATTCACCACAAAATCCGAGTATTCTCAAGGAATAAGACCACTTTACCTTTCTTGCTCATTATTTCTTTCTTTTATTTATTTACTTTTCCATTGTATTTACTGTATTGCTTGTGACCTCAGTCTTAATTAATCGTTTAACCTAGGCGACTGATTTTAGGCATAAAACAACTAATACTCAACTCACAAATTATAGGAACAGATACCTAGTAAGAACATATTCGTCTTTGATTATATTGAGAAGGATAAACAAGCTCAAAATGGAAAGATAAGATAGCTAATAGCTAATATTAAAGGATAGATTGTGAAGGGGGATGAGAGGCATAGAATGAATTGGGGATGAGAAGATTAGAGTTTTGCCTTAAACAATTTTACATTTTGCATACCTCTTCCTTTGCACTGGCTAATACTTATAGTAACACACATATACCTCAACTTGAGTCCCAATTATAGTCAAATAACCGTAAAAAATTTGGCTTTGTTGCCTGTTTGCACCGCGCTAAATAAATACTAGCCAGCGGTGCAAAACTTTTTGGAGACTAGCCAAATCCAAAAAATTCCAGTATTTTATACTAGGATTTGTGAGCAAAATTTCAAGATCCCAGTATTTTATACTGCGATTGTTGACACCTAATTTTGTCCCTAAAATTTTCTTAAATTTAATAAATTGTTGCAATATTTTATAATTAGTGATAAGCTTTGAAAATAAAATAAATAATAATAATTGAAAATTTATGGAATTTCTTAATATAAAAAGGGGCCAAAATCGTTCTTTCCTTTAAATTCGGCTCACTTATGCAAGCATATATACAATACACACACTTCACACATATATGCATACTAGGTGGGGTGGAGCCCGTGAAAGCACGGGCCCAATATGGGGCGATAAAATTTTTCCTAGATGACGATTATATTTATTTGATTCTAGATAGAAATGCGTATGTCGAAAATTAGGGTAAATGGTTAGAAAATAGTCAAGCGCTTTCTGTTAAATTAGTGTTAGTATTATTCTTATATACTCCTATAATATTTTTATTCTATTTTCCGTCTTTATTGCAATATTTTATTGCCTTGATTATCTTCAGTTTTTATGTCAGTCTTTTTTTCCTTTATCATGGTATTTTCATCTTATTTTTTCAAACGTGTTTTCAAAAATATTTTCTTTAGCCAATCGTCTACCGAAAACAACCTCTCTACCTTGGTGGAGGTAAGGTTTGCTTACATCTCACACTCCCCAGTAATATTTTTATTTTATTCTCCATTTTTAATGCTAATATTGTTTCATTACCTTGATTATCTTTAGTTTTTATGTTAGTATTCTCTTTTCCTTTATCATGGTATTTTATCTTAGTTTTTAAAACCTATTTTCAAAAATATTTTTTTTAGCCAATCGTCTACTGAAAAAACAACATTTCCACCTTGGAGGGGAGGGATAAAATTTGCTTACATCTCACCCTTCCCAGACCTCACTTGTGAGATAATAATGGGTGTTTTAGGTCAGGGTCAAGCAAAGAATCTATATTTTTCTTGCAAAACAGGTACTACTAATACTCTTTAAAAAAAATCTGCACTTTTAACGTGGATATTCTCAAGTACGTTGCAAAGATAGGCTATTCGTTAATTAGCATCTAAGAAAGTGGCTAGGGGTCAAATCTTTACAGGCTATATCTTAGTTAAGATCTAAGAAAGTGGCTACGGGTCAAATTCTCAGCCGGATCCTGTAACCGGAGGCAGCTCTCGTTCACGCTTATATATAAGTACTAATACGTTATACACTGTCACCATCAGAAAACCTCTAAACCCGACCCATTATCAGAACCCCTAAATCCTTTATCCAATTTTCCCAAAAATCCCTTCTCTTTCCAAGCCTAATCACGCAAACAGCCAAGAAATCAGTACGATCTGGTCCCATTCCCGTTCCCCTCTCTCACCAGTACAAGCTTAGCTGATCTCTATCGTTCATTTTAAATCGCGGATCAATCTGAGCCGTGAATCTTTCCAACGGGTATATTCCTCCGAAACAAGAGTGAAAGTGGGACAATCTCGAAGGGAATGGACCATTTTCACCCTCATTTCGAAGGGAAAAGGTCGAAATCAGGGGTTGCTTTTGGAATTTCATGAGCAGTCCAAACCCTAAATATTTAGGTATATATTGTTCCTTTTGATTCATTTTCTAGGGGGGTTCGGATTTTTTTAGAGAACAAAAACGGCAGAACAAAATATTTTAGTTTAAGTTTTTCCCCCAAAATATACATAGTGTTACTGTTTTAGTTTGTTCTAGGCATTTTGTTTCCTGTTATCGTTTCAACATCTAAGTCGTCACCTTATTCGGGCCGTCGATCTCGCTCGAGTCGCTTATTCGAGTTGCATCGTTTCAGTTCTCGCCCTTTTTCACTGCGCCGCAAAAGGTAATAGTTTATTCTCGTCTCACTTTTTATTATGTTTTCTTCCTCTTGTTTTTGCTCGGAATAGAGAGTATAATCTGTGTATGTGAAGGATGTGAAGTTAAGCTTTTCTCTATCTTATGGGTTAGAGTATACTGTTGATGACTTGAAAGAGCTCATATTTGCATTAGAGCTAAACTGTTACTTTGCTTAGCTTGTCTCTCGATGAAATGCAACTGCTAGAAGTGTAGGATGAAGGCTGAAGTTCAAGTTTCACCCTTTATTGATTTCTGTGGATCAAAATCCTTGTTTGTGAACCCTGTTTAAGTGTGTTTTCAATTAAGTCAAAATCATATTAAGCTTGATCCTCTTTGTACCCATTAGGGGTTTAATCAAGAGACTGCTGAAAGGAGTTCATGGTTTTAAAGTTTAAATTCTTCTTATGTTTTCCTGTTAATGGTGCATAGGGTTTGAAGTCTAGAGTTTTCTATAGTTTTAAAAAAAATATATATACAGATTAGCTTATGTAGTTTGTTCTAGCATTAATTATTCTAAGTTGTTAGTCTGCTTGTATATTCAGCTAGTAATTGAAATAGGTTGGTTTCTGGAATCATTTTCTTTCCTTGTTCTCCAAGTTCTGGTTTCCTTTTCAGTTTCTGGAATCTGTTTGGTTTTCTGAGGGAGCAGTTTGGTGTGTGGGATTCTCAGGGGTTTAGTTTTGTTTTCTGGGCAGTGAGGAGGTTGAAAGTCATCTTGGAGGCTGCAGGTGATGTTTTGGGTAAGCTGAGGGAGCTGTTTCAGTTTCTAGTAGTAGATGGGGTCTGCTATAATAGTAGGAGATGTTGGCAGTTCTGGAGAGTGTCCTGGTTGCTTGTGAAGTGAGGTTGAGGGAGTGTTATAGTCAGGTCTGGTATATGCAGGTTCAGGGGTTGTGAGGGAAGGCAGTTTTGGTGTTCGGAGGTAGTGTAGCTGCTTGTAGCAGTTGTTAAGAATTGGTTTCTTGGTCCAGGGAGTTGGTTTTTGATGATAGAAAGGAGTAGTTCAGTGAGTGCATAGGATTAGAGCATTTAGGAGCTCAAAGTTAAGGGTGTTTTGGTTCAGGAAGCTGAAGTGAAGGGTTGATGTTTCCAGGTGAGTTAAGGGATTTTGGTGGCCTGATCTGGATGCTGCAGTTCAGGGTAACTTCAGAAAGAGGCAGCAGGGATCTGGGCTTGGTTCAGGTTGAGTCTGGGCTAGCATTTTAGTGAAGGGAAGGGGTCCGTTAAGCTGAGGGAGTTCAGGAGTTTAAGGCATAAATCAATCAGTTTTCTTCATGTCTTGGGTGTTGATTCCCATCCATTAATCTATTCATTTTGAAGTTTTTTTGCTCGACTCAGTAGAAGCTAACTCTCATGTCTAATAAATTTAGTTTTTGTTAACTTGAACTTTCATGTAGTGGAAGGTTCCTGATAAGTGTCAAATGTGAATCAATTTTAGTGATTCTCCTGCTTACTATTAGTTTACCATCTCTTCATCCCATGTTGATTGAGTATTTATAGACCTTTCCTGTCTTAGTTCTCTTAGTTAGAAACTGTATATGTGCTGTCTTGCGGTAGCAAAGATTACTTCCCTTGCATCATGGCTCAGTTTAAATTGAGTGGTGATTGAAATTTCTTGCTCTCTTAGTATATCTGATTGAAGTTAAAGTCACACTCTGTGGTGGTATATATTTATAAAGATTTCTCTTTTGAGTAAATGCGTGATTAGAGATTTAATAATTTGGTTGCGAAGTGGTGCCTCTTTTAGTATGCTAAGTTCTATTTGCTAAAATCACTGCATGTCTAATCTTTTGTTTGCTTATGGCCTAAATGACACGTGATACAAAATTTTGTCTAAATGCATGAGAGCTTTATTTTGAGAGTACAATGTCAGCCTCCGTTAGTTTCTATGGCTATGTTTCAAAGGAATGTTTCTGTTTTGTTTCTTTGTTTTAAAGGTTACTGAATATATTTTGTCTTAGCATTTTGTTTTTTTATCCTCTAAAGTTATTCTTTATAACACGTGCTAATCCTTATCATCATGTTTTCTTTGTATGAACACTTTTGGGGACGAGTTCGAGTTGGTTAAAACTCACAAATTGGGACGGCTGTTTGCATTTGAAGTTAGTTGCTCCGCTTCGCATTTTCGGGACTTGATATCCCCGAAAATGTAAAAGAAGAAATGAAAAATCGCAAAGTCCAAGGCTCAATGATTGAGTTTGCGCTTCCGGGTTCTATCTTCTAAACTCCATCCTTCCCCGCTCCCTTAGAAAATGCATGTTGTATAGGATTTCCCTATAGACCGGATTAGTAGCCCGGTAGGATAGAAATGATATTTGAATTGTGAATAACTATTGTAGATCACTTAAATTGTTTTTTATATGAATACTTTGTATCATTTCTTTGCGAATCGCCAATTTATTTATGGATGTTTATAATCATTTGTCAATTAATGAGTGCAAATAAAATTCGATTAAAATCGTACCTTCGTCATAATTTGCATTTGAATTATTTATTTATTGATTATATTAATATTCAATTATTTATTTATTTGATCTAATTTATTTATTTAGTTAATCAATTAAATTTTAATCCTTTATTTACTTAATTAATCAATTTTAGTTATCTACTTAATCTAATTTATTAAATTCCAATTGAATATTTATTTAATTAATCAATTATTATTCATTTACTCCTTTATTTAATTAAAATTGATAGGTATTCATTTATTTAATTAAGTTATTTATTTGCTTATTTATTTATCTATTTATTCAATCAATTAATTAATCCATTTATTATTATCCAATTATTTATCTAATGTGTTTTACTTAATTGTCTAACTTCATTTAACCTTTACTTATTTAATTAATTAATTCATTGATTATTATTTCATTATCTATTTTATTAATCTTAAATTGGATCATTTATTTATCTAAGTATCGGCATAATTAAAATCTTATCTTATTTATATTATTCATATTATCCTTATAAAATTAGCTTTATATATTTATTATCCTTAACAAATTCGTGAAAACCGCCGGATTAACCGCTTTTAGCGGATTTTCGAAAGTGCTCCCGCAAGGGACCTTCTTTCGAATTTAATAGAACCACTTACCTAGAATCTCTGATTTTAATTTAATTTCATTTAATTAAAGAATAAATGGCACTCATTAGTTAACTTAGGTTCCTAATAACCTTAAATTAGGTGGCGACTCCAAAGAAAACCCTTTGGAGTCCCATTTTGTTGAAGTCAAACCCGAAACCTATCTTTTCTTAAAGAAAGGGTAATTTTTGGGGTTCATCAGCGATCACTTAAACATGAATCCCAATATAAAATGTTGAAATTTTAAATATGTTTGTCCAAAGCTCCAGTATAAAATATTGGGACTTTACATATAAAACTCCAATTTTTTTCTAAAACTCTGAACAAAATTCCAGCTTTTTATACTGGAGTTTAGTTCAAAGCCTCAAATATTTGTACTGTGGCTAATCTGGCTGTTGTTTAACGCCAATAGGCTGTAACTGTGCAGGAAGGAGGGGAGGTAATTTGGCTATTTCTCAATGAATTGTGAAACAGTGGATGAAACTTGTCACGCCCTCTTTTTTTCAAAAAAAGAATATTCTCTCTAGTTAAAAAGTGTTTCTAATTTTAAGGTTGTGACTGGTGTTTTGAAAGGTACAAAATTAATAAAACTCGGAGTCGCCACTTGACAAGTTCAAAGGTGTGCCAAGTCACTAGTTGGTGTACCTTTAAAACACCTTTGACTCGTTAAATGGTCTGCGTCAGAGATTCGGGTAAGGTCCTCAGTTGATTCTCGGAAAGGCCTTAGGCACCCTCGAGTTCTGTGCCAAGCACAATTGCTTTATTGTCGCGTTTTGATTTATTAAACATGTTTTTTTTGTCGTTTAATTAAAGTCACGCTTTGATTGTTTAACCAAAGATTGTATCAAGTCACCCGCCGTGTATACTTTAAAAACAAATTGGTTTTATTAGTTTAATTTTTATTTTTGCCTAATAAGTAGATCACTGATCATACTTATCGTTATGCCTAATCGATTTTTAATTGAGTGCAATTGCTAATTTTATTAAGTAACAAATCGGTACTCCCAAATTTGCCTTCATTGATTGAAATATGAATTATTAAATTAATTTAAAATTGTTAAGGAAGCTAACCGTTTTGCTACGAGGAACTGTTAGTAAAAGTGAGGCTATTTAAAATGATTGCTTTGTAAAGAAAGTAGCTGCTTGTTAAACTAAAAGAGGTTGTTTATTAAAAGAGATGAGCTGCTTGTTCAATTGGAAGGCTGATTTGTGGACTAATTTAGCAAAAAGTTGTGGGCTGCTTCATTAAGGTACTGAGCTGGTTGGTTTGCAAAAATGGGTTGTTTTAAAGTCCGTATTGCAAAAACTATGATATTTAATTTTTGTTCCAACAATGATTGTTTTGTCAATATGGTGACCGTTTTTCTTAATAAAATTATTATGTGACAAGGGATAAAACGTCGAAACTTGTCAAACGTGCCAACTTTACAAAAGATTAGCATTTTCTCATTATCAATTCAAAAAGAAGATTTGCACACTTCATTTATTTTTTGTTTGTTTGGCCAAATCATTTGCATTAGTGTCCTACAGTCCTACACCTTTTTCAGATTTGGTCCAGGTTTAGCACATGAATACATTTAAAGATTTATGAAATTCAGATTAAATGCTCAAGTTTTCTGCACATCCATCCTTTTTACCTTTGCAAATATGTACATGAGTTTAACGTATGTGGTCCAAATTGATAGGTTGTAAAGCTGATATTTTAACATGCCATAAAAAAACATAACTTTGCTAAAGAATATCATTTATGCTATACATATGAAACAACATCAACATAGTCATCCACAAATGAAAGACATTCATCAAGTTAATGGACTTTTAACAAGTCAAGTATTCCAGCCAACAAACAACATTGGATATTCAATAAATGTAAAAAGAAAAAATACCTATCGTGCAGCAAATCAGAGCTAGCTAATAGCACTGAAGGACAAGTAGCAAAATCAACAACAGGACATCAGCTAACAACCCCTTAAATATCACTTCTAACTTGTCTAAACTTTGGTTTTATATCCCAAAAAGACTCTCAAGTTCAGAGTATTTTTGGTTCTAAAACTTTTACCCTTAAACTCCTTGTGTATCCTCACTATTTTCTCTCAAGTTCCTAAGCTTTCAATGCTTTTTTCTTCTCTCATCTTTCAGCTCTGAATATTTCTTTTTAAATGAGGTAGAAGATTTACTATATATAGAGAGGAGGGGGTGGTAGTTGGGGTGAAATGACCTCAAGTCACATGCCCACACCCCCTATACTTGAGTATATCTCTTATCCCTTTTTAAAGGTGTCTTGGGCAGTGTTTTCAGCCTCCCTACACTGTCCAAAAGCTGAAAATATTGGTTGCCACTTGAAAAGATAGACCATGGGCTGGACTAAAAAGGGTTATTGGGCTTGGACATGCTAAATTCCAACCCAAAACCCTTTTACACTAACAAAATAGATCTGAAACTAATATAAAACAACACTAAACCAGCCCAAAACTTACTCAAATTTAGACTTGAACTAGTCTCTTTAAGGCCAATGTCATCCCAGTTGAACATCAGCCCAAAAGCAACAAAATAGACCAAGTCCAAGACTAAAAATCTACCAGATTGACTACACAAGATATACAGATCATACCATAACTCTCTATGCTACCAAGTGCCTCTTCACAGGCATATTCATACACTTCACACCTCAAACATAAAACTTAATCTTGACAGAACACTAAACAAACAAAGGTAAATTTTAAGATTAAATATGTAGATTCATAATACAATTACACTCAATGTGGTTGCCAAGACAGGGATCTCATGCTCAACCTTAACTCTAGAACATATGATCTTCTTTAAATTCAAAAGAGATAAACCAAAGCTAGCAGACAAAACCAGATTTCAAACTAATCAAGTGAAACATACACTCAATTAAAAAATAGAGAATCTCTACTAAACTTGTAAATATTCCATACTTGACAGTTGAACAAATAACGAAGGACTTCGCACTTTAAAAAGATCCAAATACTGACTAAACAAAGCTCAATGCTTGGGGTTGTCAAAGTTTAACTTCTTTTCATTTACTCAAAAAAACTAACAAACACCATTAAAGGAGAAAAACAGCTCTATTCTTTAATGAACCATAAGGATCATACAGAACCAGCATATACAGTTTTCAAAAGTTTAAAGTAAAACTTTCACCACGACTAAATAGGAGTAGATTCATGTATCGAGCCAACAGAACTACAACAACAATTAAGCAAAACTGAACATCAATTTTATATACGAGCAAACATACATATGCACGACTTAAACTGTAATATATAAAATAGTTTTTCATCATAACAGGAAAGAAACAAGGCAAAATACAAAGACCAAGTGCTTCTTCTGCTAACCCGTTTGCAAATCATGGCGCAGCCACCGCCTCGCCAATGCCTATATCATCGTCAATGCTTGAGCTTCACAACCTCCAAGCGAAACTGCCTCGCCACCATTTTCTGATAAAAACATTGCCATGACAACAAAATACAGAACCTCCACTGTCCGTCCACTATTGCTTTTCATTCACTGGCTGCACCTTTACACCTTCAAACGACGCCACTGCTGTCTGCTTTACTAAAAACAAAACTGCAGCGCCACCACTACTCATGATCGCAGTAGCGTTGCCATCACCAACACTACCACTGCCTCGTCATCTATGCACCAGCTTCCTCCAAGCGCACATCATCACTAGTTCAAACGTCCCCCTAGCAGTGCAACAATACTCCTAAAAGCTTCGCCAAATAGTTGGATGGCTGGACGGGTCGGGTATGGAAATGGGCTAGATGGTTGGCTTTTGGGATGGACCTCTTTTTGTTTCTTCTTTTGATATTCTTAGTCCAAATAGCTAAACCAAGTTCACAATTCAAGACTACTTAATTAACTAAAATACACAAAATTATGCTAATTACACAAATAAATACAAAAATAATAATTAGATAATGAGAATTAAAATAATATTTTTCATGCAATTTTAGTATTTTCCTTCTAATTAATTAAAATAGCTAGCTAAGATGACAAAAATCAAAGAAAATTAGGAAGAAATCCTAGAATATCAACACAATAATTCTGATTTTTTTTTAAAAAGAAAATCGTGCCAAAATTAGGTGATTACAAAACTCACTTAGGGTGTCCAAAAATGGCTACTCATCAGTTTTTCACCAAATAACCTATATGAATACCTTCCAGCCTAATTACTTCTTCATGGCCCAATGGTCGTTTGTGTTCCCAGATAAGCTTAACTATAATTCATAGCAAGACCTCCACCCTCAATGAGAACCTTATCCTCAAGGTTCGAGGAGAAAAATAATTGCAATAATATCTGCTTGAAAATGTCAAGTCCCAACAAGCGATGTATAGCAACAGTAGCATACCCAACTTGCACATTCCATATTTCTTGCATAAAGGCATTTTGCAGCAAATACACATTTTCCTTAGGAAAAACTCTTGTTGAATGGACACGAGAAGAGTCATTCTACTTCTTTGATTTCCACCCCACAGTCTAGCACATCCAAAAAGGTGTCAGCACCTCCAAAAGCAATAGAATTTTGCTATGGTGAACCTCCTTATAAGAAACCTACAAGGCTGCTAAGATGGTATATTCATGAAAATCACAACTTAATCTGAATAGAGGAAAAATGGCATTAACAAGATGGGGGTTGCTGTCTTTCATGAATGTACATAATTCAACAGTCTCTTCAAATGTGTGAAATGCGCCAACATTGGGAACATACAAGTGCAGAGGAGAAAACCAAGCTGTCTTACTAAAGGAAAGCCATGGACAGGCCTAGAAGAAACCATACATGAGCCATGCCTTGTCATATTATGGATCCAAATTAAATTCTTTAGAAGCATATCAACTTATTTATCCGAACCTGTGGCATCATAAAACTTGTCAAAATATTGATGTCGTTCATCTAGTCCTTTAAGCAACGTTCTGATATTTGGCACCACAAGGTCTGTTTCACATTTGTTCTTCCTAGCAGAGCGTAGTACAACCTTCACCATATGTCTGGCAGTATAAAAATAGTGTTCCTTCAAGTCATAAGATAGTCATCGCACCATAGAGCAATTAACTGCAAGCTGCTTATTCTAATTGGCAACAACATCATAGTGCTTCAAATACTTAGATCTGGACTTCTCACTAGAATAGAGATGGAAAATAGATGAAAGTACAAGAGACTTGAGCACAATGACAAAATTCTTGGTGACTAATTCATCATCTGAACTGATGCCATCATTTAGCCAACTACTTTTGACATACATATAGATATCAATCATAATACTCACAAACATAGCTAGGAAGAACATACGAGGGGTAAATCTCTATCCAGTGTCAAACCAAATGTCTGAATAGACTTTGAGATCCACTAGCTTAATAAACTCCTTAACCATATCAAAATCATAACACAATTTGTAGTAATATCCGGAGTGGTGGACTAATCTACCTAAGCAAGGGAACCAACAACAGGGGTTTTAGAGTGGTGGTCATGATAGAGGAAGAAATGATGGTGCACGGAGTGGTCGAGGTCGTGGACACCAACATAATGGGCTAAATACTGGCTGAGGACGTGGTGGCCGAGAAAGTATGGAATCCGGACACACTGCTGTGCACGGACAGTCAAGTCTGTCCGGACTAAGCAGTGATCGGTGGCAAATGTTGATTGGTTTGTTGGAAGAGAAGCCGGGCATGCGTGAACCATCCATTTGTAAGCAAATTCGACTTCCGTGGATAATTTACATGGGAGCATCGAATCACATGATTGGTCAATTGATTGTTTTGGAAAATCTACAGGCAATTCCTTAGTGTTTGGTAGGTTTTCCAAATAGAAGCAGTACAATGGCTACCCAAGAAGGATCCATCATGCTTAACGAAGACATGATTCTTCGCAGAGTTTTATATGTGCCTAGAATGACATGCAATTTGACTTCTGTGTCTAATTGATTAATCAGTTTGATTGTAATGTACATTTCACTAACAATTTTTGTGCTATGCAGACCCTGGCTACGAGGAAGTTGATTTGAGCGGATGAACAAAAGGATGGACTCTACTATTTTCAGATCGTACCCCTAATGAGAGTGATGAAGGTTGATGTGATGGAGTTGCGGCTTCAAAGGTTAGGGCACCCTTCGGTACAAGTGACCAAATCTCTTTCAATTCTGGATTATAGACCTAGGAAAGGTATTGTAGATGAGAAAGCATGTGATGTATATGCCTTCGGGAAAAATAGACAAAGAATGTATTCCCGTAAAGTGATAATAAAGCTGTCGAACCTTTTGATTTGATTCATTTTGATTTGTGGGGTTCTTATATAACTGAATCTTCGTGTGGTGCTTCATATTTTCTTGACTATCGTCGATGATCGTTCAGAGGGGGTATGGGTATTTTTGTTAATTGATATGAAAGAAGTTGGATAAATGTTGAAAAATTTCTCTACAATGGTGGAAAGACAATTTAATAAACGTTTTAAGTGTGTCTGAAGTAGTAATGGAATGGAGTTTGTAAGTTTGAAATGGTACTTTCTTGAACAAGGAATTCTATTTCAAACTTCATGTATCGAAACACCAAAACAAAATGGAAAGGTTGAACAGAAATATCGACATATCTTGAATGTAGCTCGAGCATTTAGGTTTTAAGCAAACCTATCAATTGAGTTTTGGGGAGAGTGTTTAGTGACGAAAAATTACCTAATTATTCGGACACCGTCTCCGTTGCTGAATGAAAAGACTTCGCATGATATTCTGATGGAAGTGAACTGCACTATGATCATTTAAGGGTTTTTAGATGCCTGTCTTACGCATATAACCAAGGACGAACAGGTGTCAAATTTGAGAGTAGGAGTCATCGGTGTGTGTTTTTGGGTATCCAAACAGGAAGAAGGCATGAAAGGTGTATGATTTAGTTACAAAGAAATTTTTGGTGTCTGGGGACGTTGTATTTTATGAGAATAAGTTTCTGTTTACACTAAAGGATGGTGAGAAAGAGAGATCGAGTCATGGTGACATACTAGTGACCGAAATGATAGAGAAAAAATAAGAGAATATAAGGGTGAGAGAGGCATTGGGAACAATGCTCAAGTGGAACTGGAAATGAACCTGTGGAATGAGCGGGTAGATCATAATGATCCAGACCTTGATGCCGTTCCCGGACACTTAGAAGCTGAAGTGTAGGAGGAAGAGCTGGGTCGAGAAAAGTAAACCAAGAAGGGCAATGTTCTTTTGCGAGATTTTTTAACTAAATATTTCAAAAATTGAGTCACCGGGTATCGTCATGTATCCGAAAATCTAAATGTTCACCCGTGCCTCAACGACCCTCCAGTAAGCCTTATCCTCTAGCACATTATGTTAATGATGATAACTTCTCTTCGAAATATGTGAGTTTTCTTACAGCTATAACGGAAGGACATGAGCCTGCCTCTTTCTCGGAGCCTGTCAGAGATGAGAAATGGAGATTAGCTATAAAATAGAAGTTGCAAGTGCTGGAAACAAACAACATTTGAGGTATTGTGTGATTGCCTCTAGGTAAGAAGAAACTCGGCTACAGATGGCTATATAAGATCAAGTATAACTCTGATGGTACCATTGAGCGGTACAAAGCAAGACTTGTGAATTTGGAATTCAACAGGTGGAATGAATTGATTACACGGAGACATTTGCGTTACTTGTTAAGATGGTAACTGTCTGAGTTTTCTTGCCGTGGTTGCGGCAAAACAGTGGGAGTTGCATAAGATGGATGTGCACAATGCATTTTTGCATGGAGATCTTCGTGAAGAGGTGTATATGAAACTTCCTTTGGGGCATCAAAATCATGGGAACGGAAACGTATGTCAACTCTGAAAATCCTTGTATGGATTAAAGCAAGCTCCTTGATGTTGTTTTATAAAGTTATCGGCAACTCTAATGAATTATGGATTTCATCAGTCATACTCCGACTACTCTTTATTTACGATGAAGAGAGGAAATGTGCAATTAATTGTACTTGTTTATGTGGATGACTTTATTATCTCCGGAAATGATTCGAGATCTATTCAAATCTTCAAGTTGTATCTGTCAAATTGCTTTCATATGAAGGATCCGAGCATTTTGAAGTATTTCTTGGATGTTGAAGTGGCAAGGGGTCCGACAGGGATTTTCTTATGCTAGAGAAAGTATGCTTTGGATATTATCTCTGAGGCCGGTATGTTGAGAGAAAAATCGGTGGCTACACCGATAGAACAAAATCATCATTTGGCATTAGCGACTGGCCGTTTTGTCAAAGATCCCGAATGCTATAGGAGACTAGTTAGGAGACTTATCTATTTATGTTTTACGCTATTGGATTTGTCTTATACTGTGTGTGTAATACGCCACCTATTATTACGGTGGCAAGTACAGTTGGCGAGACTAGATTTATCCTACAAGTCACCGGGCACAAAGGATACACGCCTGTTCTACGAGTAACGACCGTTCAGTCGGTACCGACGTAGGACGCAAGGCATACATCATGCCGCCTTAGGGTTACAGTCTCCTAGTCAGGGTTTCGTATATACCACCGCCTTGAGTTTATAAGCCCATGAGCCTCATTAGTCTTTGTATGTTACCATAATTAGGGTTGGGTGATCACTACTATCAATATCCCTTCTTACATTGTATTGTGCATCAAGCGATTCACCATTGAATCCGGCTATTCTCAAGGAATAAAACTTTTTACTTTCTTATCTATTATTTTCCTCTCTATTTATTTACTTTTCCGTCATATTTTACTGTATTGCTTGTGACCCATTCATAAATTTAAGTGTTTTACCTAGACGTTCAACTTTAGGCATAAATAGTTTGACGACCACCGTGGGGTCCAGAAAATTATAGGTATTCTATGAGGAAAAGACACAGTTGACACGACCCGAAATCCGGCTAGGCCGTGTGGGCACCCGACATCCTCCCCTAGACCCGTCGGGCGAACCCTTACCAATTAAATTAGGAAAGTAAATATACCAATTCATAAATAAGGACAAGACATAAAAAAATACAGACATACTGATACCTCTAAGCTGTACAAAAGAAATTACAGCTGACTACCCAACATACTAGGTTTAGGGCTATCCAGACTAGACATCTAAGAGTACAAAAGAAAACGAATACCTCTTGAAGGGAGCAAAATGCAACTGAAATAATAAACAATAAACTGGTGGCCATTCGGAAAAAAGCTGGCTCACCCTGACAGCTGAAGTCGTCTTCGCTCCTGAACAACGTGGCGAACTCAATCCTGGAGCGAACCTACCGAAACGAAATAGATAGATAAGAAACAAACAACAAACAACAAACAAGGGTGAGTCAAAAGGACTCAATAAGTGGGGCAGAATAGCCACCTCAAAGAATAGGATAGTTAGCCAGGGAGAAGAAACAGATAAACCAAATTTCTCTTACTTAAATTATAAAAAGGCGGAGCCAGATAATAACCGGAAACGCGTATGAAACCATAAACTAAGCCAGGAATACGAGCCAGAAACATATTAACAAATAAGCAATGCACGTATAAGCGGAACAGTAGTTATGTACCACAAGTCTACACAATGGTATGAAATGAAATGAGATGAAATGAAATGAAATGAAATCTGATGCAAAGGGTCACATGTGCCCGTCATCCCATCCCGAAGCGGAATACTCTTGCATTCGAGGGGAACCCAATCTGATAACCAACTGGAGCGGAATACTCCTGCTCTTGGGGCGGAATACTCCTGCACCCGATATAATATAAAACAGAGGCGGAATACTCCTGCACTCTCCTGGGGCGGAATACTCCTGCACCCGATAAAATGTAAAGCTGAGGCGGAATACTCCTGCACTCTCCTGGGGCGGAATCCTCCTACCCTCAATATGATACAATGGACCGGAATACTCCTGCTCCTGGGGCGGAATACTCCTGCACCCAGTATGATATGCAATGTAATGCATATGAATGACATATAATGCATATGAATGCAATGTGATGCAATAATAACTCTTCACCGGCGCGGGACTCTCATCGACAGCCGGGAAGTAGATGCCAACTCACAGCCAGAGTACAATGCTCAGATCCTCAATGCAATACCAACAACAGAACATAACATTTAATATACAATGTAAATCCAAAGCTAAGGCGTAAAGAGTACGCCTATCGGCAGCTACACACGTAAGGAACACGTGGTAGAAAATCCACGAGGCCAGGTGCCTCCAAAGAAATGGATATAAACACTTACCTTGTTACAAAGTTAGTACATCCACTCAATAAACGCTTGTCCTTTGGTTTCATTGCCAAACGATCCCACTCTATTCAATAAGCAGAAAAATATATCAAATTAGGCTAAAGGCTTCATTGCTCACATCTTAGGGCAATCCGGTTAGGAACCTGATACCCTATTCGCATACGCAATACGCAGGCTAGGCCTATGTACAGGGTTCAAAGCCACATAACCAAACCCCAAATAAATTACATTTATATGTTGCCCATAACTTACTGAGTACGAATATATAATCAATTCCATTATCGGGGTCCAATTGACCCTTTAAACTATCAGTTGAACTTATTAAAATGATGTCTAATATTTCAAGTTTTACCATTAAAACATATTCAAACATACGTAATAAACTCAAATAATATATTAAGATCATTACCTGAATGTTTCGGGGAAAAAATTCTCCTATTTCCCCGGCCCTTTTCTCATTTTCTGGCATTTTTTTACTAACTGCACTTTTCTCTTCTATATCTCACTTCTCTGTTTCTGTTTTCCCATATCTAACATTTGTCAGCTAAGGACCATCGTTTTATATATATATTTTTTGTTTTTCTTTTATTTTATTTTCTTTTCTTTTCTTTTCTCGATGAAAATTAAAACTGTACCCTATGATATTCGAAATAATTTCAACTTTTGCATACAAGTTATACAAAATATATGTAGCATACTCGCGAAGACGGATCTCAAATCGGGTTCCCGAAACTCAAGATGCGAATTTAAATAGAAAAAAGTCAAATTATTTAACTTTCGGCATTTTAGCGGAAACTAGCCGAACAACATCAAAATTCACTTTCGAAAGTTCTTAAAAGTCACAAATAATCATACGAACCTAACGGCGCTTTCGGATTTCGAATCGGAGCTCATTCACCAAAACCGAGTTCAAAAATCTCTTTTTAATATGTATCGACAATAAAAACTGAAACCTTCTTCCGACACCTGCCAAACGAGGTCTGATTTAGCTCAAATTTTACAGACAGATCCTAATGGATATTATAAATATTTTAAAATTATCGAAACACCAATCAGAGTCCTAACTTCCGAAACGACTAACCGAGGTCGTTTCATTCTCCTCCACTTAAACTCTCGTTCGTCCTCGAACGAGCCTAAATCTAAAGCAAGATTCACGCTGATTACAAAAGAACTTGCATGACCTTCATAAGCTACTCCACGGGCCTTACCTCCTGATTATAGGATCAGAATTATATTACGCACATCGTACTTTTGGAATAAAATATATCTGGATAATATGATAATACCATTACACGGCTTATTCTGACTAAGCTGATCCTTCCTCGATCACGAGAAGAGAGTTTTACACTTTCGAAACAAAGATACACGAAACTTTAAATGGGTTAACATAATTCACCCGATAATCACCTCTTCGATATACCTTTCAATATAGAACAGGTCGATGGAACTAAGAATTAGCTCACGCTTGATGCAATAGGGGAAACTTTTGAAGTACCTTATCACTACACACTATAGAAGATTTGATACAAGCTATATTATTTTTACGAACGCACTATGCAACATCTCGATTGATATTAGTATTGTTCCGCAAGCTTCTTGTGGGAATGTAGTTACTCACATCCTAATGTATGTCAAAGGTTCATCTGAACAGGGTCTGTCATATACGGATAAGGATCATGCAAATACTACTGGATAGTATGATGCAGACAAGGAGTGATCTTCAGACTGAACATTTACTTCAGGGTATAGTCTTTGAATTGGAAATATTATGACTTGAAAAAGTAAAAATAAAAGAGACATGTAGTTAAACCATCAGCTGAGGCAGAATACCAGCAATAAAGTTGATTACATGTGCACTTATAACGCTAAAGTAACTTCTCAAAGAATCGAGGTGTGAAGGAGATATGCCAATGATGGATGGACGATAAGCTGCACTAGACCTTTAACTCTAAATTTTCATGAAGTAAAACAACGTCAGTATGAGGATCCAGTTCTAGTCAAATACAGAAAGATTGCCAGAAGAAAACTGGAGTCACCATACAGGGTTACTACTAACGGTGTTCTCATGTATAAAGATAGACTTTATGTCCTTGATGTTGCAGATTTACGTGGACAGATTATGATAGAGGCACATTATTCCAAATACACTGTTCATGTAGGTTCGACTAAGATGTACCATGATCTTAAGAAGATTTATTAGTGGGACAGAATGAAGTATGACATAGCAGAATTTGTGGCTCAGTGTTCTAATAGCCAACAAAGTCGTATCATCTTTCCAGACTTTATACTTTCAGCGGATAGGTACGTATATATATGATCGGGTTGCCAGCTTATCTCTAGCATTAATAGATTATTAGTTGGTTTAGCAATGATCGACACTCATTGTAGGTTTCTTCCGTGGTTCCTAGGTTAGGTCGTGACAAAAGTGGTATCAACACCTTAGAAATTTAGTATTACCATTCAATATTTGGAGGAAGACTCCTTCACTTAAAGCACAAACTCATGCAGCTATTTGAATAGGAATATTCATCCTCGCACAACCTGCTGGATTAAGAAAGACTTAGCTAAAACAGAATGCGGCCCCGACCTGAGCTACCACACTACCCTTTCGAGTTGCCAAACAGCTGCAACTCTCGAGTCATAACTCTATACATTTTCTATAAGCACCACCGCCTGATGGGTCAAATCAAAGGTCAAATGACGCCTCTCATTACCCTTAGTAGCCTTCAAACACAATAATGTGCTTATCCGGCTAACCTTGACACGTACTCTGGCTCAACACAGGGAACATCACAATTGGTTACTGACCGCCTAAGCTCACCAGTGCCGAACAAAGAAGAAATGGAAATGGACCGAGGATAGAAATAATTAGAGCTTCAGGAAGCTCATCTTCTTATTTTCTTGGCTCCCAGAGCTACACTACTTCCGAGTCAGGCTAACCAAAGAATCGCAATTGAAGAGATAGATATTAAATAAGCTTTATGGAATGACATCTATGCCAATTTAACCTCCCAATAAGAAGGAAACTCTGACAATTTGCCAGAAAACCCTTTTATAACCCAGACAAGCTCATACGATCACATGACTTTACTATCATTTTGAACCAAGAGGAGATACGTAGATCGAATATTACTTATTAATCACTTCGCACAGGAAGAAATGATAAAACTTTCTGATGGTGACGAATAAGAATCCCACCATCCTATCAATACTGAATTCCAAAGAGAGAGGTAAACTCACTAGACATAATAAGAGAAGGTGGCACAACAAGATGCCAAGCAGACCATACCGATACTCACTTAAAATCTCTCACATTTAAACCAGATAACTAGTAAGGTCTCACAAATGCTCTGAATAAATCATACCAGAAGCTCACCCCTCAACCACAACCGATTCTTGATAGAAACAATATCCAGGGAAACCATGGAAACATGATAAGATAACGAAGTCCTGACCGATCGGAAGAATAAAATCTTACTCACTTATAATGGAAGAAGAAATACATGGGTCTACTACATCGGATTCCTCAGCATCTTGCCAGACTGGCAATTCATAGAACTGCCTCTGCAGCTAAGCTGAGCCGCTACCCTGATAATTATTTCCATAAGAACCACAACCACCACACTCTCGAACTCTATTGGATAGTGGCATTTCTCTTGCTGATTGAGATCCAAATGAAATCCCTTGTGACTGCGCAAATGCCTGATGACGAGAGAAAAGACGACTGCCTACTTGCCGGAGTAAGGAAGAACTCCACCAGAGATGACAGGCTCGCGACAATGATAATACCTTTTCACTGAAAATGGAAGCTGGACAGAATGTTGATAGCTATAAAGAGAAAAACTGGGTCTGATCTTGACAAACTATTGGCGCATTTTAATAATCACGGGACACAAGCTGAGATAACCTGGAAGGTGACCTCCAAAAATAATCAGAACTCTTACCTCCAAATGAGGTACCATGGTTACCCACTAGGGCCACGGGATCTCTTGCTCTCCCGCTCTAACTTATGGTATGCCTAATACCTTTGAGCAATATCAACAACGACATCAAATAAAGTTCCAACCTCAATCTCTTGAGCTATCTGGGATCTCAAGGAAAAAGAAAGGTCATCAATAAATCTTTGAACATTCTCGGAAGGTTCATGGACTAGTTCTACTGCATATTCAGCCATTCTATAGAATTCAATCTCATATTCTAAAACACCAACAGGCTAACCGACAGGCTACCATGTCTAATCCACTAAACTGGCAACACTTTTCATCTCGCTCGCTACTCGAAAGGAATTTTTTCCACGAATCTAAAAGAAAAACCAAACCAAGTTAGCTAATAAGAGAGCGGTCCACCAATCCAGCGCTGGACCTTAAAACTGGAAAGCAGAATAATCAACACCATACCGCTCGATATAATCAAAAGCCTGAAGGATACAAATACCCTGACATTATTTTATTTTAAAAAAAAAAACTTACACAAGGATTATCTAATGCATTGCTTGGGAATATCGGAATGTTCAACAGCGTAAAATAATGCAGCCTCTTTGAGCACTTGGACCCAATAATTACCTCAGTTACCTAACCAGCCAGAACACCTAGAGGCACAACACATGCTGCCTCAGGAACATATTTTACTGCGGCAATATTAAGAACTGAAATAGGAACTCTCTAAGTCCGAACATCTGCATATGCGGCGACCTGATAAGCTGCCTAGCGAATAATAGATTCTTGCGGTATCTGCGTCGCCAAGATTCTCGTAAAGCATCGTAGAGAGCCAAGGGAACCACAAGGCCCTGCTCCCTTGCCCATCACGAGCTCGTACAACTGGAACCTCCGTAACTAGATCGTTAGTAAGATCAAAACACTCGGGCCTTGAGTAGCTCCAGCCCCAGGCTAGACTACTTCATTCTGAACTCATACCATTTGCTGATTTGTCGCAAGAGGGTTCACAATTACCACGAAGGAATTAACGAATTAACGAAAATACTTTTGAATCCTAGACTGACGCACGATCAGAAATGAAGGAAGTGAAACTTCCTAAATGCCATCATAGCTTCTCGTAGATAAGTACGGACGTCCACGTACCCATCAGCGAGACTCTACTAGACACTGTCTTAGTCTGGATAGACTCTAAACCGGGCTCTGATACCAACTGACACGACCCGAAATCTGGCTAGGCCGTGCGGGCATCCGACATCATCCCCTAGACCCGTCGGGCAAACCCTTACCAATTAAATTAGGAAAGTAAATATAACAATTCATAAATAAGGACAAGACATAAAAAAAATACAGACATACTGATACCTCTAAGCTATACAAAAGAAATTACAGCTGACTACCCAACATACTAGGTTTAGGGCTATCCAGACTAGACATCTAAGAGTACAAAAGAACACGAATACCTCTTGAAGGGAGCAAAATGCAACTGAAATAATAAACAATAAACTGGTAGCCATCCGGAATAAAGCTGGCTCACCCTGACAGCTGAAGTCGTCTTCGCTCCTGAACAACGTGGCGAACTCAATCCTGGAGCGAACCTGCCGAAACGAAATAGATAGACAAGAAATAAACAACAAACAAGGGTGAGTCAAAAGGACTCAATAAGTGGGGCAGACTAGCCACCTCAAAGAATAGGATAGCTAGCCAGGGAGAAGAAACAGATAAACCAAATTTCTCTTACTTAAATTATAAAAAGGCGGAGCCAGATAATAACCGGAAACACGTATGAAACCATAAACTCAGCCAGGAATACGATCCAGAAACATATTAACAAATAAGAAATGCACGTATAAGCAGAATAGTATTTATGTACCACAAGTCTACACAATGGTATGAAATGAAATGAGATGAAATGAAATAAAATCTGATGCAAAGGGTCACATGTGCCCGTCATCCCATCCCGAAGTGGAATACTCCTGCATTCGAGGGGAACCCAATCTGATAACCAACTGGAGCGGAATACTCCTGCTCCTGGGGCGGAATACTCCTGCACCCGATATAATATAAAACAGAGGCGGAATACTCCTGAACTCTCCTGGGGCGGAATACTCCTGCACATGATAAAATGTAAAGTTGAGGCGGAATACTCATACACTCTCCTGGGGCGGAATCCTCCTACCCTCAATATGATACAATGGACCGGAATACTCCTGCTCCTGGGGCGGAATACCCCTGCACCCAATATGATATGCAATGTAATGCATATGAATGACATATAATGCATATGAATGCAATGTGATGCAATAATAACTCTTCACCGGCGCGGGACTCTCATCGACAGCCGGGAAGTAGATGCCAACTCACAGCCAGAGTACAATGCTCAGATCCTCAATGCAATACCAACAACAGAACATAACATTTAATATACAATGTAAATCAAAATCTAAGGCGTTAGGAGTACGCCTATCGGCAGCTACACACGTAAGGAACACGTGGTAGAAAATCCACGAGGCCAGGTGCCTCCAAAGAAATGGATATAAACACTTACCTTGTTACAAAGTTAGTACATCCACTCAATAACCGCTTGTCCTTTGGTTTCATTGCCAAACGATCCCACTCTATTCAATAAGTAGAAAAATATATCAAATTAGGCTAAAGGCTTCATTCCTCACATCTTAGGGCAATCCGGTTAGGAACCTGATACCCTATTCACATACGCAATACGCAGGCCAGGCCTATGTACAGGGTTTAAAGCCACATAACCAAACCCCAAATAAATTACATTTATATGTTGCCCATAACTTACTGAGTACGAATATATAATCAATTCCATTATCGGGGTCCGATTGACCCTTTAAACTATCAGTTGAACTTATAAAAAGGATGTCTAATATTCCAAGTTTTGCCGTTAAAACATATTCAAACATACGTAATAAACTCAAATAATATATTAAGATCATTACCTGAATGTTTCGGGGTAAAAATTCTACTATTTCCCCGGCTCTTTTCTCATTTTCTTGCATTTTTTTACTAACTGCGCTTTTCTCTTCTCTATCTCGCTTCTGTGTTTCTGTTTTCCCATATCTAACATTTATCCTTAGCTTAAAGCTAAGGACCACCATTTTATATATTTTTTTTTTGTTTTTTTATTTTCTTTTCTCGATTAAAATTAAAACTGTATCCTATGATATTCGAAATAATTTCAACTTTTGCATACAAGTTATACAAAATATATGTAGCATACTCGTGAAGACGGATCTCTAATTGGGTTCCCGAAACTCAAGATGCGAATTTAAATATAAAAAAGTCAAATTATTTAACTTTCGGTATTTTAGCGGAAACTAGCCGAACAACATCAAAATTCACTTTCGAAAGTTCATAAAAGTCACAAATAATCATACGAACCTAACGGCACTTTCGGATTTTGAATCGGAGCTCATTCGCCAAAACCGAGCTCAAAAATCTCTTTTTAATATGTATCGACAATAAAAACTGAAACCTTCTTCCGATGCCTACCAAACGAGGTCTGATTTAGCTCAAATTTTACAGACAGGTCCTAATGGATATTACAAATATTTTAAAATTATCAAAATACTAATCGGAGTCCTAACTTCCGAAACGACTAACCGAGGTCGTTTAAACAGTCATGTCAAACAACAGCGCCTATGCCGCACAGGATGCCTGTATCAAAATCCGACAGATGGTTCATAACTTGGCTAATACGGTTGAAACTATGAACGGATGTTTGAGATCAACGTCCTTTTATTCGCTGTCATGACCGGAATCCAACCAGGATATTGTGCTTTATAGTGATGCAGACGAAGCAATACTGGTGGTACAGGGGTCCAGAAGCCTATCAAGACGATTTTTTGGGGACCCAGAGTTAGCAGTACCAGCACTAGAACCGTCATGGTCTGTGAGGCACATCAGGAGATAACAAGAAACCTCGTATCAGTGCCATCGAGTTTGATAAAAAAGATTCACGGCAAGTTCTATACCCCCACTATGATGCCCTCATAATTACCCTACATGTGCATGATGCTTATGTCAAACGCGTGCTGATAGACCCCGATATTGCGGTGAACATCATCCACTGGAATGTTGTTTGTCAGATAGAGATGCAGAACCAAGTAATCCCTAGTCTATACACCATAACTAGCTTTAACAGCTCTAGAGAAAAATCTGTGGGAGAGATACTTCTCCAGGCAGCAAGGTAGCGTCCTTCCAAGTGATGACATGCGATCTCTCGTTTAATATTATCTTAGGAAGGCCTTGGATTCACGAAGTGTGCGCAGTAGTGTCTACACTTCATTAGATCCTTAAATACCTGACTCCTTGGGGAGTGAGAGAGATTCAGGGGGACCACTTTTGTCCATACAAGGGTGATGTGTCCGAGGTTTTCAAAAGAGGAAACAGAGGGTAGATTCTCCTAGGTTATCTTTCTTTCTTTGTGTCCGTGAATTCTCATTAGTAGATCTCTGGAGTAAATCCTCTACTCGAGGTACTATTCACTTGTATGAGCTTATAGGAACTCGTGTGTGGGGTGACCAAAGTCCAAAATTTTGTTGCTAATTCTTTGACCTCCCGTGCGTAGTTAAATATCGTCCATTTCATCGAGTCGAATCAATTCACTCTTCCTGAAGGAGACAACGAGTCTTGTCGATTTCGGAGGGTCTTAGAGAAATTGATCAAACTGAGGAAGCCATTGTTTACAGGTTCTTGAGGGACCGAACATACAAATTGAGTGGACCCGAGCGCCACCCAACAAAAGTGAGGGAGTGAGTGAGGTGATTTCTAACCAAACACTTCTTTTCTTTTGGTTTGTGTAGGTACTATGGCTGAAAACGTAGAGAAGGGTGTTAAAGCGCCCGACGTGTCATTAGCCGATCTCATGGCTGCGATACAAGGCATCAGTGCCGAGCTGAGAGGAGTGAATTTTTTGAGTTGCAAATCTCGAACAGTACCGAGGCTCCGAGGCCTTGCCAGGGTCCAGGGCTGGGACAAGCAATTCCACTCCTATGAGACCGACACAATTTGCTGAGTTGGCCCGATGCCAACAAATGAGAGCTGAAGCTACTCGAAATGGAAAAACTTGGGCATTCACAAAGCTGAGCAAAAAAACTTGGGCATTCCCTAAGCTGACGTACCACCACCTCAAAGACCCCAAAGAAATTTAGCAGCCATTGCTGAAAAGGGTGATGTTCGAGATGAAGAGTATGTCAAAGCTGAGTATGAGAAACCGTTCTATCCCCGAGTTCAGGCTCAATGAGGCCGTGGAAACCATCGAGGTCGAGGACGAGGAGCTTATGTTGATAGACATCTTGAACGTGAGGCTGATGATTATTATTACGATGATTATCCGGAACCAGCCCGAGGTGGTAGAGATACAAACTTGAACTGTGTCAAGATCGCTATTCCACCGTTCAGAGGAACTAGTGATCCAAACCAATATCTTGATTGGAAGGTTCAATTAGAATGAATCTTTGAAACCAATAAGATGACCGATGAGAGAAAAGATGCCTATGATATTGCTTCAGTCGAGGCATATGCTTCTACTTGGTGGGAAGCTGTGAAGAGAATGAGAAGAAGGCATGCTTTACTAGACCACCTTACTTGGGTTCAATTGAAGAGAGTGATGGATGCTAAGTATGTGATAGCTAAACATCGTCAATAGCAACTTCGGAAGCTCTCTGAGTTGAAACAAGGATCCAAATCGGTTGAAGAGTACTACGATGAGTTTGAGAAAATTCGATTGGCCCTTGATATGGAAGAAGATGATGAGTAAGCCATCATTCAATTTAAAAATGGATTGACTCAAGATGTGTCATCTCAACTAAGACAACATGTGTTCCATACATTGGATGAAGCTCTCCATGCAGCGATCGATGTTGAGAAGTGGGTGAAGGATGATCGAGCAAGTAAGTACCGAGGGATCACTACTTCGACTCCTTTCAACCGGAGTAAAGATTGGAAAAGTCTGAATCCTACAAGTGCCAATACTGGCCGAGATCTAAAGAGACCCTTCGAGAAGGGAGTGACTGTTCATAACTCCAAGGAGATAAGAGGTAAAGTTTAACTTAACACTCATAATGCCTCAAACATTCAGTGTCACTAATACAAGGGTTATGGTCACATGGCAAAAGAGTGTCCAACTCGCAAAGTTATGTTTTTGCATGAAGATGGAACCGTCCATGAGCAAGCGAGTGACTCCGAGGAGGAAAATAGAAAGGAGACTAACCAAGCTGAAAATGATGACGGTCGAGAAACAACCGAAGCTGATCAACCAGAAATGTTTCTTGTGGTTCGTAGAAACTTGAGCACTATGAACATAGAAGAAGAGGATAATCAGAGAGAAAACCTCTTCCATGTAAGGTGTCGAGTGAGAGGGAAAGTGTGTTCGATGATTATTGATTCGGGTAGTTGTTCTAACGTTGGCACGACCCAACCTAGGGCCGCGACAGATAACTAACATTGAGTGCTGATCATCACTAAATCTACTAATAATCTATTAATAATAGAGATACGCTAGCAACCTAGTCAAATATACATACATATTTGCTGAAAGCACAAAGTCTGAAAAGATGACAAGGCTATCACACGCTGACATACATAACATACTGACTGAACCACATAGGGATATATCCACAGGCCTCTCAGAGTGCTGAATTGAATATACAGAGGACGGGACAAGGCCCCGCCATACCTAGCTACTACTGAATCACCAACAAGAGTGATTACCTCGAAAGGTCTAATAGCCTCTGGTTCTATTTTAAATTTGATAGCAACGAAGGGAGTAGCATACGATAATGTAAAACCATGATCTATCAACACATATACATCGAGAGAATTTACTGACAGTACATGTGACTATTTCTGGTGAAGCCTCATGGTCCTGTCGACCAATAAGAGAATAGGTGCGGTTCGGAGGACCGCCTACTGTAGGAGCTCCACTTCGGCCTCTACCACGACCTGCTGGTGCCTGAGGAACTTACCCCTAATGACGTGCAGGTGCTGAGGAAGCTACTGCTGATCTAGCTGGCTCGACTGCACCACTACCACCCCTAGTCGGGCAATCTCTCATGAAATAGCCTGCCTCGCAACAAATATAACAAGTATCAACTCCTAACTGACATGGGCCCAAGTGGTGTCTACCACAATCTAGGCATCTGGGATATGTCTGACTGGCCTGTACAAGAGTACCACGGTGCTGAAATCCTAAAGTCTATGATGCCTGACTAGCTCTGGACTGAGGAGGTCTATCAAATCTCGGGCCACGGGGCTGTGGAAGTATACTAGCAGGTGGCTGTCTAAAACTCTGCTGCCTACTCGCTCCAGATGTCTGTCCAAACGAATCAGAAAATCTGCCTCTTTTATGTGACCCTCTATCCCTTTCGGCTCTCTGTTTTTGCTTCCTCTCCTCAAGTGATAAAGCAAATGCGTGAATACATGATATGTTCATACCTGGCTGCATAGCAACAGTCATATACTCATTCATCAGGTGTGGACCTAGTCCCACTACATACCTGTGGATTATATCCTCCATAATCGCCACCACCGTAGGGACAAACATTGCTAAAGAATTAAAGCGATAATTATACTCCTCTACACTCAAACTTCCCTGTCTTAAGGTTAGGAACTGATCAACATGTGCTCTTTGTGTCTCCATAGGCATAAACTAACAAAGGAAGGCATCCGAGAATTCCTGCCAAGTCGCCGGAGCAGCATCTGGTCCTCTAGATAGCTCTCATGTCTGATACCACCCTGCTGCTAGGTCATGCAATTTGAATACAACCAACTCTATTGAATCTGTGTCTGACACGTACATGACCCTCAATACTCTGCCTATCCTTACTAGGAAATCCTGAGGATCCTCTCATGTACAAGACCCAGTAAAGACTGGAGGCTCTAGTCTGATAAAATCCCTAATCCTGGATCCAACATCTCCCAGGGCATCTGCGTTGTGCCGTCTAGTCTGAGCAACTACAAGACTGGTCAATAATCTGATGACATCCCTCACTTCCTGCCTCTGGCTATTAGGCTAAGGAGCTGGAGGTACGGTAGCTGTAGTACCTCTAATATTGCCCTGAACTGAGGGGATCTGTGAGGCCTCAAGATGGAGCCTCAAGTCTGGACTCCTCACTCTCATCCACCTCAGGTGGCATTCTACTGGTATCCTGGCCGGCAATGGCTTTGCCCTTCCAGGTAGCTGTTAGTTTCTTCAGCGGTATCGCTACATTCAAAATATTACGTTTAGAAGGGTGAATTCTATAATCATGGCCTTATCGTACGATCTAGAAAAGAAAGAAAGACAACCATCCTGAAATGCCCTGTAGCCTCCTGTACATAAGTATGGCACACAACATACTCCTGAACAAGACTCTACTAGATACGGCCTGTAGACACCCTAGGACTGAACTGCTCTGGTACTACTTTTGTCACGACCCAACCTAGGGCCGCGACGGATAATCGAAACTGAGTGTTGATCATCGCTAAACCTACTAATAATCTATTAATAATAGAGATAAGTTGGCAACCTAGTCATATATACACGCATATTTACTGAAAGCATAAAGTCTGAAAAGACGACAAGGCTATCACACGCTGACATACATAACATACTGACTGAACCACACAGGGACATATCTACAAGCCTCTAAGAGTGCTGAACTGAATATACAAAGGACGGGACAAGGCCCTGCCATACCTACTAGGTGTCTGTACAACATACCAAAAGTAGTAAACTCTGGGAGGAGGCAAAGTGACTCCAACAGCTGGTAGATAGCCTACTAACGTGGCTCAAGATCTGATATCTCTACACCTGTGCGGCATGAAACACAATGCCCAAGAAAGGATGTGAGTACGATATGTACAAAGTATGTAAGGCATGAACAAATAATATATCATAGCTGAATGAAACTGTAATGCCAGAATATAAATATGTAAATATGTGCTGGAGCATAGCAATGTAGCTGGAAATCTGAAACATGAACTAAACATGATCCGAATATAAACTGAAGTCTAGCTAAATCTGAAACTGAAGGATGAGCTAAACTATACTGATAACTGCTAACTAGAAACCGGGAACTGATAATTGTCAACTAATATTGACATTAAGAATTGATGGCTGATAACTGAGAACTAATAACTAGTACTGAGCTAAACTGAACTTTTATCTACCATGGTACCTGTCTAGTGTTAATGGTTGTATCCCCCCAAATCAGGTAACTAAACATCTGAACTAGCCTCATGTATAGTCATGCGGTGCATACTGTGGCTATATACGCGTATATAACAAACCTGGCGGGTGTTATGGGCTATGTCCCCCTATCCAGTAGTCTCTCTGGTCAGACTGTGTGAATGATACCCAGTCACACTAGGTGTTTCAACTTTTGCCTGAACTAGAGGGGCTGTGTCCCCCCAGACGGGTAGTATCACACGTGACCGGACTGTGTGTTCAATGTCCAGCCTCTTTGGGGGACCCCAAATCACACATAATATGATCACAATATAAACATAAGCATGTATGAGGCATAACACATGTGGCAGCAATAGATATGAACTGAAGGGAATGATAAAAAAAATCCTAGATGGAATTATAGACACAACCTGAAACTCAGAATTTGTCCAACTCTTTCAATTTCTATAACAATTTCGGCAGAGTTTTTCCTAAAACTGGATGATATGTAAAAACAAAACCAACACTATAATATACACGGGAATGGATACCTGCTAAACTAATAACATAAACAGATTAAATGGATAACAAGACGAGACGACTGGACGACATAACAAATCCGCGGACAGAATCTCAGTACAGCACCACTTCCCCACCTTGCAACCTAATTTTCAGGGTCTAAATCAAAGTTATAGACTTTATGGTCTACATGAAAGTTGCAGATATAAGTATTTAGATTATAGAATATCTTATATCATCTCAATATCAATTTCGTACAAAGAGTTATACTCAATCTACTAACAACTGTCCGAAGATAAAAACAATTTTCTAGATTTTGAAATATTTCGTGCTACTGTTTTGGACCTCTTTCACCATGGTTTCTTATACTAAATTAAGCATACCCAAGGTTCTCTTGATTTCATGGAAGTTTCCTATAAGAAACACCAAGTTTAGAACTAAGACAAGCTTCAAAAGCTACAAGATATATATGCCTTGTCGAAAGAAAGGTTTGTCCTTATGTATATTTGATGTTTTTTGCTTCTAAACCTTGTTTCCTTGAATTAAAATTCTTCCAAAGCTTCAAAAATCTATAAGACAAAAATTAAAAACTTTCCTTAGCCATTAAGTAATTCTAAAACTCAAGCTATAGATGAAAAGGAAGGTAGCACGACGTGACCATCGCCACGTAGAGCATTTTGATGTAATCCGTCTTCAATTTCGAGTTAAGATTGACGTTCTTCCTTCCAAAAGCCTATCAATGGCTTAATCTTCCTGGAACCTCTGTTCCTACCATGAATGTTCTGGAAATAATGAAAAAGAAGATAAGTTTTCCTTTTATATTCAAAATATTTCACTTATATCCCTCTTTTGCGTTTATGTCCCTTCTTCTGGCCTGACTTCTGATGCTCATATCTCTTTACCAGACGTCGTATAAGCAAATGGAAAAGTGTGTTGGAAACTACATTCCAAAACCTTGAATTGGGTATATAATATGTCCCAAAAATACCTCATATAACACATAGAATTAATTCCTCAAAAAGCTTCATTAAAAGGAAAATCCTTAGTCGTATTTCTGCAAATTAAATCCGATTTTTTCCAACATTATATTCAACATTTAAACGTCATATATAGTCATATTATGACTTTAGACTTACTTAAATCATGCTTAACATGTCATTAAAATAATACATGGCACCTTAGACATACGAGGTATAACAAACGTGGTGAGCCAAACCTTGGTTTCACAATTGGGACTGCCTACTTCAAAATACCCTCACCCCTATCATTTTCTATGGTTGAATTAATGCTGAGAACTGAAGGTTTCTAAGCAAGTGTGGATCAAATTCAATGTGGGAATTTATCAAAGATGAGATGATGTTTGATGTGATTCCGATGGAAGATTGTAATTTGGTAATTGGGTGACCGTGGCAATATAATAGGTCGGTTATCCATAATGGATGATCAAACACTTACATTGCTAAGATCGGAGGAGAGAACTTCATTCTCAAACATTTTTCTCCAAAACAAGTCAGTAAGGACTATAAACGAATGAAGGAGCTAAAGGAAGCGGCCAAAGCTAAGTCTCCCATGGAGACACAAATTGTGGCTAAGGAAAAAGAGACGCCGCCCGTGGTAGGTAACATTTGTGCAATTATGCAACCGGGTGAGTGCCTCCGAGGAAATGATCGAAGCCGACTGATTATTTGCCTCGTGCACAAAGGTATCCTCTTGAACTCTAATGATGATTTCACTAACGTTAACCATTTGCCTAATGTTGTTTAAAGTGTTTTGCAAGACTTCGAGGACATATTTCACGAAGAAATGTCAGGTGGATTGCCTCCATTGAGGGGAATCGAGCACCAAATTGACTTCATCCTGGGGTTTCAAATCTCGAACAAGCCAGCCTACAGGTGTAATCCCGAAGACACCAAAGAGCTCTTACGGAAGGTGGATGAATTGCTGAACAAAGGACTGGCTCGAGAGAGCTTGAGTCCGTGCGCCGTTCCTGTTATCCTTGTCCTGAAGAAAGATGGAACATGGCGAATGTGTGTTGATTTTCGAGTAGTCAACAAAATTATGGCAAAGTATCTTCATCCTATTCCTCGAGTAGATGACATGCTTGATGAATTGAGTGGTTCTTCTTGCTTTTCAAAAATATACCTCAGGTCCGGTTACCATCAGATCCGAATAAAATGGGGTGATGAGTGGAAGACTGCATTCAAGAACAAATTCGGTCTGTATAAATGGTTAGTGATGTCGTTTGGCCTCTCTAACGCCCCGAGCACTTTCATGAGATTGATGAACCCTGTGCTTACACCATTAATAAATAAGTTTTTTGTTTTGTATTTCAATGGCGTACTTGTTTATAGTAAATCTGTAGATGAATATGTTGAACACCTAAGGCTTGTGCTTGATACCTTGAGAAATGAGAATTTGTATGCTAACTTCAAAAATAGTGACTTTTGTGTTGAGCATGTCATCTTCCTTGGTTTTGTTGTGAGTACTAATGGTGTCGAAGTTGATGACTCAAAGGTCGAGGCTATTAAAGATTGGCTGACCCTTACTTCGGCGTCTCAAGTTCGAAGTTTCCATAGGTTAGCTAGTTTTTATAGGAAGTTTGTCCATGACTTTTAGTACCGTGGCATCTCTCTTAACCGAGCTGGTAAAAAAAGACCAACCGTTTGTGTGGGAAGAGCCCCAAGAGAGGGCCTTCCAAGAGTTGAAACGGAGGCTAAGTTCTGCCCTATTGTGAAACTCCCTGACTTTGGCAAAGCGTTCGAAGTTGAATGTGATGCGTTCGGAGTCGGGATTAGAGGAGTGCTTATTTAAGAATCGAAGCCGATTGCTTACTTCAGGGAAAAGCTTAAGAGTGCAACCTTGAATTACTCTACGTATGACAAGGAATTGTATGCCCTCGTTCGAGCACTCGCCCATTGGCAACATTATATGTGGCCGAGAGAGTTTTGTGATAAGAAGTGATCATGAATCTTTGAAACATCTCTGAGGCCAAGAGAAGTAAAATGGACGGCATGCCAAGTGGGTAGAATTCATTGAGAGCTTTCCCTATGTAATTCATTACAAGAAGGGTAAAGACAATGTTATGGCCGATGCCCCTGTCAAGGAATTTTTCCTTAGCGACCACTCTCGCTTCGACATTAATGGGGTTCGAAAGCATCAAGCTGATGTACGAACACGACCCCAAGCTTAAGAGCGTCTGTGATTCTATACTGAGTGGCCAAAGGGTGGAGAAGTATCAGTGGCATGATGGCTATCTCTTTAAAGAAGGGGAGAGTTTCTGTGCCCGTGTCCTCTTTGAGAGAGCTTTTGGTTCGAGAAGCTCACTCTGGGGGCTTAATGGGATACTTCAGTGTCGATAAAACTCTTGGTATTTTAACTGAGCAGTTTCACTGGCCCAAGATGCAAAGAGATGTGGAAAAGCTTTGCAATGATTGTTTAGATTGCAAGAAAGCTAAATCAAGGTCCAACCCTCATGGTTTGTATATTCCGTTACCCTTTCCTAATTGCCATTGGGTTGATATATCCATGGATTTTGTAATGGGATTACCGAGGTCGAGGGGTGGGCATGATAGCATCTTTATCATAGTCAACCGTTTCTTTAAAATGGCTCACTTTATCTCGTGCAAAAAATGTGATAATGCACAACATGTAACTACTTTGTTATTTCTAATGTGTTGAAATTGCATGGTGTGCCTCGTACTATTATGAGTGACCGAGACTCTAAGTTCTTGAATTATTTTTGGAAATGTCTATGGGGAGCCCTTGACACCAAATTGCTATTCTCGATGTCTCACCATCCTCAGACTGATGGACAAACTGAGGTAGTCAACCGAACCTTGGGTGCTCTGCTTCGAGCTATGACTAAAGGTAAGCCAGAAACTGGGCTGATCGTTTGCCCGTAATAGAATTTGCATACAACCGTACTGTGCATCGAATGATTGGAATGACTCCGTTTGAGTATGTGTATGGTTTTAACCCTTTGATTCCGCTTGATTTAACCACGTTGCCTCAAGATGCTGTTATTGATTTTGAAGGTACACGCAGAGCTATTGCTTTGCTCGAGCTACATGCCAACGTGAGGAAGAATCTTGAGGAAGCCTATACCAAAGTGGCCTCAAAGAAGAACAAGGGGCGTAAGAAGTTGGAATTAAAGAGGGGAGATTAGGTTTGAGTTCACTTCAGAAAAGAGAGGTTCCCGAACCAAAGGAAAGGAGTTGGCTCTGAGAGGGGACGGTTCGTTAGTGCTGAGCAAGATCAACAACAATGCTTATGTGATCGACCTCCCAAGTGAGTATAATGTGTCCAACACATTCAACGTTGTTAACTTAACTCCTTGTGTCACAGGCCGAGCACCAAAGACTGAAGAGGACGCAATTTTATGGAAGAAATCTTCTCAAGAAGGGGAGGATGATGCAGCCTGCATCCGTGCTGACCAAGCAACCGAGTCAGAGCCGAAAGTTCGAGCCATCAAGACCGGTCACGTGAAGCCAAGCCAAGATCCTGCATGACGTGCACATTCACTTAGCGTGGCCGGGAGAAAACAACCATTCGGAGAATGAGTGGCGAGCTCAAGACTTGGAAGCTCCACTTGTAAGCTCGAGCCCGAGGCTGAAAGTGCCCGAACACTAATCAATGACACCGAGCACTAAAGCGACTGAAGGGTTACAACTGTGCCCGAGGCAGAAGAGCATCCATTTTTGATTGTGCCGAGGCTGAGCCCGAGCATTTGAAGCCAAGAGCGCCCAAGCACATTGTTTACTTCGGCCCTGCATGGCCTTGTTTCATTGGTCGGCTATGACCATTTTGTTCTTTTATCCTTTGGGGCTATCTATATAAACCCCATAGTATTTCATTTGTTAGACACCTAATTTTTGATATTGAATATTAGCTGAATACTATTGTGTCTTCGTTGTGAGCCGAACCCCGTCGTGGGATTATTATAGGAACTTGTGTCAATCGGTGGATTCCGTTTGAACAACTTCTTCTTTGGTCATTTAATTTGCAAGAAGTTTGTTGAGTCTTCTTGAGGATTGTTGCATAGTTTTAGGTGTGTCTTTGTCTTTCGTTCGAGTGGCTCCAAGACTAGTTTCTTAGATTCATTCGATTGAAGCTAATTAAGATCCGTCTTGCTTCTATCTTTACTTTTTCGTTGTTTGTTCCTTCCGCGTGTGTGTTTGTGTTTAGCCTAGTTGGCTTGCACCACTCATGTAGGGAGTTTGGTATTTCAAGTAAAATAGCACATTGCCAATGGCAACCTACATATATGGTAGCATCTTATACAGTTTAAAACTGCAAACTACAGTTACTATGTTAAAGCTTGATTATCCATATATATGGTAGCATCTTATACAGTTTAAAACTGCAAACTACAGTTACTATGTTAAAGCTTGATTATCCATAAGAATCCCTGGCAACCACAGCATAGGAGGAGATTACTTTTATTACATTGGTTGTAGCTTCCCCTTATATATGTTGGCTATGTGAGCCATGGATGGATTTGTTTATATAAGAGGAACCATTGCTTTAAAATCATCAAGACAATAACTAAAAAGAACTTTGTCATCTTTCACCAGTAAAATAAATTTTAAAGGTGGACCACCCTCCATTATAGGTGGATCTATCAAACAATATACAAAAAGGTACTCAAAACTTTTGGATTCAAATTTCAAGGTAAACACCTACTCAGAGAGGAAACAAAATCCCACTAAATAAACAAAAATGATTTTTTTCCTGTACAAGCTAGCTAGATGCCAATGATCATCATCCGTCTTTTCAGTCTCATAAGTTGTTCCAAATTAGCATGACTCTAAATGTATCATAGAATTGAATTTCCTTGACTTGATGATCCATCTACTGCAGGGTTGAGCCCTGCATGCTGTTGCACCACCAAAATTGAAGCCGCCGAAGAGAAGTCTGATGTCAACAACAGATCTCCAATGGACCCTAGCTCTGGGCAGTCATTCCATTCATCTAACCCACCCTTGAGCGGCGAAAAAAATCCCAATCCCCTTCCTACTATGTATAGATCGAAATCCTGACCTAGTGATCTTATTATTTTCACAGTTTCTGCCCCGTTACTTGACATCTCCTCTGCATAAACAACTGAGTCATCATTCTGTACCTTGTGCCTAAACTCATTTACCACAAAGTCATCAGCTTGCTTTTCAGCTTCACCTTCCATTGGGAGGGATAAATCCGCATCACCATTTTGTGTTAAACCAGATACAGCTGAATTTTCATCAAGAATAAACCTCATAACCGTTAGAGTTACCATCGGATGTCTCGCCATGCGTGAAGCATAGGCTAATGCCTCTCTGTCATCAGGACCACCTAAAAAAATCATGGCAATTCTGCAACTCCTACTATTACCATTATCGTTTGTAGTAGGTAATAATGTGCCAAAACCACGATCCACAAGAATACCGACAGTACAAGGTGCAGTTGCTAAGACATTGTTATTTACATCTCTGTAAGCAGGATTCATTTCTTCCATGTTATTGTGGATAGTCTGCCTCTTGTGGAATGGAAGAATGATTAGTGTCACCTGCTTTTCCTCAGCAACACTGCAGACATCTTCATGCATTGTGGCATAAGGAGATATAGCAGTCAGAAGCTGAACAGATAGCATTGGACTTTGATGCTCTAAGTTCTTGAATGCAGCAATTAATTGGTCTACTTGTTCTACTCTGCTGTCTCCTGAGCTAGTCCCACTGGAACCATGAACAATGAGCAGAGCAGTGGCATGTTTTTTCAGCTGCATGAGCTGAAGAGCAAACACAGAAATTGGGGATCTTCTAGAGGCATGAGAGATTTCCAGGAGAGTAGTGATTCCAGCCACAGTTTGCACTTCATGAATACAGGTGACAATGCGGAGCTCAGCATCTGGTTTTAGGTTCTGTAACATCGTGTGCTGGCTTGGCAAGAATCTTCTGGTACGTTTATAGAGGAAGTTCACAATCGGTGATGTTGTAATGGTCATGATAAAAATGGTAAACAACATGATGGCAAATCCATCGTCATTCATGACCTGAACAGGCAGTCACATGTGCTAGGTTAAGAGGTTAAGAGTACAACAAACATATAAGACTAGTTTTTCAAATATTGGTATATACAAGTCTAGATGCATATATTGTGGATCAACACAATCAGCCTTCAGTTAAAGTATCTCCTGCACTATCAAACATTTATGGATTTTATTAGACATTTGATTTGGTGCTCATTTTTCCAAATTTTGATGAATAAATATAAGGAGGGGAAACATAATTTGACCGGGAAAAGTTTAGGAACTTCGGGACCATTCTTCAGAATTATCAATATGACCTAATAACAGTTACTCTACAATGAACAAAGTGCACTGGAAATTTATTCTTCTATCATAAGCATAAGTTTTGAGCATATGTAGATGAGAGGGAGAGAGATTACAGTGTGGTCACGCCCCAAGCTCATTGCCACGACAGCTATCAGGCCTTTGGTGTTCATCAGGACTCCAAGAGTAAATCCTTCACGCACTGACATTCTACAGAAGTAAGAAACAGCAATAGTGCAAACAATCTTCGGCATGAAAGAGAAGAAGCTAACTAGAACCATCATAAGCACGTCCTCTTTGTTAAATGCTCCCAGATGAGTCCTCATTCCAAGACTAGCATAATAAAGAGGCATCATCAAGTCAGATGCAAATCCTTGGAGCATCAACACAAACCTATGCCCCAAGAGATCTGGTGGTATGATAAGTCCAAATACAAATGCACCAAGCACAGAGCTAACTCCACATACATCTGTGACCAACCCACAAGCCAAGACCATCGCGAGTATAGTACAAACTGTCGTTTCACTATAGTCTTCGCCTTCTCGGGTCTTCCTAATCACCCACAAAAGTGCCGGACGGATTACAAAAATACTGAAAATGATGAAGATAGTAGCACTAAACAATGACAAGTACGTATTTGAATAGCTACTAGTTATTGTCAAAGAGAATACAAGGAGAATCCATGAAGAAAGGTCATTAACAAGGGCGGAAGACATGGCTATTCTTCCAATTTCTGAATGGAGGAGCTTTAACTTTGCAAATATCTCTGCTATAACAGGAAGGCCAGTGACTGAGAGTGCTACACCCCAATAAAGGAAACCCCACCTGAAATTCTCTGGATAATCCGCTATAAATGTGTACACGAAAGCTCCAATAAAAAAAGGGAAAAGAGCTCCAGTAATACCAATGCTAAGGGCTTTGGGGCCAACACTTGATAATGCTCTTAAGTCCATTTCCAACCCAACAAGAAATATATGATAAATTAGTCCAAGGTTTCCCACTGTTTCCATCATCATAATTTGAGAGGCTGCAAATACAGAACCCAGTGCTGGAATATGATTTCGTGCAAATTCACTTGCAATTGCAGTTGAACCCACAAGTATACCAGCCTACCAAAAGCATTGTCTCATGACCTTAAGGATTCAAAATAAAATTGAAACGAAGTGCTACAGTTCGCATTTTGAAGCAAAATTGGCATAGTAATAATTTATAAATGATGAATTTGCTGCTCCTCTAAAAAAAGATTTGCACATATTACACTTGATGTTTTACATTCTTTTAATGTGCGGCTCCATCTTTGATACAACAGTGTGACTTACTTCACCTCAAAAACTTCAAAATTAGCATCAAGTCTGTACTGATTAATTAATATCTCCATATACAGGATAGATTACATGAAAATAATGCAAAACTGTAGGATCACAAAATTTTATAATAAACCAACTAAATAAATGATAAAGCATATATTCAAGTAATAACAATCCCATGTAAAGAAAATGCTGATTAACTAGGGATAAGACCTTACTTGGTCTCATTTTATATGATGATTTTATGACTGAGCACTATATATAAAATATTAAGTATTACTCTCACTTTCTTAACTGATATGACATAATTTCCTTGCTAGTCTCTTCAAGAATTATCACTCTTTATATTTAGAAACAATTTAACTTAAACTTCCTATTTTAGTGATAGATTTATAGTGATGAAAACGTCTATGTGGTATACGAGTCTCAATCAAACAATGTCACATACATAAAAAAGAGAGAGTAAGACGTACGAGCAATTCAGCAGCGAAATGGGGTTGGCGGAGAGGTTTGAGGAGGAGAAGACAAAGGCGGGTAACGAAAAGAACAATAGCAAGTTGAAAGATGAAAGTTGGTAGTTTTGAATTCAAAGGATTAATTTCTTCCCAAATGCCATTGTCTGTAACAGTATCCGTCATATAACATAATTTGTCAACACCATTAACAGGTCGAGACCCACGCACATTATACGTTGCAAGTTCTGGTGTTTTCAAGAAATCAGACTTAACCATATTGACAATGAAAACAACCTGATCTCTTCAATATTTGAGGCCACTGTGGCGACAGTTGAAGCTGGCGCCACCTTTGGCCTTTTTTTTTTCCTTCTTCTTGCGTTTTCCGTGCATGAAACGGAAAAAGCAAAATCTGGTTGAGAAAGGGGGAGGAAAAGAGAATTTTCTTTGGAAATTCATTGCATGTTAGATTGTGTTCAGACAAGGGACAGATGGATGGCTGGCCGTTGCACTTGGGTTTGTTTCACTAGTGATTGTGTTCCTCTACGCTCTAATGATGGAGGAAAATAATCATTTCTATTTAACTAGGCGTTTGGAAATAATAGATTTCAGAAAAAGAAAATGACAACTTAGGTAGTGTTGAAAGAATATTTTTGAAAGTTGTAGTTGCTTTTGAGCATGCATTTTATTTGTAAAAAAATGAAGTTTTGTAAAAAGAGAAAAAACTTTTTTGGTTAACTTGATAAAGTGATCAAAATCACTTTTATTTTTAAAATCTCGTAAAATTCTCAAATATTTAAATATTTTCATGGACAAAACAAGTTTTTTAACAAAAATTTTGAAAAAAAAGGAAAAAAAAAAGCTTTTTATGGCCAAACCCGTATAAGCAGGCTTTTGGCCATAAATACGTATAAAAAGTTTTGAAAAAAAAACTTTTGAAATTGAGTTGAAAATTATATTTGGAAGTTGAAGTTGTGTTTGTACATTCATTTCGCTTTAAAAAAGTTAAAGCTTTGTGAGTGAAGAAAATATTTTCCACTAAGAACTACTCCTCTCTCCCAATTTATGTGACACAGTTACTATTTAGGGAGTCCACGAGGTGGTTCTTTGGCCAAATATGTTTTATATATCTTATTAATATTTTAATTATAAATTAATATGATTTATAGTACTTTTTATACAATTTTTGAATATATAAAATTTATTATCAAGAACTTGAAAGATATATGTCTAAATTTACAGTCAAAGTTTAAAACTTTGACCTCATATTCCGAACAATATCACCTAAATTGGGACGGAGGAATAGTAAAATTTATTTTTGGTGTTTGCTATAACCAATTTCCCTTTTTTTTTCTAAAAAAACGTCCATAAATTTCATGGTCAAACAGATTTTTAGAAAAAAGTACAAAATATAAAAACTGTTTATGCCCGAACAAGACCATAGAAAGCGGAACACTAAAGGATTTAAATAGAAACCGAACTTTTATTAGATTTTTACATGGAGAGACATCAAACCCATAAAAATTACCAAAAAGGGTCCATATTTCACTATTTTACCCGACCTAGCACCCACATTCCTCTTTTTAATTTTTTCTTTCGCTCATAGCACTCCCTTATTTAAAGAAACAAAAATTCCTAACCCCCATTTTTCCTCTCTTCTCGTTCCCTCCTTCCACTACAGCCGCCGCCTCCCTACCCCTTCCACCACTGCCTCACATTCATCCCCTCTGCTCCAAGCCACCGCCGCCGCCGCTGTTATACAATGTCAGCGCCGCTCTTTCTTCTTCTTCTCTTTTTTTTTTGAATAACAATGTCGATTTTCCGTTGTATATTCTGGTCAAAACTCCGGTGAGGGTTTGTTTATCATGTTTCTTCTTCTTCTTCTTTTCACCTTTTTCATAAAAATTCGATAAGAACTACTAGTTTGTTATTAAAATATTTTTCTAATATTTAGATCTAGTGTATTCCTTGTAGAAAATTGTATAAATTTTGTATATTTGTTAAGCTTTTGTATAAAAGATATCCAAAATACTGTATAAAATTATTTTTGCGAGTTTATACAGCTTTATACATTTTTATACAAGTTTATACACTTCTATAAATGCGTATAAAAATGTATAAATCTGTATATATGTATATATATAATGAATAAACATATTTCTATATACCTCTGTAAATTTATATAAAACTATATAAATCTGTATATGTGTGTATGAACAATGAATAAAGTTGTATAAATTTAGATTTGTGCACTATTTATGGATGTTCGTATAAAGTTTACGTTTTTTGTGTACATTTTAATATTTTTCTTCTTGCATATACATTTTTCTATGTATTTACATGTATAATATATTATTTTTTGATGGATTTGTGTATATATAATTATCAAAAAATAATTATTTAAATAAAACCAGCAATAAGAAAGCTCCGGTGACATAAAATAAGAAATCCCATTGAGATCCGGCAATTTTTCAATTTTCCTGCCACCGCCGACTTGCGGCGGCGGGGAGGAGAGGGAGTGGCACCTAGGGTTTTTTTATCTTGAGGGAGAGTTCAAAGGGGGTGCTATGTTATGTAATTTTTAAAATAAAGGGGGTGGCATGCCATGTAAGGAAAAAAATATGGCACCTCATTTGTTTATAATGGCCCCTCATTTATAAATTCCTTACTTTGAGGTACTATTTTCGAAAGAAATCCTAAATATACCATACTAGAAGGTCGAAGGCTCATGCTTAGCATAGGCCCAACACCAACAGAGAACCAACTAGTCCTACATCAAAAGTAATTAAGATGGCTACATTCAACTGAAAATAATATAAGCCACATCGTTAGTGCCGTGTAATGTTGGTACATGAAGCATGAAATTAGAATACTATAAAATGCTTCTGCTTTCACTCCTAGCGAGTAGCAACAATAAAATTTAATCTTGAATGTTATTCGCCTCTTCTTTAGCAAACATATAACATAATTGGGCAGCAGTGCAGCCAACACATCAAAAAGGAAAACTGAAAATTCCCACTACTTCAAGACTTCTGGATTAGAAGAGCTAACAGTTCTCCGTCATCCACTATGAAAACACTCTAAAGCGTCTCTCCCCTCTTTTATTACTGAAGGCTTCCATTGTGTACCATCAACAACTTCCATACGTGAACACCATCTTCAAAATTTGACCAATTTAACAGCAATGTGAGTGACAACATCCTTCTCTATGGCGTGAAATTCGCAATCAGGATCTTATAAGAACTACAGATATACAATGCTACATGGATAGACAACATAATGGCAAAAAATAGAATTTATATTGAATAATCAAAACCCCAAAAATAAGTCAGTAAAGTTCAGCTTTAACTTGAGAACAAAACCAATCCAACAAAGAATAAACTATGATATGAGGAATTAACAGATAAAAGTTGAACATCAAAAAAGGTCTTTAAGAATTCAAGTTTAAAAATGTATTCGTTTTTCCACCTACCCTACAGAAAAAATAACCTGCTACTGTTCACTTTGATCTTCAATAAAATTAACACCACATAACCAAAAAGCTCGTGTTGTCCTGTACATATACCCTTAGGCTGAGGAAGCAAGTCACACACATTTCTAATAGGGAAGTCAAACGTTAAATTCTTTCACCAATCAATTTCCTAGTTCAGGATAAGCCCCAAACGCCCTTTTGTTCAACAACCTCGTAAAGACTTCTTGTTCTTTTTTATCGGAATTCTCCTTGATAAGAGAGGGAGGTCAATGTATATCGCTAACCTCTTCTTGTGAAAGATGCATAAAACAAATTCCTTATTAACTACTTACTAAATCGAAATAGGTGAGGAAATATGTACACGCATACAAACATAAACCAATAAATACATCATATGATATTAAGTTTTCAACTTCAAACTAAAATATGTAGGACTTAAATTACTCTAGCAAGATACAAAAGGATCCAAGCTCAAACTTGATCATAGTTGATATAGGATGCTGGATGTCTCCTTTTTTTTTTCCATGGGACATGAAATAATTTTCATATAAGCATTTTGATTCTAAATTACTAAATAATAAACCTACAAGAATTATAAACTATCTTTCAATATCAGCTATTGTATCTAACCAATAGATAGCCAGAAGGAACAATTTGGCCTTTCGGTATACAGATTATAAGAAATATTTTTTAAATCAAGCAACAAATTTATAAATAGAGGATGGCTATGAGCACCAAATGCACCGTTATATTCTCTTGGCTAAAGTACAATGGTAGATGCTCAAGCATCTGTATTATTAGTTTTATACAGTTGTTCCTAAAAATGATGGCAACTAATTTCTTCACGTGTTCTTTCAAAATAAAATAAAGCTTCTCTAATAATTCTATATTATGTCAAAAGAATAACTATGTAAAAATTGACAGTAATTCAAGAGCTCCTCTTGTTTCTAAAGGACCATTCTGCTAAAGAACAAGGAATTGGACCACTAAAGTGTAAGTGTAGTCTACTTTCTATTTTATTATCGGTAAATCATTAAAAAAAATATACAACTGTTTAACCTAGATCCGGTTTTAGGCCAATTAACAATTAAATTTGTATTTGCGGAGTCACGATCAATAGTTTAGATTAAGAGTTTGACCAAGTTTAATATGGAATAGTGACGATTATTAGATTATTAGCATATGCACGATTTTCAACGACGATAATTTATGATATGGAAATAAGATATAATCGAAAATGAATAAAGTTAAAGTGTTAACGAAATAGGTAGAGGTAACCGTATTGAATCGCTTGATCCCGGTGAGGATTCTTCGTTACCACTCGAAGATTAGAGAGCAAAGTATCCAGCAATATAAATGAAGAACAGTATTTGAGCAAGAGTAAGAGAGTATTTTTATTGATGTTGTAGACGGAGAATAAAATTGTATCTGTTACAATGATTTAGGACGAATGCTATTTATAGGTCTGATAGGCGTCCGTTGGGTTTGTAACCGCTGGGCACGTATCTGTTGGATATGTAACCGCTGGATTGTGTAATTATTGCCTTTATGACCATTCATTGAGTAATCGCACATGATCAGGTTAATAATTGCTCATTAAGATCGTGCTGACCTGGGAAGCGTTACATCGCTGCTCTGGGTCTGCTCGTGGTAACCGCCTGACTAGTTATCTTTTCGCTAGATGTCTGTCCGGTAAAATATCTGCCCGTGCCACGTGGCAGACACGTGTCACCTTTTTAGATGTTATCAGTTTTTATCCAATACAGATAGTCCCCGCACTCCTCGAGCAGAGTTTCTGCTGGAGGAGTGGATGTGAATTTTGGCGGGAATTTTCATTTTGCAACATCCAATCTTTGTATGACAAAACTGAGTGACATACGCGCCTCATCAGCTACATGACAAATTCCCATGACGTGCGCATTAAATGCTCAGTGTAAAAAAGTAACTGCAGCTGGCACACTTGCACGTCCGCAGCCTACTTCGAAGTGACTACTGCGCGTCTCAAGGGTAAAAATAATGATTTTAACCGCCTCAATCACGTGTACACGTCGGCTGTTGATCGCGAGGTGACCGCTGCACTTCAGGGTAATGATGACACTTCGAAAGTCGGTGAAACCTACTTCTCCTTTTGATGGTTGGATCTGATCGTGGCCTCTCCGATAGTCTCCACGTGTCTTGTGGGAACTTGACGGGCCGGATTTTTACTCATATAAATAGGGGTTCTTTAAATTAAAACCCTTTTACTTGCTTTCATTTTTCATCTGCTAAATTTGAGAATTCTTTGAATACCTTTCAACTTTCCTTCCAAATTTCTCAATTCTTCTTGAATCATGTCTTCAAAAGCTAGGAGAAACCAAAATGTGGATACCGCAGTTGGTAGTTCTTCCACAGCCACCCCTAGGCCTAAGACTGCTCAGGCCACGGCTGCAGAGATCATACCTAAGAAATGAGGTGAGTTGGAAAAGGACTGCAACATAAAAGCTTTCAACAATCACGGAGATATACGCGTTTGGCCGGCGTACAGATTTAAGTCTGGGATCATGTCGGAGGTGATTCCGCAGGTTAGAGTGGACTGCAACTGGGACGCGAGTGTTCCCCCCTTGGCGGTATCTGAAGCAGAGAACATTACTTCGCGTAGGGCTGGGTGGACGGCCATGTGCACCTACCCATTTACAGTTGGTTGTACATTACCCCTGCACCCTGTGCTCGAGAGGCTCTGCAGGGAGTATTTACTCTGCCCGGGGCAACTGTGCCCTAGTGTGTATAGGATAGTGATGCTTATGGATTGGTCTGCGGAGGAAACCGAGCAACTTTTTGAGTATGAGCACTTTTTTTCTCTGTATAGTGTACAGATCTTCAAGGACGGTTTTGTCAATGTTAGGATTCGCGGGAGCAAGGGCTTGGTGCGCTGCTCCGAGGATACAAGTGACCGGAGTTGGTTACACCGGTATGTATTCGTGCGCACCCATGCCTTGTCCTTCAACTCCAAGACTTTACTCCCCGAGGTTTGGAACAAGAAGCGTAAGTCCTCGAGTTTTCCTTTGAGTTTTTCGTGTTTCCTCTTTTCTGCTTGTCTGCTTATTTCTTTGACCCTTCCTTACAGCCGCCAAGCGACCCTATGACGGGCTCATATCGGTTGATGAGCTGACTGCATGGGTTGAGGCGATCTTGAAGAAGTTCCCTCCTGAGCAGAGGGAGTGAGCGTACTTTGCTGCGCAGAAGAGTTTGACCGTGAAGACTCATGGTGAGAACTTTCAACTGTTAAAGCTATTTATTTTTTCGTAGGCTTGCTGTGCCTGACCGTTTCGCCTTTTGCAGGTGTGGGTACTCAGGGGGATTTTTTCCCTGCCCCTCCCCCTCAGGTCGTGCCATCTGAGTCCGCTGTTGATCCCGATGCTGAGGTCGCATCTATGCTGGCTTCAGCGGAGGCACTGCGCGGAAGGGAAGGCGGTGAGGAGCTTCTGTCCAGTGGTCTAGGCTCCTTGAAGAGGAAAAAGAAAGGCCAAGGTGAGGGCAGAGCACAGAAGAAGTCTGCTCATTAGACTCCCATTGCTGCCGGACAAGCCTCAGCTGTTGGGGGTGAGTCCTCGCCTAAGGCCAGTGTGCCAGAGCCTGTGGGGGTAAGCGCGAAGACTACTGCCGAAGTTCCTAAGTCTACATGGGGAGAGGGTTTAGACGAGAAGGTAATTGTCGTTTCAGATACTGAGACTGAAACTAATGAACCCCTTGTGCGAAAACCTTATCTTCGGAGTAATAAGAGGAAGGTTGAGGAAAAGGCTGCCCATACTCCGGAGAGGAGTCCCCGAGTTGATGACGGGGTGAAGGCGGATCCTTCCTGTGTGGACAAAGGGAAAAGGAAAGTGGGTGAAGAAGAAGAAAGAGAAGAAGAAGAAGAAAAGATAGGAGAAGAGACCCCCCAAGAGGGTGGCCAAGGTCCTCGTATTTTCCGTTTCGAGGATTTAGAGAATGTGGCCGTTGAGGGGGCGGCGCCTGTTGGTCTACACGAGTGTGACACAAAATTCGGCCCGAACTACCCCTCTGAACAGGCTTGAGAGCCCAAGTACTGCGAGAGGAAGTGCACCATGAAGCTAGCCCCTGATGTTAACTTTGTGTCCAGGCCGGGCAGTTTAGCCAAGGCGTCTCATCGTTCATTGGTCCCCGAGAGGAATGGACAATGAGGGAAATGAGTGATGAGGAGTTGGCTTTTACTATTGCTGCCGACTCTGCCTGGGTAAGTATCTTCTCTAACACCGCTTGCATCAGAAGCGATTTCAACTTTAGACTTCTAACTCTACCCCTTTTTTTTGTGCTTCCTCAGTCGAGTATGATGTCTGTTGAGCTGATGTTCCGCTCTAGGATCAACAGCGTCGATCAGGTGCTCGAAGTGAAGAAAGAACTGCTTGAGGCTCTGAAGGAGAATAAGGATATGGCAGAAAAGTGTGGTTTCCTTGGTGGTGAAGCTAACCGGTTGGCTGAGGCTAACAACCAATACTTTGAACGGATCACTAGACTCATCAAGGAAAAGGACCTTCTTTCTGAAGAGAAAGAAGTGTTCGCACGATCTGCTCAGAGCCTGGAGGCTTTGCTTGAAGAATGCAAATCTTCGTTGAACAGGGCGCTTGATGAGCGTAGATCTTTTGAGATGGACCTGCTGAGGGTTACTGAAGAGGCTACCAAAGCCCGAGCAGAGCTTCAAGCCGCTAAAGACCAGGTTGCTCAATCGATGAATGTTCAAAGCACATTATCTAAAGACTTAGCAAACCTTCGTGATCAATTTGAAATCAAAGCGAAGCTTGCTGTGCTTGAGGCTAACCGCACATTGCTCTAGCAGGTCCAGACTGGCCAGATCAACGTTGAGGAGATGTCGCTGAAAACCAAGCACGCTGTTCACGATGTAAGGCAAATTCTAAACCTTTCTCCTGAAGAGTCTGAAGCAGACGAGGATGAAGAAGAAGAGGGTTCGGGTGACGAGGACAGGAACGATGGAGCTGGTGCATCCGGTTCTGGTCGTAGTCCCCAAAATTGATGCCCCCTAACTTGGTTAGGTTGTAAGTTTGTGTATTGGATAAAAGCTGACTGGACTTGAAAAGGTGACACGTGTCTCCCGCGTGGCACGAGCAGACATTTCAACGGATAGACATCCAATGGACAGACATTTATCACGAGCAGACCTAAAGAAGTTACGGAACACTTCAACGGTCAACACGGTCTAAATGAGCAATTATTAGCATTATTGTCCACGATCATCCATTTAATAGTCATTAAGGCAATCATTACAGCCCAGCGGTTATGACTTCGCTGAATAAGTGCCCAGCAGTTACTTATCCAGTCGGATCCACGCCCAGCGGTTACAAAATCCCAACGGGTGCCTATCAGGCCTATAAATAGCATTCGCCTTAATCGATTGTAACAACAACTTTATTTACAGTCTACACTATCAATAAGAATACTCTCTCACTCTTGCTCAGATATTTTCCTTGCCCATATTTTGATTACTATTTTAGCCCTTTGATGGTCTGAAGTGTGATTGGTATCGAAGAACTCTCCCCGGGGACAAGCGATACGATACAGTTACTTCTCCTTGTTTCCGTTTATGCTTTATCTTTATTATTTAGTATTTATGTTTCGTCCTCGAATTATCGTCATCTTAATTCGCTGTATAAACTCTTAATCTCAACTATTGATCGTGACTCCGTAAATACAAATTTAATTGTTAATTGGCCTAAAATCGGATCTAGGTTAAACAATTTGGCGACCACAGTGGGAGCCGGTCAATAGCCTTCGTAGGTTAATAGTTTATCTTTTATATTATACCTATTTTCGTCAGTCTTTTTGCTCTATAACTAACATGGCAGAAAGCAATTCTCAACGAACTATCGTAGGCGGACAACAGGTAAATACTCCTCCACTTAGTCCTAATTACTCCCCTGATTATTCTCCCGATTATTCGTCCGACGGGCAGCAACAATCTTCCCAAGGACCGGTCAGGCAGCGATATAGTCGTATGCGCTCTCAGAGCACTACTCCACCCAGGAGACGACGTTATAGGAGTCTCTCCCCTGGCCAAGGGAACCTCCAGGAAACACTCTTTGCTTTTATGCAGGAACAGGCAGAAGTGAATCGAGGAATAAACGAGGCATTCACTTCTCTCCAGAGGAGTAACCCTTCAACTGCAAGGGCTGACGCTGCAGCACCTGGCCATGACGCACCTTCTTCACATACTTCAAGGCATGGTGGAGAACGAGCAATGGTGGTACTGCAGATCCAACGACCCTAGTCAATCAGAATCCAAACGGAGGATCTATGGCGCCTACGAACATGAGCCTTGTCGTGGAAGCTCTCACCAAGCAATTCAAAGAAAGCCAAGAAGCACTTCAAAAGTCTCTTCACGAGAGAATCGATCAGATACCGGGCGCTCCACCCACGCTGAAGAAAGTCGACGTCCAACTCTATTCACAGCAACCCTGGAAGAAGGAGGCGGCCCCAAAAGCGATACCTAAGACGTTCAAAATGCCAAACATTCCAAGGTACCGCGGAACATCTGATCCCAACGATCACCTCATGATGTTCAGCAACTTTATAAAGGCTAATGACCTCACCGACGAGGAGATCGAATCTGTCCAATTGAAGAAGTTCGTGGAAACCCTAGCAGATGGAGCCCTGCGATGGTACTCAATGTTGCCACCCAACTCCATTGGGTCTTTCGCAGAAATGGCTGAATTGTTCATGAAGGCACACACGGGCGCTCAGAAGACGGAGAATCGCATAGAGGACATCTTTGAGGTCAAGCAGAGACCCGACGAGTCACTCCGCAAGTACGTGGATCGCTTCCAGAGAGAGCGTATGATGCTCCCCAAAGTACCAGACAGATGGGCAGCGATCGCGTTTACCAACAGCCTGGATATTAGAAGCTCTGAGGCCACGCGTAGACTTTATGAGTCTCTTCGCGAGTTCCCAGCAGCCAATTGGTCAGACGTCTACAACCGTTACAATTCCAAGGTACGTATCGATGAAGATAAATTGATTGGAACAGGTACTCGAGGAAGGGCTCAGGCACGCAGTAGCGGATCCGGCGGAAAAGCAGAGACGGAGAGGTCAGATGCACGCTACGAGTCGTACTCTGACCAATCACGTAACAATTCCAAAGGACACAGCCGCAACAGTAACAGAGGGTTATCTCGGAGAGAAGATTCCGAATCGAATCTCCGTGGAGCCCCAAGCCTGCCAAGCTTCAACGTCGAAATGACCGAAGTCATGGCGGTACTCAAAGATATGGGAGAAAAAGTCAAGTGGCCGAAAGACATGAAGACTGATCCCAGCAAGCGAAACCAAGATCTATATTGCGAGTTCCACCGTGACCGTGGGCACACAACCGAAGACTGCAAAGCTTTAAGGTATGAAATTGCTCATTTGTTGAAACAGGGATTCTTGAAGGAGTTCCTGACCGAGAAGGGAAAGCAAACTCACGCGAAGGCTCAGCAGAACAAACCTGGCCCTCCGCGAGCATCCTCCCCGAAGCGGACAGTCAATGTCATTTCAGGTGGGATCGAGGTAGATTCCGTTACCTTCACAGCAAAGAAGTATGCAAAGGTCTCCATCACAAACAACAAGCGTCCTCGGTCAGAGGAAGTAATCATGTTTGAGGATTCTGATGCCGACGGCTCACAATTCCCACATGCTGATGCGTTAGTCATAACGTTACGCGTGGCGGAGTTCGACGTTAGGAGAGTACTCATTGATGCGGGCAGTTCTGCGAACATCATCCAATCACGAGTTGTAGTAGAGATGCAGCTAGCAAATAAGATCGTGCCAGTATCTCGAGTTCTTTTCGGCTTCAACAATTCGAGTGAGAAAACCCTCGGGGAGATCACCTTGACGACTCTTGCCGAAGGGGTGGCAAAGGAGACAACTTTTCATGTTGTCGATGCGGATCTAGCCTACAACATCATCCTGGGTAGACCTTGGATCCACGACATGCAAGCTGTTCCTTCTACCTATCATCAGGTGTTAAAATTCCCATCCGAATGGGGAGTACGTGAGGTCTGAGGAGAGCAACGCTCTGCACGAGATTGCTACTCGGTAGCCCTCAAACTGCCCGAGGAAAACAAATAGCAATTACAGCAACCGGGGCCAGATATTCCACCCGAAGAGGCTAAGTACGAGGTCCCGGAATTCATCACGAAGATGGATGAAAGAGAAAACCACATGCCAACCGTAGAAGCTTTGGAACCCAAAGAATTGTTTGCTGACAAGCCAGAACGAAAGGTGTACCTAGGGACTGAACTGAGCGAACGCCTACGGGGAGACATCCTCCAGTTCCTCAAAGAGTGGCATACAACATTCGCCTGGTCCCACACAAATATGACAGGTATTTCTCCTGACATCATTACTCACAGGTTAAGGAGCTTTTTTAAACCAGGTAATCAATGACGAGGTCGACCGGCTGCTGAAAATCGGTTCGGTACGTGAAGTCAAATACCCAGACTGGTTAGCCAACGTGGTTGTCGTGCCTAAAAAGAACGGCAAGTGGCGAGTCTGCATTGACTTCACAGATCTAAACAAAGCCTGCCCGAAGAATTCGTATCCTCTTCCCATGATAGATCAATTAATCGACGCAACATCCGGACACGAGGTGCTAACCTTCCTCGACGCGTACTCCGGATACAACTAGATATTGATGGATCCTGAAGACCAGGAAAAGACGGCGTTCATAACCTGTCGAGGTACGTACTGTTATAAAGTTATGCCATTTGGGTTGAAAAATGCAGGTGCAACTTATCAGCGTCTAGTCAATCGAATGTTCCATGACCATATCGGAAAGACTATGGAAGTGTACATCGATGACATGCTGATCAAATCCAAACGAGTAGAAGACCATCTGGCACATCTGCAAGAAGCTTTCCGAATCTTGGATCAGTATAACATGAAGCTGAATCTGGAGAAATGTGCTTTCGGAGTCGGATCGGGGAAATTCCTAGGGTTCATTGTTTCTCAGCGTGGCATTGAAGTCAATCCCGCTCAGATTAAAGCCATTGAATCAATCCCGGATGTACTTCACAATAGGAAAGATGTCATGAAACTGACGGGGAGAGTGGCAGCTCTACGCAGATTCATTTGCCGATCATCTGACCGTTGCAAAAGTTTCTTCTATGTCTTAAAGCAGAACAAGGAGTTCGAATGGACTCCAGAATGTCAGCAAGCATTGAAGGATCTAAAAAAAATATCTATCCAATCCTCCATTGCTCTCCACACCTCAGGAGGGTGAGCAGCTGCTAATTTATTTGGCAGTCTCGGAGTCATCGGTAAGCGCTGTTGTAGTTCGGGAAGAAAAAGGTAAACAACTTCCTATCTATTACATTAGCAAAGCTCTAATTGACGCAGAAACCCGTTATCAACCTTTAGAAAAATTGGCATTGGCACTAGTAACTGCTGCTCGTAAGTTACGCCCTTATTTTCAAAGTCATTCGATAACTGTGGTTACAACCTTTCCTTTACGAAATGTCTTGCACAAACCTGAATTCTCAGGAAGGTTGGTAAAATGGGCTATAGAATTATCTGAATTTGATATCACTTATCAGCCTAGGGTAGCAATAAAGTCACAAGTTCTAGCAGACTTCGTGGCAGACTTCAGCACTAATATATACCCTGAAGCAGAGAAAGAAGCTATTCTTTAAGCATGGCAGACTCCTGGCACCTGGACCCTTCATACAGATGGCTCCTCGAGCGTCAAAGGGTCGGGACTCAGACTGGTCCTCGTTGCTCCATCCGGTGAGACGGTAAGGCAAGCTAACAAATGCCCATTTATTACTAACAATGAGGCCGAATATGAGGCCGTTATTGCAGGATTAGAACTAGCCCGAAGCTATGGGGTAACCATCGTCAAACTAAAAAGCGACTCTCAGCTAGTGATCAATCAGATCAGTGGAGGTTTCATTGCGCGTGGGTCCAGGATGCAAGTGTACCTCACCCGAGTAAAAGAGCTCTTGGCACAGTTTGACAAATGGGAAGCAGTTTAGATTCCACGGGAAGAGAACCATGAAGCTGATGCTCTTACAAACATGGGATCAGTAGCAGAAATAGGGGCAGCTAGCTCTTCAGCTGTTGTTCAACTTCTCTACACAACTATGGACAGAGAAAAGTTCGAAGTCAACACCATCAGCACTACTTAGGACTGGAGGAATGAGATAACAAATTACCTTATCCATGGAACTCTACCCGCAAATGCAAAAGCTGCTCGCAAACTCCGAGTAAAAGCTGCCCGATATACAATTCTCAATGGCGAGCTTTACCAGAGGATGTTCGCAGGACCTCTCGCAAAGTATCTTGGACAGAATCAGATTAATTATGTGATGAGAGAAGTCCACGATGGCTATTGCGGAAATCATTCCGGAGGTAAGGCGTTAACCCGGAAACTGATTCGTGCAGGTTACTATTGGGACAAAATGGAGAAAGATGCAAATGAATTTGTCAGGAAATGTGACAAATGCCAGAGGTTCGCCCATCTTCTTCATCAGCCAGCAAAACCACTACATTCAATAATCTCCCCGTGGCCCTTTATGAAATGGGGGATGGACATTGTTGGTCCTCTTCCTACGGCACCAAGGGGGATGCATCTTTTATTGATCATCACTGATTATTTCACAAAGTGGGTCGAAGCGGCAGCATACTCAAGGATACGACAAACAGAAGTTTTCGACTTCCTCTGGCGTTTTGTCGTATGTCGCTTTGGAGCACCTAAGAAAATAGTCATGGACAACGGCCCGCAATTCATCGGCCAGAAAGTGACTAGGTTCCTCGACGATTTGCACATCAAGAGGATCACTTCTTCTCCATATCATCCTGTTGCCAATGGACAGGCAGAATGTACAAACAAAATCATTGTTGAATCCCTTAAAAAGCGCCTCGAGCAGGCAAAGGGATGTTGGGTAGAAGAGCTACCTGGAGTATTATGGGCTTATCGCACAACAATAAAAATGAGTACCGGAGAGACTCCTTACTCATTGGTATACGGTGCAGATGCTTTAATCTCAGTCGAAATAGGAGAACCCAGTTTACGATACGCACATGCCACTGAGGAATCAAACTCAGTCAACCTATCTTAAGAGCTGGATCTCCTCGAAGAACGCAGAAAACTGGCCCTCGTACGAGTGGTCGCCCAAAAAGAACGAATCGAAAAGTATTACAATCGAGGACTACGCGTAGGAAGCTTCCAAGTCGGGGACTTTGTACTCAGAAAAGTCTCCTAGAGCTCACAAGAGACAAACTCAGGGAAGCTTGGTCCTAATTGGGAAGGCCCCTACAAAGTAATTGCTTCAGTCGGCAAGGGATCTTATCGCCTAACACGACCAGACGGCTCAACTGTCCCGAACAGTTGGAATGTGGTTCACCTCAAAAGGTATCACTTTTAAGTGGTAAAACGGTTAGTTACTCTACACTTACCTTTTTATCTTTACAGAAGTTCTTACTTTTATTATATATTCTTTCTAAATGGTACTAACGACCTAAACAAGGTCAGATCCGTTTAGCTCAACTGGTAGAGCTCGAAGTTCTTCAGCTTCGCGGCTGTGGGTTCGAATCCCACAACGGACACATTCCTCGTTTGGTTATATGTGTTCAATATGCAACTCACCGAAAACTCTTTTCATGTTATCACTTTACGTGTTTCAACATAAAAATAAGGCGGGTGGTGAGAGGCCCCTGTGGGCCAGATAAGACCTTCATAAAGGAAAATAAACACTTTCATACAGGCGAAAGACCTTATCGAAAGGCGAATTTCTAAAGTTCAAAAAACAAAAACTTTTACGTGATAAGACTTCCACGACAAATAAGAGGAGTCATTCACAAAACAAAAACTTTTACGTGATAAGACTTCCACGAAAAATAAGAGGAGTCATTCACAAAACAAAACCTTTATGTGACAAAGCTTCCACGAAAATAAGAGAAGTCGCTCACAAGGCCAGCGACTCGGCCAGAGCCAATCTACAACGCCATGCAACAACTTTCGACTATCAAAACGATAAGCAAAGTTATACGCATAGAGCAACGATTCGGCCAAAACTCTAACGACCACAACTCGGTCAGATTACTTACAACTTATGACCTTTTCCTAACGAAAGGCTAAGTTAAAAATATTTGGGCAGACTTTTGAAAATACGAACTTAATAAGGTTCAAAATTCAAAAATAATTCCCAATCATAAGGCACGAAAGCCACAACACATGCAAACAAAAAGATCAAGAGTTCAAACTAAATATAGTCACTGAGCAGATCTAAAATAGCATATATACATTATCCTGTAAATTGATAAAATGCCGAAAACGGCTGACAGAAATTTGCAGAGTGTTCAAAGGCCAAATGAAACCGACCATACAAAGGACCAGACAGTCTCTACTAGACTTCTGTCCACCAACAAACAAGTCCGGCTCTCGCCAGAAAATAAAAATACCTCAATCACAGATTGACAAAAGGGCATCAACATTTAAGGCTACGACCAGAACTCGACGCACCAGCTCCGTCAGTTCTGCCATCATCCCCTGAATTCTCACCGTCATTTTCGTCTTCATCATCATTGTCACCTTTAGACTCCTCAGGAGGGAGACCCAATGCTTGGTTTATTCTTCGAACAGCGTTCTTTGTTGTCTGCAGCATTTCCTCGACATTAATTTGTCCAGCCTGAATCTGCACGAGCAATGTACGCTTGGCCTCAAGAGCAGCAAGCTTGGTTTTGATTTCAGACTGATCACGTAGGTTTTCCAAGCCCTTGGTTAATGCGGTCTGAGCACTCATTAAATGAGGGACCTGATCCTTGGCAGCCTGGAGATCAGCCTTGGCTTTAACAGATTCTTCATTAGCTCTCTGCAGATCCATCCCAAGGGATGCACGATCTTCGATAGCACCGTTCAAAGAATTTAGACAATCCTCAAGCAGTCTCTCCAAACCCTGGGCAGAGCGTGCGAACCCTTCTCTCTCTTCGAGAAGAAGGTCTTTCTCCCTGGTGTGTGCGCTGATTTGCTCAACACATTCATTGTTGACATCCGTCAACCGGTTAACCTCACCACCAAGAAAACCACACTGCTCAATCAGAGTCTTGTTCTCCTTCAGAGCTTCCAGCAACTCTTTCTTTATTTCAACCACTTGATCGACGTTGTTAAGCCTGGAGCGAAACATGAGCTCGGCAGCCAGCATACTCGACTAAAAAAGCGAGGTAAGTTAGAATTAGAAGTCCGAGGCTAAAGTTATTCCCAAAACAAAGCGAAAAATACTTACCCGGGCAGAGTCAGAAGCAATCTGGAAGGCTAACTCCTCATCAGTCAGCTCCCTCAGCACCCATTCTTCGCGGGGACCGATGAGCGAGGAGACCACCTTAGCCAAGCTATGTGGCCTAGTTACGAAGTTGACATCAGGGGCAAGTTTCAAAGTGTGCTTCCTCTCGCAGAACTTGGGTTCCCAAGCCTGTTCGGAGGGATAATTTGGCCCAAACTTGTAACGCACCCCCCTGATATCATTCAACTCTGTCCGGCCACCAATGACTGACCGCCAAACGAATCTTGATGAGGAAAGGTTAGAGTCACCTTCCACTCCACGATTTATTGTCTCACATTCACGAAGACCAACGAGAGTCGCCCCATCAGAAGCCACATTCTCCAGGTCCTCGAAACAAAAAACACGAGGACCTTGGCTACCCTCTTGGGGATCTTCTTCCCTAACTTCCTCTTTCACCTCTTCTTTTTCTTCTTCACCCACATTTCTTTTTCCCTTGTCTATACGAGAAGGACCTGCCTTCGCCCCATCATCAACTCGGGGACTTCTCTGCGGAGTACGGACAGCTTCCTCCTCGGCCCTTCTTCTGTCACTGCGAAGATGAGGCCTTCGCCTAAGAGGAACATCAACTTCGGCCTCAGTGTCCGAAAGATCGATAACCTCCTTGGCTACACCCTCTCCCCGTATAGACTCGGGGTCTTCAGCAGCAGTATTGGCATTATCTTCTACAGGCTCCGGTACACTGGCCCTAGAAGGAAGATCGCCACCAGTCGACAAGGTTTGCCCGGCAGCCACGGAAGTTTTACGCGCAGACTTCTTCCGTGCTCCGCCCTCCCCCTGGCTTTTTTTCTTCCTCTTTAGGGAGCCCAGTCCATCGGACAGGAATTCTTCGCCCCCCTCCCTGCTGCGCAGTGCATCCACCGAAGTTATTATAGCCTCAGCCTCAGCGACTGGGTCAGCAACAGGCTCGGAAGGCCCGCCTTGGGAGGGAGCAGGAAAGAAATCTCCTGAAGTGCCCAAACCTACAAAAAGGTGGAACGGTCAGACACGGAGAACTTTTAAAGAGGAAAAACGATCATGGAGGCAGAAATATTCTCACCATAGTGTTTCACAGTCAAACTCTTGAGAGCAGCAAAATACGCCCATTCTCTTTTCTCAGGGCTAAACTTCTTCAAAATCGGTTCAACCCACGTCGTCAGCTCATCGACAGATATGAGCCCGTCGTAAGGTTGCTTGGCCGCTACACAAAGAAATTGAACAAAGTTAGCGGATGAGAAGGAGAAAGGAGAACATATAGAAAAACTCGGGGACTCACGCGTCTTATTCCAGACTTCTGGAAGATGAGCCTTGTCATCAAAAGTCAAGGCCGAGGATCGCACAAACAGATACCAGTACACCCAGCCTCGGTCACCAGTATCCTTAGAACTGCGCACCAAGCCCTTGCTTCCGCGCATCCTGGCATTTACATAGCCATCTTTAAAAATTTGTATACTGTACAAAGAAATAAAATGCTCGTAACCAAAAGATTGATCGGTTTCTGTCGCAAACCAATCTAAAAGTGTAACTATTCTATATATACTGGGGCTCAGTTGCCCCGGGCAGAGAAGGTACTCCCTACAAAGCCTCTCCAGTACAGGGTGCAAGGGTAACCTACATCCCACTGTGAAAGGGTAGGTACACATGGCTGTCCACCCAGCCTTATGGGAAGTAATATTCTCACCCTCAGAGACCGGCAAGAGGGGAACCTCATCGCCCCAGTTACAGTCAATCCTCACATGTGGGACCACCTCCTTCGTGATCCCAGATTTAAACCTGTACGCCAGCCAGTTGCGCGTATCTCCCTCTCTATTATGAAAGGACTTAATGTTACAGTCCGCCTCAAGTTCACACCATTTCTTGGGGATTATTTCTGCAGCAGTAGCTTGGGTAGCCCGGGGCCTGAGAGCGGCCGCCGAGGAACTACCAGCAATATCAGTGCTTTGATTTTTTCTAGATCTTGAAGTCATGATTTCAGGAAAAATGTGAAGTTATCAAGAAGAACTTAAAAGCTAGTTCAGAGGTTTTTAAAGAACAACGGAGAAGAAATAAAGGCAAGTAAAAAGTTTCTCGTCAAGCAAATCCCTATTTATAGGAACAAAAATTCAGCCCCACAACTTCCCTCGAGACACGTGGAGATCATCAGAGAAATTACGATCAGATCTGGCCGTCGAAGGAAAGAATAGGGTTCATCAAAACTTTATAGTATCATCATTATTCTGAAGAGTAGCGGTCACCTCGCAATCAACAGACGACGTGTGCACGTGACTGAAGCGGTTAAAATCATTACTTTTACCCTTGGGGCACGCAATAGTCACTTCAGAATGGACTGCGGATCCGCAGGCGTGCCAGCTGCAGTTACTTTTTTATACGGCGCATTTAATGCGCACGTCATAAGGGCTTGTCACCTAGCTGATAAGGTTCGTACGTCATCAAGATACATCACACGAAGACAAAAGTTTACAAAAACTCCCGCCAAATTCTTATCCACTCCTCGGACAGATACTCTGCCCGAGAAGTGCGGGGACTATCTGTATTGGATAAAAGCTGACTGGACTTGAAAAGGTGACACGTGTCTCCCACGTGGCACGAGCAGATATTTGAACGGACAGACATCCAGTGGACAAACGTTTATCACGAGCAGACCTAAAGAAGTTACGGAACACTTCAACGGTCAACACGGTCTAAATGAGCAATTATTAGCATTATTGTCCACGATCATCCATTTAATAGTCATTAAGGCAATCATTAAAGCCCAGCGGTTATGACTTCGCTGAATAAGTGCCCAGCAGTTACTTATCCAGTCGGATTCACGCCCAACGGTTACAAAATCCCACCGGATGCCTATCAGGCCTATAAATAGCATTCGCCTTAATCGATTGTAACAACAACTTTATTTCCAGTCTGCACTATCAATAAGAATACTCTCTCACTCTTGCTCAGATATTTTCCTTGCCCATATTTTGATTACTATTTTAGCCCTTTGATGGTCTGAAGTGTGATTGGTATCAAAGAACTCTCCCCGGGGACAAGAGATACGATACAGTTACTTCTCCTTGTTTCCGTTTATGCTTTATCTTTATTATTTAGTATTTATATTTCGTCCTCGAATTATCGTCATCTTAATTCGCTGTATAAACTCTTAATCTCAACTATTGATCGTGACTCCGCTAATACAAATTTAATTGTTAATTGGCCTAAAATCGGATCTAGGTTAAACAGTTTATATGTCTGGCGAAAGTCAAATAGTTGGTTGTGGATAGAGGTCTCTTAGGGACTCTCTGATCCTTGTTCGGCTGGTTCCATTGGCCTTGATCACTCTGCAAAATTTCTATCAGCCATTTTCGGTATTTTATCATTTTGTCAGGATCGTGTATATAATTTCAGATCTTTTTTAATTCAATGACTATATTTAGCCTGAATTTTTGATCTTTCGTTTGTATGCGTTGTGGCCTTCGTGCCTTATGCTTAGAGGCTTTTTGAAGTTTGAACTTTGTTAAGTTCTGGTCTCCAAAAGTCTGTCCAAATGTTTTTAACTTAGCCTTTCCCAAGGAAGAGGTCATAAGTCGTAGGTAATCTGCGCAGATGTTTTATTCTGACCGAGTCGTGGTCGATAGGTTTTGGCCGAATTGTTGGCCTTTGCGAACAACTTTGCTTATCGCCTTGACAGTCGAAAGTTTTTGCAGGAAATTCGTAACTTAATTCTGGCCGAGTCGTTGGCCTTATGAACGACTTCTCTTATTTTCGCGGAAGCTTGTCACATAAAAAGTTTGAAAAACTCGCCTTTTTCGCAAGGTCTTTTGCCTTTATGAAGGTCTTACCTGGCCTACGGGGGCCTCTCACTACCCTCCTTGTTTTTATGTTGGAACACGGGAAGTGATAACATAAAAAGAATTAAGGCTGGTCGTAAATAAAAGAACACATATAACCAAACGAGGAGTGTGTCCGTTGTGGGATTCGAACCCACAGCCGCGAAGTTGAAGAACTTCGAGCTCTACCAGTTGAGCTAAACGGATCTGACCTTGTTCAGGCCGTTAGTACCATTTAGAAGGAGTATAATAAAAGTAAGAATTGTCACAAAAGCAAAAGGTAGGAAGAAAACAACTAACCGTTTCACCACTCAGAAGTGATACCTTTTGAGGTGAATTACGTTCCAATTGTTTGGGACAATTGAACCGTCTGGTCGTGCTAAGCGGTAAGATCCCTTGCCGACTGAAGTGATTACCTTGTAAGGGCCTTCCTAATTAGGGCCTAGATTCCCTGCATTCGCTTCCTGTGTGTTCTATGACACTTTCCTCAGTACAAAATCTCCAACCTGGAAACTTCGTACGCGCAGTCCCCGATTGTAATATTGTTCAATTCGTTCCTTCTAGGCGACTACTCGTACGAGGGCCAGTTCCCTTCACTCTTCGAGGAAATCCAATTCTTCGGAGAGATTGATCGAGTTGGATTCTTCAGTGGCATGTGCATACCGTAGGCTGGGCTCTCCGATTTCGACTGGGATTAGGGCATCTGCTCCGTACACTAATGAGTCAGGTGTCTCCCCAGTACTCATTTTTACCGTTGTGTGGTAAGCCCATAGCACACCGGGCAGCTATTCTACCCAACATCCCTTGGCCTGCTCGAGGCACTTTTTGAGAGATTCAACGATTATTTTGTTTGTAGATTCTGCTTGTCCATTGGCAACCGGATGGTATGGAGAAGAAGTAATCCTCTTGATATACAGGTCGTTGAGGAACCTAGTCACTTTTTGGCCGATGAATTGCGGGCCGTTGTCCATTACTATTTCCTTAGGTGCTCCAAAGCAACACACGACATACCACCACAGGAAGTCAATGACCTCCGTTTGTTGTATCTTGGCATATGCTGCCGCTTCGACCCATTTAGTGAAGTAATCGGTGATGATCAACAAGAAACGTACTCCTCTTGGCGTCGCGGGGAGGGGACCAACTATGTCCATTCCCCATTTCATGAATGGCCACGGGGAGATTATTGAGTGGAGCGGTTCTGCCTGTTGATGAAGAAGGTGTGCGAACCTCTGGCACTTGTCGCATTTTTTGACAAACTCATTCGTGTCCTTCTCCATCTTATCCCAATAGTATCCTACATGAATCAACTTGCGGGCTAATGCTTTGCCCCCGGAATGATTACCACAGAAGCCTTTGTAGACCTCCCGCATTACGTAATTGACTTGGTTTGGTCCCAGACATTTGGCAAGGGGTCCTGCAAACGTCCTGCGATAAAGCTCACCGTTGAGGATTGTATACCGAGCAGCTTTTATTCTGAGCTTGCGGGCGGCTTTCGCGTCATCGGGCAGAATAATATAATTTATAATTTCATCCCGCCAGTCCCAGGTCGCATTTATGGCATTGGCTTCGAACTTTTCTCGATCTATGGTGGTGTAGAGGAGTTGAACGACAGCTAAGGAGCTGGACGCCCCCATTTCTGCCACTGACCCTAGATTCACAAGAGCATCGGCTTCATGGTTCTCTTTCCGTGGAATTTAGAGTGCCTCCCATTCGTCAAACTGGGCCAGGAGTTCTTTCACACGGGCAAGGTATACTTGCATTCTGGACTCTCGCGCAATGAAGCCTCCGGTCACCTGATTGACCACCAGTTGAGAATCACTCTTAAGTTTGATGATGTTTGCTCCGTAGCTTCGGGCTAACTCCAATCCTGCAATTACGACCTCATATTCGGCCTCGTTGTTAGTAATAAACGGGCATTTGATGGCCTGCCTGATGGTCTCCCCGGATGGGGTGATAAGAACTAGTCCAAGACCGGACCCTTTGATGCTCGAGGAGCCATCAGTGTATAGAGTCCATGCGTCAGGAGCCTGCCCAGCATACAAAATGGCATCATTTTCTGCCTCAGGATATATATTAGCACTAAAGTCTGCTACGAAGTCTGCTAGGGCTTGTGACTTTATTGCTACTCTAGGCTGATAAGTAATATCGAATTAACATAGTTCTATAGCCCAGTTAACTAACCTTCCAGAAAATTCAGGTTTATGCAAGACATTGTGCAAAGGAAACGTTTTAACTACAGCTATTGAATGACCTTGAAAATAAGGGCGTAACTTACGGGCAGCTGTTACCAGTGCTAGAGCTAACTTCTCCAAAGGTTGGTAGCGTGTTTCCGCATCAATTAGAGCTTTGCTAATATAATAGATAGGAAGTTGTTTACTTTTTTCTTCTCGGACCAGAACTACGCTTACCGAGGATTCTGAAACTGCAAGGTAAATCAACAACTGCTCCACGTGCTGAGGTGTAGAGAGTAGTGGTGGGTTGGACAGGTACTTTTTGAGGTCCTTCAGTGCTTGTTGGAATTCGGGAGTCCACTCGAACTCCTTGTTCTGCCTCAAGACATCGAAGAAATCTTTGCATCGGTCCGACGATCGGGATATGAATCTTCGCAGGGCTGCCACTCTTCCGGTCAATTTCATAACGTCTTTCCGGTTGTGGAGTACATCTAGAATCGACTCGATTTCTTTGATCTGAGCGGGATTGACTTCAATTCCGCGTTGAGAAACAATGAAGCCCAGGAATTTTCCAGATCCGACTCCGAATGCACACTTCTCCGGGTTCAGCTTCATGTTGTACTGATCGAGTATTCGGAAAGCTTCTTTTAAGTGCGCTAGATGATCCTCTGCTCGTTTGGATTTGACCAGCATGTCATCAATGTATACCTCCATGGTCTTACCGATATGGTCATGGAACATTCGATTGACTAGGCGCTAATATGTTGCACCTGCATTTTTCAATCCAAATAGCATAACTTTATAGCAACACGTACCTCATCAGGTTATGAACGATGTTTTCTCTTGGTCACCGGGGTCCATCAATATCTGACTGTACCCGGAATATGCGTCAAGGAAGGTGAGCACCTCGTGCCCGGCTGTTGCGTCAATTAGTTGATCTATCCTGGGAAGAGGATATGAATCCTTTGGACAGCCTTTGTTCAAATCTGTGAAGTCAATGCAGACCCGCCATTTGCCGTTTTTCTTGGGCACAACGACCACGTTGGCTAGCCAGTCCGGGTATTTGACTTCACGTACAGATCCAATCTTCAACAGCCGATCGACCTCATCGTTGATGACCTGATTCCGAAAAGCTCCTTATTGGCGCTTCTTCTGCTTCACTGGACGGTGGTACGGGTCGACGTTCAACCTATGAGAGATAATATCTGGAGAAATACCTGTCATATCTGCATGAGACCAGGCGAATGTTGTGTGTCGCTCCTTGAGGAACTGGAGGATATCTCCTCGTAAGCGCTCGCTCAATTCGGCTCCTAAGTAGACCTTCCGCTCCAGTTTGTCCGTGAACAATTCTTTGGGCTCCAAGGCTTCCACGGTCGGCATGTGACTTTCCCGTGCCTCCAGCTTTGTGATGAATTCCGGGACCTCGTACTTTGCTTCTTCGTCTGGTATGTCGGATCCCGGTTGCTGTAATTGCTATTTGCTTTCTTCGGGTAGCATGTGGGCCACCGAATAGCAGACTCGAGCAGAGCGTTGCTCTCCTCGAACCTCGCGTACCCCCCATTCTGATGGGAACTTTAATACCTGATGATAGGTGGAAGGAACAGCTTGCATATCGTGGATCCAGGGTCTTCCCAGGGTGATGTTGTAAGCTAGGTCCGCATCGACAACATGAAATGTCGTCTCCTTCGCTACCCCTTCAGAAAGAGTCGTCAGAGTAATCTCGCCAAGGGTCTTCTCACTTGAGTTGTTAAAGCCAGAGAGAACTCGAGAAAGTGGCACGATCTTCTCCGACAGCTGCATCTCCCTCATAACTCGTGATTGAATAATATTCGCAGAGCTGCCAGCGTCGATGAGCACTCTCTTGACGTCGAATTCCGCCACGCGTAACGTTATAACTAACGCATCAGTGTGTGGGAACTGTAAACCATCTGTGTCTGAATCTTTAAATGTTATTGTCTCCTCTGGCTGTGGACGCTTGGTCTTTGTGATAGAGACCTTCGCGTACTTCTTCGCCGTGAAAACGACGGAATCCACTTCGATCCCACCCGAGATAACATTGACTTTCCTCTTCGGGGAGGATGCTCGTGGAGGGCCAGATTTGTTCTGCTGAGCCTTCGCGTGAGTTTGCTTTCCCTTTTCGGTCAGCAACTCTTTCAGGAACCCCTGTTTCAATAAGTGAGCAACTTCGTACCTTAGGGCCTTACAGTCGTCGGTGGTGTGACCGTGGTCGTGATGGAACTCGCACCAAAGGTCCTGGTTTCGCTTGCTCAGATCAGTCTTCATGTCTTTTGGCCATTTGACTCATTCGCCCATATCATTGAGCACCGCCACCACCTCAGACATCTCTACGTTGAAGCTTGGCAAACTCGTCGCTCCACAGGGGCTCGACTCTGAATCGTCTCTTCGGGATAGCCCTCTGTTGTTGCGGCTGCATTCTTTGGAGTTGTTGCGTGACTGGTCAGGGTACGGCTCGTAACGTACATCTAACCTTTTTGATTCCGTCTTTCCGCCGGGGCCGCCGCTTCGCGACTGAGTTTTTCCTCGGGTACCTGTTCCAATCAATTTATCTTCATCAATACGTACCTTTGAGTTGTAGCGGTTGTAGACATCCGACCAGTTGGTTGCTGGGAATTCGCGAAGGGATTCGTATAGCCTGCGCGTAGCCTCTGAGCTCCTGATATCCAAGCTGTTGGTAAACGCAATCGCTGCCCATCTGTCCGGTACCTTGGGCAACATTATACGTTCCCGTTGGAAACGATCTACGTATCTACGGAGAGACTCGCCGGGCTTCTGCTTGATCTCAAAGATATCTTCCACGCGAGTCTCCGTCTTTTGAGCGCCTGTATGGGCTTTCACGAACAACTCCGCCATTTCCGCGAAGGACCCGATGGAGTTTGGTGGCAACATTGAATACCATCGTAGAGCTCCATCTGCTAGGGTCTCCACGAATTTTTTTAATTGGACAGATTCGATCTCCTCGTCGGTGAGGTCGCTTGCTTTTATAAAGTTGCTGAACATCATGAGGTGATCACTGGGATCAGATGTCCCACGATATCTCGGAATGTTTGGCATCTTGAACGTCTTCGGTATCGCCTTTGGGGCTTCTTCCTTCTTCCACGGCCGCTGAGAATAGCGTTGGACATCAACTTTCTTCAGTATGGGTGGTGCGCCTGGTACCTGATCAATCCTCTCGTGGAGAGACTTTTGAAGCGCTTCTTGGCTTTCCTTGAATTGCTTGGTAAGTGCTTCCACGATGATGCTCATTTCGGTGGACACCATAGACTCAACATTTTGGTTCTGGTTGACTTGGGTTATTGGATTCATGGTTCCTCCGTTGTTGGCGGCATTTTGTTCTCCACCTTGCCTTGAAGTGTGTGAAGAAGGAGCCCCTCGACCTCGGGCTGCAGGATCAGTTCTTGCGACTGGGGGGATTTGCCCTCAGAGAGAGTTGATTGCCTCGTTTATTCCCCTGTTGACCTCCTCTTGTTGGTGCATAAATCCGCAAAACGTCTCCTGGAGGTTCCTCTGGTCAGGGGAAAAACTTCTATGGCGCCGTCTCCTAGGCGGGGTCTCGCTCTGAGAGCGTCCACGCCTGTTCCGTTGCCTGATTGTTCCTTGGGAAGATTGTTCCTGCCCATCGGATGAGTAATCTGGAGAATAATTAGGGCTTTACGAAGGAGTACGTACCTGTTCTCCGCCCAAAATAGTTCGTTGTGAATCGCTTTCTGCCATGTTAGTTGCAAAATGAAAGAGACAAGAAAGGATAAAACGTACACAACAGGTAAACTATCAACCTACGAAGGCTATTGACCGGCTCCCACTGTGGTTGCCAAATTGTTTAATCTAGATCCGGTTTTAGATCAATTAACAATTAAATTTGTATTTGCGGAGTCACGATCAATAGTTTAGATTAAGAGTTTGACCAAGTTTAATATGGAATGGTGATGATTATTAGATTATTAGCATATGCACGATTTTCAACGACGATAATTTATGATATGGAAATAAGATATAATCGAAAATGAATAAAGTTAAAGTGTTAACAAAATAGGTAGAGGTAACCGTATTGAATCGCTTGATCCCGGTGAGGATTCTTCGTTACCACTCGAAGATTAGACAGCAAAGTATCCAGCAATGTAAATGAAGAACAACATTTGAGCAAGAGTAAGAGAGTATTTTTATTGATGTTGTAGATGGAGAATAAAATTGTATCTGTTACAATGATTTAGGACGAATGCTATTTATAGGTCTAATAGGCGTCCGTTGGGTTTGTAATCGCTGGGCACGTATCCGTTGGCTATGTAACCGCTGGATTGTGTAATTATTGCCTTTATAACCATTCATTGAGTAATCCCACATGATCAGGTTAATAATTGCTCATTCAGATCGTGCTGACCTGGGAAGCGTTACATCGCTGCTCTGGGTCTGCTCGTGGTAACCGCCTGGCTAGTTATCTGTCCGCTAGATGTCTGTTCGGTGAAATCTCTGCCCGTGCCACGTGGCAGACACGTGTCACCTTTTTAGATGTTATCAGTTTTTATCCAATACAATAACAATAAGGAAGAAGCAGGAGATTGAGAGTATGAGACGAAGGAGTGAAGAGAGAGAAGGCTCACAGCTCAATAAATCCTATATTTAGCTCACATGATGAAGTGCGATGTAAAGGTCTTGTTTTTTGTGCATTGAACCTCCATATCTTATGTATCTGCATCATTTATCCTTGAATAAGAGTGGTCTGTTTGCAGCATTGCCTTACAGCTTTAAGCCTATAATTGATCCCCACACATTTTGAAGACTAACCCCCCCTCCCCACAAGAACTCCTCCTACAGTATATTCTTAGGAATCAATAGTTCGGACTTCCATCTTGCAACACCCTGAAGTGAGCGGACATGATAAAGTCCTTTGAAACAATGCATAAATCAAATCACTATGCCTGCTGTTAATAGCATTAAGACTAATTCAGGGATATTTGTACGTGAAATGGTGTGAATATGAGTTCATGACATATAACCAAATATCCATTGTTACAATATATCCATTGTTACAGTATCAGCATAAAAACTCAGCTTTCCAAATAAAAATCTTTAAGGCTCAGTATTATGATAAGATAACATTCTATTCTAGTAGAACAGTACAAAAATAATTAAATGGCATAAGTTCACATTTTTGGAAATAGGCTATAGCGCTTAGTCCCGGTAATTATATGGAAGCGCATAATTAATTGAAGATCACGAAATGTTTCGAATAAAAGAAGACCCCGTTTATTTATTATCCTTTATTTAGAATCTTAGTTTGTTATTTTTATTTTTTTATTTAGATATTTGTTATAATTAATTATTTGGTAGACCCACCAGATCAGTTAACTAAAAAATGGATCATTCCTTTGCTTTTGAAAGACCCAATCATATAATTTCATTATCTACCTTCTAAGCCTTCTATTTGACTATCAATTATTGTTAGTCTTTCAGGATTGGATTCTTTAGAACGAAAATAGTAAAAATAATGTCTTCTTTACTATCAGGAAATGCTAATATAGTGTTTGTATTGGGCAAAAATTGACGTGCTCGGTTAGCACCTCGGCATGACAAATCGAAGAGAAATCGAACTGATGTTCCGAAGGATGAAGGTCGAAGCGAACAATTGAACCACCGAAGGCGAGCCGCAAGCTGAGCTTCTGTGACATTCACTTCGGTCGAACAGCAAGGCCCTATCATCGAGGACACATACTTGAACCTCGGTGAATCGCCTCGGTTCAAGCGGCTTTGCAGCCCACTACTTCAGCCTACTAACTCCTTCCATTAATGCCAAGAACGTGGGTTTAAGCATGACTGATGGTGGAGAACGTGGGCAAGGCCTCTAGGCCTATAAATAGTACTTCATTTTGTATTGTACGCATTCAGAAATATATACAGAAACTCTGCCAAATTGTGTACTCATTACGATATATTGAAATCAAGTTACTTTCTCGCATTTTACACTTATTTCTTGCAATTTACTGACTTTGATACGAAGATTTGCTTATATCCTAACCCAAATTCGATTTGTGATCCTAAAACCGATTTAGGCCCATACAAATTAGCGCCGTTTGTGGGGATATAAGCAGAAATGCTTTGTTCCAAAGTTCAACGTCTTTTTTTTATTCAAGCCCATAATTTTTCGACGTTATGGCTGACAACAGTGAAACTCTTAACGAACGGACTGACGTTCCGTCGAACCAACAGTCCACATCTCCAATGACAACCGAAGCCTTTCAAGCTTTTGTTGTTAATGCACTAAATGCCCTTCAAGATCGACAGGATGAGCAGATTAACATTAATGCCGAATTCCGCGCCTCGCTAGAAGCGAGGAATAGCGCGGCACCGAACGGCACCCAGCCTTCGGCCCCAAATGGAGGCATCCCGCCCTTCGTTCCTACGGGCGCGATAATAGGGGGAACTCCAAATGGGGCCACGTCTGGGGGTTCGGGAAATATACCGGGTTCAACGCCACATTTCGGGACGATTCCCACCGTGGCTGAAACTACATCCTTGGTCGATGTTGAGAGGTTGACCAGAGAAATCGAGGCACGCGTCGAGGCTCGCGTTGAGGCTAGTGGCGAGGCACACGTAGAAAAGCACCTCGAGAGTGTGCAGAGGATAACGAAGACCGAAGATGAGCTTGACATAGATCAATACAGGGAGTTGCCCTTTAAGCTCGAGGCGGCACCAACTCCAACTCCTAAAAATTTCAAGCTCATGTTCCTGAAAAAGTATGATGGGACCACCGATCCCAAGGAGCATGTGAGGAATATATGGCGATGGTGAAGAGCAATGACTTAACGGCAATAGAGCTCGAGTGAACGTTCTTGAAAAAGTTTGGCGAGTCCTTGGAGAAAGGAGCGCTGCGTTGGTACATGTGCCTGCCAGCGGGATCGATTTCCACCTTCAAGGAAATGACCAATGCCTTCGTAAAGGCCCACACCAGAGCTCAGAAAATTCTCCAAAGGAAGGAGGATATCTGCGAGGTCAAGCAGAAGATCAGTGAGCCACTTAAGGAGTTCCTTGAGCGCTTTCATGCTGAGCACATGGAGCTACCTCAAATGGACGATACTCTAGCCATTATGGCATTTGAAAAGGGTATCAATGTTCGCAACTCTAACGCCGCTACCGAGTTGCGAAAAGAGCTTCAGCAATACCAAGTGCTGACATGGGAAGACTTGCACAAACGAGCCTACTCCAAGATAAGGCTGGAGGAGGCTGAATTTAAAAGCCCAGGTTATAACTACAAAAACCGAGGAGAATCCTCGTACCGCGCCGAAGTGTCGTGAGGAAATTCGAAAGGGAGGTATGAGGTATACACCTCCACGAGGCAGCCTATCAGCCAAAGGTTGGGAAATTCCTTCGGAAATTCGTTTACGAGCCCGCATATAAGCCAACGGCTCAGAGGAAAGGTTCACTCTAACTCGAACCAAAGAAACTCCTCAGGCCCGGCTTCGGCTCCGAAGAAAGATTTGCCTCGGATCCCTGACTACAATTTTAATATATCGACCTCGGAGCTGGTTCACGTAGTCAAGGGAACTGCCGTGGTGAGAGTGCCCAAAGACATGAGAACTCCATCGGACAAAAGGGACCAGAATTTGCACTGCGAGTTCCATGCAGACTATGGCCACCGAACAGAGGATTGCAAAGCATTGCGCCTCGAGGTGGCGCATTTGTTGAAAAAGGGTGTGTTGGCTGAATTCCTTACCGACAAGAGGAAAGACAACTACACCAAGAATCGAGGTGATGGACAGCCACCTCGAGCTCCACCCCCCGAGAGAGTTGTGAATGTTATCACCGGGGGATCAAAGGTGAATGTGGTGAATTTCGCAGCTGCAAAGAAATTCGCCAAGTTGTCAATCACAATGGAAAAAAGAGCTTGAGTGGGAGGCTCGGGTAAAGAAATCGTATTTGATGACGACGACTGTGATGGGATGATGTTCCCTCATCACGATGCCTTGGTCATCATGTTGATAATCAACGACTCCAATATTAAGCGAGTCTTGATTGACCCCGGTAGCTCGGTCAACATAATCAGCTATGGGGCCATTAAGAAGATGTGGCTCAAAGGGGAAGTCATCCCCAAAGCAACGGTGTTGACTGGCTTTAACAACTCCAAGGAGAAAACTTTGGGTGAGATCACACTCAAAACATTTGCTGAAGGAGTTAGCAAAGAAACACTGTTCCAAGTGCTGCCCGAGGACATTGCATATAATGTGATCCTCGGCAGACCATGGATCCATTCCATGGAGGCTGTCCCCTCCATGCTGCATCAAGTGATCAAATTCCCTACGCCTTGGGGGATTCGATCAATAAAGGGAGAGCAACGAGTAGCGAGGGAATGCTACTCGGTGGCGTTGAGAAGTGGAGTCGCCCCGACCGGGCCAAAACAATAGCAACTAACGCAACCGGGGTCAAACGAGGATGTCCTCCGAGGAGAAGTTGAGAAGATCCCGGTGTGCGTTCAAAAACCTCGGAAACAGAAAGCCGAGGACTCCACTATTGAGGAACTGGAGTCTTTCACCTTATTGAAAGATTTTCCTGAAAGAAAGGTGTTTGTCGGCTCTGAGTTGGACCCAGAGTCGAAGAAAGCAATCATTGAAGTTTTAAGGTCCAACAACGATTGCTTCGCTTGGTCATATTCAGACATGATTGGCATCGATCTGGAGATCATGACCCACAAGCTGAATGTAGACCCAAAATTCACCCCGGTGAAGCAGAAGAAAAGACCTCACGCCGGGGTTAAAAAGAAAGCGATCGAAGATGAAACCACAAAGGTTCAAGAAAATGGTTTCATAAGGGAGGTAAAATATCCAGAGTGGCTGGCTAATGTGGTCGTCGTACCAAAGAAAAATGGCAAGTGGAGGATGTCCGTAGATTACAATTATTTGAACAAGGCTTGCCCCAAAGACTCCTACCCATTGCCACAAATAAACAGGTTAATAGACTCCACGGCTGGACACAAACTATTAACCTTCTTGGATGCTTATTCGGGCTACAACCAGATCCTCATGGACCCGAAGGACGAAGAGAAAACCTCGTTCATTACTGACCGAGGAACCTTCTGCTATAAAGTGATGCCGTTCGGTCTGAAAAATGCTGGGGCGACGTACCAAAGGTTGGTGTGTCGCATGTTCAAGGAGTATATTGAAAAATCTATAGAGGTCTACATAGATAGTATGCTCATCAAATCGATTCGAATGGAGGATCATCTGAATCATCTGAGGGAAGCTTTTGCTGTTCTGAGGCAATGTGGCATGAAATTGAACCCCGAGAAGTGTGCCTTCAGTGTTGGGAAAATTCTTGGGGTTCATTGTCTTCGAACGAGGGATCGAAGCAAACCCAGATAAGATCAAAGCCATCGAAGAAATCTCCGAAGAGTTGACCGGGGTGAAAGAAGTTCAGCGCTTAACTGGCCGAATCGCTGCCTTGAGTCCATTCATCTCAAGGTCCTTGGAGCGATGCCACAAATACTATCTGAGCAAGATGCTCCTCGACGCTGAGACCAGGTACCCACACTTGGAAAAACTAGCACTTGCTTTACTTGTTACTGCCCGAAAACTACGACCTTATTTCCAATGTCATCCAATAGCAGTAGTTTCAACCTTCCCCTTAAGAAGTATATTGCATAAACCTAAATTATCGGGGAGGTTATCAAAATGGGCGGTAGAATTGAGCGAGTATGACATCACTTATCAACCCCGAACAGCCATCAAATCCCTAGTCTTGGCTGACTTCGTAGCCGATTTTAGTGTTGGGATTCTGCCCGAAGCCGAAAAGGAGAACTCAATGTTGAAAGGAACAGCTTTGGGGTTATGGATACTTCACATCGATGGGGCAACTAATTCCAAGGGTTCGGGATTAGGCATAGTGTTGAAAGCACCCACCGGGGAGAAAATCAGGCACTCAGTTCGGTTCAAAAAAGTGACCAACAATGAGGCTGAATATGAAGCGGCTCTAGCAGGCTTGGAGTTGGCTAAAGAAATGAGAGTGGAAAGAATTGAGTTGAGATGTGACTCGCAGTTGGTAGTCAATCAAGTGCTCGGTGAATACACGGCTCGAGAGCCCAGAATGCAGCTATTCTTGGACCGAGCGCAAAGGATTTTGGCCCAGTTCCAAGAATGAAACTGCAGGTCAATTCGGTGGACCACAAATGGGATTGGCGGAGTAAGTTCATCTCTTACTTCGACTCGGGGACTGTCCCCCAAGATAAAAATGAAGCTAAAAAGTTGAGGACACAAGCGGCTTCATATCATATGATCGAGGGTAACCTGTATAAAAGATTATATTGCGGCCCGATGGCCAAATATTTGGGTCCGGACGAGGCTAGATATGTGATGGCCGAGGTGCACGAAGGTGAGTGTGGCAATCACTCGGGAGGAAAATCTTTGGTGCTCAAATTACTAAGAGCTGGGTATTATTAGCCCACCATCAGCGCAGATGCAAAGGCCTTCGTGCAAAAATGTGATAAGTGCCAACGCCACGCACGAATGATCCATCAACAAGCCGAACCTCTGCATTCGGTCGTGTCACCATGGCCTTTCATGAAGTGGGGGATGGATATTATTGGTCCCTTGCAAAAAGAAAAAGGTGGTGTTCGGTTCATACTGGTGTTAACCGATTACTTTTCAAAATGGGTGGAAGCAACCACTCTCACCGAGGTCAAACAAAAGGATGTAATCAATTTCATTAGAAAAAACATCATCTACAGGTTCGATGTCCCGAGGGAAATCGCTTGCGACAATGATAAACAATTCATAGGAGCAGCCATCACTGATTTCTTCAAACAATGGGGGATCAAGAGAATTGCTTCGACCCCCTATCATCCAAGCGCCAATGGCCAAGCCGAGTCTTCGAACAGAATTATAATAGAGAATCTCAAGAAAAGGCTCGATGAGAAAAAAGGTCCTTGGCCCGAGGAGTTGCCAGGCGTGTTGTGGGCTATGCGGACAACAGAAAAGAACAGCATCGGAGAGACTCCTTTTTCACTTGCTTATGGTATGGAATCCCTTATCCCCGTGGAGATGGGCGAACCAAGCCTTCGGTACGCCTACATCTCTGAGGATGCGAATCAACAAGTTATGCGCATAGAGTTGGACTTTCTTGAGGAGAAAAGAGAGTTGGCTTTGGTTCGGCTAGTTGCTCAAAAAAGGCAGATCGAAGCATATCTCAATAGGAAGGCCAAACTTAGAGATTTTGAAGTTGGCGATTATGTGCTGAAGGCTACGAACCAATCCACGAAGGAAGGAAATGGGGAAAAGCTTGTCGCAAATTGGGAAGGACCTTACAGAGTCAAAGCAATTGTTGAGAAAGGATCTTATCAAATTGAAGATCTACAAGGTGCGCCCGAACCCTTAAATTGGAACATTTCCAATTTAAAGCGGTACTACTTCTAATCGAGGTAAATGTTCCTTAATCTTTTTAAATTTACCCACAGCCTCGAGCCGAACAATGCTCCACGGGCTTCAATCGGAATGTACTAACTTGCTCCTCGTTTCATTTTGCTTAACCTTCTCAGGAAGCAGATAAAACGATTTCCAGTACTCGGGTCTTCATCAAGATTAACACTCGAACACTGGGGGGGAGTGAAAGGCGAGTTGCAACCGAGGTTGACACTGAGCCTCCCAACCGAAGTCCATCTATTCGACAACCAGGGACTGACACCCGAGGAATAGATTTAGTACATTGTAATTACGCTCGATAGTGGCATATTGTCAATATGTTTTTATGCCAAAGGTCTGCTTCGACCTGGCTTCATGTAAAAAGCCGATCATGGCCCGTTGATATTATCAATGAAATAAACTTGATTCAACATCTCTTTGTTTCTATGATTTTACTAACCGAAGTTACATCCTAAATGCATCGGCTCGAGAACGAGACGTCGTTCTAAGTTCGCATCGGTTTTACCTAGCTAAGCTTTGCAAGTGAAACTACTACTAAGTGTTCAGTTCGTGCAAGAATTAATACTTAAAAGTAAAACACAAAGTCATATCATCAAAAGGCCCGGAGGCTAATTATATTCATTAAAAGCAAGTTGACCCGAAGGTCAGGATCATATATACATCCAAAAGCCCGAAGGCTTGCATCAAAAGGCGCGAAGGCCTAAAAAAACAGTACACATAAAACGAACTACTCTGTTCCTAAGGGTTCTCCCCACCGGCACCTTCGCTGCCCTCCTCGGCACTTTCGCCCTCTTCATCGCCTTCGGACTCACCCTCATCCGAACCCTCACTCGAGCGAAGATCATCCACGATCTTTTGAGCTTCGGCGGCAGCGTCCCTGGCTTTGGCTATCTCCTCTTTGAGCACAACTTGCCCGACTTGGACCTGCTCAAGCGTGCTAAGCCTGGTCTTGACCACGGCCCAAGCTTCCTCAAACTTTGCCCTCGTCGCCTTGGCCTCGGCCCGCTCATTGAGATAAGCAATTTTGCCTTCGAGCTTTGAGATCCTGCCCCGAAGAGATGGCACTTGGTCTAATTGGCGTTGCAGCCTAACGAGCTTGGTGTTGTATTTATCAAGCTTGCCGCGGTATTTTTCGCCCGCCTCAAGTACTTCGGTCTTGGCTTTGAAGAGTTCAGCTTCAAGTCAGGCATTTTTGAGGCTCAGCCTTGAACGCTCATTCGTGAACTCAATTGTCACAGCCTGAACCCTAGCCTCGGCAGATTCCAAGACCCCACGCAGATCAGACTCAGCTTTAGCCGAAGTCTCATTGGCACGCTCCAACTCCTCATTCAAAGTGGCAAACTGTGCTTCCAATTCAGCAATCCTTCCTCTAAGTCCTCTCTTTTGTTCGCCCCAAGTGGCAGTGGCAGCCTGAATTTGCTCCGCTCGCTCGCGCTCGAGGTGAACGGCTTGCAGCGCGAGGACCAAGCTCTGCGCAAAGCCAAAGCGTTAGCATCAGAGGAAAGAAAGGGCAAACTACGCGAATGAAAGTGCACGAAAGCTTACCCGAAGGGCAGAAGCAGCTGAAACGCCCATCAAACTCATAGGGGTGACATTCTGAAGAGCATGAGCCTCGATCGGCCCTAGCATAGCATCAAGGGCAGCGACATCCTCCTTGGTAGGATCCAGCAAGTTGGCCTCAGGAACAATTTCATATGCCCGAGGCACGGAACTGGATGACTTGGCCGAGGCTCGGGAAGCTTTAACTGTGCTCTTGATCAAGCCCTCGCTTGCTTTAGCCTTTCCTTTTCGCTTTGCAGCTTCTTGATCTGACTCCTCCACATTAATCACTTCGGTCGCCCTAGGGACCTCGGTAGCCAATTCTGGAGTCACTTCAAGGTTCGGCTCTGCAGCAACTTCGGTAGCCACGGGATGAACCTCTTCATCGTCGGGCTCATCGATAAGACCTCGGCGTTTTGTGGCTATTGCTTCGGCAGCACGGGCAGCAGCTTCCACAACCCGAGGTCCTTTTGCCTTCGTGGCGCACTTTGATTCAGCTCTCTTCCTTTTGGAGCCTGGGGAAGGGAGAGGGGCACTTTTGTAAGTATGAGATGAAGTAGGATTGGGAACGCACAAAAACCGACCTAGAAAAATTTCATCACCTTGCGATGTCCCTTGGCCCAACGAGCTTTTGGCTTTCTTGTCTTCGGCGAGCTGCTTCGCCAAACTCGCCATCTTAGCGACACCCTCGGTGATGTCGATTACTCTCTTCTCTTTCTTTTTCCTCTCTTTCTTGTCCTTCTTCTCCCCTTCTTCCCCATCTCCCTTCACTTCGGTTTCTTTCTCCTCCTCCCCTTCGACATTCTTCACAGCCCTGTTGGAGAAACCTAAATGAGAGAGGGGAGAGCGTCAGGATGTGATAATTCAAAGCAAGTTTAAGGGATTACAAGCCTAGGTGTACCACTTACCATGTCTCTTGCATATCCATCGGTTCCCCTCCAAGGCGGCTAAAATCATCCATTGCCGATGTGGGCGCGTCTTCTGCTTCATAACCTCGGTGACCCATTCGAGCAAGTTCCTCGGTGGATCAACTGGAACCTTTTCAGCTGCAAATCATAGGAGAATGAGCACCAGCTATGGTGACCAAAGGCCGAATGGAAAGCAATAACACTTACGCTGAGCATTCCACGCTTCGGGGAAGCCAGGTTCAGTTGACAGCAACCTTGTAGGGATGAGTACATAACGGTCGTTCCAACCTCGGTCGCCATGGTCCTCGCTTTTACTCAAGATGGCATAAGACCCCCGGGGTAAGAGAGCTACCACCCCGGCTTTTATGGAAATAGGGGTAGTAGAGGGAGATTAAGTGCTAGAAGTTAAAGGGCAAGCCGGCTATGTCGCTCAAGTACTCGAGGGCCTGCACAACTCTCCAAACCCGGGTCCCACTTGAGCCAGACACAAATTGTAAGATCTACAAAATGTGTCGATTATTGGGTGAATTGGCGAATTAAACCCTATGGTGAAAGGGTATGTGAAAACCGTAGAATACCCTTCGACATGAGTGGAGGCAGCAGAGTCCGGGGCCGGGATCCTAATTTCCACTTCGGGCCCCCATCGACAATCAGCCCTAACAGTCTCAACCACGTCTTCGGTAATAATACTTGGGGTGACGTGAACTGGTATGTTCCTTTTCTTCCCCTTTTGGGCGTCCCATTGAGCATGAACCTTCAAGTCCTTGTCATTGTTGAAACTCGAAGGGATGACCAACCGAGAGTCTATCTCTACTTCGAGGGGAATCTTTTTCCTCGACTTCTTTGAAGTGCCGGCTTTAGTCTGAGACCCTTCCTTGCCAGCCTCGGCTTCGCCCCTTTGGCCACTAGCCTCTCTGCTAACCTCGGTCTCGCTTTCTGGGCCACCTATCTCTTTGACACTGGTGACATCATCCACCCCGACGTCATTTCTATCATCGTCGTGGTCGTCACCACCAACATCAATATCTACGTCATAACTGACCTCCGCCGTGTCACGGCCAGCCCTCATCTTGCGCCGCTTAGGAGCGGTGGCTATCGATGTAACCTCACCACCACCTTCCGCTTCAATCATCTGTTGTGGGGTCATAGTGGGAAAGATATCTCCGCTCATTACTGCGGTGGCAAAACGGTTGGCCCTCTCGTCGGAATCACTAGATCCTTGTCTAGATGCCGTCATTGATGTAAATGCTAGGCTGAGAAGAAAATCAAGATCAAGGAAGCTGGTTAAGAAATGGAAGCTTTTACTCCTTGGAATTTCACTGCGTGTCAAATATTTTCAGGTGGAGAAGAAGACTATCGAATGAAGTATTTATAGGGTGTGTACACGTGCAAGTTGAGGAAGCAATAATGACTGTAATGTTGGAGAAAGCGATAAGCCGGCGCGACCGTTCGGTGGCCAACCAACGGTCGCCACGTAATGTGGAACAGAAATCCGAAAGGCGTGCAACTTTGTGAAATTTCTGGATAGGGTTGAGCCACGTCGACTTCCCGCTTAAATTCATTCCACTCCTCGGTGACCTCGACGTTCATCCGAGGAGTGGGGGGACTATCTGTATTGGGCAAAAATTGACGTGCTCGGTTAGCACCTCGGCATGACAAACCGAAGAGAAATCGAACTGATGTTCCGAAGGATGAAAGTCGAAGCGAACAATTGAACCACCGAAGTCGAACATCGATGTCGCCACCGAAGGCGAGCCGCAAGCTGAGCTTCAGTGACATTCACTTCGGTCGAGCAGCAAGGCCCTATCACCGAGGACACATACTTGAACCTCGGTGAATCGCCTCGGTTCAAGCGGCTTTGCAGCCCACTACTTCAGCCTACTAACTCCTTCCATTAATGCCAAGAACGTGGGTTTAAGCATGACTGATGGTGGAGAATGTGCGCAAGGCCCCTAGACCTATAAATAGTACTTCATTTTGTATTGTACGCATTCAGAAATATATACAGAAACTCTGCCAAATTGTGTACTCATTACGATATATTGAAATCAAGCTACTTTCTCGCATTTTACACTTATTTCTTGCAATTTACTGACTTTGATACGAAGATTTGCTTATATCCTAACCCAAATTCGATTTGTGATCCTAAAACCGATTTAGGCCCATACAGTGTTGAAACAACCTTTAAGATTGTTGCCAAAGTGAACCTATTAAGCCTAGCACTCTCATATTATGAAATAAAAAATTCTTTACTGCAACACCTTTGAGTTATAACCCTACGATCATATCGAAGACACAAATCCCTTTCAAGAATTAAATCAAACATATTGTGCTCCAAGGTAAATACACAAATTTCAAATAAACAATGAAACCCATATATGCAAGTTTTTTCTGCCTCAATATTAATCACTTCTCCATGCAGAGCTTTACCTTCCTCCAAATACAACTTAGTAGCATAATCTATGAGTATTTCTGAATAGCATTTCATCTAATCTAAAAGAACTCCCAATTATCCCACACAATTGGTCTCTTCTTGGCACTATATTTCAAACCTTTACTCAACATTCTAGACCCAAAAAAACTAATGAAATAAAAGTAAACATCAATAGAATAAAATCATGAATATAGAATGTAACGGAAGTTTCATCTTTCCCGCTTTAATTTAGAAAATATAGTAGACTTATACGTCTATCCCAAGAACAATAAAAATGCACGCTTAATTCACAGATCTTCCCACTAAGAGCTAAAATAATTAAAGAAATATCATGTAAAAATATATCGTTGCAACTTTGAGAAATTAATGGGTAATTAACGACTCTGACTTGGAACGTTATGGATCTACGATAGAAATGAATGTACTTGGAGTGACTTTTTTAAAATAGACAAGAATTATTGACTATTGGGATTAAATTAAGGGAATGAAGCACAACAATGTAAGTTGATTTTTTTCCAATAAAACAGGAAAACGTAAACTTACCCTAAGAGGAAAAGATTTTATTCGAACCCTTCGACCTCAATCTGACTAAGATTTTGAGAATAGTTTCAAATCCAAACGCTTAATAAAATGAATCCATCGCCTCGCACTTTGAAAGATCAATACAAAAAAAAAGTTCGTGAAATTTAAGATTGCAGAAAAAAATGAGGAAATCAAGAGTAGAAAGTAATTGAGAAAGAGAAGGAAAAAGAGTGAGGCAGAAAAAGAAATAGAGATTGTAAAATGGGCAAATGGAATGGGTCCTGAAAATTAATGTTGAACTGAAGAAGTGGAATCTACTTGTCCAACAGATTTAAAAAAGATACACACGTCTCATCCTCCAGAGATAAAGATTGATGGTTTCATGTCAACTTCATTAAATGTACATACCTTCAACTCAAAATGTACAATTTGCTAATGTCGTGTTAGTACAGGACAAGTGCGGCTTATATATATGTAGAGATATCATAGTTATAAGGAAAAGATGTGTATGTACAAGTATTTGTCATACATACATCCCGTGGATAAATTTTTAACAGAGACATCTGTCCAAACATATGATTTAAGTGTTGAACACCTTAAAATTTAAGAATACATTTGATGTCCCCCCTTATAAGGGAACGATTCAGCTTTTGATTAGGGTTTGTAGGGAGAATTTTAGAGAGAGCAAGTACGAGAGTCGGTGGAAAATATCTAGAAGAAAAAATGAATTCACTAACTAAAATAGAGTTGGATATATGTTATTTATATCTAGCCCATACCCTGTACAAGATATGGATCAGATCCGACCCGTATGAAATATAGACTACCATATGACGAATCTTTACAAATAAACTACATACCCTATACCAGTACATACATTGCATTAATAAAAATACACAATGACCCTATACTGATCAACAAGGGTCTGTTAAGTCCTCAACACCTCACCCCCCCCCTCAAGTTGGAGGTTGAGTAGACCTGTTATACTCTAAACACCTTCTATGGACACTAGAAGGGGGATTGAATAGTGTCCTCTGATTTTCACTGAAGAACCTGACTCTTTATCGCAAGAACTCTGTTCTTGAGTTGTTGCCTCCACGAAAAAACACAAACAAAAAAGTAAACAGCAATCTAAAAGACACGGTATTTTTACGTGGAAAACTCCTTGCTCAAGGGAGAAAAAACCACGACCCACACTCTGAGATTTTGAAATAACTTCACTAACACAAAGAGCAAGTTTTAGATTACAAACTCTATAACCAAGGGGCTACACTCTAGACCCTAAACAGTCGACAAAGCTAAACTCTAGCTTTACAAAGTATCACTCAATGTTCACCTATTACAATGGCTTCTAACATAAGTAGATAGGTAATACAATCAAACCATAAAAACTGTGACAACTACAATCAAGAACCTAAACTAATTTACTGCTTTTGCTCTTGGTTCTTCACTAGTTGTCTTCAATAGTTATGTCACTTTAAGAGTTATTGAATTCGCCTTGTGTATGCTCTCAACTCTCGTGGTGAATAACGGAGATCGGCTGCCTCAATTACTTGCTTTTATATGGGCTTTGTAACCCTAGCAGTGTTTCAATAGAAAACCTCGTAAACATAGCAAGTCCAGATTTTCCTGTGATACTTTTCTTGTTCACCACTAACTCTTGTTCACACTTCAATAAGACAGTCCCGCACAACTTCTTTTAGCTGACTAGGATGCGTATAAGTTTGCGCGCCACTACTCCTAGTTCTACATGAATTTGCATTCCACAAAATTTTTTCAATCAGTCATGCCCTTCTCCTCAAGGACTAATTTCTTCTCCAAGTCAATAAGTTCGTTTGTCATTCTTTAAAACATTCAACTCAACAAATTCTCCCTTTTTTATGATGACAAACAAATGTTGCCTAAAGAACCTGTACATACAAACACCAAGACACAAAAATAAAAAAATATTTTGAAACAATTTAAAACAGATGAGTTAGGTCACAAACATTCCAACAACAACATTTCCTTCTTCCCTCTTTTGGCATCATCGAAAAGATTTGAAATCCTGCAAGAACAAGTTAGTACAGTCCAGAGTACAGCACAAGGCAACAAGGTAACTAAGAACACAATGAATAATCCAAGGGCCAACCCAGAACTAGTAATACCATGAAAGAAACCACAAAAACAACAAAAGCAATTTAAAACCAGTCATCCAGAGCACACACATATGTAGCTCAAATTAGATACAGACAAAAATGTGAATTGTCTTAAGTGTGCATCAATTTAGGGCAAGGGAAGGAATAAAGGAAGGGTTTGAATAAGGACAGGACAAGGAATAGGCAGGCATCAGTTCTTTAGGTTGAAGTGCTTGACAAGTGCGTCAAGGTTCTTTGAATTCTTGGCCCTTTCTACCACCAAGTCGGCCTCATGCTTGTTGCCTTCAATAGTCAGGCGATCAATTTCTTGATCCTTCACCTTCAGATGTTTCTTCAACTATGCATTTTCCTTATGTAGCTCCAACAACTGCTGCTTCACTTCCTGCACTGATTCAACTACGTCCTCTGACCCAAACTCCTCACTTTCATCAGCTATTTATGTCTTAACTTGCCCTTAACTTTTGGATATTCTTCCCAAACATCTGATGATGTGTGGGCTTCTTCCCATTTGCAAGGGGCACTCCAAAATGTTCAAACACCTATTGCAAGATGTAGGAGTACAGAAGAGAATGTGGCTTGTTGTCTGTGTCTACAATTCTTTTTATGTGCCTAATAATCAGCCCAGGTTAATTTTGATTCCTCTGTCCAGCAAATCCATGTAGGTCATATCAGGAGCACAAGCTTCACTGTTCCTCTCTCCTCTGGGTAGCAAGAACCTATGAAAAAACACAAATATCAGTTGATGAGCTGGTTCCATCTGTTTCTTGTCAACTTTTCTTTCTTTCTTGAGCCTGGGATTACCAGTGAATTTCTTAACAACATCCAGATGAGTAACCTTATCAGTTCTCTTTGGTCATTTTAACCTCACATACCTGCAATAGCCTTCAGTAAGCACATCAAGGATGACTCCCAGCTCTTCTCTACCTAACTCCAGCTCTACACCCTTTACTACTAAGAATACTCTCCTCCCAGCTATACTGGAGTTCACATAAAACTCCCTCACTTCATCAACATACATACATCTGTCCTCTTTTGTGAAAAGCTTCAACCACCCTTGGTCTTTCACCTTCCTGACCAAGGCCTTCATCTCAGGCTCCTCTAGATCACACCAAATGCTACCAGCTCGCACCTGATGCCTCCCAAAAAATGTCATCTTGTCTACTTCACTCTGGTTTTCACTTTTCTTTTTCTTTGTGTCCCCCTCACTGTCAGAGTCTGAATCACTTGGTTCCACATAGTCCCCATCCTCATCACTATCTTCCTTAACATCAGTCACCAGTTTTTCCTCAACCTATGTTTGTTTCTGCTTTAGAGAATATCTTTCCAAATTCTCAAGTTGCTGCTTCAGTGCAGACCTTGTAGCTACCTTCCTAGGGGCTGCAGGAACACCAAGCTCCTTCTCACTCTTACCACCGGTCTGAGAGCCCTCATCCTCACTCTCATCAATGAATCCCCTCTGAGACACTGCTCTTCCTCCTTTAACTAGTCTTTTTTTCTTTTTTTTTTCACATCCTTTGTTTCACTCACAAACATTACTTCTTCCTCTTCTTCTTCCTTTTGCAATTTTTCATCTTCTTCACCAAATTTTCTATTACTATTTTTCTTTTGGATTTTCTCCACCTCCCCAGCACTTGCATCTTCTATCTGAGTCTCCTTTTCTGACTCAGTCCAATCTAGTTCTGAATCATCAATTGCATGAGGAACTACGGAAGAACCAGATTCTTTCTCAAGTTTCTTGACAATTTCAGCAGAACGTGGTCCTCCACCAACTGGACCACCCAAGATAACCTTCACCTATACTTTCTCTAAGGGAGCAGCCTCTGAACTAGGTTCATCAACTGGGCCCTTTTTAGACTCAACTGATTCCTTCTCTCTTAGTTTTTCCAGCATGTTTTCATAGCATCTACCTCAGTAATTCCTTCAACTACACTAGAAACATGAGTTCTAGGTCTAGATTCAATGGTTTCTCCCACAACATTCCCCTCTTGCATCTCTACATTTTTTTCATTTATCAGTTTCACTACTAGACTCCACCATTCTTACAATTTCATCCATACCAGTTACCAGCATTTCAGTATTAAGTTTCTCAGGACTAACTATGAGATCTAAAGCAGTAGTACTAGTCTGGGTTGAGTCAGGCCTTGCCTCAACTGATTACATGTCAAAAGTCATAGGTGCAGTCATCGGAGCAGAGGATTTTGATGTTGTTTTCCTGGATATCTTTTTCCCAACCTTCTTATGAATCTTCGATCATGCTCTGACGATTCTTTCAACCAAGGTAGTGGGTGGGGGTTTGAGAGAGGGTTTCTTAGAGGTTTGGGTCTCTGATTTTTTTTTGGTGAGGCAAAAGAGGACTGTGCTTGAGACATTGTAGTTGATTTCCTTGTTTTGGATGGTTTGCGAAAGAGAGAGATTCTGAGAAGAAGGGTTGTCTTGCTTTGGATGAATTTTGAGAGAAAAAAAGTCAAGAAGGAGAAGTTATGGTAATCTAGAAAGTAGGAAATAATGATGACATTAAAAGCGGAACACCTTTTTGAGTTCTTGGGAAACCGGGAAAGTGTTGATGTGAGTGTTATAGGAGAATTATCATCAAGTCTCCTAGTTTAAGCGAAGTAGGTTTGAATTTTGAAAGTGTAACTGAAAAGAAATTTTCCACAAAATAAGGCGGTTACACAATTATGGAAGGTTTTTAAGATGCACGTTCAAGAACAATTCATTATCAATCATAGTTCTTAACATATATAGCTACATAGATGTACCTGGACATGGTTCCTCATGCTGAACATGGTTCCTTCTACGTACTCAATTTGGTTCTTCCCTGGGAACTCATTAGATTACTCAAATAGCACTTAGTTTAACAAGTATACTTATCATAGTATAGCTTTAGACTGGACTATAACAACTATATTCACAAACAGAGTAATAAATTCTTAACTAGCCAAACCTTGGGAATCAGGTGCTGGGTCATCCATGTATTTTGGTCATCCCTAACTCCAACCTGTTCCTCTCAAATTGAACTTTGTTCAACGCCTTGGTGAAGATGTCAACAATTTGATCTTCAGTCCTGCATGAATTCATAGTAATTAGACCTTTTTCAACATTATCCCTAAGAAAATGATGTCTAATATCGATGTGCTTGATTCTCTTATGATGGACTGGGTTCTTGGCAATATTCACAGCACTTGTATTGTCACAGAAAATAGGCACAACTCCACATTTAATTCCAAAGTCCTCTAGTTGTTGTTTGATCCATAGCAGCTGAGAACAACAGGATGCAGCAGCAGCATATTCAGCCTCAGCAGTAGAGAGGGCTATTGAGTTCTGCTTCTTTATAGCCCAAGAAACCAGACAAGGACCTAGAAAATGTGTCATTCCTGAAGTGCTCTTTCTATCCACCAGATGGCCTGCATAATCATCATCTACAAAGCCAATCAACTCAAAAGTACCACCCCTAGGGTTCCAAAGACATAAATCCTGAGTTCCTTTCAAATATCTCAGAATTCTTTTAAGAGCAGTTATATGTGATTCCTTTGGCCTGGATTGAAATCTTGCACAAAGTCCTACACTGTATAAAATATCAGGTCGACTAGCTGTGAGATAGAGGAGAGAACCTATAATTCCTCTATACTTACTCTTATTTGTGGAAGGACACAGTTCGTCCATATCCAGCTTTGTTCCAGGAGCAATAGGTGTAGTCATTTCTTTATCTCCTTCCATATCAAATTTCTTCAGCAACTCCTTGACATACTTCTGTTGATGAATTATGGTTCCTTCAGGAGTTTGTTTGATCTGCAACCCCAAGAAGAAGTTGAGTTCACCCATCATGCTCATTTCGAACTCACTACCCATCAACTCAGCAAATCCCTTGCACAGGTCCTCATCGGTGGCTCCAAATATGATATCATAAACATATACTTGGACCACCAATAAGTATTTTCCTTTGTTCTTCAAGAACAGTGTGTTGTCAATTTTTCCTCTAGAAAAACCATTTTTGAGCAAGAAACTTGACAACCTCTCATACCAAACTCTGGGTGCTTGTTTCAGACCATAGAGAGCCTTATCAAGTTTGTATACATGATCAGGAAAATTACTGTTCAAGAACCCAGGTGGTTGTACCACATATACTTCCTCATTTAGATAGCCATTTAAGAATGCACTCTTTACATCCATCTGATATAGTGTAAATTCCATATATGTAGCAAAGGCAATCAGCATTCTTATGGCTTCTATCCTAGCCACTGGTGCAAAAGTTTCATCATAGTCAATTCCTTTCTCTTGGCTGTAACCCTAAACTACCAACCTGGCTTTGTTCCTTGTAACTATGCCACGCTCATCCAATTTATTCCTGAACACTCGTTTGGTTCTAATGATTGATCTGTCCTTAGGTCTCGGAACCAGATGCCATACCTTGCTCCTCTCGAATTGATGCAGCTCCTCCTGCATTGCTATTTCCCAGTCTGGATCCTCAAGAGCTTCGTTCATATTCTTTGGTTCCATAGAGGATAGGAAAGCAAAGAACGCACAGAAGTTCTTCAACGCAGACCTAGTCATAATCCCAGTATCGAACTCAGATAACACATTTTTCAAAGGATGTGAGATTTTATACTTCTAGGGTCTTGATTGTATTTGGTGGGAAGAACCTGCAGCCGCATTTTGAGTAGGTCCTTCTTCCTCAGTTGGTTCATCATCCTGGTCAGCCGTTCCCCCTGACATATTGACTCCTTGTTCCTCCTGAGTCAATTCTTCATTTTTATCACCTGGCTCTTCCTTTTTTTCTGGATTCTCCAAGCTTTCAGCAAGGTCTTTTCGTGCAAGACCTATAGCCTGATCATCTCCTCTTTTTCAGCAACTGCTTTGTCTGGCTCATCAAATACCACATGCATGCTTTCCTCAAATGTCTGAGTTCTTTTGTTGAACACTTTATAAGCTTTACTCTGAGTTGAATATCCCAGGAATATCGCTTCATCACTTCTTGCATCAAATTTACCCAAAGCCTTCTTACCATTATTGTGTACAAAAAACTTACATCTAAATGGCCTCAAATGAGCAATATTTGGCTTTCTTTCTCTTAGAAGTTCATAGGGGTTCTTGTTAAGAATAGCTCTTATAGAAGACCTGTTCAAAAAATAACATGTTGCGTTGGCTGCCTTAGCCCAGAAATTCCTTGCAAGACCACTTGATAACAACATAGTTCTTGCCATATCTTCCAAAGATCTGTTCTTCCTCTATACAACTCCATTTTGCTGTGAGGTTCTTGGTGCTGAGAAGTTGTGATCAATACTGTATTTGGTACAGTACTCAGAGAACTTAGCATTTTCAAATTCAGTGCCATGATCTGATCTGATGGTTATCAATTCCAAGCTTAATCTTTTCTGCACGATCCCAGCCCATTCTTTGAAACTGTCAAATGCTTCATCTTTGGATGCTAGGAACAGATTCCATGTATACCTTGAGTAATCATCAACTATCACGAACACGAACCTCTTTCCCCCTCTGCTTCTGACTCTCATCGGTCCACATAGGTCCATATGAATCAGCTCGAGTGGTTTTGAAGTGCTCACCACTTTCTTTGACTTGAAGGATGATCTCACATGTTTCCCCCTAACACAGGCATCACACATCTTAATCTCTTCGAACTTCTTGGTAGGTATTCCACGAACCAGTTCTTTCGATGCTAGTTTGTTAAGCTGTGAAAGACTAGCATGCCTCAACCTTTTGTACCACAGCTGTGAATCACTCTCTTGAACATTCAAACAAGTTAAATTGTTCTCAGGAAGTGAACACAATGATGCCTTGTAGACATTGTTCACTCTCTTTCCTTCCATGACCACTTCTCCACTCTGTAGGTTTTTCACAATACATCCCACAGATAAAAAAATAACTTAATTTCCTCTGTCACATAGTTGAGAAATACTTAGTAGATTGTGTCTGAGACTACCGACACAATATACATTTTCAATAGCATATTTCAAAGATCTCCCAACTTTTCTTATGCCAACAATCTGACCACTCTTTCTTCCTCCGAAGGCTACAGTGCCTCCTTGAAATTCTGCGAGTGAAAGAAAATTTCTTCTGTCTCCTGTCATATGCCTTGAACACCCACTATCTAGAATCCAGCTTGGGTTGTTCACTCTCACTCCAACCTGCAAAACAAATCAAGGGTTAGATTTAGGAACCCAGACAAGCTTGGGTCCCTTCTTATGAGAGAATGGATGAATCAAGTCCTTCTTAGCCCAATCAGGTAAAGCAATTTTTTTATTTTTAGATTTAGCCTTGCTCATTTTTATGCAATTTTCTTTCAAGTGACCTGTGTTACCACAGAAGGTACAAAGCATGTTGCAAGGCAGACCTACATATTTGCTTTTGGGATTGTAGAGAGGCAGTGGTTTTCTATAACCTAGACCTTTCTTTCCTTGGACTTGGTTTTCAAGAACCCAATTCATTTTCTCTTAAGATTTGTTCCACTTGGTTAATCTGATGAGTTCATAGTCAGCCTTTTCTCTAAGAACTCTATTCTTTTCAGTTTCCTGACAAAGAATCTTATTTGTTCTTTTAAGCTCATTCTCGAGAAAAATTTGAACCTCACTAATCACCTGCTTACTATTTGCATTTTTCATTTTATTCAGTTCAAGTTCTGAGATCTTAGAATTAGATACAAGAGCCTGTCCCTTTAGAGAAGCATTAATTTCTTCAAATTCAGCATTTGCTTCTTTAAGGTTCTTGCATCTAGTTTTCAACTTCAACACAACATCAAATAGTTTATCTTTCTCAGACTCTACCTTTTCATAGCCCTCAATTAAGGTGGCAGTTATTAGTATCAGATTGTCAGGTGAGTATAGATGCAATTTTTCTTTCAATTCAGAGAAACATACCTCAGCTGAGTGAGCCGCTTCCTCTCCATCGGTTGCCATGAGAACAGCTTCTTTCTTTTGACTATCTCCATTGTAAAGCTCCTTCAGTTTCTCCCAGATTTCCTTGGCAGATTTGCAAGCCATCACCTTAGCTAGTACATCAAACGTCATTTCATTTTTGAGATACAACATAGCTTTGGCATTTGCTTGAAGCCAGTCCAAGTCTTGAGGGTCCAGTTCTTCTTCCAGTTTTGGAATCAGCGCTCCATTTGCAGTTCTCTTCACAGGGACATGAGGTCCTCGTTTTACGATCAACCAAAGGCTGTAGTCCATGGCCTGAAGAAATAATTTCATTTGCTTCTTCAATCTTTTATAATTAATTCGATCAAATAGAGGAGGTCTGAAAGGATTTCTTCCTTCTCTTATTTCTGGTGAACCAGCCCCATATGAGTCTTCACTATTCAGTCTTGTCAATGCTAGAGGGGATTCATCCTCAGATTCCTTTTCCCCATCAGACTCAATATCAGTTGGTCCCCAGGTTGCATAAAAAGCTTCTTTCCTCTTCTTTCTTTCTGCTCTGAAGTTGGGTGGACGTCTGACTTTTCTTTTATCCTTGTCGCTGTCTTTGGAAGAATCCTTCTCCTTCTCCTTTGTGGCTCTATTTTTCATCCACTCAACTTCCCACATTGGGTAATCCACAACATCATAATCCTTCTTGAAGCATTTAAAGCACCCTGAATAGTCTGGACTATCAACTATGTTCTTTCTCCCAACATTATTTTTGGTGTTTTTCTTGAACCCCTTAAACTTACCCAAGTTGAACTTCTATCTGAGAGGCACTGACCATAGATGTTTCAACTGATTGTAAATCCACGTACTCTTCAGGTTCCTCAGTTGCCTCAAGTGCGAGGATCTTGTCCTTCTTAGTCACTGATTTGTTCTTCGACTCCTTCATCATCTCATGAGTCTTCAAACTACGCACTAATTCTTCTAACTTGATAGATTTCAGTGGTTTTGATTCAATTATAGCAGTCGTCTTTGGTTCCCAAGCGTCAGGAAGAACATTCAGTACTTTATCAACCATTTCAACTTCTGGGAGTTCCATATCCAGAGATCTCATCTCATTTGTGATGATGGTTAGCCTTGTCATCATATCCTGTATTGACTCCTTTTCACTCATTGTGAACAGCTCAAAGTGTCTTTTTAGCATTCTTCTTTTCGAGTCCTTGACTTCAGTGGTTCCTTCATGAGCAACTTCTAAGGCATCCCAGATTTCTGTAGCAGTCTTGTAAGATGAAACTCAGTTGAACTCTTCAGGACCTAGTCCACAAGCCTCTTGGCCTTCTGGTTCTTTTCTATCATTTTGTAATCAGCATCATTATACTCAGATCTTTCCTTTAGTTCAGTACGAGAAGCAGCTCCTTCACCAACAACTTTGGTCGGAGTCAGATTTCCTTCAGAAACTATTATCCATAGTTGATAATCTTCTGCACAGATGTAATTCTCCATTCTGTTCTTCCACCAAGCGTAGTATTGCCCATTGAACTGTGGAGGCCTCAGAACCGATTGTCCTTCAGTAATTATAGGTGGTGCACTGATGATTTGATCATTCTCAAGGTGTTAACCTAAAACGAGCAGATCTGCTCTGATACCACTTGTTATACTCTAAACACCTCCTATGGACACTAGAAAAGGGGGGGTTGAATAGTGTCCTTCGATTTTCACTGAAGAACCTGACTCTTTATCGCAAGAACCCTGTTCTTGAGTTGTTGCCTCCACAAAAAAATACAAACACAAAAATAAACAACAATCTAAAAGACACAGTGTTTTTACGTGGAAAACTCCTTGCTCAAGGGAGAAAAAACCACGACCCACACTTTTGGATTTTGAAATAACTTCACTAACACAAAGAGCAAGTTTTAGATTACAAACTCTATAACCAAGAGGCTACACTCGAGACCCTAAACACTCGACAAAGCTAAACTCTACCTTTACAAAGCAATCACTCAATGTTCACCTATTACAATGGCTTCTAACATAAGCAGATAGGTAATACAATCAAACCATAAAAACTGTGACAACCATAATCAAGAACCTAAACTAATTTACTGCTTTTTCTCTTGGTTCTTCACTGGTTGTCTTCAACAGTTATGTCACTTTAAGAGTTATTGAATTCGCCTTATGTTTGCTCTCAACTCTCGTGGTGAATTACTGAGATCGGATTCCTCAATTACTTGCTTTTATATGGGCTTTCTAACCCTATCAGTATTTCACTAGAAAACCTCGTAAACATAGCAAGTCCAGATTTCCCTGTGATACTTTTCCTTCTTCGGCACTAACTCTTATTCATACTTCAATGAGACAGCCCCGGCACAACTTTTTTTAGCTGACTAGGATGCGTATAAGTTTACGCACCACTACTCCTAGTTCTGCCTGGATTTGCATTCCACGAAATCTTTTCGATGAGTCGTACCCTTCTCCTCAAGGACTTAAGTTCTTCTTCAAGTCACTAAGTCCTTTATTTGTCATTCTTCAAAATATTCAACTTAACAAGACCCCTAACTTGGGAACCATGGACCTATGTAATGAGCCTCCAAGAGTCTTTGTTAACATATCAGCCACTTGATCACTACTGGAAACATGAAATAGATCAATGACACCTTTTTGTAACTTGGCTCGAGTGAAGTGGCAATCAAGCTCAATATGCTTAGAGCTTGTTTGGCCAAGCTTCTGAAAACTGCTTATTTGAGAAGTGCTTATTTTCAAGAGTGCTTTTCGTAAAAGTACTTTTGGAGAAATACAGTTTGTGTTTGGCCAACTCATCTGAGAAGCAGTTCTGTCAACAGTTGAATAGTAATTTGTGTTTGGCCAAGCTTTTGAAAAAGTACTTTTGAGTGTTAAATTACAAGTAAGGACATTTAAAGACTCACTTTACATTTATTTAACTAGATGAATGATTTTAAACATTTATTCTCAAACACTATATTTAATATTTTTTATTTAGTAAATTTTTTCCAAAATACAACATTCATAATTGAATATTCTTGATCTATACCTTAAAAAAAGATATTATTTGATTAAAAGTTTGTAACAATAGTGATGTAGATGTACATAGAAAAAATATTAATTAAAAAAGTAATGTACTATTTATATATTATAATCATTAGGTTAAAATATATAGGGGTAATTAGGTATATAAGTATTTTTGGTAAGGATATTTTTGGAATCATAGAAATTAAAAACAACTTCTGCTTCTACTCAAAAGCACTTTTAGGAAAAAGCTACTTTTTTCAGCTTCTTCCCCACAGCAGAAAAACAGCTTCTGCTGCCACTCAAAAGCACTTATTTTTTCCTAGAAGCTTGGCCAAACACCTCGATTTTTCAAAATAAGCACTTTTGGATAAAAATAAGCACTTTTGGCTCTCTAGAAGCTTGGCCAAACAGGTTCTTAGTCTACTCGTGGAAGACAGGTTTCCTTGCTATGTGAACTGCAACATGGTATTCACAGAAGACATAAACTGGAGTCAGATCATGAAAACCATAATCAGACAGAAGCGTTAACAACCAGTTAATTTCTGCAATAACTTTGCTCAAATCTCAACGCTCTGTACTCTACCTCAGCAGAGGATAAGCATACTACTGACTATTTCTTGGACTTATAGGACTTCCACCAAGAAAGCGATAAAATAAGTGACAGATCTACGTGTATCTGGGCAAACAGCCCAATCACTATCAGAATATGATGAGAGAGAAAAATTCTACTTCTTGTTGAGAGATATCCCATAATCAGAGATTCCCTTCAAGTATTGAAGCACATGAAGGGAAGCTTGCGTATGAGGAGCCCTTGAGGACTTCAAGAACTGCCTTAGATGTTGCAGAGTGAAGGCCAGATCTGGGCGAGTGTGGACAAGAAAATTCAGTTTACCAATTAAACTCATGTATATCTCAGGCTTGTCCAGTAAAGGACCTAAATCATAGTGGAGCTTGACAATGGGATCCAAAGGAGCCAAGACAAGAGTGACTGCTCCATATTTGAACTCCTTTAACAAATCTGAAGTAAATTTCTTTTGAGAAAGATGAAGACCATCAGGCAAATGAGTAATCTCAATACCCAAAAAATAGTGTAGAATGTGACGTCCTTCTACATCATGAGCCAAATAATGTGCACAAGAAAATGAGAGCTTCTAGAGATACTAAGAGTGGTCTAGAGTGTGGAAAGGTCTAGAACCTTGAAGGCCCTTGACTTAGGGTTTCCTTGGAATATGTAGAAGCATCTAGATCATAGGAGAATATTGGTTGGAGTTGGAAGGAACCAACAACTTATGGAACACTCTAGAAGAGCCAAGAGAGAGCATGCCAACTTCCACCTAATTAATGTAATCTAGAATCATCCCTAAAGTAGTATATATAGGAGTAGTCATTTCATTTGCACTTGTCCAACATCCAAGTCTTCTAAATAGTCTCTAGCATTGTAACTTAGCATCCAACCAAGTTCCTTAGCTTTCCTTTCATTGTACAAAATATTTGATCTTAATACAAGTCTATTTTCCAACAACTTGTGCCTTAACCGTGTGCAAACACTTGGCAACTTTGCTTGCTTGATTTAGAGATCATCCAAGGATATTAGGTTGATACTTTAGGTGTCCTATAGAGGTTCAAAGGCTGAACTTGGGTCTTGCTTTTGTGTAGCAATTGTCTAAGTGCCGATTTCATGAGCATCATCTCCAGTTAAACTAATATCATCTACATACACAGCCACCAACACAATAGAAGATCCAAAATTTTTGATGAATATGGAGTAGTTATTTTACAGAAGCAACATAACCCCCGGACTGTAGGGCTTGAGAAAGCTTGACATACCACTGTCTGGATGCCTGCTTCAAGCCATAAAGAGATTTCTGCAGCTTGCAGACAAGAGTTGGGGCAGGATGAGAAGAAGAAGATGAAGGAGGCATTGATATAGACAAACCAGGAAGGAGCCTCATGTACACCTCTTTAGTCAAGTCCCCATGTAAAAGGCATTATTGACATCAAGTTAAAACAAAGACCAATTCTTATTAACAACTACAACTATGAGAACTTCAACAATATTCATTTTTACCACAAGAGAGAACGTCTCATTATAATCTATACCCTCTATCTGAGTGTCCCATCTTACTACAAGTCTAGCTTTGTGTCTTTCAATAGATCCATTTACCATATATTTGATTTTATAACCCATTTACATTCAATGGGTTTCTTACCCTTAGGTAATTTTGTAATAGACCATGTTTTATTATCCTCTAAGGAATCCAATTTCTACTTCATGGCCTCCTGCCAAGCAGAGATGGTTGCTGCCTATGAATAAGACTATGGTTAAAAGGCAGCATTCAAACAAACATGTGAAGTTGTTGTGATGTTATTTGGAATTTTGAAGATTGATAAACAAAAGATCTGGTGAAGAACCTAGTCCTTTAGGAGAAGGCATGACTGACTGAAAAGATTATGGGTTTCAAATCCATACAGAACTAGGAAAGCTTGGCGTGTGTAAGTTTATTTATCCTAGTCAGTGAAACAGTTTGTGCCTTAGATGCCTCTATGAAGTATGAACTAGAGTTTGTATTATACAAGGAGAATATCACAGGAGATCTTCTCTTACCGTAATTGAGAAGATTCCTAGTAATAGGTGACTAGGGTTTCACATACCCCTATAAAAGAAAGCAATAGAGGCTGCCGCAGATTCATTCATTCACTGCGAGAGTTGAGAGCATTCAAAGGCAATTTAGTTATTGATCATGAGTGAGTGGACGACTGCATACAACCATTGAAGAACCCTGTGCTTATTCAGTACTTAGTGTAGGTTCTTTATTATTGTTGTCGTGTCAAACTGTGTTAAATGTATTATTTACTTCGTCTGAGAAGCATTATATTAGGTGAATCTTGTGAGAATATTTTGTAAAAGCTAGAGTTTAGCTTTTAGAGTGTTTAGGGTGTAGAGTATAGCCCTTTGGTTATAGAGTATGTAATCTAAAACTTGCTCGTTGTGTTAGTTAAAGAGTTTTCAAAATCCCAGAGTGTGGGTCGTGGGTTTTCTCCCTTGAGCAAGGAGTTTTCCATGTAAAAAAATATGTGTTCTTTACTTTCATTCTTGGATCTATAGTTAGAATATTATCTCGAGAAATTAGGCAAAAACCAGGTTCTTACAGAAACAAACAGGATCCTTAAGCGAAAAATCATAGGACATTATTCAACCTCCCTTATAGTGTCCTAAATAGGCAGCGTACAACAATTCGTATCAGAGCAGGTCTTCTCATTGATATGTTAACACCTAGAGAAGGATCTAATTATGAGTACACCACCTACTATCACTTAAGGACAATGGGTACTTAGGCCACCACAGTTCAACGGACAATACTATGCATGGTGGAAGAATAGAATGAAGAACTTTATCTGTGCTGAGGACTATCAACTGTGGTTGTTTCTCTCTGAGGGTCCTCTAATTCCAACCAAAACTGTTGGAGAAGGAGCTGCTGCTCATATTGAGCTAAGGATAAGTCTGAGTATGATGAAGCTAACTGCAACATGATCAAAATCATAAAGCCAAGAGGCTTGTTATATGTGGACTCGGTCATGAAGAATTCAATTAGAGTCTCTTCATACAAAACTGCAAAAAAGATCTGGGATGCTCTAGAAGTTGCACATGAAGGAACCAGCCAGGTCAAGGACTCGAAGAGAATGTTGCTTAAAAGGCAATTTGAACTGTTCACTATGGAAGAGAAGGAATCAATCCAGGACATGATGACTAGGCTGACTATCATCACCAATGAGATGAAGTCATTGGAAATGGATCTACGAGAGATTGAAATGGTAGAAAAGGTTCTCAAAACTCTTCCACATGCTTGGGAACCAAAAATGACTGCCATCATTCAAGCCAAGCCATTGAAGACAATAAAACTGGAAGAACTGATTGGTAGCTTGAAGACTCATGAAATGTTGAAGGAACCAAAACCAAGTATGCACTAAAGAAGGAAAAGACCCTGGCATTGGAGGCCACTGAGGAAGCAGAGATTGATATTCATGAGGTTGAGATTTCTATGGTAGGTGCTCTCAATCAACAGTTCAACCTTGGCAAGTTCAAATGTTTCAAGAAGAAAACTAGGGACAATTCTAGGAAGAAGAACAATGTTAACAGCCCAGACTACTGAGGTTGTTTTAAATGCTGCAAGATGGATCATGCTGTCATGGATTGTCCAATGTGGGAGATTGAGTGGATCAAAAATAGAGCTTCAAAGGAGAAAGAAAAGGACAAGGACAAGGTCAAAAAGAAGAGAAGGCATCCACCAAACTTCAGGGTAGAAAGAAGGAAGAAGAAGGAAGCCTTCGATGTAACCTGGGGACCAACTGACAGTGAATCCAATGTAGAAAAAGATTCTGATGATGAGTCAACATGAGAACTGACGGGATTGACTGATGAAATCACTGAGGGAAGGAATCCATCCAGACCACCGATGTTTGAAAGAATTCATTATTAAAAAAAGGAAAAGGGAGATGAAGTTGTTTCTTCAGGCAATGGACTACAGCCTCTGGGTGATCGTGAAAAGAGGACCTCATGTTCCCGTGAAAAGAATATCAAACGGATCCTTAGTGCCAAAGCTAGTGAAATAACTTGATTCTCATAATTTGGACTGGCTCCAAGCAAATGCTAAGGCGGTATTGGCATTAAAATATGAGATCAGTTTTAACGTGCTGTAAAAAGGTTTCTGGCTGTTCCACAACAAAGGAGATATGGGAGAAGCTGAACTCTACAAAGAAGATCCCAAGTAGAAGGAATCAGCCCTCAAGGCAACTGATGATGAAGAGTCTGCTCATGCAGCTGAGGTAAATCTTTTCGATCTTAAATAAAAGCTTCACACATATTCTCCTAAAAATCTCTCACTTATCACCATCATTTTAATTGAGGGTTATGAAAAATTGAAGGTTGAGAAGAACCAACTATCTATAGTTGTGTCTGAACTGAAATCAAAGTGCAAGAACATGGAAGAAGCCAATGCTGAACTTGAGGAAATTATGCCTCTTGTAATGGACAGGTTCTTATTTTTAAAATAATATCTCAGAACTTGAACTGGAAGTAGTTAGAATGAAAGAAGCTAAAGGAAAACAAGTAATCAGTGAGGTTCAATCTTTCCTTGAAGCTGAGCTCAAACGAAAAAATGAGGCTTTGTATTAGGAAACTGAAAAGAACTGAGCTCTTCAAGAGAAGTTGAAAAGGCTGATTATGCACTCACAAGACTCACCATATGGAATAACTCCTCTGGCACCATGAACTGGGTTCTTGAAAATCAGTACATAGGCAATAAGCCTTAGGGTTTAAGAAACCACTATCTCCCTATAATCCTAAAAGCAAATATGTAGGGATTCCTTGTAATCTGTTATGCACATTTTGTGGAAATACTGAACACTATAAAGAGAACTGCATGGCCGTTAGAAGGGCTAAAACTAAAAATAGAAAATTTGCTTTGCCTGAATGGGCCAAAAAGGATTTAATTCATCCATTCTCGCACAATAATGGACCCAAGCTTGTATGAGTTCCTAAAACTAACCCTTAATCTGTTTTGCAAGATGGAGTGGGAGTGAACAACTCAAGCTGGATTCTAGATATTGGTTGTTCAAGGCACATGACTAAATATAGTAGAAACTATCTCTCACTCGCAACATTTCAAGTGGGTAGTGTGGCTTTTGGAGAGGAAAGAGTGGTCAGATAGTAGGTATTGGAAAGATTGTGAGGTCACTGGATCATGCTATTGAAAACGTATATTGTGTAGATGGTTTGAGACACAACTTGATGAGCATCTCCCAACTGTGTGATATAGGAAATGAAGTTAGTTTCTCATCTATAGGATGCATCGTGAAGAACTTACAAAGTGGGAAAGTGGTTATGGAATAGAAAAGGGTGAACAATGTGCACAAGGCTTCACTAGGTTCCCTTCTTGAAAATAACTTGACTTGTTTGAATGTTCAAGAAAGTGACTTCCAGCTATGGCACAAGCAGTTGGGACATGCAAGCTTGTCACAGCTAAACAAGCTAGCATCTAAGGACCTGCTTCGTGGATTGTCCACAAAGAATTTGATGATATCAAAATGTGTGATGCTTGTGTCAGGGGGGAAATATGTTAGATCATAATTCAAGTCGAAGAAAGTGGTCAGTACTTTGAAACCACTTGAGCGAGTGCACGTGGATCTGTGTAGCCCAATGAGAGTAAGGAGCAGAGGAGGAAAGAGATTCGTGCTGGTGATAGTTGATAACTATTCGAGACACACATGGAATTTGTTCTTCGCTTCAAAAGATGAGGTATTTGACAACTTTAAAGATTAGGCTGGGATAGTGCAGAAGAAACTGAGTCTAGAACTTGTGAGCATTAGATCTGATCATGGCACGGAATTCGAAAATGTCAAGTTTGCTGAATATTGTCTTAGGTATAGTATTGATCATAATTTATCGGCATCAAGGACCCCACAACAAAATGGGGTAGTTGAAAGGAAGAACAGATCATTGGAGGATAGGGCAAGAACCATGTTACTGCCTAGTGGATTAGCAAGGAATTTCTGGGCTGAATCAGTGAATAAAACTTGCAATCTGCTAAACAGGTGTTCCATAAGGGCAATTCTTAACGAGACTCCATATGAATTACTCAGAGGGAGAAAGCCAAACATTGCACATCTGATACCTTTTGGATGCAAGTGTTTTGTTCACAATAATGGGAAGGAACCTCTGGGAAAATTTGATGCAAGAAGTGATGAAGTTGTTTTCCTGGGATACTCTACACAAAGCAAAGCCTATAAAGTGTTTAACAAGAGAACTCAAAATGTTGAAGAAAGCATGCACATAGTGTTCGATGAATCAGACAAGATGGTCACTGAAGACGAAAGTGATGATCAAGCTATAGGCCTTGCTCGAGGAGAACCTACTGAAAATACAGAGAACCCAGATGAAAAGGAAGAACTGAAAGGAGATGAAGGTGCATTGACTCAGAGGGAACAAGGAGTCAATATGTCAGGGAGAACAGCTGATCATGAAGATGATGGACAAGCTTAATATTCTCAGTGTCGAAACCTTTTTTCCCCGGACTGCGATGGGTTCGAAACAGGATTTGACTTATTAGAACTCACGGTAAGACTTGAAGTCGCCGCCTAACATATTTTTTAACTAGGCGTATTAGGGCACCTACTTTGTTTCTAACCAATTTTAATGTTAACTCCCAAACTTGATCTACGACCCAAAAATTTTGAGTAAGGATTCAAATTAACCCAAGAGGAAGGAGTTAGGCACCTCTCAGATACCAGTAAGTGTGGTTTCCGACCGTATGAAACAATTGGGATTAAAGTAAAAACAATTTCTACCAATATGCAACTTAAAATACATGTATTTTGCATTAGAATTAAATAAAAAGCTTTTCTTTACTAGTTGCTTTCTTCCTTAGCGAACTTCCTCTAAATAGACCTTGCAAAATAAAACGATTGGTTAGTATGTGTTGAACCCCAAATACTACCTACCTTAAGGGCAAGTTCCATGTATAACATGTTCAACATTATGAAGATTGGTTCCTTTGGAGTCGCCACCTAATTTAGGAAAATTAGGAACCGATGTTAATTAATAAGTGCATTTCTTCCTTATTTAAAAGGAAAATATTTTTTCAGAGATTCTTAGGTAAGTGGTTCAGTTATTTTCGAAAGAAGGTCTTTTATTATTAGAGCACTTTCGAAAATCCATCAAAAGGTGGTTAATCCGGCGGTTTTCACGAATTAAAATAAAATAAATAACTTAGAGATTTTAAGAAAAATATAGGATAAATAAATAAGGGAATAATAATGAGTAAATAAATAAACAAATAATAAGTAAATAAATAATAATTAATTAAATAATTAAGTAGATAATTAGATAAATAAATAAATGACTATTGTTTAAAATAAATAATGATAAAAAATATAAATTTGATTGGATTTTATTTTCACTCATTATTTAACCCTGGTTCTTAAAATTCATAAATTAACTAGAAAATCTAAAAAAAAAAAAAAGCAAGGCATTCACAAAGCAGTTTTAATAATAATTTTATCCTACATGGATCCTAGTCCGGTCTACGGGGAAGCCCTATAACATGTTTTTCCTAAAGGAAATGGGGAAGAGAAAGTTAAGAAAGTAGAACCCGGGAATGCAAACTCATAAATGAGCCTTCGATTTTCTGAATTCTTCATTTCTTGAGAAACTTGAGCCCGAAAGATGTGGACTCGAAAACTCCCTCATACTAATTACACACTTTTAGACCTACTTCACTGCCTCCAAACAACTCTCTGAGCACCTGCACACACAACTCAAATTCACAGACCACCCTGAACTCCCTCATACCGCCTGAACTCACCTTGCCTGAACTCACAGAGAAACCACGAAGCAAACAAGAACCTCTGAAACTCCCAGACTCTCAATCACTAGGCATGCAGAACCAAGACTACTCCACACCACCTTTTTTCATCCTCACAGACCTCTTCTAACTCCTTCAGCTTCTTCACTCATAGAACAACTATCAGCTTCAAACAACTACTACCTCACACACCCTAATCCTCTCAAACTCCAACAACTAACCTTCTAAACCTGCAGTAACTCCAAAATAACATGGATCCCTGCATACCAGAATCAAACACCCTGACCCTCTCCTTTCTATCTCAACGACCAAGCCACTGCACTCCTGCTACCTATTCCCCTGCTTGAACAAAGAAACACTTCACCAAAACATCCTTAACCAGAATATCCTCAACAATAAAGAATCATACAAGAGCATTTTAGGAGAAAAACAAGCTGACATACCACCAGCAAAGAGAGAAGACTCACACACTTGAAACTCTTCAGACAACCAAAGAAATCAAACACCAGACATAACAGAAATAAGCTTCAACCTATGCCTCATCCTACACCCTCACTGCCTATGATTAACCCAGAACAATGACAAGAAACCTTTAACTCTTTTTACAAACTGAAAACCCCTTTTAACTTCACACAAAATCAGAAACCACCTATAGATCAGATGGAGCTTTCTAGTTCACAAAAGAAAAACTAAACTTTAATACCTTCAAACAGTTTTCATTATAACTTAAAGAACACAAGGCCTTCTTCTCATTTTCACTTTAAGCCAACCATAATCACATCAAGTTAGGAAGATTCAAACTTTAAGACAAACAAAAGAAACTGTCTAATCCTATAGCCTGCTTCTAACCTTAATAATGCATAAAGTTCCCATATTTATCAACTTTAAGCAGCGTTAACAACAAGAGACACAATTGTCATTTCTTATACTCATACTGAAAGCAAGAACATAAAGAATGAAAGAAAGCAAAAATAAAGAGTAAGAAGGTTATTACCTTTTGCGGAGCAGTGAGCTAAGGCGAAGGATCCGAAGAAAGCGCGACTCGACTATGCGACTAGAGCGAGGTCTCGTCTTACAAAGAAACGGTACCACAAACCAAACCAACAAAACGATAGCACTAGCTCTTTTTAGAAAAATGTACACTGGGAAAAAATGATTTCTATATTTTTGTATGTGTATTCTTTCTTCTTCCTCTCTATGAACCTCTGCGGCCTAAAAACTGAAAAACAAAATGAGAGTCTTACCTTTTATGCTTGGAATGCTTTTTTTTAAAAAAAAAGTGGATCCTCATTAGGCATTGCGCCTAATGAAAAATTTTATTAATAACCAAACGAACAAAAAAATAATAAGTCTTTACATTGTGTAGAAAATTAGAACTTGCATGAAGTAAATATTGTCTAACTAGTAACCCAATAGTTACATGTCTACGCATTACATTTTCCTCAATGGAATGAGCACATAATGCTAATACCACCATTTGAGAAAAATGTTTTGCATAGACAATGCACTTTACAACTCTAGTACTAGCTAGAAAAACAATAAAGTGTATAAAATTTATAAAATTCTTCAACCAACTGTGTCTTCTCATGAAACTTGACAAGCTGCATATCTAAGAATAGGCGTCCTACCATGATTCTGAGTTGCATCGCTGCTGCTTAATCATTCCAAAATGTGCAAACAAGAAGTAAATCCATCTTATCGCCCACGACGACATAACTGTCCAAAATTCTATGATGTAGTTTTCAAAGAATCTTGAATTGAATGTCCTGTTAAATATGTACCTATGTAATTCCCTTGATGATCTAATGACTGGTGTATTGTTGTAGCTCTCAGGTACAGCATCCCTGAAGGGAAAACTACCAGCTGAATCACAATATGACTACTAAAGAGTGATGTTGGAATATGTAGGCGAACAGGTCCAAGCGCTGAATTAATAGACGTTGAAGCTGCTGCCAAGCTGCAAAGTAACCTGCTCAAATAATTCCCCCAAAATCTATGAGTTCTAGACGTGAAAAACTCCACAAAGCTGCTGCAAATAATTTCTCTCACGACCTACAAAACAGGCGCATAGAAGCTACGCCAAAGAAGAATCTCGATCCGAACTGCTAGTACAGTTCTTTCTGGAGGAAAACCTACACTCCACCAACTCTGTTGAGATAAATTAATAGCAGAAAATGTAAACATCCCATATGTCTTGTGGAACCTACAAAACAAGCACACAACGTTAGAAAAAATTTCCTTTCTGGGCTTCAATGATATCTTCTTCAACATCTTTTAAGCTTGGCAGGAAACATCTGACATTGAACCTTGTCCCAATTTAAAATTTGCTTGCCTTCACTACTGAGATCATGAAAAGAATGGAATTCCTTCAACCCAACTTCAAAGGCAACGTTTGCTAAATGGTCCGCAAGACGATTGCTTTCCCTTAATACATGAACAAATGAGAAACAACCCCTCTGCTTTAAGATAATAATTTCATCAACAATAGGAGTAATTAACCAAGAAGTTTTCCATACGCCTTCAATGATGTTCTTCAAGATAAATGAATCTGTTTCTATAATTGTCAGGAGTAAACCAACATCAACACAATAATGTATAGCATCATAGATCGCACGAGCTTCAGCCTGGATATTTGTCCCTTCCCATATCTCCTTTGCTTTTGCATAAAGTAAATCACCTTCATGATTTCTAATAGAATACCCAATTGAACTTGCGCCTGGGTTACCATGACAGGCTCCATCAGTATTACATTTAAATCAACCCAATGAGGGAAATGACCACTGCACCTTTATATACTTGAACTTAGCCGTAAAATTCTCCACATAATGCACTAGTTCAGGCCAATAAGATGGAACACCTTGCATGAAGGGAAATCGAGTTAAGGCCAACTTATATAAATTAAAGCTTACCCCATGCTGGAGATGCCTCAAAGATGTCGTGCCACCATGACTAACATGATTTCACATCTTCCATAACTCCCATACAATGAAAGCAGGCATTGCTTGACATAAAGGCCTCAACCATAGTTTAATACACAAATGCCACCACTTATGTAATACTTGCTTAAATTTCCAGTCTGTAATTGTGAAGCCCAAAGCATTAGCAAAATACAACCACAGTTTCTTTGCTATAGGACTACCAACAAAAAGATGTTCTCTAGCTTCCTCTTGTGGTTGCACACAACAGTAACATCTCGAAGGGAAATTATATCCCATTCATTTTAGCTCGTCATCAAGGGGCAATTTGAATTTCCATTCACGCCATAACATAAATGAAATCTTGAAAGGGACACCTTTAACCCAAATGTATTTAGCCTCACTAACCACTGCCCCTTTACCTCTAACATATTGCAAGGCACTACTTACTAAAAAATTTCCGCTAGAATTTAAGGTCCACCGGGCTCTATCCCTCTCCTGAGTAGGTACCGTGGAGTAACATTCTCTGCAATATGCCTAACCAAATCCTAGGACAAAGTACTTTCCAGAAGTTGCTGATCCCACGTACCATTAGAAATAAAATCTGACACCACATTCAATTCTTCACAAATGACAAAATTAAAGGGGACGACAAAGTACAATGGGCTAAGAGATGACCAATTGTCATACCAAAAATGTGCACTACCCGTCTTTGTCTGCCATAGTATTTCATGATAAAAAAGAGCTCTTGCTTTTAATATTTTTTCCATATAGGTGACCCATCCGGGACAACAGTCATATGTATCTTCTTGCAATACTTATTGGCCATAAAAGTTCCCCATAACGAAGTTTTAGTACGAAAGTTCCACCAAAGCTTAGCAAACAATGCATTAGCAACATCATGAAGCGATTTGAACCCCAATCCTATTTCCAAAAACGATTTTTCAAAGCGTGTGCCAAGATGCCCAGTGCCTTCGGGATTGGTCCTCTGAATTATTCTAATAGAAATTGGCAAACATCTTGTGAAGGTGATTAATGACATTGTTCGGAGGATTAACTGCAGATAATAAATATATTAGCATACTTTGCAAAACATGAGAGATTAATGTAGCTCGCCCTCCATAAGATAACATCTTAGCCTTTCAATATTGCAATTTATTCATCACCTTGACCAACAATTAATCATAATGAGACTTTTAGGTAAATGGAAACTTGCCCCTTGAAATTATAGTGATAGTTTCCACCCTCTGGACTACATCATGTTGCACCGTATGGTAAAGAAAAATTGAGCTCTTCTCCTTATTAGTTTTTTGCCTACTAGCTTCTTCATATGCATCAAGAACTCCCATAATAAGATGAAGTGAGGTTGAATCAGCCGAGCAAAATAAGATTGTATCATTGGCATAAGCTAAATGATTTATGGGAGGACTCCATATTGGAATGCTAAAACCCTTTAAAAATTATTTTTATGCAGCAGATTCAGGCTCCTAGACAAAATTTCAGCAGTAAGTATAAATAATATTGGAGATAAGGGATCACCTTGTTTCAAACCCCTTGAAGATTGAAAAAAGCCATGCGGTTGTCCATAAAAAAGAATGGAGTACCAATTGTTGCTCAACAGCCTACAAATCATACCAATAAAACGTTCACCAAAGCCCATTTTGCGCAAGACTTTAGTAAGAAATAGCTAGGACACACGATCATAGGCTTTCATCATGTCGAGCTTAATCACCACGTTAGCTTCTTTGGTCCTTTTCCTAATATCATCAATAATTTCCTATGCCAGAAGAACATTTTCCACAATACTTCGCCCCCTCACAAACCCTGCTTGATTTTGAGAAATAATTTTTGGAAGAAGATCTACCAATTTATTATGAATAGCTCTTGATATCACCTTATTCAAGAAATTACTAAGGCTTATAGGCCTTAGATCTAAGAAGCTGCTAATATTCTTCTTCTTAGGTAGTAACACTATGTTTGTATGAGATACAAATTTTGGTATCTCATAGCCACAAAAAAATGCACAAACAACCTTCAGCAGGTCTTCACCAATGATATCCCAACAGGTTTGGTAAAATTTACCTGAAAAACTATCAGGACCACTAGCGCTATCACCATTAAGTCCAAAAACAGCCAGCTTCACGTCTTGTAAATGAAATGATCTCGGTTAGTCGTTTCGGAAGTTAGGACTCCGATTAGCGTGCTGATAATTTTAAAATATTTGTAATGTCAATTAGGACCTGTCTGTAAAATTTGAGCTAAATCAGACCTCGTTTGGTAGGCATTGGAAGAAGGTTTCAGTTTTATTGTCGATAAATATTAAAAAGAGATTTTTGAGCTCGATTTTGGCGAACTAGCTCCGATTCGAAATCCGAAAGCGCCGTTAGGATCGTATGATTATTTGTAACTTTTGTGAATTGTTCGGCTAGTTTCCGCTAAAATGCCGAAAGTTAAATAATTTGACTTTTTCTATTTAAATTCGCATCTTGAGTTTCGGGAGTCCAATTTGAGATCCGCCTTCGCATGTTACATATATTTTGTATAAGTGGTATGCAAAAGTTGGAATTATTTCGAATATCGTAGGGTACTGTTTTAATTTTTACCGTAGCAGCGAATTTATAAAAAGAAAAAAACGAAAAAAAAGGAAAAAGAAAGAAATGAAAAGGGCTGACTATGTCGGTTACTAAGGGATCAATATGATCCCTTAGCAGATTCATTAAACGAACAGAAAGAGAGAAATAGGAACACAGCAGGTAGAAAAAAACAAAAAATGCCAGAAAATGAGAAAAGGGGTCGGAGAAAAGTAGAATTTTCACCCTGAAACATTCAGGTAACGATCCTAATATATTAGTTGAGTTTATTACATGTGTTTGAATATATTTTAACGGCAAAACTTGGAATATTAGACATCATTTTAATAAGTTCAATTAATAGTTTAAAGGGTCAAATGGACCCCGATAATAGAATTGATTATATATTCGTACTCAGTGAGTTATGGACAACATATAAATGTAATTTATTTAGGGTTTGGTTATGTAACGATAAACCCTGTATATAGGCCTGGCCTGCGTATTGCGTATGCGAATAGGGTATCAGGTTCCTAACCGGATTGCCCTAAGATGTGATGAATGCAGCCTTTAGCCTAATTTGATATATTTTTCTGCTTATTGAATAGAGTGGGATCGTTTGGCAATGAAACCAAAGGACAAGCGGTTATTGAGTGGATGTACTAACTTTGTAACAAGCTAAGTATTGATATCCATTTCTTTGGAGGCACCTGGCCTCGTGGATTTTCTACAACGTGTTCCTTACGTATGTAGCTGCCGATAGGCGTACTCATTACGCCTTATCTTTGGATTTACATTGTATACTATATGTTATGTCCTGTTATTGGTATTGCATTGAGGATCTGAGCATGGTACTTTGGCTGTGAGTTGACATACACTTCCCGGCTGTTGACGAGAGTCCTGCACCGGTGAAGGGTTATTATTGCACCATATTGCATTCATATGCATTACATTGCATCATATTGAGGGTATGAGGATTCCGCCGTCGGAGCAGGAGGATTCTGCTCCATTGCATTATATTGAGGGTAGGAGGATTCCGCCCTCGGAGCAGGAGGATTCCGCTCCATCTATTTGGCACATGTGACACCATTGCATCATACTGCATTCATCCCATTTCATTGCACCACGTGCTGACTATTGTGTGACTATCATGTTGTGTTTTGTGTATGCGGTATGTATACCATATTGTGGACATATTTCAGTTTGCCTATGTATTTCTGGCTCGTATTATGAGTTGTGGGGATCGGGTTGCACGCCGCAACGGTATAAATATATGGATAGGGTTGCACGCCGCGACAGTATGAATATATGGATCGGGTTGCACGCCGCAACAGGATGTATTTCTGATTGTTGATATGTTCGGAATACCTATATGTTCTGGCTATCTTACGTTCCTGGATTTAATGAATTTGTGATTCCATACGTGTTTCTAGTTATTATTTTGCTCTGCCTTTTCATAATTTAAATAAGAGGAATTTTGTTTATCTGTTTCTTTTCTCCCTGGCTAGCTATCCTATTCTTTGAGGTGGCTAGTCTGCCCCACTTATTGAGTCCTTTTGACTCACCCTTGTTTGTTGTTTGTTTCTTGTCAATCTATTTCATTTCGCCAGGTTCGCTCCAGGATTAAGTTCGCCACATTGTAAAAGAGCGAAGACGAGTTCAACTGTCAGGGTGAGCCAGCTTTTATTCCGGATGGCCACCAGTTTATTGGTTGTTATTTCAATTGCATTTTGCTCCCTTCAGGAGGTATTTGTCTTTTTTATACTCTTAGATGTCTAGTCTGGATAGCCCTAAACCTAGTATGTTGGGTAGTCCGCTGTAATTTCTTTTGTACAGCTTAGAGGTATCAGTATGTCGGTGGTTTCTTTTAAGTCTTGTCCTTATTTGTGAATTGTTATATTTATTTTCCTGATTTAATTGATAAGGGTTCGCCCAACGGGTCTAGGAGAGGATGTCAGGTGCCCGCACGGCCTAACCGGATTCCGGGTCATGTCAGTTGGTATCAGAGCCCAGTTTAGAGTCTATCCAGACTAAGACAGTGTCTAGTAGAGTCTCGCTGATGGGTACGTAGACGTCCGTACTTATCTATGAGAGGCTATGATGGCATTTAGGAAGTTTCACTTCCTTCATTTCTGATCGTGCGTCGATCTAGGATTAAAAAGTATTTTCGTTAATTCGTTAATTCCTTCGTGGTAATTGTGAACCCTCGTACGACAAATCAGCAAATGGTATGAGTTCAAGAGGAAGCAGTCTAGCGTGGGGATAGCACTGACAAAGCCCCGAGAGTTTTTGATCGTGCTGATGATCTAGTTCGGATGTACGAGCTTGCGATGGGCAAGGGAGCAGGGCCTTGTGGTTCCCTTGGCTCTCTACGATGCTTTTACGAGAATCTTGGAAACGCAGATACCACAACAACCTATTATTCGCTAGGCAGCTTATCAGGTTGCCACTGATGCAGATGTTCGGACTTAGAGAGTTCTCGTTCCAGTTCCAGTTCCTGATGTTGCCCCAGTAAATTACGTTCCAGAGGCAGCATGTGTTGCGCCACTAAGTATTCTGGTTGGTTAGCTAGCCCAAGTAATAGCTCGGTCCGAGTGTCCGAAGATGCTGTATTATTTTATCTGATTGAAGCTTCTGATATTCCCAAGCCATGCATCAGATAATCCCTGTGTAAGTTTTTTTAAAAAAATAAAATGATGTCAGTGTATCCTTCAGGCTCTTGATTATATCGAGCGGTATGGTGTTGATTATTCTACTTTTCAGTTTCAGGGATCCAACCTCGAATTGGTGGGCCTCTCTCTCTTATTAGCTAACTTGGTTCAATTTTTCTTCTAGACTCGTGGAAAAGTTCCTTTCGAGTAGCGAACGAGATGAAAAGTGTTGCCAGCTCAAGTAGATTGGACAGGGTAGCCTGTCGGTTAGCCTGTTGGTTTTAGAATATGAGATTGAATTCTATAGAATGGCTGAGTATGCATTAGAACAAGTCCATAAGCCTTTCGAGAGATTCAAAGATTTATTGGTGACCTTTCCCCTTCCTTAAGATCCCAGATGGCTCGAAAAATTGAGGTTGGGACTTCATTTGATGTCGTTGTTGATATTGCTCAAAGGTATTATGCATACCATAAGTTAGAGGGGGAAGAGTTAGAGTGGGAGAGCAAGAAATTCCGTGGCCCTGGTGGGCAACCATGGTACCTCATTTGGAAGTAAAAGTTCTGATTATTTTGAGAGGTCACCTTCCAGGTTATCTCAGCGTGTGTCACGTGATTTTTAGAGTGCGCCAGTAGTTCGTCAATATCAGACCCAGTTTTTCTCTTTGTAGCTATCAACAATCTGTCCAGCTTCCATTTTCACTGAGAAGGTATTATCATTGTCGCGAGCATGTCATCTTTGGTGGAGTTCTCCCTTACTCCGGCAAGTAGGCAGTCGTCCTTTCTCTTGTCATCAGGCACTTGCACAGTCGCAGGCGATTTCATTTAGATCTCAATCAGCCGGAGAAATGCCACCATCCAGTAGAGGTTGAGAACATAGTGGAAGTGGTGCTTCAGAAGGTGATTATCAGGGTAGTGGCTCAGCTCACCTGCAGAGGCAGATCTATGAACTGCTAGTCTGGCAGGATGCTGAGGCATCCGATGTAGTAGACCCAAGTATTTCTTCTTCCCTTAAATATGAGTAAGATTTGATTCTTCCGGTCGATCTAGAGATGGGGTGTCCTATCATATTTCCATGGTTTCTTTTGATGTCATTTCTATTAAGAATTGGTTGCGGTAGAGGGTGAGCTTCTGATATGATTTATTCGTTGCATTTACGATGACCTTACTAGATTATCTGGTTTAAATGCGAGAGATTTGACAGTGAGTGTCGCTATTGCCTGCTTGGTATCCTGTTGTGCCACCTTCTCTTATTATATCAAATCATTTTACCTCTCTTCTCGGAATTTCGTGTTGGTTGGATGATGGGATTCTAGTTCATCACCATCAGAGAGTGTCATTGTTTCTTCCAGTGTAAAGTGCTTAGTAAGTAATATTTGATCTACGTATCTCCTCTTGGTTCAAGATGCTAGTATAGTCACATTGTCCCATGAGCTTATCTGGGTTATAAAAAGGGTTTCTGGTAAATTATAAGAGTTTCCTTCTTATTGGAAGGTTAAATTGATATGGGTGTTGCTCCATAGAGCTCATTTAATGTCTATTTCTTCAATTTCGATTCTTTGGTTAGCCTGACTCGGAAGTAGTCTAGCTCTGGTAGCCAAGCAAATAAGAAGAAAAGTTTCATAAAGCTCTAATTATTTCTATCCTTAGTCTGTTGCCATCTTTTCTTTGTTCGGAATTGGTGAGCTTAGGCGCTCAGTAACCTATTGTGATGTTCCCTGCGTGGAGCCAGAGTACGTGCCAAGGTAGCCGAGTAAGCACATTGTCGTTTTCAAGGCTACTAAGGGTAATGAGAGGCATCATTTGACCTTTGATTTGATCCATCAGGCGGTGGTGCTTATAGAAAATGTATGGAGTCCTGAGTCGAGAGTTGCAGCTGTTTGGCAACTCGAAAGGGTAATTTGGTAGCTCAGGTCGGAGCCACATTCTGTTTTACCTAAGTCTTTCTTAATCCAGCAGACTGTGCGGGGATGGTTATTCCTATTCAAATAGCTGCATGAGTTTGTGCTTTAAGTGGAGGAGTCTTCCTCCAAATACTGAATGGTAATACTAAATCTCTAAGGCGTTGATACTACTTTTGTCACGACCCAACCTAAGGCCACGACAGAAACCTACAATGAGTGTCGATCATTGCTAAACCACTAATAATCTATTAATGTTTGAGATAAGCTGGCAACCTGATCATATATACGTACCTATCTGCTGAAAGTATACAGTCTGGAAAGATGATACGACTTTAACTTGCTGGCAATTAGAACACTGAGCCACAAATTCTGCTATGTTACACTTCATTCCGTCCCACCAATAAATCTGCTTAAGATCATGGTACATCTTTGTCGAACCTGGATGGACAGTGTATTCGGAATAATGTGCCTCTATCATAATCTGTCCACGTAAATCTCCAACATCAGGGATACAAAGTCTATCTTTATACATGAGAACACTGTCAGTAGTAACCATGTGTGGTGACTCCGGTTTTCTTCTGGCTATCTATCTGTATTCAACTAGAACTGGATCCTCATACTGATGTTGTTTTACTTCATGGAAATTTAGAGTTAAAGGTCTAGTGCAGCTTGTCGTCCATCCATCATTGGCATATCTCTTTCACACCTCAACTCTTTGAGAAGTTACTTTAGGGTTATAAGTGCACATGTAATCAACTTTGTTGCTGGTATTCTGCTTCAGCTCATGATCCAACTACATGTCTCTTTTATTTTCACTTTCTCAAGTCATAATTTTTCTAATTCAAAGACAATACCCTGAAGTAGATGTTCAGTCTGAAGATCATTTCCGGTCTGCATCATACTGTCCAGTAGTATTTGCATGATCCTTATCCTTATATGATAGACCCTGTTCAGATGAACCTTTGACAGACATTAGGATATGAGTAACTACATTCCCACAAGGAGCTTGCGGGACAACACTAACACCAACTGAGATGTTGAATAGTGCGTTCGTAAAAATGATACAGCTTGCATCAAATCTTCTATAGTGTGTAATGACAAGGTACTTCAAAAAGCACCCCTATTGCATCAAGCGTGAGCTAATTCTTAGTTCCATCGACCCGTTCTATATCGAAAGGTATATCGAAAAGGTGAGTATCGGCTGAATCATGTTAATCCATTCAAAGTTCCGTGTATCTTTGCTTCGAAAATGTAGAACTCTCTTCTCGTGATCGAGGAAGGATCAGCTTAGTCAGAATAAGTTGTGCAATGGTATTATCATATTATCCAGATATATTTTATTCCAAAAGTACGATATCCGTGTTATGATTCTGATCCTGTAATAAGAAGATAATGCCCGTGAAGTAGTTTATGAAGGTCGTGCAAGTTCTCTTGCTATCAGTGCGAATTTTTCTTTAGACTTAGGCTCGTTCGAGGACGAACGAGAGTTTAAGTGGAGGTGAATGAAACGACCTCGGTTAGTCGTTTCGGAAGTTAGGACTCCGATTAGCATGCCGATAATTTTAAAATATTTGTAATATCCATTAGGACCTGTCTGTAAAATTTGAGCTAAATCAGACCTCGTTTGGTAGGCATCGAAAGAAGGTTTCAGTTTTATTGTCGATAAATATTAAAAAGAGATTTTCGAGCTCGATTTTGGCGAACGAGCTCCGATTCGAAATCCGAAAGCGCCGTTAGGATCGTATGATTATTTGTAACTTTTGTGAATTGTTCGGCTAGTTTCCGCTAAAATGCCGAAAGTTAAATAATTTGACTTTTTCTATTTAAATTCGCATCTTGAGTTTCGGGAGTCCAATTTGAGATCCGCCTTCGCATGTTACATATATTTTGTATAAATGGTATGCAAAAGTTGGAATTATTTCGAATATCGTAGGGTACCGTTTTAATTTTTACCGTAGCAGCGAATTTATAAAAAGAAAAAAACGAAAAAAAAAAAGAAATAGAAAGAAATGAAAAGGGCTGGCTATGTCGGTTACTAAGGGATCAATATGATCCCTTAGCAGATTCATTAAACGAACAGAAAGAGAGAAATAGGAACACAGCAGGTAGAAAAAAACGAAAAATGCCAGAAAATGAGAAAAGGGGTCGGAGAAAAGTAGGATTTTCACCCTGAAACATTCAGGTAATGATCCTAATATATTATTTGAGTTTATTACGTGTGTTTGAATATATTTTAACGGTAAAACTTGGAATATTAGACATCGTTTTAATAAGTTCAATTAATAGTTTAAAGGGTCAAATGGACCCCGATAATGGAATTGATTATATATTCGTACTCAGTGAGTTATGGGCAACATATAAATGTAATTTATTTAGGGTTTGGTTATGTAACCATAAACCCTGTATATAGGCCTGGCCTGCGTATTGCGTATGCGAATAGGGTATCAGGTTCCTAACCGGATTGCCCTAAGATATGAGGAATGAAGCCTTTAGCCTAATTTGATATATTTTTCTGCTTATTGAATAGAGTGGGATCGTTTGGCAATGAAACCAAAGGACAAGCGGTTATTGACTGGATGTACTAACTTTGTAACAAGGTAAGTGTTTATATCCATTTCTTTGGAGGTACCTGGCCTCGTGGATTTTCTACAACGTGTTCCTTACGTATGTAGCTGCCGATAGGCGTACTCATTACGCCTTATCTTTGGATTTACATTGTATACTATATGTTATGTCCTGTTATTGGTATTGCATTGAGGATCTGAGCATGGTACTTGGCTGTGAGTTGACATACACTTCCCGGCTGTCGACGAGAGTCCCGCGCCGGTGAAGGGTTATTATTGCATCATAATGCATTCATATGCATTACATTGCATCATATTGAGGGTAGGAGGATTCCGCCCTCGGAGCAGGAGGATTCCGCTCCATTGCATCATATTGATGGTAGGAGGATTCCGCCCTCGGAGCAGGAGGATTCCACTCCATTGCATCATATTGAGGGTAGGAGGATTCCGCCCTCGGAGCAGGAGGATTCCGCTCCATCTATTTGGCACATGTGACACCATTGCATCATACTGCATTCATCCCATTTAATTGCACCGCGTGTTGACTATTGTGTGACTATCATGCTGTGTTTTGTGTATGCGGTATGTATACCATATTGTGGACATATTTTAGTTTGCCTATGTATTTCTGGCTCGTATTCTGAGTTGAGGGGATCGGGTTGCACGCCGCAACGGTATAATATGGATTGGGTTGCACGCCGCAACGGTATAAATATATGGATAGGGTTGCATGCCGCGACAGTATGAATATATGGATCGGGTTGCACGCCGCAACAGGATGTATTTCTGATTGTTGATATGTTCGGGATACCTATATTTTCTGGCTATCTTACGTTCTTGGATTTAATGAATTTGTGATTCCATACGTGTTTCTAGTTATTATTTGGCTCTGCCTTTTCATAATTTAAATAAGAGGAATTTGGTTTATCTGTTTCTTTTCTCCCTGTCTAGCTATCCTATTCTTTGAGGTGGCTAGTCTGCCCCACTTATTGAGTCCTTTTGACTCACCCTTGTTTGTTGTTTGTTTCTTGTCTATCTATTTCGTTTCGGCAGGTTCGCTCCAGGATTGAGTTCGCGACGTTGTGAAGGAGCGAAGACGACTTCAACTGTCAGGGTGAGCCAGCTTTTATTCTGGATGGCCACCAGTTTATTGGTTGTTATTTCAGTTGCATTTTGCTCCCTTCAGGAGGTATTTTTCTTCTTTTGTACTCTTAGATGCCTAGTCTGGATAGCCCTAAACCTAGTATGTTGGGTAGTCAGCTGTAATTTCTTTTGTACAGCTTAGAGGTATCAGTATGTCGGTGATTTCTTTTAAGTCTTGTCCTTATTTGTGAATTGTTATATTTATTTTCCTGATTTAATTGATAAGGGTTCGTCCGACGGGTCTAGGGGAGGATGTCGGGTGCCCGCACGGCCTAACCGGATTCCGGGTCTTGTCAGTAAAGTAGGCAGCTCCTCAATATGAAAGTTATTTTCTTCTATCACCAAATTTGGAACATGAAGCAAGAGATCAAAATTGGATGGTGGCTGATCCATGGTAAATTGATTAGTGTAAAACCACACCGCTGCATTAGCCATCGCCTCATCAGAATTAATCCAAGCACCCCACTTATTTTGAATTCTATGTATTTTAAGCTTCCTTCTTCTACCTTGAACATGCGCTTGAAAAAAAATGGTATTACGATCACCATCTTGAAACCATTGCAAACCCGATTTTTGACGCAAAAAATCTTCCTCCAAGTGAAGAACTTTTCTTAATTCTGCTTCAGCTTTTTTGAGTTGCTCTCTATGGAAAGCATTTGGGGCTCCTCCAATTTCAACTCATGTGCTTTGATAATATCTTCTAACGTGGCAATTCGTTGAAAAATATTACCAAAAGCATTACCACTGCTACGTAGGATGAATTAGATGGTTGAGAGAGGGGTTGGACAACCCTAGTAGGGGGTTGTCCAGTGGCCTGAACAACCATGTAAGAGCTTCACAAAAGTTACGTAAAAAATCTTCTCAAAGCCACCAGAGTAGGATTTTAGAGCCAATATTTTTTAGAATACCTTTGAGGATTATACTTGGAATACTATGGTTTTGGATTGTGGTTTTAAAATTTAAAATCCAACCCCAAAATAGACCATTCAACCTTGGAATAAGGGTGAGAATTGTCTATTCAAATGAAAATATTACAATTCTTAACCTTATCCCAAAGGAAAATATCTGTTGGGAATGGAATCGACGATTTGAATTCAATTCGGGTACAAGGGGTATGTTTTGGACGTTGGATATGCATTCCTACACATCTACGTACGAAGAAGAAGACAAAATTGATGAAATTGTTGTTTGATTCACGTTTGTATGTGTATTGGAGGAGAAATGGGGTCTAGGGCTCCACGGGTTGAGGGATTGGATTTTCTGAATTTGGGGTTTCTGATGTGAATTGGGATTTTTATTGGTTTATAAAGGGTTTGCGTGAGTAGGTTGGTCCGGGGGTTATGTCTTTCAAATTTAGCCTTTTTTCTTAAAATTTCTTGTTTCACTTTTATATTTAAAATTGACATAATTAGACATCGATTAAAATATTTTAGGACAAAATTGGGTGTAAACAGCTGCCACTTCTTTACCCAAAAAGGTTGAAAGAGTTTTCAGGGTAAAGAAGTTGACGTGAAACCTAATTTAGTCACGATAAAGCCAAAGACTTTTGATTCCAAGAACCAAAAGACAAGGCTTATGGGCATGGCCGAACTCCGATCTCTGAGTTGCCAACATATCTTTGGCTAAACAAGAATCTGGCCATATATAGTTCGCAGTGATTCGGGATATGAAAACGAGATAATAAGGACCATCTTGTCTTTATTCTCGAACCTCAGACTGGGTTATGACCTAAGTTAGAATTATTTGGGTGACATAAAATAGGCTGACACAAAAAAGCTGACACAAAAGGGTTGACACAAGACAGACCTCTAGGGTTGACAACTTGTTCGAGTGTGATTCTTCAGATCCTCGTTGATGAGTCTAGCTCATATCAACAATTTTCCCAGTTCACTACTAAGAAAAAGTTCCACGTTATGCTCCAAATGCAGCTGCAGTCCTACTAAAATTTTGTGTAAAATTTCGGCAAACAGTAAGCGAGCAACTGCTAAAAAAACTTAATAAATGAAGTAATAAATGAATAATGATTATAAAACTTGCAGATGCTGGTTGCAATATCAATGATAAACTTGTTTCCAATCAACTGGTAAAGAAATCCGGCTTTGTGTGGCAAGATGACTTCGGGGCCGTTGGTAGACTGAGAATAAAGTAAATGAAAGCTTCAATTAATAGGACATAAAGTAAACTTAAATAAAATAGAATATAAGAATAAAATACCGCCTTTTCGGCAATGACTCATGATTTAGCAAAGAGCGATAATTGATGGGATCATCAAGCGGACCCAAATCAAATGGCATACTATTTGGGCATAACGCAAAGACGATTTGAATTTGATGAATAACGTCTTCGCTTGTCCGCGATAGACTTCATACTAAGGCCTTCAATTGTCTACGGTAGGCTTCATAACAACAGCGCCTTCGATTGTTTATGATAGGCTTTATAATAAGGCCTCTAATTGTCTATGGTAAGCTCCATGATAATGACGTCTTCGCCTGTTCATGATAGATTGCATAATAAGGTCTCTAATTGTTTATGGTAGGCTCCATGATAATGACATCTTCTCCTGTTCATGATAGACTTCATAATAAGGCCTCCAATTGTTTATGGTAGGTCCATGATAATGACGTCTTCGCCTTTTTACAATAGACTTCATAATAAGGCCTCTGATTGTTTACATAAGACTTCAATAATAAACCTTCGATTGTATACGATAGGCTTCAATAATAAGGCGCTTGATTGTCTACGATAGGCTTCAATGACAATGCTTTTTATTGTCTATGATAGACTTTATAAAAGGACGCCTCCGATTGTTTATGATAGACTTTATAAAATAATATCTCCGATTGTCTACGGCAGACTCTAAAATAACGTCTCCGGTTGTATACGATAGACTTCATAAATAAACGTCTCCGATTTTATGCGGTAGACTTCATAATGTCTTCAATTGTATACGATAGACTTGGTAACAAAGCCATCATAATAAAACCGTTGAGATAATGCAACCAATTGTATACGATAATTTTGATATAAAAAGGCCATTGGAATAAAACCACCAATTGTATATGATTGATCCAATATAAGAAAGCCATTGTAATAATTTTACTGATTGTGAACGATGATTCCAAAATTGAAAACCATTGTAATAATACCATTGATTGTATACGATGATTCCCATATACAAAGCCATTAGAATAATACTACCAATTATTTACGGTAGATCCAAAATAGAAAACTATTAGAATAATACTACCAATTGTGTACGATATATCCAAAATAGAAAGCCATTGGAACAATACAACTGATTGTGTGCGACGATTCCACTATTGAAAACTATTGGAATAATACCACTGATTGTATATGATGATTCTAAAATTGAAAGCCATTGGAATAATATCACCGATTGTATACGATAATTCCCATATAGAAAGCATTGGAATAATACTACCGATTATGTACGATAGATCCAAAGTAGAAAGCCCTTGAAATAATACCATCGGTTGTGTACGATGGATCCGATATGAAAGCTATTGAAATAATACTATCGATTGTGTACGATGGATCCAATATAAAAAGCCATTGGAATAATACCACCGAGTGTATATGATTGATCCAATATAAGAAGGCCATTGAAACAATACTACTGATTGTGTACGATAGATCCAATATAGGAACCTTTGAAATAATGCCATCGATTGTGTATGATGGATCCAATGTAAAAAGGCATGGAATAATACCACGATTGTTATACGATGGATCCAATATAAGAAGCCATTAGAATAATACCACCGATTGTGTACGATGGATCCAATATAAAAAGTCATTGTCTTCAATAATAACATCCTTGATGGTCTGCGGTACCAATAATACTTCAACAAATTGTCTATGACAAGTTTTGGCAACAATCTTGCCAAATATCACCAGTTGTCTGCGATAAATAACGACAATAAAATGATGTCTTCGGTTGTCACCAATAGACATGATGTTGATATTTGTGAAATAAATAGTAGAATTGCCTGCAAAATAAAGTTTCCATTAGATTCATATAAACAGGAAAATGTGAAAGATAACGGAAATATTAGGTGAGAATTTAAGTCATTCGGCTTATATTTGGTGAAGCTACAAAGAGTTGAGTGTTTTCCTTGAGCTAAACTGGAGTTAATACTTAATTCCTGCAAAGTTTAAAGTAAAGTTGTCAATAAAGCAATAAAGTGCTGATTAAGCAAGGCAGAAATAGTATAGAGAAATAAAATCATTTTGCGTATGCGATGAGTCAGATAATGCCTCCAATCTCGGTTAGTTATCTTGGCAATATTGTCCAATGTATATGTCAAATAATCTCCGAGGAATTGATTGTTGCTAGTTTTCTCATATTGCAACTTTAAGAATTCCTGTGCTCAAAGAAAAGTTGTTAGTTTGGGAGGGGGTGTTTGATTTGTGCTGACTGAAGTCTTGATCTTGCTGCTCCTGTTGCTTCCTCGTCTTCCTTGAACTTCGATTTGTGAATCATGTTCAGAAACTTGGCTCATGAACTTAAATAACATAAAAGTTTTAAGAATAGAGGCAGAGTAAAATAGTTTGATAAGTAAAGCAAGCATGCAAATATTTCATGAAAATTAAGATGCATTTTTAAAATTTATGCCTTGACTTAAATTTGTAACATATCTTAAAACAAACTGAACATCATTTGTCTTAGACTTTCCACTGATGCCACACCAACTTTGTCACGAATAAACTCATTCCTAATCTTATCCAACCTAGTATGCCAACACATCCATCTAAGCATCCTCATCTCTACCAAGCTTATCTTCTAGATGTGTGTGTTCTTGACTGGCCAACACTCTGCCCCATACAATATAGCTGGTCTCCTGACTACTCTATAGAATTTGCCTTTGAGCTTAGGTCGCACTCTCTTATCATATAGAACACCAGAAGTGGGCCTCCACTTCATCTAACCTACTTCTATACGGTGTGTGACATCATCATCAATCTCTCATTTACCTTGGAGGATTGAGTGAAGATATTTGAAGCTTTCTTTCTTGGGAATGACTTGAAAATCAAGCCACCCTTCTGCATCTGACTCATGAGGTTCATCATGAAACTTGATTCCATGTACTCTGTTTTCGTCATGCTTAGACCGAAGCCTTTAGACTCCCGATTCTGTCTCCACACCTCCAGCTTCTCATTGACACCGTCCTGTGTCTTATCCACCAAAACTATATCATATGCAAATTACATACACCACGACACTTCTCTTTGGATGTTCTATGTGAATTCATCCATCACTAGAGCAAATAAGAACAGGCTAAGCGCAGACCCTTGATGTAAACCCATCTGTATCGAGAAGTGATCTGAGTCTCCTCCTATCTTCCTTACCCGCATCTTGGTGCCATCGTACATGTCCTTAATTTCTCTAATATAATCCACAGGAACACCTTTAGCCTCCAAACATTACCTCCCGGGGACTTTGTCGTAGGCCTTCTCTAGGTCAATGAACACCATATATAAGTCCTTTTTCTTGTCCCTATATTGTCCCACCAGCCTCCTTAAAAGATGGATGACCTCAGTAGTCGATCGACCATGCATGAATTCGTGCTATCTCATTTTGGAGAGCTAAGCAAATTTTCTTCATAACATATTTCTTCTTTTCTTTTTTATGCCTAGCGAGTATTGTAGAGCCAAAGGAACCTTTCCCAATCTTCTCCAAAATCACATGTTCTTCCATCTTATGATACATAGGACCATCTTTTCTTTATCAAACTAATTTCAATCTAGATATAAGCTATAAAAGGAATAACCTGCTCTCCTTCCTACCAAGCAAGTCCGGCAGGTTTTGGCTAAATCCACCTTGTTCATAAGATAATCAATTGTAAGTCTATACCCCTCCATTCCCCATGGGTAATTTCAGAAAAAACTACAGATCATCAACCATCTTGATCCCTTACTTGTTAATATTCTAAGACTTATCCCTAGCCAACAAGATGGTATTAAGAAACCATATCAAACAAATCTTTAACATTTCCTCCTCATTGAATCTTTTTAGCTTCACAAATTTCAGATGCCTATCCCTCCAACCACCTTAATATTTTTACAAACTTTCTTTAATAACTCTTCTCCATTCTTCATAACCTCCTTCTTTTGTGCATCACGTGGCTTAGATCCATTATTAGTCTAGTTAAAAGAAGAAACTCATTCAAGCCAAAGCGAAATAGCTTTTTAACAATAAAAAACCACGTCTCATTCTATTTTTTGGACTCTTTATTTCTCTACAAAAGGATGGCGTGGACAATTTTCCTATTAAAACTCCAATTGCTCGATAGGTTCAAGAGATGACAAAAAAATACTTTTCTTAAACATATTTTGTAACTTTAGCTCTTTCAAGAAATTCTTGGAAATCATAAAACATGTTTATATTTGATCACACTGAGATCTTTGTAGGATACCAATCATATTCATCTTCACAAGTCCTAAAATCATACATTCGTACGCCGATTTCACGGACGCATAGAGGAATCGAAGGTAGATCTATTAGATGTACATCGTCCTCCACTTCTTCATGAATATCCCAGTATCGCCTTCATCTCCTTCAACATTCTCTTCTTTAACATTGTCTTCTTCAGCTTCTTGTTCTTCATTTTCTGCTTAGTCGCCTTTGCCTGATTCTTCTACTTGTTGTACTTCACCATCTCGATCAATTTAATATTCTTGGCCAATTTTAGATAATTCATAAGTATCAATCTGATCAAAAGTATCTAGAAATACTATATGAGAACTTTATGCAACTTCTTGAACTAAATTTTTTTGTCGGCTACTTTATCTACAATATCAGCTTGACCTCCAATATCAACCTCTAGGATTTTCATTCTTCATTTTTTTGTTGGAATCGCTTGACACACCCGAAGCCTCTTGCGAATTTCGTATGGACCAACGATGCGAACTATATTTTACTGCTATTCTTATTTTTGGTATGTCAACAAATTCTACATACAAGACAAAACATAAAGCAATTTGTTCAGTCAATTGAGAATAACACCAAAAATACCTAATTCCTCTATAATCCATCTCTAATAGACGACATATGTTGATGCAATAGAACAAACCATCCCAACTAAATAAAAGCTACCCAAAAGCTTTCAAAACCATCATTAATGTTAACGAAAAGAGCTTTGAGTTCAAAAATCAAGGAAAATAACAATGTTTTAAAAAACTAGGATTAGGATGTACCTTCTTAAGTTATTCTTGGGCTCTGATAGAAGCAAAATCAGGATTGTAGTCCCAATGGAAGTTGAGGACTTTCAAATTTATAGTTATAACTGTTTAACCTAGATCCGATTTTAGGCCAATTAATAATTAAATTTATATTTGTGGAGTTACGATCAATAGTTTAGATTAAGAGTTTAGCCGATTTGAATATAGGATTGCATTAATTGTAAGATTACGAATATATGCTCGATTCTTGACGGATATGCTATGATAATTAATCGATAATACGGAAATAACGCGAAATAATCAAAGATAAATAAGATCAAAGCATAAATTAAATAAGTAGAAGGAACCGTATTAGATCGCTTGATCTCGGTGAGGATCCTTCGATATCGACTATACTTGCAGACTTGAGAACAAAGTAGGCAATAATGTAAATGATGAATAGTAGAGAGCGAGAGTCGAGAGTATTTTATTGATATTGTAAATAGATCAGAGAATGTCTGTTACAATGATTCGAAATCAAATGCTATATATAGATTTACTAGGCATCCGTTGGGTTTGTAACCGCTGGGTATGTATCCGTTGGATACGTAACCACTGGGTGTGTAACCGCTGGGTAGCCGTTACTCTTGCAACCATTTATTGAGCAGTTGCGTTATGGATGGGTAACTGTTCATTTAAATAGCACTGATTCGGGGAGGCGTTACGTAACTGCCTTGGGCTGTCCATGGTAACCGCCAAGCTAGTCATCTGCCCGTTAGATGTCTGTCCGGGGAAACCTCTGCCCGTGCCACGTGGCAGACACGTGTCACCTTTTTAAGTGACGATGGTTTTTATCCAATACAGATAGTCCCCGCACTTCTCGAGCAGAGTTTCTGCTCGAGGAGTTTCTGCAAAGTCCAACCTTCATCTGCAACATGACGAACCTCAGTGACGTGCGCACTTCATCAACAACATGACAAGTTTCAGTGACGTGCGCATTAAATGCACGATGTAAAAAGTAACTGTGACAGGCACGTCTGCACGTCCACCGTCAGCTTCAAAGTGACTACTGCGCGTCCCAAGGGTAAAAGTAATTATTTTAACCGCCTCAGTCACGTGCACACGTCCGTTGTCAGTTGCGAGGTGACCGCTGCACTTCAGGGCAATGATGCTGCTTCGAAACTCGGCGAAACCTACTTCCTCTTTTGACGGTTGGATCTGATCGTGGTCTCTTTGATGACTTCCACGTGTCCTGCGGGAACTTGATGGGCCGGATCCGTTTACGCCTATAAATGGGGTTTTGCTGAATTTTAACCCTTTTGTTTGCTTTCATTCTACAACACCCAAGTCTTGAAAAACCCTTTGAATTCTCTCCAATCTTTCTTCTAACCTTTGATTCTTCTTCAATTATGTCTCCAAAAGCTAAGAAAAATTTGAATATGGACGCTGCCTCCGGTAGTTCTTCCGCGGCTACCCCCACTGCTTCGGAGATTATCCCTAAGAACTGGGGTGAATTGGAGAAGGACTGTAACGTCAAGGCCTTCAATAACTATGGAGATGTACGCGCATGGCCAGCATACAGATTTAAATCTGGGATCTCGTCGGAGATGATCCCACGAGTTAGAGCAGTCTGCGGCTGGGATGCGAGTGTTCACGTTTTGCCGGTGTCCGAAAATGAGAACATTACCTCCCATAGGGCAAGGTGGACGGCCATGTCCACCTACCCATTCACAGTTGGTTGCACGTTACCCCTACATCCTGTGCTCGACAGGCTATGTAAGGAGTATTTTCTCTGCCCGGGGCAACTGAGCCCCAGCATGTATAGAATGATAACACTCATGGACAGGTTTGCTGAGGAAACCGGTCAAAATTTTGAATACGAGCATTTTATTTCTTTGTACAACATACAAATTTTTAAGGATGGTTTTGTCAACGCCAGAATGCGTGGGAGCAAGGGCTTGATACGCAGTTCTGAGGACACCAATGACCGGGGTTGGTTGCACCAGTACATATTTGTGCGCACCCAGGCATTGTCCCTTAACTCCAAGGCTCCCCTTTCCGAGATCTGGAATAAACGGCGTAAGTCCCCGAGTTTCTCTTTGGAATTTTCATATTTTCTCCTTTTCGAGTATTCATTCCTTTGACTCTGCCTTACAGCTGCCAAGCTGCCCTACGATGAGCTTATATCGGTTGATGAGCTGACAGCATGGGTCGAGGCTATTATGAAGAAGTTCCCTGCTGAGCAGAGGGAATGGTCGTACTTTTCCACGCCAAAGAGTCTGACCGCAAAGACTCACAGTGAGAACACTTCGCTGTCACAACTATTTTCTCTCTTCGTGGTTTTGCTGTATCTAACCGTTCCGCCCTTTTGCAGGTCTAGGCACACAAGGAGACTTCTTCCCTGCCCCTTCCCCTCAAGCTTTGCCGCCAGGCCCTGCTCTTGACCCTGAGGATGAGGTCGCAGCCATAAGGGTCGCAGTGGAGGCAATGCGCGGGAGGGAAGGTGGCGAGGAGCTACTGCCTGGCGGCATTAGCTCTCTGAAGAGGAAGAAGAAGAGCCAAGATGAGGGTGGAGCACGGAAGAAAGCTGCTCGTAAGACTTTCGTTGCTGCTGGGCAGACCTCTGCTGTTGGAGGTGAGACCCCGCTTGATGCTAGTGTGCCTGAGCCTGAGGAAAAGCGTGTCAAGTCCTCTACTGAAGTCCCCGAGTCTTCACGGGGAGAGGGCTCTGACAAGGAAGTGATCGACATTTCAGATACTGAAACTGTCGCAGACCTTATGAGAAAGCCTTTTCTTCGAAGTGACAAGAGGAAGGCCGAGGAGGAGTCTGCCTGTACTTCGGAAGGGAGTCCCCGAGTTGGTGACGGGGTAAAGGCGGGCGCTTCCCGTGCAGACAAGGGTAAGGGAAAGGTTGGTGAAGAAGAAGAAGGAGGAGAAGAGATCCTTCAAGAGGGTGGCCAGAGTCCCCGTGTTTTTTACTTCGAGGACTTGGAGAATGTGGCCGCTGAGGGGGAGGTGCCTGTCTGTTTACTTGAATGCGACACAAGAGATCCTAGAGTAGAGAATGTTCTGAGATGTCGAAGACAAGGCTCACTCGGCGGACCATCATCAGCGGTCTGACTGGAGCAAGGGACATTCGGGGCGTGCGCTACAAATTTTGCCCAAACTTTCCCTTTGAGCAGGCTAGGGAGCCTAAGTACTGCGAGAGGGAATGCACTATGAAGCTGGCCCCCAATGTCGACTTCGTAACCAGGTCGGGCGGCTTAGCCAAGGCAGTTTCATCGCTCATTGGTCCCCGTGAAGAATGGACAATGAGGGAAATGAGCGATGAGGATCTGGCTATTGCCATCGCTGCTGATTCCGCCCGGGTAAATGCTTCTTTATCATTTTTCAAGTCGGAAGTAATTGTGAATTCACACTTCTAACCTTATCTCTTTTGTCTGTTTCAATCAAGCCTGATGGTCGCCGAGTTGATGTTCAGCTCCAGGATCAACAACCCTGATCAGGTACTCGAACTGAAAAAAGAGCTGCTAAGGACTCTGAGGGAGAATGAGGGTCTGGCAGAGAGGTGTGGTTTCCTCGGGGGTGAAGCTAACCGATTGGCTGAGACCAACAACAAACAATTTGAACAGATTAGCAAGCTCACCAAGGAAAAGGACCTTCTTTCTGAGGAGAAACAAGGGTTCGCACAATCTGTTCGGGACCTGGAGGCTCTGCTTGAAGAACGCAACTCTTTGTTGAACAAGGCACTCGATGAGCGTGGATCTTTAGAGATGGACCTGCGAAAAGCTAAGGAGGAATCCGTTAGTGCTCGAGCTAAGCTCCAAGCTGCCAGGGACCATGTTGCCCAGTCCATGAGTGTTCAAGACGCGTTATCCAAGGATTTGGACAAATTACGCGATCAGTTTGAGATCAAGGCGAAGCTTACTGCACTCGAGACCAGGCGAACATTGCTAGAGCAGGTCCACGCAGGCCAGATCAACGTCGAGGAAGCGATGCTGAAAAAAAAGTGCGCCGTTCGCGAAGTGAGGCAAGTGTTGAATCTATCTCCTGAAGAGTCTGACGAAGATGAAGAAGAAGATGGCGATGAGAGCTCGGGTGACGATGACGGAGCCGATGGAGATGGTGCATCGGGTTCTGGTCGTAGTCCCCAAAGTTAATGCCCCCCCCCCCCCAATTGATCGAGTTTGTAGGTTTGTATATCTGGCGAGAGTCGGATGATTGGTTGTGGATAGAGGTCTCTTCGGGACTTTCTGTTCCTTGTTTGGCCGGTTTTATTGGCCTTGTATCACTCAACAAAGCTTCTTTCAGCCATTTTTGGCATTTCTATTGTTTTGTCAAGACCATGTATATATTTTCAGACCTTTTAATTTAATGACTGTATATAGCTTGAATCTTTGATCTTGGTAATTACGTTTGGATGCATTGTGGCCTTTGTGCCTTTTGTTTAAGCGCTTTTAAAAGTTTGAACTTTGCTAAGTTCTGGTCTTTTAAAAGGCTGTTCGTATGCTTTAACTTAGCCTTTCTCAAGGAAGAGGTCATAAGTTGGGAATGATCTGTGCAGATGTTTTACTCTGACTGAGTCGTGGTCAATAGGTTCTGGCCGAATCGTTGGCCTTGCGAACAACTTTGCTTATCGTTTTGATAGTTGAAAGTCGTCGCAGAAACTTTGTAGTTGTGAACTCTGGCGGAGTCGCTGACCTTGTGAACGACTTCTCTTATTTTTGTGGAAGCTTGTTGTTATAAAAAGTTTTAAAATTTTAAAACTCGCCTTTTTACAAGGTCTTTTTGCCTTTATGAAGGTCTTATCTGGCCTACAGGGGCCTCTCACCACCCTCCTTGTTTTTATGTTGAAACACGGGAAGTTGTAACATAAAAAGAGTTAAGGCTGGTCGTAGATAAAAGAACACATATAACCAAACGAGGAGTGTGTCCGTTGAGGAATTCGAACCCACAGCCGCGAAGTTGAAGAACTTCGAGCTCTACCAGTTGAGCTAAACAGATTTGGCCTTGTTTAGGCCGTTAATACCATTTAGGAGAAATATAATAAAAGTAAGAATGCCATAAAAGTAAAAGGTAGGAATAGAATAACTGACCGTTTTACCACTCAAAAGTGATACCTTTTGAGGTGAATCACGTTACAACTGTTTGGGATGATTGAGCCATCTGGTCGTGCCAAACGGTAAGATCCCTTGCCGACTGATGCGACTACCTTGTAGGGGCCTTCCCAATTAGGGCCTAATTTTCCCGAATTTTCCTATTGTGTGTTTGGGGATACTTTTCTTAATACAAAGTCTCCAACCTGGAAACTTCGCATGCGCAGTCCCCGATTATAGTATTGCTCAATTCGTTCCTTCTGAGCGACTACTAGTACAAGTGCCAATTCCCTTCGTTCCTCGAGGAAATCTAATTCTTCGGAGAGATTGATTGAGTTGGATTCTTCGGTGGCATGTGCATACCGTAGACTTGGTTCTCCGATTTCGACTGGGATTAGAGCATCTGCGCCGTATACCAACGAGTAAGGTATCTCTCCTGTACTCATTTTTATTGTCGTGCGATAAGCCCATAGTACACCGGGCAGTTCTTCTACCCAACATCCCTTTACCTGCTCGAGGCGCTTCTTGAGAGATTCAATGATTATTTTGTTTGTTGACTCTGCCTGCCTGTTGGCAACCGGGTGGTATGGAGAAGAAGTAATCCTTTTGATGTGTAAGTCGTCGAGGAACCTAGTCACTTTCTGGCCGATGAATTGCGGACCATTATGCATGACTATTTCCTTAGGTGCTCCAAAGCGACATACGACATACCGCCAAAGGAAGTCTATTACCTCTGTTTGTCGTATCTTTGCATATGCTTCCGCTTCGACCCATTTGGTGAAGTAATCGGTGACGATTAGCAAGAAACGTACCCCTCTTGGCGCAGCAGGAAGAGGACCAACTATGTCCATTCCCCATTTCAAGAACGACCACGGGGAGATTATTGAGTGGAGTGGTTCTGCCGGTTGATGGAGAAGATGCGCAAACCTTTGACATTTATCGCATTTCTTGACAAACTCGTTTGTATCTTTCTCCATCTTATCCCAATAATATCCAGCGCGGATAACCTTGCGCGCTAACGCTTTGCCCCCAGAATGATTACCACAACAGCCTTCGTGAACTTCTCGCATTACGTAATTGATTTGGTCTGGCCCCAGGCACTTGGCAAGGGGTCCTGCGAACGTCATGCGATAAAGATCACCATTGAAGATTGTATATCGAGCAGCTTTTATTCGAAGTTTGCGGGCAGCTTTCGCGTCGTCGGGCAGAGTTCCATGAAGAATGTAATTTGTGATTTCATTCGCCAGTCCCAAGTTGCGTTTATAGTATTAACTTCGAACTTCTCTCGATCTATGGTCATGCAGAGGAGTTGAACGACAGCCGAGGAACTGGCTGCCCCAATTTCTGCTACTGATCCTAAATTCGTCAGGGCGTCTGCTTCATGGTTTTCTTCTCGTGGAATTTGGAGCGCTTCCCATTCGTCGAACTGGGCCAGAAGTTCCTTTACACGGGCAAGGTACACTTGCATTCTGGATTCACGCGCGATGAAACCTCCGGTCACTTGGTTGACTACTAGTTGAGAATCACTCTTGAGTTAGATAATGTTTGCTCCATAGCTTCGGGCTAACTCCAATCCTGCAATTACGGCCTCATATTCGGCCTCATTATTAGTAATAAATGGGCACTTGATGGCCTGCCTGACGGTCTCTCCGGACGGGGTGATAAGAACCAATCCAAGACCGGACCCTTTGATGCTCGAGGAGCCATCAGTAAATAGGGTCCATACACCAGGGGCCTGCCCAGTGTAGAGAATCTCATCTTTTTCCGCATCAGGATATATATTAGTACTAAAGTCTGCTACGAAGTCTGCTAGGGCTTGTGACTTAATTGCTACCCGGGGCTGGTAGGTAATATCGAATTCGCTTAATTCTACAGCCCATTTAACCAACCTTCCCGAAAATTTGGGCTTATGCAGAACATTGCGTAAGGGAAAGGTTGTTACTACAACTATTGAATGACCTTGAAAATAAGGGCGTAATTTACGGGCATCAGTTACGAGTGCTAAAGCCAATTTTTCTAAGGGTTGATAACCTGTTTCCGCATCAATTAGAGCTTTACTAATGTAATAAATGGGAATTTGCGTACCTTTTTCTTCTCGGACCAAAACTGCGCTTACCGAAGACTCTGAAACCGCCAAATAGATCAACAACTACTCCCCGTGCTGAGGCGTAGAGAGTAGTGGTGGGTTGGATAGATATTTCTTCAGATCTCTCAGCGCTTGTTGACATTCAGGAGTCCAATTGAATTCCTTGTTCTGCTTCAGAACATCAAAGAAGCTTTTGCACCGGTCGGATGAACGGGATATAAACCTGCGCAAGGCTGCCACCCTTCCAATCAATTTTATGACATCGTTCCAGTTGTGCAGCACGTCTGGAATTGACTCAATTGCTTTGATTTGAGCGGGATTGACTTCAATTCCACATTGGGAGACGATGAAGCCTAGGAATTTTCCTGAGCCAACTCCAAATGCGCACTTCTCTGGATTAAGCTTCATGTTGTACTGGTCAAGTATTCAGAAGGCTTCCTTCAAGTGTGCTAGGTAATCTTCTGCCCGTTTTGACTTGATCAGCATGTCATCAATGTATACTTCCATGGTCTTACCGATATGATCGTGGAAAATACGATTGACCAATCGCTGATATGTTGCGCCTTCCTTTTTCAATCCAAACGGCATGACTTTGTAGCAATACGTCTCTCTGCACGTTATGAATGACGTTTTCTCCTGATCGTTGGGGTCCATCAATATTTGATTGTATCCTGAATAAGCATCAAGGAAGGTGAGCACCTCGTGCCCGGAGGTTGCATCAATCAACTGATCTATCTGGGGAAGAGGATACGAGTCCTTCAGACAGGCTTTGTTTAAATCAGTGAAGTCGATGCAAACTCGCCATTTCCCATTTTTCTTAGCCACAACGACTACGTTGGCTAACCAGTCTGGATATTTAACTTCGCGTACAGATCCAATCTTTAGCAGTCGATCAACCTCATCATTTATGATTGATTCCTAAAAGCTCCCAGTTGGCGCTTCTTCTGCTTCACCGGACGGTGGTACGGGTCGACATTCAGCTTGTGAGAGATAATTTCTGGAGAAATACCCGTCAGGTCTGCATGAGACCAAGCGAACGTCGTATGCCGCTCCTTGAGGAATTGGAGGATATCTCCTCGTAGGCGTTCATTCAATTCTGTCCCTAAGTAGACCTTCCACTCTGGCGTGTCCGTGAACAGTTCTTCTGGTTCCAAAGCTTCCACGGTCGGAGTATAATTCTCCCGTGCTTCTAGCTTTGTGATAAATTCCGGGACCTCGTACTTTGCTTCTTCATTTGCTGCATCAGGTCCCAGTTGTTGTGATTGTTATTTATTTTCTTCGGGCAGCTTGAGGGCCACCGAATAGCAGTCTCGAGTAGAGTGTTGCTCTCCTCGTATCTCGCGTATTCCCTATTCTGACGGGAATTTCAATACCTGATGATATGTGGAGGGGACGGCTTGTATCTCATGGATCCATGGTCTTCCAAGGATAATTTTGTAGGCCATGTCTCCGTTGACAATTTGGAACACCGTCTCCTTTGCTACCCCTTCGACAAGAGTTGTGAGAGTAATCTCGCCAAGGGTCTTCTCACTTGAGTTGTAAAAGCCGGAGAGAACTCGCGATACTGGCACGATCTTCTCCATTAATTGCATCTCCTTGACAACTCGTGATTGGATGATGTTTACAGAACTGCCCGCATCGATGAGCACTCTTTTGATATCAAACTCTGCCACGCGCAGCGTTATGACCAGTGCATCGATGTGTGGGAATTGCAAGCCATCTGTATCCGAATCTTCAAACGTTATCATTTCGTCTGGCCGTGGATGCTTGGTCTTTGTAATAGACCTTTGGGTACTTCTTCGCCGTGTAAACAACGGAGAAAACTTGGATCCCGCCTGAAATGACGTTGACTGTCTTCTTCGGGGAGGATGCTCGCGGAGGGCCAGATTTATTTTGCTGAGCCTTCGCATGAGTTTGCTTTCCCTTCTCGGTTAGAAGTTCCTTCAGGAATCCATGTTTTAATAGATATGCGACCTCGTATCTTAAGGCCTTGCAATCTTCAGTGGTGTGACCGTGGTCGCGATGAAATTCGCACCAAAGGTCCTGATTTCTCTTACTTGGATCGGTTTTCATGTCCTTTGGCCATTTGACCCTTTCGCTCATATCTTTGAGGGTTGCGATCAGTTCAGTCGTTTCTACGTTGAAGTTTGGTAGACTTGGGGCTCCCTGAGCATTCGACTCTGAATCGTCTCCTCGTGCCAGCCCTTTTCTATTGCGACCGCGCCCTTTGGAATTGTTGCGCGATCGGTCAGGGTGCGGCTCGTAACGTACATCCGATCTCTCTGATTCTATCTTCCCGCCGGAGCCACCGCTTCGTGATTGACTCTTTCCTCGGCTGGTTCCTATCAGCTTGTCTTCATCAATGCGTACCTTTGAGTTGTAGCGATTGTAGACATCTGACCAATTGGCTGCTGGGAACTCGCGAAGAGATTCGTATAGCCTGCGCGTAGCCTCTGAGCTTCTGACATCCGTACTGTTTGTGAACGCAATAGCCGCCCATCTGTCCGGTACCTTGGGCAACAACATGCGCTCCCTTTAGAAGCGGTCCACATATCTTCGGAGAGATTCGCCAGGCTTTTGCTTGATCTCAAAGATGTCTTCCACGTGGGTTTCCGTCTTCTGGGCACCTGTGTGGTCTTTTACGAACAGTTCAGCCATCTCCGCGATGGACCCAATAGAGTTTGGTGGCAACAGTGAATACCATCGTAGAGCTTCATCCGCTAAGGTCTCCACGAATTTCTTCAATTGCACTGAGTCGATCTCCTCATCGGTGAGATCACTTGCTTTTATAAAATTGCAAAACATCATGAGATGATCATTGGGGTCAGATGTCCCACGATATCTCGGAATGTTTGGCATCTTGAACGTTTTGGTATTGCCTTTGGTGCTGCTTCCTTCTTCCAAGGCCTTTGCGAGTAGCGTTGAACGTCAATTTTCTTCAATGTGGGTTGAGCGCCCGGTATTTGAACAATTCTTTCGTGGAGAGACTTTTGAAGCGCTTCCTGGCTATCTTTGAATTGCTTGGTGAGTGCCTCCACGACGATGCTCATTTCGGTGGATCCTATAGATCCTCCATTCTGATTTTGATTTGCCTGGGTTGCTGGATCCACGGTCCCTCCATTGTTGGCCGCATTTTGTTCTCCACCTTGCCTTGAGGTATGTGAAGAAGGAACATCTCGACCTTGGGCTGCTGGATTAGCCCCCATAACTAATGGGATTTGACCTCGAAGAGAGTTGATTGCCTCGTTTATTCCCCTGTTGACCTCCGCTTGTTGCTGCATAAACCCAAAGATTGTTTCTTGGAAATTCCTTTGGTTTCGGGGTGACGGACTGCGGCGTGTGCCAGGGGAGAGACTTCTATGGGGTCGTCTTCTAGGCGGGGTTCTACTCTGGGAGTATTCACGCCTGTTTCGTTGCCTACTTGGCTCTTGGGAAGAACGCTCTTGCCCATCGGACGAGTAGTCTGGGGAGTAATTAGAGCTTGATGGAGAAGTACGCACTTGATCTCCGCCCACCGCAGTCCGTTGTGAACCGCTTTCTGCCATGTTAGTTACAAACAAAAGATCGACAGAAAAGAATACAATACAGGGAAAAGATAAACTATTAACCTATAGAGGCTATTGACCGGCTCCCACTGAGGTCGCCAAATTGTTTAACCTAGATCCGATTTTAGGCCAACTAACAATTAAATTTATATTTGCGGAGTCACGATCAATAGTTTAGATTAAGAGTTTAGCCGATTTGAATATAGGATTGCATTAATTGCAAGATTACGAATATATGCTCGATTCTCGACGTATATGCTATGATAATTAATCGATAATACGGAAATAATGCGAAATAATCAAAGATAAATAAGATCAAAGCATAAATTAAATAAGTAGAAGGAACCGTATTAGATCGCTTGATCTCGGTGAGGATCCCTCGATATCGACTATACTTGCAGACTTGAGAACAAAGTAGGCAATAATGTAAATGATGAACAGTAGAGAGCGAGAGTCGAGAGTATTTTATTGATATTGTAAATAGATCAGAGAATGTCTGTTACAATGATTCGAAATCGAACGCTATAAATAGATTTACTAGACATCCGTTGGGTTTATAACCGTTGGGTATGTATCCGTTGGATACGTAACCGCTGGGTAGCCGTTACTCTTGCAACCATTTATTGAGCAGTCGCGTTATGGACGGGTAACTGTTCATTTAAATAGCGCTGATTCGGGGAGGCGTTACGTAACTGTCTTGGGCTGTCCATGGTAACCGCCTAGCCAGTCATCTGCCCATTAGATGTCTGTCCGGAAAAACCTCTGCCCGTGCCACGTGGCAGACACGTGTCACCTTTTTAAGTGATGATGGTTTTTATCCAATACAATAGCTACTAAAACCCAACTAAATTTGTCCAAATCATTGGCAATGGAGCTCGATTTTGTTACTTCGAACAAGAGAGAAAAGAGAAGGAATGAGCGTGACTTGGGAATTGTGGGAAGACAATGGACGATCGTGAGCTTTACCCATTTTTTTAATTTAAATTGATTTGAAAGTTTAAAACTTGACACCCACAAGTTCTAATAATGTTAAACACGCCTTCCGTCCCGCTCAACCTCACATACTCCCTCCATTCCAAAATGAGTGTCTATCTTTTCTTTTTAGTTTGTCCCAATAAGAGTGTGTCTTTCCATATTTAGTAACTCTTTAATTTCAAGATTTGCTTTGGACTACAAGAGTTAAAGGCACTGGCCCACATCACACACAACTTTAATTTTAAACCACATGATTCAAAAGTCTTCCTTATTTTCTTAATCTCCGCACAAAGTCAAACCTAGACACTCATTTTGGGACGGAAGGAGTAGCAATTTTCTTCTCTGAGAATAAGTCAAAAAGAAAATTAAAGATTTGTATCTCTATGTGTATAATTGTATTCATGTGTATTTTTATGTAATTTTATATCTCCATGTATGTTAGGCGCATGAGTCTACCGTAGGTTTTTGTATCTTTGTGTACGTTCTTCTGTATCTCCTTGTACGTTTATGTAAGTTTTTGTATTTTTTCTATATCTATGCTGTTTAACCTAGATCCGATTCTAGGCTAATTAACAATTAAATTTGTATTTGCAGAGTCACGATCAATAGTTTAGATTAAGAGTTTCGCCGATTTAAATACATGATTGTATTAATTACAAGATTATGAATATATATACACGATTTTCGATGGGGATGTTATGATAATTAATGATAATATGAAAGTAATACGAAATAATTGAAGATAAATAAGATCAAAGCGCGAATTAAATAGGTAGAAGGAACCGTATTAGATCGCTTGATTTCGGTGAGGATCCCTTGATATTAATTACGCTTGAAGACTTGAGAACGAAATATGTAGTAATGTGAATAATGAACAGTCGTGAGCGAGAGCAAAGAGAGTATTTTATTGATATTGTAGATAGAGAAGTGAATGCGTGTTACAATGATTCGAAAATAAATGCTATATATAGATTTTGCTATGCAGCCGTTGGGTATGTAACCGCTGGGTAGCCGTTGCCCTTGTTACCATTCATTGAGCAGTTGCGTTTGAACAGGTAACTGTTCATTCAAATCGCATCGATTTGGAGAGGCGTCACGTAACTTCCTTGGGCCTGCTCGTGGTAACCGCCTAGCCAGTCATCTGTCCGTTAGATGTCTGTGCGGAAAAACCTCTTCCCGTGCCACGTGGCAGACACGTGTCACTCTTTTTAAGTGACGATGGTTTTTATCCAATACAGATAGTCCCCACACTTCTCGAGCAAAGTTTTTGCTCGAGGAGTGAATGTGAATTTTGGCTGGAAATTTTATTTAGAAAGTCCAATCTTCATCTGCAACATGATAAGTCTCAGTGACGTGCGCATTAATTGCGCGAGGTAAAAAGTAACTGCGCCAGACACGTCCACACGTCCGCCGTCAGTTTCGAAATGACTACTGTGCATCCCAAGAGTAAAAGTAATGATTTTTAACCGCCTCAGTCACGTGCACACGTCCGCTGTCAGTTGCGAGGTGACCGCTGCGCTTCAGAGTAATGATGTTGCTTCAAAACTCGGCGAAACCTACTCTCTCTTTTGACGGTTGGATCTGACCGTAATCTCTTCGATGATCTCCACGTGTCTTATGGAAACTTAATGGGCCGGACCTGTTTACTCCTATAAATAGGGGTTTGTTGAATTTTAACCCTTTCGTTTGCTTTTACTCTAAAACTCCCGAATCTTGAAAACCTTGGAATTTTCTTCAATCTTTCTTCTAACTTTCGATTCCTCTCCACCTATGTCTCCAAAAGCTAAAAAGAATTTGAACATGGACGCCGTTGCCAGTAGTTCTTCCATGGCTACCCCTAAATCTAAGGCCGCTCAGGCCACTGCTTCAAAAATTATCCCCAAGAATTGGGGTGAACTGGAGAAGGAATGCAGCGTTAAGGCCTTCAATAATCATGGTGATATACGCGTATCGCCAGCATATAGATTCAAATCCGGGATCATGTTGGCGATGATCCCTCGAGTTAGAGAAGACTGCGGCTGGGACACGAGCGTTCCCATTTTGCCAGTATCCGAGAATGAGAACATCACTTCTCATAGGGTAGGGTGGACGGCCATGTCTACCTATCCGTTCACAATTGGTTGCACGTTACCCCTCCATCCTGTTCTTGAAAGGCTTTGTAGGGAGTATTTTCTCTGTCCGGGACAACTGAGCCCCAACATGTTTAGAATGATAAGACTTATTGATTGGTTTGCTGAAGAGACCGGACAAAGTTTTGAGTATGAACACTTCATTTCTTTGTACAGTATTCAAGTTTTTAAGGACGGATTCATCAATGCCAGAATGCGTGGAAGCAAAGGCTTGATACGCAGTTCTGAGGACACCAATGACCGGGGATGGTTGCACCGGTACATATTTGTGCGCACTCAGGCATTGTCTCTCAACTCCAAGGCTCCTCTCTCCAAAAACTGGAATAAGAGGCGTAAGTCCCCGAGTTTTCCTTTGGAGTTTTCATATTTTCCCTTTTCGTTTATTTATTCTTTGGATTCTGCCTTACAGCTCCCAAGTTGCCCTATGATAAGCTCATATCGGTCGATGAGCTGAGAGCATGGGTTGAGTCCATACTGGAGAAGTTTCCCGTCGAGCAGAGGAAATGGACGTACTTCGCCACAAAAAAGGGGCTGACCGTAAAGACTCACGGTGAGAACTTTTCGTTGTTGCAGCTACTTCTTCTCTTCGTGGCTTTGATGTATCTGACCGTTTTGCCTTTTACAGGTTTAGGCGCACAAGGAGACTTTTTCCCTGCCCCTCCCCCTCAGGCTGTGCCGTCAGGATCTGCTGTTGACCCTGAGGATGAGGTTGCGGCCATAAATATTGCGGTGGAGGTAATTCGTTAGAGGGAAGGTGGCGAGGAACTATTGTCTAGCGGTATCAGCTCTCTGAAGAGGAAGAATAAAAGCCAGGGTGAGGGCGGAGCCCGGAAGAAGGCTGCTCGTAAGGCTTCTGTTGCTGCCGAGAAGACCTCAGCTGTTGGAGGTGAGACTCCGCCCGGTGCTAGTGTGCCCGGGCCTGAAAAAGAGAGTGTTAAGACTTCTGCTGTAGTCCCCGAGTCTGCACGGGGAGAGGGCTTTGAAATGGAAGTGATCGACGTTTCTGATACTGAAACCATTGAAAACCTTGTGAGAAAGCCCAATCTCCGAAGCGACAAGAAGAAGGACAAGGGAAAGACTGCCCGTGGTCCGGAAGGAAGTCCCCGACATGATGACGGGGTAAAGGTGGGCTCTTCTCGTGCAGACAAGGGCAAAAGAAAGGTTGGTGAAGAAGAAGAAGGAAAAGAAGAGATCCCCCGAGAGGGCAGCCAGAGTCCCCGTGTTTTTTATTTCGAGGATTTGGAGAAATTGGCTGTTGAGGGGGAAGTGCCTGTTTGTTTGCATGACTGTGACACAAAAGATCCTGGAGTGGCAAATAATTCTGATATGTTAAGCACAAAGCTTACTCGGCAGACCTTCATCAGCGGTCTGACTGGATCAAGGAACATTCGGGGCGTGCGCTATAGATTTGGCCCAAACTTTCCCTCTGAGCAGGCTAGGGAGCCTAAATACTGTGAGAGGGAATGCACCATGAAGCTAGCCCCCAATGTTAACTTCATGACTAGCCCAGGTAGTTTGGCCAAGGCAGTTTCATCACTCATTGGTCCCCGCGAATAATGGACAATGAGGGAGATGAGTGACGAAGATCTGGCCTTTGCTATTGCTGCTGACTCTGCCCGGGTAAGTGCTTTTTAACACTTTTTAAGTCGGAAGTAATTTTGAATTTATACTTCTAACCTTATTTCTTTTGTTGTTTCAGTCAAGTTTGATAGCTGCCGAGTTGATGTTTCGTTCCAGAATCAACAATCCTGATGAGGCGCTTGAACTGAAGAAAGAATTGATGAAGACTCTGAAGGAGAACAAGGCTCTGGTAGAGAAGTGTGGTTTCCTCGAGGGCGAAGTTAACCGGTTGGCTGAGACCAACAATAAACAAGTTGAACAGATTAACAAGCTCACCAAGGAAAAGGACCTTCTTTCCGAAGAGAAAGAGGGGTTCACACAATCTGCCCGGGACTTGGAGACTCTACTCGAAGGAAACAATTCTTTGCTGAACAAGGCACTTGACGAACGTGGATTTTTAGAGATGGACCTGCAGAAGGCTAAGGAAGAATCTGTTAATGCTCGAGCTGAACTTCAAGCCGCCAGGGACCAAGTTGCCCAGTCAATGAGCGTTCAAAACGCGTTATCCAAAGATTTAGCCAACTTGCGCGATCGGTTCGAGATCAAGGCTAAGCTTACTGCGCTTGAAACCAAGCGAACACTACTCGAGCAGGTCCATGTAGGTCAAATCAATGTTGAGGAAACAATGCTGAAAGCGAAGCGTGCCGTTTGCGAAGTGAGACAAATGTTGAACCTTTCTCCTAAGGAGTCTGATGAAGATGATGACGAAGATGGTGGTGAAGGTAGAGATGAGAGCTCGGGTGATGATGACGGAGCCGATGGAGCTGGTGCATCGGGCTCTGGTCAGAGTCCCCAAAATTAATGCCCCCTCCCCCCCTTTCCAAAAATTGATCAAGTTGTAGGTTCATGTGTCCGGCGAAAGCCAGATGATTGGTTGCGGACAGAGGTCTCTTTGGGACCTTCCGATCCTTGTTTGTTTACGGCCGGTTTCATTGGCCTTTGTCACTCAACGAAAACTTCTGTCAGCCGCTTTGACATTTTTATTATTTCGTTAAGACAATTTATATATTTTCGGATCTTTTAATTCAATGGCTGTGTATAGCTTGAATCTTCGATCTTTGTAATCACGTTTGGAGGCATTATGGCCTTTGTGCCTTTTATTTAAGCACTTTTAGAAGTTTGAACTTTGCTAAGTTCTGGTTTTTAAAAGCCTGTTCGTATGTCTTAACTTAGCCTTTCTCAAGGAAGAGGTCATAAGTTGTGAATGGTCTGTGCAGATGTTTCATTCTGACCCAGTCGCGGTCAATAGGTTCTGGCCGAATTGTTGGCCTTGCGAACAACTTTGCTTACCATTTTTGATAGTTGAAAGTCGACGCAGAAAGTTTATAGTTTAACTCTGGCCGAGCCGGTGGCCTTGTGAACGACTTCTCATATTTTCGTGGAAGCTTGTCACATAAAAAGTTTTAAAAAAAACTCGCCTTTTTACAAGGTCTCTTGCCTTTATGAAGGTCTTATCTGGCCTATAGGGGCCTCTCACCACCCTCCTTATTTTTATGTTGAAATACGGGAAGTTTTAACATAAAAAGAGTTAAGGCTGGTCGTAGATAAAAGAACACATATAACCAAATAAGGAGTGTGTCCGTTGAGGGACTCGAACCCACAGCCGCGAAGTTGAAGAACTTCGAGCTCTACCAGTTGAGCTAAACGGATCTGGCCTTGTTTAGGCCGTTAGTACCATTTAGGAGAAATATAATAAAAGTAAGAATGCCATAAAAGTAAAAGGTAGGAATAGAATAACTGACCGTTTTACCATTCAGAAGTAATACCTTTTGAGGTGAATCACATTCCAATTTTTTGGGATGATTGAGCCATCTGGTCGTGCAAAACAGTAAGATCCCTTACCGACTGACGCGACTACCTTGTAGGGGCCTTCCCAATTAGGGCCTAATTTTCCCGAGTTTACTTCTTGTGTGTTTTGGGATACTTTTCTTAATACAAAATCTCCAAACCTGGAAACTTCGTACGCGTAGTCGCCTATTATAGTATTGTTCGATTCGTTCCTTCTGGGCGACTACTCGTACAAGTGCTAGTTCCCTTCGTTCTTCGAGGAGATCTAATTCTTCGGAAAGATTGATTGAGTTTGATTCTTCGGTAGCATGTGCATACCGTAGACTTGGCTCTCCAATTTCAACTGGGATTAGAGCATCTGCGCCGTATACCAACGAGTAAGGTGTCTCCCCTGTACTCATTTTTATTGTCGTGCGATAAGCCCATAGTACACCAGGCAGCTCTTCTACCCAACACCCTTTGGCCTGCTCAAGGCGCTTCTTGAGAGACTCAATGACTATTTTGTTTGTTGACTCTGCCTGTCCATTGGCAACCGGATGGTATGGAGAAGAGGTAATCTTTTTGATGTGTAAGTCGTCGAGGAACCTAGTCACTTTCTGGCCGATGAATTGTGGGCCATTATCCATGACTATTTCCTTAGGTGCTCCAAAGCAACATACGACATACCGCCAAAGGAAGTCAATTACCTTTGTTTGTCGTATCTTTGCATATGCTGCCGCTTCGATCCATTTGGTGAAGTAATCGGTGACGATTAGTAAGAAACGTACCCCTCTTGGCGCAGCAGGAAGAGGACCAACTATGTCCATTCCCCATTTCAAGAATGGCCATGGGGAGATTATTGAGTGGAGCAGTTCTGCCGGTTGATGGAGAATATGCGCAAACCTTTGACATTTACCACATTTCTTGACGAAATCATTTGTATCTTTCTCCATCTTATCCCAATAATATCCTGCGCGGATCAATTTGCGCGCTAACGCTTTGCCCCCCAGAATGATTAACACAAAAACCTTCGTGGACCTCTCGCATCACGTAGTTGATCTGGTTTGGTCCCAGGCACTTGGCAAGGGGCCCTGCGAACATCATGCGATAAAGATCGCCGTTGACGACTATATATCGAGCAGCCTTTATTCTGAGTTTGCGAGCAGCTTTCGCGTCATCGGGCAGAGTTCCATGAAGAATATATTTTGTGATTTCATTTCGCCAGTCCCAAGTTGTGTTTATAGCATTAACTTCAAACTTTTCTCGGTCTATGGTCGTGCAGAGGAGTTGAATGACAGCCGAGGAGCTGGCCGCCTTGATTTTCGCTACTGACCCTAAATTTGCCAGGGCGTCTGCTTCATGGTTTTCTTCTCGCGGAATTTGGAGCACTTCCCATTCGTCGAACTGAGCTAAAAGTTCTTTTACACGGGCAAGGTACACTTGCATTCTGGATTCCCGTGGGATGAAATCTCCGGTCACTTGGTTGACTACTAGTTGAGAGTCACTCTTGAGTTTGATAATGTTTGCTCCGTAGCTTCGGGCTAACTCCAATCCTGCAATTACGGCCTCATATTCGGCCTCATTGTTAGTAATAAACGGGCACTTGATGGCCTGCCTGACGGTCTCTCCGGACGGGGTGATAAGAACCAATCCAAGACCAGACCCTTTGACGCTCGAGGAGCAATCAATGAATAGGGTCCATACACCAGGGGCCTGCCCAGCGTAGAGAATTGCATCTTTTTCCGCATCAGGATATATATTAGCACTAAAGTCTGCTACGAAGTCTGCTAGGGCTTGTGACTTAATTGCTACCTGGGGCTGGAAGGTAATATCGAATTCGCTTAATTCTACAGCCCATTTAACCAACCTTCCCGAAAATTTGGGTTTATGAAAAACATTGCGTAAAGGAAAGGTGGTCACTATAGCTATTGAATGACCTTGAAAATAAGGACGTAATTTACGGGCAGCAGTTACGAGTGCTAAAGCCAGTTTTACTAAGGGTTGGTAACGCGTTTCCGCATCAATTAAAGCTTTACTAATGTAATAAATGGGAAGTTGCTTACCTTTTTCTTCTCGAACCAAAACTGCGCTTACCGAAGACTTTGAAACCGCCAAATAGATCAACAACTGCTCCCCGTGCTGAGGCGTAGAGAGTAGTGGTGGATTGGATAGATATTTTTTCATATCTCTCAACGCTTGTTGACATTTAGGAGTCCAATTGAATTCCTTTTTCTGCTTCACAACATCAAAGAAACTTTTGCATCGGTCAGATGAACGGGATATAAACCTACACAAGGCTGCCACAATCCCAGTCAATTTCATGACGTCTTTCCGGTTGTGGAGCACGTCTGGGATTGACTCAATTGCTTTGATTTGAGCGAGATTGACTTCAATTCCACGCTGAGAGACGATGAAGCCTAGGAACTTTCCTGAACTAACTCCAAATGCGCACTTCTCTGGATTAAGCTTCATGTTGTATTGGTCAAGTATTCGGAAGGCTTCCTCCAAGTGTGCTAGATGATCTTCTGCCTGTTTTGACTTAATCAGCATGTCATCAATGTATACTTCCATGGTCTTACCGTTATGATCGTGGAACATACGATTGACCAATCGCTGATACGTTGCACCTGCATTCTTTAATCCAAACGGCATGACTTTATAGTAATACGTCCCTCTGCACGTTATGAATGACGTTTTTTTTCCTGATCGTTGGGGTCCATCAATATTTGATTGTACACCTGAATATGCATCAAGGAAGGTGAGCACCTCGTGCCCAGCGGTTGCATCAATCAACTGATCTATCCAGGGAAGAGGATATGAGTCCTTCGGACAAGCTTTGTTTAAATCAATGAAGTCAATGCAAACTCGCTATTTCCTATTTTTCTTAGCCACAAGGACCACGTTGGCTAACCAGTCTGGATATTTAACTTCACGTACAGATCCAATCTTTAGCAGTCGATCAACCTCATCGTTTATGATTTGATTCCGAAAAGCTCCCTAGGGGCGCTTCTTCTGCTTCATCGGACGGTGGTACGGGTCAACATTCAACTTGTTAGAGATAATTTCTGGAGAAATACCCGTCATGTCTGCATGCGACCAAGCGAATGTCGTATGCTGCTCCTTGAGGAATTGAAGGATATCTCCTCAGAGGCGTTCATTTAATTCTGCCCCTAAGTAGACCTTCCGCTCTGGCATGTCCGCGAACTGTTCTTCTGCTTCCAAAACTTCCACGGTCGGTGTATAATTTTCCCGTGCCTCTAGCTTTGTGATAAATTTCGGGACCTCATACTTTGCTTCTTCATTTGCTGCGTCAGATCCCGGTTGTTGTGATTGCTATTTATTTTCTTCGGGCAACTTGAGGGCTATCGAATAGCAGTCTCGAGCAGAGCGTTGCTCTCCTCGTATATCGTGTATTCCCCATTCTGATGGGAATTTCAATACCTGATGATATGTAGAGGGAACAACCTGCATTTCATGGATCCATGGTCTTCCAAGGATAATGTTGTAGGCCATGTCTCCGTTGAAAATTTGGAACACCATCTCCTTTGCTACCCCCTCGACAAGAGTTGTGAGAGTAATCTCGCCAAGGGTCTTCTCACTTGAGTTGTTAAAGCCGGAGAGAACTTGCGACACTGGCACGATCCTCTCCATTAGTTGCATCTCCTTGACAACTCGTGATTGAATGATATTTGCAGAGCTACTTGCATCAATGAGCACTCTTTTGATATCAAACTCTGCCACGCGCAATGTTATGACCAGCGCATCAACATGTGGGAATTGCAAGCCATCTGTATCCGAATCTTCAAACGTTATTATTTCTTCTGGCCGTGGACGCTTGGTCTTTGTAATAGAGACCTTTGCGTATTTCTTTGCTGTGAAAACAACGGAGTCAACTTCGATCCCGCCCGAAATAACGTTGACTGTCCTCTTCGGGGAAGATGCTCGTGGAGGGCCAGATTTGTTTTGCTGAGCCTTCGCATGAGTTTGCTTTCCCTTTTCGGTTAGAAGTTCCTTCAAGAATCCTTGTTTTAATAAATGTGCGACGTCGTATCTTAAGGCCTTGCAATCTTCAGTGGTGTGCCCGTGGTCACGATGAAATTCGCACCAAAGGTTCTGATTTCTCTTACTTGGATCGATTTTCATGTCCTTTGGCCACTTGACCTTTTCGCCCATATCTTTGAGGGTTGCAATCAGTTCAGTCATTTCTACGTTGAAGTTTGGTAGACTTGGGGCTCCATGAGTACTTGACTCTGAATCGTCTCCTCGTGCTAGTCCTTTATTATTGCGACCGCGCCCTTTGGAATTGTTGCGTGTAGGGGTGGGCGTTCGGTCGGCTCGGTTCGGTTTAGGACATTTCGGTTTGATTTTTCGGTTTTCGGTTTGGTAATATTAGGAACCAAAACCAACCCAAAATTAATTCGGTTTGGTTCGGTTTTTAAGAATTCGGTTCGGTTTAAATCGGTTTAGTAGTTCGGTTTTCACATATAAAATAATATGGCAAAATCATTATTTTTCAATTGTATGCGCGAAGAAGAATAAGTACAACAGTAAATCAAAGTTAGCAGTTGAAAATAAAAACAATTTAGCTAAACATATCTTGTAGTAGTTCAGATTAATGACATGACAATCGAACTTGGTACGTACTGGTGCAAACTAAAATATCAAACACTTAGTTCCATGATATTAAGTATGGTACGTACATGATAAGCTTACTTCTTAGTAGACTGCATATGTTATTATGGGTTTTACACTTTAGTTGACGAAGTTAGAAGGCCTATATTAGGCCTGGTAGCCTGGACTACTAACTAGTTATACAAAAAAAGTTGTGAAATTAATATATATATATATATATATATATATATATATATATATATATATATATATATATATATATATATATATAAAATTCAGTTTTTCGGTTTGGTTCGGTTTGTGCGCACCCCAAACCAAAAACCAAACCGTAAAACCGAAATTTTTAAAATGTAAAACCAAACCCAAACCATAAACCGAAAAACCGAAAACCGAATTAAAAAAAAATTCGATTCGGTCGGTTTTTTCGGTTTGGTTCGGTTTGTGCCCACCCCTAGTTGCGTGATCGGTCAGGGTACGGTTCATAACGTACATCCAACCTTTCTGACTCTATCTTCCCGCCAGAGCCACCGCTTCGTGATTGATTCTTTCCTCGGGCACTAGTTCCTATCAGCTTGTCTTCATCAATGCGTACTTTGGAGTTGTAGCGATTGCAGACATCTGACTAATTGGCTGCTGGGAATTCGCGAAGAGATTCGTACAGCTTGCGCGTAGCTTCTGAGCTTTTGACATCCAAACTGTTTGTGAATGCAATGGCCGCCAATCTATCCGGTACCTTGGGCAACAACATGCGCTCCCGTTGGAAACGGTCCACATATCTTCGGAGAGATTTGTCGGGCTTTTGCTTGATCTCAGAGATGTCTTCCACGCGAGTTTCCGTCTTCTGGGGCGCCTGTGTGGTCTTTTACGAACAATTCAGCCATCTCCGTGAAAGACCCAATAGAGTTTGGTGGCAACATTGAGTACCATCGTAGAGCTCCATCCGCTAGGGTCTCCACGAATTTCTTCAATTGCACTGATTCAATCTCCTCATCGGTGAGATCACTTGCTTTTATAAAATTGCTAAACATCATGAGATGATCATTGGGGTCAGTTGTCCCACGATATCTCGGAATGTTTGGCATCTTGAACGTTTTTGGTATCGCCTTCGGTGCTGCTTTCTTCTTCCAAGGCCTTTGCCAGTAGCGTTAAACGACAATTTTCTTCAACGTGGGTGGAGCGCCTGGTATTTGATCAATTCTCTCGTGGAGAGACTTTTCATGTGCTTCTTGGCTCTCTTTGAATTGCTTGGTGAGTGCCTCCACAACGACGCTCATTTCAGTGGATACCACAGATCCTCTGTTTTGATTTTGGTTTGTTTGGGTTGCTGGATCCATGGTTCCTCCGTTGTTAGCTGCATTTCGTTCTCCATCTTGCCTTGAAGTGTGTGAAGAAGGGACATCTCGACCTTGGGCTGCCCCTGTTGACCTCCGTTTTTTGTTGCATAACCTCAAAGATTGTTTCTTGGAGATTCCTTTGATCTTGGAGTGGCGGACTGGGTCCTACATGGCGCGTGCCAGGGGAGAGACTTCTATGGCGTCGTCCTCTAGGCGGGGTTCTGCTCTGAGAGTGTTCACGCCTGCTCTGTTGCCTACTTGGTCCTTGGGAAGAACGTTCTTGCCTGTCGGATGAGTAATCTGGAGAGTAATTAAGGCTTGATGGAGGAGTATTTACTTGACTTCCGCCCACCATAGTTCCTTGTGAATCGCTTTCTGCCATGTTAGTTACAAACAAAAGATCGACAGAAAAGAATACAATGCATGAAAAAGATAAACTATTAACCTATAGAGGCTATTGACCTGCTCCCACTGTGGTCGCCAAATTTTTTAACCTAGATCCAATTTTAGGCCAATTAACAATTAAATTTGTATTTGCGGAGTCACGATCAATAGTTTTGATTAAGAGTTTATCCGATTTAAATACAGGATTGCATTAATTACAAGATTATGAATATATATGCATGATTTTCGATGGGGATGTTATGATAATTAATGATAATATAAAAGTAATACGAAATAATTGAAGATAAATAAGATCAAAGCGCGAATTAAATAGGTAGAAGGAACCGTATTAGATCGCTTGATTTCGGTGAGGATCCCTTGATATTAATTACGCTTGAAGACTTGAGCACGAAATATGCAGTAATGTGAATAATGAACAGCCGTGAGTGAGAGCAAAGAGAGTATTTTATTGATATTGTAGATAGAGAAGAGAATGTGTGTTACAATGATTCGAAAACAAACGCTATATATAGATTTTGCTAGGCAGTCGTTGAGTATGTAACCGCTGGGTAGCCGTTGCCCTTGTAACCATTCATTGAGCAGCTGCGTTTGAACAGGTAACTGTTCATTCAAATCGCATCGATTTGGAGAGGCATCACGTAACTGCCTTGGGCCTGCTTGTGGTAACCGCCTAGCCAGTCATCTGTCCGTTAGATGTCTGTCCGGGGAAACCTCTGCCCGTTCCACGTGGCAGACACGTGTCACTCTTTTAAGTGACGATGGTTTTTATCCAATACATATGCTACGTTTATGTATCTTGAAAAATGACGAAGTTCGACAACTTTTTCGGTAGTGGGATAGTGACGGTTTGATGAGATAGTAACATCTATGGTTTTCGTGAAAGAAACGATAAGAAAAAAGACAAAAATATCCATTCCTATCTTTGTGAGATTAATGGGAGATTGTATAGATTATGTAAAACTAATATATTTATATTTAAAATGAATTAGTGTTTATATTTAAGAAAATAGGATCGTACACTTAGACATGATTTGGTTGAAACTTGAAAAAAATAAGTCTTTGAAGATGAGTTGAAAAATCGTTTTTGGAACTTGAAGTTATGTTTGAACATACATTTTACTTGAAGAAAAGTTGAAGTTTTGTAAGTGAAAAAATCTTTTTTTTTTCCTAAAAACTTCCAAATATTGGTCTCAACCAGTATTTGAGAATTTAAAGATTTTATTTCCAAATTTTAAAAAAAATGTATAAGCAAACAAAGATTTGAAATATTATCCCAAATTTTGGTCTCAAATTTTATGAACAAATGGATCATTATATATTTGTGTTATCAAGCATAAGGGAAGCATATGGGACAAATTGAAGCTAATAGCCTGTCTGGCCAAGCTCATGAGAGGCAAAAGCATGGTTATTTTTCATAAATAAAATTAAAGTGTTCGGCCAAGCTTTCATAAAAAATACGTGATTTTGTGTAGTAGGAGGAGCTAAGTTATTTTGATTATTTCAGACAAGAATTCCTATATTAAACTTTACGGAAAAGGGCTAAATGTGACCCTCTACTATTTGAAATAGGTCATTAATGACCTTTGTTATACTTTGATGGCGTCCATGACCCTGACGTTATTGCAAGCTTCGTTTGTGACTTTCATTTAACGGAAGACCCACGTGGCTGAGTTAAATGAAGCAACCCCACTAATTATAACTCATAACACACTTAAATCCAATGAATTAAGACGACCCGACCCATCTATTATAACCCGACCCAAATATCCTTCAGCATATAAAACCCAACCTTTCCATTTTCTCTCTAAAAACCCCTCATTTTTTCCGCCGTTCCAAAGAAATGAAACGTTGCTTCTTGTTGTGAAGTGTTGCTTTGATTGGTTAAGGTAATATTTTCCTCCTAATTAAACATTAGATTATTCGTAGATTTTTCTCTAATTTACTGCTACTGTGTTTTATATTATTCGTAGATTGAGGGTTTGTGAAAACTAGGGTTTTTGATTTACTATTTTAGGGTTTTGTAGTGGTCCCAAATGTAAATCTGTTTAGGGTTTTAAAGTGGCATTGTGGTTTAGGGTTTATATTTTAGTATGTTTGTGTTGTGTAGGGTTATAAAGTGGTCCCCTAATTTGTTGTCATATGCATACATTTTCGACAGTGTATGAGCATTAACTTAGCTTTCTGTTGGTTAACTGATTAAAGAATAAACGAGGGCCCCTCCATAGTTATTTTTTAGCTTTGTTTACTTCTTAGAGTTTCTGATCTCCTTCTAGGATTAATTGTTTATTGTGCTGTTAATTGTTTATTGTTAACAGTTAATTGTTTATTATTTACTGTTAATTGTTTAATGTTTAGGATTATCTGCTTAGGGTTTAGGGTTAATTGTTTAATATTTAGAATTAATTGTTTATTGTTAATAATTAATTATTTATTGTTTACTGTTAATTGTTTAATGTTTAGGATTATCTGTTTAGGGTTTAGTGTTAACTGTTTAATATTTAGGATTAGTTGTTTATTATTTACTGTTAATTATTTATTGTTTACTGTTAATTGTTATTGTATATGAGGCTGATTGTTTATTGCTTAGGGTTTGGTTTACTTGATCTCTTTTTTCTTTATCTTTACAGTTATTGGAGATGGTGTTATTGGACTTAAAGTTTAATTATGGAGGTGATTGGATCAGAAGCCCTAATGCTTTCTATCCAAAAAAACAAGTCCACCTTTGGAAAGGGTATGACTCAGACTTACTATCTTATATAGACATATGTAATGAATTTATAAGTATGTTGGGATTTGTGGGGGTTCAACAGCTTATATTTGCTGACCCTTCTGGTAAATTATATGAGGTAGAGGGGGATGAGGGCATTAGAGTTTTATTGAAACTTGTTGGTAAACATTACTCTGTACTCAATGTGTATGCTGTGGATGATAGTGAACTGCCTCTTGATAATATCCCTAGTATTCTAGATCATAATGAATCTGGTTTTGTTGCTGATGAAGTTGGTACTGATTGCTCTAGTGAATCTGAAAGTGAGGGTGATTATGATTCTATGAGTGATTCTGAGTCTGAACCTTCAGGATATAATTCTGAAGAGTTGGAGTTATTGAAAGCTCAAAAAAGAAGGGAAATAACAGAATCACTCAATGAATATAAGGAAATACACTTAGGAATGTCATTTAAGGATATACCTGAAGCTAGGAAGTTTATGAACTTGTATGCAATGGCAAATAAAAAAGGGCTGATTTTAATGAAAAGTGATCCTAGAAGACTAAGGTTCACCTGTCAAGTAGGTTGTCCTTTTGTGTGTTTAATATCTAGGGATGGGAGATCAAAAGGGGTTAGCGTGAAGACCCTAAATGGCAAACACCTATGCAATATTGCATATGACAACACTAGGGCTGATTTTATGACCATAGCACATTACTTTAGGAGGAAGTTGTAAAGTGACCCAAAGTATAAAGTAAAAGAGATGAAGGCTGATTTGAAGGCTGCATTTGAGCTTAATGTTTCCTATGGAAAGTGCAAGAGAGCAAAAAGACTGATTTTAGAGAAATTAGAAGGGTGCTTCAATGATGAGTATAACAAACTTGAGGCATATGCCATTGCTTTAAAGGAATCTAACCCAGGGAGTGATGTGATTGTTAACATATCAAAAGATGCACTAATAGAAGGGAAGAGGAGGTTCTTAAGGATGTACATATGTTTTCATGCATGCAAGATGGGATTCAACTTAGGGTTGAGACCTTTTATTGGTCTGGATGGCACTTTCTTAAAAGGCAAAGCTATAGGGCAACTGTTAGTAGCTGTTGGGCAAGATGCTCAAAATCAGTTTTACCCTATAGCATGGGCTGTTGTTGATAAAGAAACCAAAAGAACCTGGACTTGGTTCTTGGAAATGCTGAAGATGTCTTTGGACTTGAAGATGGGGGAAGGAATCACTTTCATGTCTGACATGCAAAAGGTACTATCTTTAACTTTCAGCTTTGTCTTAACTATTTTCATATGTTTATTTGATTGTTCTTTTTTTTTTAAATAGGGATTAACAGAAGCAATGAAGTTTGTTCTTCCAGAAGCACACCATAGGTGGTGTGTGAGACACATAGAAGCAAATTGGCAGAAGACTTGGAAAGCTGAAGAGATGAAGAAGCTGCTTTGGTGGCTTGCTTGGGCTAGCTATGATGAGGATTTTAAAGACCAGCTAAAGGACTTGGGTAATTTGGATGAAGGTGCTGCCTCTGACCTGATGAAATATCCACCACAGTCATGGTCAAGAGCTTATTTTGACACAACTTGTAAGAATCAGTCAGTTGACAACAACTTTACCGAGTCCTTTAATGCTTGGATATTGGAAGCTACATACAAGCCTATAATCAAGATGCTAGAGCATATTAGAATCAAAGTCATGAACATGTTAAGGGAACATGATGAGGCTGGTGCAAGTTGGGATAGTGACTTGAGTCCTTATAGCATGAAGTTGTATGGGCAGTATTTGAGGATTGCTCATAAGTGCACTGTTGACTTCAATGGTGATGATGGATTTGAAGTTTTTGAAGGAAATGAAAAGCACACTGTCAAGCTTGGTGAGAGGTCTTGCACATGTAGGACTTGGGACCTCATAGGGATCCCATGTCCTCATGCTATTAAGTCTTTGATGCACCTGAAGATTGACCCAAAGACAGAGATGAACTTCTGGTATAGTAAGGAGGCATAAGCATTGACTTACCAAAACAAGATTCAACCAGTCAAGGGTCAAAAATTCTGGAAGATAGAGGCTTCTCAAGCAATGGAACCACCACCTAAGTTTAACAAGGCTGGCAGGCCTAGAGTGAAGAGAACAAGGGACAAAGATGAGGCCATTAATAGGCAAGGTGGCTAGGCTGCAAGCAGAAAAGGAAGACTAATGACCTGTAGCAAATGTGGACTACCAAATCACAATGCAAGAGGATGTGACAAGGTAACCATTCTAGCTTGTAATTCTTTACTTTGTTTGGTTATTTAATCTGCCTTACATTGTTATTTTTATGCAAAACAGCAAGGCAAGACCAAGATAACATTGAAGAGGAAGAGAAACAATCGTGGAGTCCAAGTAGAAGCAACACATGAACCAATGGCTGCTGAACCTGAAGATGTAAACTTGACTGCACCTCAGTTCAGTCAAAGCAGCAGCTAAGGCAGTAGTTTTGTGTTCATGCCAACTCCATCAATTTATAACTCTTCAACTGTTAATGCAGCTGATCTTGAGAACCACAAGTTGATGAAGACCCTGCTTTAAGGTCAAGGACTGTTCCTGAAATGAGCAGGATGCAAAGTAGACACCAAGAACACAACAGACAAGCACCAAGGGCAATATCCTTCACAGGAGATAGACAAACTGGTGTTGTTGTTCCAACTAATCTGCCTTACTCAGCAAGGTCGCTAACATGGATGGGGAGAGAAGCTGTGACAGGAAACAACTTGGAACTCTAAAGGAAAACAAGGATTGGGAAGCTTAAACCATGGAAAGGGAAATGAATTATGATATCATGATGTTTTTGTTGGACAACTTCTGTTTAATCATGTGCTATGACACTAATGTTAATCTGTTTTTAATCATGTGTTGGTTAGAATTGGAGTCGGATGTCATATTATGACTAAGTGGTGTAAGTTTTTGTGTTATAATGTGACATCCGTCTCACCATCTTAATGTATTTGACAAACAATGTCTTGTGCCATTTGGCTTTGAATTCAAGTATGTTGTCATCTATTTTGCTTTGAACCTATTCTATGTTCTGGTATTGGCTTTGAATTCAAGATGTTGTCATCAATTTGGCTTTGAACCTATTCTATGTTACTACTTATTTGGCTTTGAATTCAAGCTCAAACCAGTTTTTGGCAAATTAAATCCAAAGACATCTACTTGAATCCATTGAGTTATAATACAACAAACAATGGGATAATATGAGCATAACATTACCATCCAAGAAAGACAAAGAAAGTAGCATTACACATAAGAAACATCCATACTTCAAATTCCAATATGACATAACACTAGCATTAGTCAAACTACATAAACTACATAAGATGTGATCATCACCTTACATTACACATAACCCTAAAGTAATCTCATAATTGTGTAGATGACAATGACAAAGACAAAGAAAACCCATGATAATATGAGGATCACCCTCGTCTTAAGCAAATCTGCCCTCGTCTTCAATAGTTTGGAACTTTTCTTCAACAATTTTTCTTCCAAACAAACAAGTTTAGCTTGGTTATTAGCTTGAGGATTAGCTTCCATGGCATGTATTCAACAAATTTTCCTTTTCAATCATAGCCAAATCCAGCTTTGACTTCAATGATCTTATTACAATCACTGCTCTATCAGGGAGAATTGGATCATCCCATTCCCAATAGCCACATGAAGTATTCTGCCACAACAAAAAAATTTTCAACAAAATTAAGTTTGCAGCTGCTTTTTAGCTAAAAAAAATAATGAACGACTTGTGCAAATTTAAATGAAAAGAATATCCTTCATTGTTCCTAATCAAGATACTTCACTTACATCGGGTTGAGGACACTTATAAAATCTCCTTCCAGCATTTTCATGAGTAAATGCAGTGAAATGATTCGCAACCAAACCACATCGACACCTTCGATGTGATGAAAAGCTACCTTCAGACATGCCCTTTTCTTAGGAAAAAGAAATTAAATTCTAAGAACCCTAATTTTTTTGGTTAAAATTCAGCCCTTAAACAAAAAATATGATAAACAAATGAGTTATAATGGGTTTTATATGCTGAAGGATATTTGGGTCGGGTTATAATAGATGGGTCGGGTCGTCTTAATTCATTGGATTTAAGTGTGTTATGAGTTATAATTAGTGGGGTTGCTTCATTTAACTCAGCCACGTGGGTCTTCCGTTAAATGAAGGTCACAAACGAAGCTTGCAATAACGTCAGGGTCATGGACGCCATCAAAGTATAACAAAGGTCATTAATGACCTATTTCAAATAGTAGAGGGTCACATTTCAAATGGAGGAGTATTTACTTGACTTCCGCCCACCATAGTTCCTTGTGAATCGCTTTCTGCCATGTTAGTTACAAACAAAAGATCGACAGAAAAGAATACAATGCATGAAAAAGATAAACTATTAACCTATAGAGGCTATTGACCGGCTCCCACTGTGGTCGCCAAATTGTTTAACCTAGATCCGATTTTAGGCCAATTAACAATTAAATTTGTATTTCCGGAGTCACGATCAATAGTTTAGATTAAGAGTTTAGCCGATTTAAATACAGGATTGCATTAATTACAAGATTATGAATATATGCACGATTTTCGATGGGGATGTTATGATAATTAATGATAATATGAAAGTAATACGAAATAATTGAAGATAAATAAGATTAAAGCGCGAATTAAATAGGTAGAAGGAACCGTATTAGATCGCTTGATCTCGGTGAGGATCCCTTGATATTAATTACGCTTGAAGACTTGAGAACGAAATATGCAGTAATGTGAATAATGAACAGTCGTGAGCGAGAGCAAAGAGAGTATTTTATTGATATTGTAGATAGAGAAGAGAATGTGTGTTACAATGATTCGAAAACAAACGCTATATATAGATTTTGCTAGGCAGCCGTTGAGTATGTAACCGCTGGGTAGCCGTTGCCCTTGTAACCATTCATTGAGCAGTTGCGTTTGAACAGGTAACTGTTCATTCAAATCGCATCGATTTGGAGAGGCGTCACGTAACTGCCTTGGGCCTGCTTGTGGTAACCGCCTAGCCAGTCATCTGTCCGTTAGATGTCTGTCCGGGGAAGCCTCTGCCCGTTCCACGTGGCAGACACGTGTCACTCTTTTAAGTGACGATGGTTTTTATCCAATACATATGCTACGTTTATGTATCTTGAAAAATGACGAAGTTTCGACAACTTTTTCGGTAGTGGGATAGTGACGGTTTGATGAGATAGTAACATCTATGGTTTTCGTGAAAGAAATGATAAGAAAAAAGACAAAAATATCCATTCCTATCTTTGTGAGATTAATGGGAGATTGTATAGATTATGTAAAACTAATATATTTATATTTAAAATGAACTAGTGTTTATATTTAAGAAAATAGGATCGTACACTTAGACATGATTTGGTTGAAACTTGAAAAAAATGAGTCTTTGAAGATGAGTTGAAAAATCGTTTTTGGAACTTGAAGTTATGTTTGAACATACATTTTACTTGAAGAAAAGTTGAAGTTTTGTAAGTGAAAAAATCTTTTTTTTTTCCTAAAAACTTCCAAATATTGGTCTCAACCAGTATTTGAGAATTTAAAGATTTTATTTTCAAATTTTAAAAAAATTGTATAAGCAAACAAAGATTTGAAATATTATCCCAAATTTTGGTCTCAAATTTTATGAACAAATGGATCATTAGATATTTGTGTTATCAAGCATAAGGGAATTCCTATATTAAACTTTCATATTTAATTCAAACAAATATTATATATTCCTTTTTATAATTTAGTTTATTTTTTAAATACTCAGCCAAACGTAAATTAATAACAAAAGCTATTTATCAAAATAAAGCCGATTTTTGGAACTTGACCAAATAGGGTCTAAAGCAATTTTAAGTTGTTTCAATTTTATGACAACATACAAAAACGATTGAAAAGAGTGAGAAATTGTGGTTAGGTTAAAAAACAAGAAAATGGCAAAGAAAGGTTCATCAGCCTCTGCTTCCGCTTCAACTTCAGCTTCTACCAAAAGGTATTAACTACGTGTTGTTTTATTTGGTTATTTGTGGTGTTTCTCATTTGTGTTTTCCTACAGTAAAATGGTGCTGAGAGTAAAATCAGGTGAGACTAAAAAGGCAAGTGAAGGAGTGAAGCAGACCAAAAAAGGCATTTCTTCCAAGAAAAAGATTTCAAAAATTGATGCCATGAAGCCTAAGAAGCCCCCCACTGCTTTCTTCTACTTCTTGTATGTTACTTACTTTTTACTCAACTTTCTTTTCTTACTGGACAAGTAGAGGGGCGACTCCATTATCCACCGAGCCTCTTGGTGATTTCTCGATTATCAAAAAGAAAGTCATATTAGTATAGCAACCTACTTAGCTGTTAATAGAAGGTAAAACTTGTTATTAAGGGTAAATTATTGCATTTGTATTTGAAGTGGTTATAATTAACTTTGATTGGTGCTGTGGTGTATGAGCATCCTCCACAATGCTACTTTTAACATGTGTTGAGGTTTATACAAGTTTTCTAGTGCAATATAAGAAAACTTAGTTGGAATTTCATGGAATAATAACCAGTTAGAGCTGGCAGATATTCGGTTACATGAGACTCTATATAGCTATAGGTTATAACTTACTATAATTTTTTTAACATTACATTAAATCTGTGACCATTGTCCCTTTAAAATTCGCTGCTTCTGGATGTACTCTGCCACAGCGTATGCTTAATGTTGTTTGTTTTACATCAATAATATCTTATTACTGATCAAAAAAGTCATGGCGGCGCACTTACTTTAGGTTCACTGTTTGCTAGGAGCCTAAAAGGGGAGCTTTTCAGTCTGTTTAGAGAGATTTATGTCAGTAGAAACTGTGGAGATTCTCTAGTGCTAGTTGATAGTGGCACTTGGATTGAAAAGAATATACATCAAAGTCAAAAGACAAAATCCACCTAAGTCTTATATACCATGACAGGATTCACAGCAAGAAGAAATTCGACAAGCTGTAATGTGTTCCTCTCCCTGAACTCCTAAGCCATTCACATGCCCACTTGGGAATATCCTGTCCATCAACCTACTGAAAGCTCCGTTATCATTTCTCAAAATGATCAGCATGAGGATCAATTGTATCAAGGGACACGGTCAAGTTTATATGATGCCCTTGGTTCTGGCTCTTCTTATCCTGGTGACATCCCTTGGTTCTGTCAGGATCATAGATTTGTATACTCCAGCTAAAGACTTTTGAGATTCTTAAATGAAGTTACTGAACACCCATTTAAGCCTATGATACTCCAGCATCAAGATTGTATACAATATAATTGCTGTTATTTGTGGACACTAATGTGCTGCAGACTGAGCTGATAAGGTAACACTCTTATTTGAGAACCAAAGCAATGAAAGAAGCATATACACTTAATGTGCCTGTATCATGGAAATCTTCTCCTGCTGCCGCTGTGGCCACATCTCACTTTTGTGAACTCCAAATCTCTGATAATTTGAGCAACACCAGATAAAGCTACCACTGCCTTGAGCTTTGTACCCATTGCGGGGCCTAATTGCCTGTAGATTCCCTTCTTCAGTGCTCCTCTAGGACAAGCTACTTGCTCCTCCGCTACATTAGAGAATTCAGTATATTCTAGCTGCATTGTCCAAAATTTTTTTTGTTGGATTTGAGTACTCCAAATTGGATATCTAGTTCTTTAATACACGTCTCTGCACCATTTACTTTACACCGCTTGCTGAAGACTCAAAAGCTTCCTTCTCTCTGTCTTGGCTTTTTCTTCGACAAATATCATGATCAATCGTACAATTCCATGTTTACTGGGTGGTTGAACAGTAAAAATTTCCCGGTGTGTTTTAATCCATCCTTTCGTACCGTATGGGTTTTAATCCTAGGCCCAGCTTTTGGACGGTAATTTGGATACACCTGTGTCGATCTGGCATTAACAGAACCTTGAAGTAGTTGTAATGATGAAACTCCCGTTTATCTTTGACCCTTCCCAACATTGTCTGCTCCTGCTTCCATGTGGAAAAGAATTGCTCTTGGTATATGGAGACTGCAGGTGGAAGAAGTAGCTGAAACTAAGTGATTTCCAATGGTCAAGCTTTTAATTTGAGATTATTGTTGGTCTATGTTGCTTCCCAGCGCACACACAAGTATTCATGGTCGACAAGTAATAAAGTAATGAGTTGATAATAGTTCCAACGAGGACTATTGTCAGAGGCGGATGTAGAATTTTAACCTTATGGGCTCTCAATTTTAGGGTAATGATGTCAACCGCTAGTAACTGAGTTCCAGGCTTTATTTATGTTCATTTTTAGTGTTTTTTTAACACAAACACACTATTTGTGCTAAACCTACTGAGTTCCGCTGAACCCCGCCGTTGTTCTCTACATCCGCGCCTGACTATTGTTAACGACTTTATTCAAAACTGGCAATTTCTTCTAAATTCTCCAGGGATCTTTTCTGAGGAAATATAGGAGTTATCACCAAACATCAGTTTATCGTTATATACTTAAAAAAACACAACTAATGAAATATATATTTTAGTGGCTTATGAAATACCTTATATTAAAAAAAAAAAAATCAGTGGCTTATGAAAATAGATCTAAGACATAAATTAAAGCTAAAGACAATGAAATGCTCTTCAAAGTGTTGCGGATAAATTCAAGGTCACAAAGAATAAGTTAGGATATAAGCATTACTCATTGTTGTGTCATCCAACATGCTTCTGAAACAGTGATTTCATATCTTACTGCCACCTTTGTCACCCTTCTAAACTCCTTTGCTGTATGTGTTTAGTGTCCTTTTACTTGAATTCAGGTTCTTCCCTAGCAGAAGTTCCCTGATCGTAGCTTTTAGTCTGATGATCTCACATTTTGATATTGTTTTCCTGTCACAAGATTCTTTGGGTGTTCCTGACTAGACTCTTGTTGCATTATAGATTGGTCGAAGCTCAAAATGGTCCATATTTTTAATGTGTTGTGCTAAATAACTACTCCTATTCCAGGGAGGACTTCCGTAAAGAATTCCAGGAGCAAAATCCAGATGTCAAGTCGATGCGAGATGTATGTCTCTTGAACTTAAATTTGGTCTAGAATGTTTCGTTAGTTTTAACTAGTTTGGCTTGTTTATTGCTTTCTTCTCTAATTTTCATGTCAATGATGTCCTCCATCTATATCATGCTGCAGATTGGGAAAGCTTGTGGAGAGAAATGGAAAACAATGACATATGAGGTTGGTGATATAAATCTGGCTTTTTGCTTCCTCTCTTCTAGTTTGCTGCTCATTCGGCTATTGGTGCATTAGTTTTGAAGATGAACGGTCATGTTACAGTACACTTTAAGCAAGCATTCTGAGGGTTGTCCTTAAATTGTTATCTATCTTTTATTACATATCATGCCCTCCTTTTGTGTTGGGTACTGGTGTGAAAGGGCTGTTACATGTGTACGGGTACTTCATATGCAATCTTTGAAATACACTCACAATCAGTAAAAAGCTGCACGTACCATACTGTATACATAGAAATACCCAATGGGTACATACCCCTGGACGTGTCCATAACATAGGTCGATATTAGTCTAGAGATTGAATTCATTGACGGCCCCTCAAACTTGCCACAAATTTTATTTAGACACTGAAACCAAGGTTACGACCAATTGGACACCTAAACCCAAGTCAAAATGTGCCTATTAGATACTAATGTTTTGGAAGGCGGTAGGCGACAAAAGACGACAAGGGCCAATTGCACTGAGGTGAGGCGCTCGCCTTTTTGAAGTGAGACGCCAATTAATACCAATAAATTAAAATATTTAATTGCATATATAAATAACTAAAATCTCAATAACAATAGCATATTAGCAAATATTTAAATTCAAAAACTAAAACTAGAAAATCATAGTAGATACTAAAGGTCTAAAACTTGAATGACTCACTTCATAAGACAAGCAATACTAAAAGTCGATTCTTCTTCAAGATCTTCAAATTCGTGAAGTCTAAGATTATCAGCATTATATTGCCCCTCATCTTCCTGTTAGGAGTCTTCATCAATTAGGACCTACATGAACTTGTAGTAGGCGTAGTACTCCTTTGTTATGTGACATTGAACTTGAAGAACTCCCTCTAAGACCATATATATTCTCATTTACTCCAACCGCGGCTAACTTTTCATTTGCCTCATCAATATTATCTAACATAATTAGATCAATGTTATCGCGAGCATCATAACGACGCTTCAATGTTCTATTGTACTTAATGTACGCTAGATCATTGAGACGCGATAGACCTGAGCCTATTCCTGTTTTTGGAATAAATCTGCGAATAAGTTGTAGAGAGTAATTTATTGATACTAATAATGATATAATATAGAAATTAGAATATAATAACTCTTTTCACATGTTCAAATATGCTCCAAATGAGCTACAAGTTAAACTTAGTACTCTCATAGAAAACTTTTAAAGCTTGGAGTTCGACTACAGAAAAAATAAATTTAAAGGTTAATAAGAATAAATAAGTCAAATCACTTAATTAAAGCTATAAAGACCATTAAACCAACTCATTTATCCGGTGACATTTTGTAGTTTTGTCTCTGGCTCTAGCAGTCTGACTGCAACCAAACATCCCAGCTCTTTGTTTGTACTTTAGGAAGCTCAGCTACTATTGCAGGCTTGCAGCTTGTATTGCTTCATTAGGGAACATCTTCTCATCACATTTATGGTAATCTGCCCATAGTTCTGTACTTCTGTATCTATAGTGTCCTTTACATTGTTAGTATAAAACAATCATGGATTCAAAATATGGCGTGCTGCATGCAAAGGTCGATGAAGTTGGTCCGTCCACTTTTTATTAATAATTTCAAAAACTTTCTCAAATTGTCTCCAATCGTTTTCAAAACACATTTCAATAGCTTTTTTGGCTCTATCCATTGCTTCATAAATATAGCCCATTGGTGATATTTCCCGCATCCACCAAACGAAGCACTTTGATCAAATGACCACCAACTTGAATTGCCCGGACAACATCATTCCAAAAGTATGTTGAAATAAGATTTTTGGCAAATCTACTTTCTGTCCATTCTTTTGAGAGCACCGATTTTCAAGTTTTTCTTTTGCTGGTAAAATGCTTGCAAAGTTGAAAGCCGTTGCAAATCTTGTCTTGGCTAGTTTCACCTAATTTCTTTCGTTTGTAAATTTCCACATCAAGTTAAACAATAATGACTTCTGACTAATGAAAGAATATATTCTAACGACCATTTGAAAAACTGTAAAAGTAATGTTTTAGTAGCTAATAAGTATGAACAATAAAGAAAGTTAGAGCTATATTATTAAAGGCAAATATATTAAGCATACAGGTTTAGCTTGAAGATGTCACCAAACATCAAATTGACACAATGGGCAGCACAAGGAGTCCAATAAATGTGTGAGTACGCACCTATCATCAGGGATCCCACTTTAACATTCTCTTTAGCATTATCGGTAACAATTTGTACAACATTTTTCGGTCAAGTTTGGTCAATAGTCGTCTCAAACAAGTTGTACATTTTGGTGGAACCTGTAAATTAGTTGCTAGCATTAGCAGATCCAAGAAAAACACTATCTATCAAAAAATTAACCACAATATTGATGATCATTTTTCCATTTCGTGTTGTCCATTTGTCCATAATGAAACAACCAAACTTTGTCCATTGCACTCTATGTTCCTCTAACAATCTTGTCTATCTTCTTCAATTATTTTTGTAGATAAGTAATTCTGACTTCGTGATAGCTAGGAGCATCCATTCCCGGGCCATATTGTCCTACGACCTTAATGAAGCTATCAAAAGTTTTGTAATTGACACAATTCAAAGGGAGACTTTTTGATCGATTCATTGAGGCCGTAGGACAATATGGCCTAGGAATGGATGCTCCTGACTATAACAAAGTCAGATTTACTCATCTAAAAAATGAGGTAAAGAAGATAGACAAGATTGTTGAGGAACATAAAGTGCAATGGACAAAGTTTGGATGTTCCATTATGATGCACATATAGACAACACGAGATGAAAATATGAACATCAATATTGTGGTGAATTCCCAATAGGTAGTGGGTTTCTTGGATCCATTGATGCTACCAATGAATCTACAAATTCCACCAAATTATATAACTTGTTTGGGAAAACTATTGAGCTAATTGGACCGCAAAATGTTGTTACCGATAATGCTAGTGAGAATGTTAAAGTGGATGACATGATGATGGGGGTATACCCACACATTTATTGGACTCCATGTGCTGCCCATTGTATCAATTTGATGTTTGGTGACATCTTCAAGCTAAACCCGTATGCTTGAGGTTACTTTAATATATTTTCCTTTAATAATATAGCTCTAACTTTTTTTATAGTTTATAGTTGTTAGCTACTAAACGCTAAGTTGCTCGGACATGGCATTTGGGTGTGGGTGTGGGATCCGTACCGGATTTGGTAAAATATTTTTTGGTACTTTGACTACGAGTGACAGAAAAATTCGAGACAAGATACAATTTGATTCCTGACATCATAATCAGAGCAAGGGTAAATTTGAAGACTTTACCTCTCAAATAATGTCTTCCTACATTACCTCAACCAGTATTCAAAAGGGGAAGGTTTTTTGAGGCCAACAGAAAGTGTAGGATCAGATTATGACTCTATTTAATTTTTTTGAATTATTTTTAGCCGAATCCCCTCACCCGTATCCGTACGAGGATCTATATCCCCAAATCTTAGAATTTAATCACGACAGATCCGGCCTCTAGATCCGCACCCGTGTCGGACACCCGCACCCGTGTCCGATCAACTTAGACTAAAATATTACTTCTAAAGTTTTTAAGAAGGCCGTTAAGATATATTCTAACATTAGTCAGAGGCCATTGTTGTTGAAGTTGATGTGGAAAAGTTACAAACGAAGTAAATTTGGTGAAACCGGCCAATGACAGAATTTGCAACGACATTCTTAATTTAGCAAGCTTCTTACATGCAAAAGTAAAGCTTGAGAACTCTAGTCCTCTCAAAAGAATAGGAAGAAACTAGTTTTGCAAAGGAACTTTTGGGAAACGTCTTATTTCGACATACTTTTGATATGATGTCGTCCGGGCACAATGAGTATGTGGTCCTTTGATTAAAGTAATTCGCTTGGTGGATGGAAAAATAACCACCAATGGGCATATTTACAAAGCAATGGATAGAGCCAAATAAGCTATTGAACTGGGTTTTAAAGGGGATCAGAAGCAATATGAGAAAGTTTTCGATATCATTGATAGAAGGTGGAAGGACCAACTTCATCGACCTTTGCATGCAGCAGGCAATATTTTGAATTTGAACTCATGATTGTTATATATTAACCTTTAAATATATTTTTTCTGTAGTTGAATTGTGGTCGCTATTTGGTAGTCAAACTCTGACCTTGCAAAAGTTTGCTATGAGAGTACTAAGTTTAACTTGAGAAATTGGACGTGTTTGAACATGTGAAAAGAAGATTTATTTATTCTAGTTTCTATATTACTCTATTAATAATATCTATTAATTACTCTCTACAACTTATGCACAAATTTATTCTAAAAAGAGGAATTGGCTTGAGCTATCGCGTCACAATGATCTAGTGTACATTAAGTACCATAAAACATTGAACCACTGTTTTACATTTTTATACCCGCCAATCAAATGTTTGTGACAACTAATTCCGCCATTGTAAGTGTATTTCAAACAACATACATATAACCGATTCTCTTGTTGGGTCTTGGATACCGTAATTCCAAGCTGTGTCTTTCTTTTTGTCACCGTTTTTGCTACCATCCAACGATGCCATTGAAAATTACTCTTTATAAAAAAGAATTAAAAACTAATGAATAACAATAACGGAGGAGCAAGAAGAAATTTGGGCAGAAGAGGAAAGAAAACAGAGGGAGGAAGAAGAAAGAAAAAGAAAGAATCTGCTATGAAAGCAGAGGAGAAAGAAGAAAGAAAAAGAAAGAATCTGCTATAAAAGCAGCAGCAGCCGCAGTAATACAGAGGATGCAAGTGTTATCCGGAGTAAATAGCTGGATCGGAGAGGAGGAGGAAGAAAGAAAAGAAAAGTTATGCTGTGAATGCAGAGGAGAAAGAAGGAGAAGAAAGAAGAAAGACGTACCTGAAGAAGAACGACAAATCGCGCAGCTCGCGTTTTATGTTTTAATAAGTCGGCGTCTATTTTTTTAAGAAAAAAGGTGACGCCTTTTCTCGCCTCGTCGCCTTCTTTCGCCTTTGTAATCACTACTCGCCTTGCGACAAGGCGCTTGCCTTTAACAGTGCTGGTTTAGATAAAGTTTTCCATTTGGACTTCCACATCTCTTGGTATCCACCGAACAACTTGAAAAAACACTTGAGAGCTAGGACGGACAAAAATCAAAGCTCCAATTTTAAATTTGGGGATGTCAATCATGTGGTACACAGTTGGGTTACTCCTTATATTCGTGATATTTCAGTTCGTGGTGGTGGTGGTTGGCTGGGAGGGAGAAAGAAAGCGAAGGGAGAGGAACGGTGGATGGGAAGTGGTGGTGGCTGGATGGTGGAGGAGCCTGGTGATGGGGGGAAAGAATGTAGGAGAGAATATTTTTCAAGAACAACAATGGCCTTTCACGTGCCTAGAATGGGTGTGGTTCACTCAATTTTCCATGTCAGGCATCAACAATATGTGTCTAAAAGACACAACTTGAGCATAGGTCAGGTGTCCAATAGGTCGTGAGCTAAGTTTAGGTGTCTAAATAAAAAAATTTGGTTAGTTTGAGGGGCTGTCGATGTATTCAGCCTAGTTTAGATGGTAGTATTAATTAAGAATGGCCTCCATTGGGTGATTTATCTTCCGGACAAGAGAGGAAAGTTCAAGTGGACAACACCTCCACCTCCAACCTTAAGGTTATGGGTACAAGTCACCAGGGGAGTAAATTACATATCAAAGAAAAGTTGGGTGATTTATTTCGGTAACTGCGATGCTAATATTCGGCTCATGCTTGAAGTTAGTGTCAAGCTTTATGTCATCGGTAATTTTTCTGACCAAACAATTACACTCTTATCATTTTAGTTTTGTACACAAGAAATGAGTAAAGCATTCGCCTGTTTGAGATTTGTTTTTCCACCGACATGAGTTTACTGGTGCTCAGAAAATCTTGTTCTTGTCAGTTTTAAATTACTGAGGTTTTTGAGCCAAGTCGAATAGTTATTGATGTTAAGTAGAAATTGCTCAAAAATCACAACAATTAAAAAGTTAACAAAGAGAAGTGGAAAAACTAGGAGAGAGAATGTCTCCCCCAGTGTTCTGAAAGGCGACCGAGGCGACGCCTAAGGCGAGAGGCGAGGCGAGGCGAAGCTCTCTCGCCATTTGAGTTTGAGGCGCTGCAGGTTTTAAAAGGCGACAGAGGCGATGCGATGCGAGGCAAAAAAGGCGCTGAAAATCTTTTTATTTTTATTTTTTAAGGGCTGCTGATATACACATAAAACCCAAAATTAGGGTTTTCTTAAAAAAAAAAAAAAGGCTGCGCTGCTGCTTCTTCTTTCTCCAGAGAACAGGTACGTTGTTTCTTCTTCTTTCTTATTTCTTTCTTCTTCTTCTTCTTCCTTCTCTCTTCTTCTCCAGAATCTCCAGCTGATTTTTTCTTCTTTTTTCTTTTTCATTCTTCCTCTTCTTAACAGCCTGCTCAGTGCTCACAGCCTCAGTGTCAATTTTTTTTTTTTAAAACAGTAAATGAGTGCAGCAGAGGACACTGGTTCTGGTTCCAAAAAAAATGAATCATGGAGCCATTCAAATTTTAGACTATCTATTTTTAGTTTTTAAATTGAAATATTTGCTATTATTATGCTATTTCTATTGAGATTTTGGTTATTTCTATATGCATTATAATATATTTTTTTTATTTTGGCATTATTTGGCGCCTCACTTTAAAAAGGCGAGCGTCTCGCCTCTCGCCTCGGTGAAATTTGCCCTTGTCGCCTTACGCCATCCAAAACACTGGTCTCCCCTATCTCTAGTTGAAACCTCTCTCCATAACCTTTTTAGGTTCAATCTTCAGGTGGTTACTCCATTAGTTATCATCTTAAGACACTCCACTTTTGTTTCCATGGATCGGGGAGCTCATTTCATTGTTGGTCCCAAATCCTTGAGCCAAAGGAAAAAAGGTTTTGATGAAATTACATGTTTTGGACGGATGTGAAGGAAGCCCAGATTTGTCAGCAAGCTCCGCTTGAACAAAAAACACGATTTATTGGATCTGCCAAATTCTATGCTGGGTTCAGATAGGAAAGGGAATGTCTGTGTTTCTTGTAGATGGAGGAAGGATCAATGGCTTAGCATACATGTTTCAAAACTTTAACAGGTATCACTGAGACATCACATGTTATGACTGAAAGGGGACTCGATATAAAGGCTGAAAAGATAATAGATGAGGGAATAAAAGAAACTAAAATAGGTGACGTGAACAACTTGGATTTCATTCTTATTAATGAGATTGGAGGCTGATTAATGAATATAACTAAACCAGAGGAGAGTGATGGAGGCTAACGAACAGTTGGAATCTTCTTTCTCTTTCTTCACACTCTCTCTCCTTTTTTCTCTCTTCTCATCTTCTGATCTTTTTTCTCCTCCTTTCTCTATTCTCTTTCTATTAGTAATTAGTAAGTTATTCTCAAGTTATTACTGCTTGTTCCATTGCAGTTTGTTGTTTTTTATTAATAAAAAATTCAGAAAATTATCCATCAAGATCGTGATTTACATTTTACTTTTCCAGAGACTTGATTGGTCATTACAAATGGTATTAGAGCAGTAGTATCCTCTTGTCTGTATGTAGACATGGCAATCAACGAATTGCGAGAATCACTGGGCTGCATAGCTGCGAATATAAAGAATTGCGAAAGCTGCATTACGACTGTATAGATCCTTAGCTTCAGCAGATGATCACGTTCCTGGGGAGATTAGGTATTTTATCTTATTACAAAACAAAAAACCAGAAGCAGTCAGGCATATTTCACTGGACAACTGGTTCTGAGTAATTCCTCAATTCTTGCTTGATGAGGGGACTCCCTCTTTTGCATTTTTGGACCATATTATATATTTTCATTCATCATTTGTATCTGTTAAAGGATTTGCTTTCTCTGGAAATAGAATTTTGAAGATCCGACCAAAATTTATTGACATCGACTTTACTGGTTGTAGGAAAAAGTGCATTACTATGATGTTGCAACAGAGAAACGAAGAGAGTTTGATAGAGCCATGGCAGACTTTAACAAGAGAAAGGTAAGCATGTTCGTTATGATCCCCTTCCTAGTTCCCTTAATTCCTTAACTGGTGATATTGCAGAATTTGAGGCTTTGTTCTTTCCATGTGATGGAAACTATGTGCAGGAAAATGGAGAGTTTCAAGAGTATGAAGAAGACTCAGATTTTGACGAATAGCATCAGTCATTGTTTGTAATCTTCAATGTTAGATGTTTGGTAGGAATAGTGTGAATTTTGGCGTTGTTTCTGTACATTCGCAGTTCTAGTCTATAGTCTCTCGACTTCGGATGACTGAACGAGCCTTCTGCCCGACCAAACCAGAATACACTTGGTGCTCAACTTTGGGTTCTGTATGTAATATCTTCTGTACATTAGCCTTCGAAGCTGTGTTTTATGTAAACAACGTTTGAAAAATAGATGCTCCATGCTGTTTTATCTGTGCCCAAGTGCTGCGGGGCGGGTTAAGCCTTCCCCTGCCAAAATTTTGCCCCGCCCCGTTTTCTTCTCTGCCCCGTTTTGTACCAAACCCGCCCTGCCCGTTTGTTCATTTTAGAAACTTTCACTTCAATCTATCTTATGCTTGTTGGTTTTTTGCAAGAATTTAATGATGAAATATTTTGTAATTGTACTTTAATGAGAGTTTCTCAGTTCAAATATGTCGAAATTCAATTAGTTTTTTACTTTATTAATTTTGGAACACTTTATCAAAAATAAGATGAAAGAATGGTACAATATCATTCGATCCTTTCATAATATGTGAAATAGTTGAAAAATATTTATTTCATGCTAAGATATGGGTATTTTTGTAATGAACTTGTAAATACACTGAAATTACAAGAATTGGGAATGTGAATTAAAGATACAAAAAGGGGTAAGCTAAAGAAGAAGGAAAGAGAGAGAATATAGAGAAACAGAGAGAGGACTTAGATATATAGGAAAGGGTTTTTTACACAAATATACAAATTTGACTCCTTAATTACAAAAAAATAGCAATACTTTTCAAATTACAAGGCATATCAATATTTTTTTAGCACATTTTTATTTTTGATAATTAGACTTAACCCCACTCTCCTAAAAACCCTAAATCATTTTCTTCACTTCCCCAAAAAAAATTAGTCGTCACCCAACCCCTTCTCTCACATCCAAATATCACCAGACCACCATACGACCACCACCACCACCACCGTTTGCAGTGGTGGCACCAGTTGGAAAAGGATAAACAGATCGTGAATAGAGAGAAGATACATACAGATTCAGATCAGCGAAGCAACCATGGGGAAAAGGGGATGACGACAGAAACACCCATCGACACCACCGACGTGTTCGCCGCTCACTCTCTCCGATCGTCCTTACAATCCCGCCGCCGTCCCCATCCAGTTCGCTTCTGCTCCACCGGTCGCTGCCTCCGATTACTCCAATTATTCCTCTGCCACGTATGCTCCAAACCCTTGCGCCGCCCAATCGGGCTACGGGTTCCCTCACCTCGAGGCTACTCATCGGGGTCGGGGTCATTTGGTGTTTATGTATATGTTTATCTTGTTTGGCTTGTTAGATCGATTGTAAGGATATTTCAATTGGCAAAATGTTTGGGAATCTGCTCTCAACCGTTTCTGTTTCTTTAGATTTATTTCATTTTTGTTCCGTTTCTTCATAATTGTTCAGATTTCGTTTCTGTTTCTGGAATCTGCTCTCAACCGTTTCTGTTTATTTAGATTTATTTCATTTTTGTTCCGTTTCTGTTTCTTCATAATTGTTCAGATTTCGTTTCTGTTTCTGGAATCTGCTCTCAACCGTTTCTGTTTCTTTAGATTTATTTCATTTTTGTTCCGTTTCTGTTTCTTCATAATTGTTCAGATTTCGTTTCTGTTTCTGTGCCTCTTTGTAAAGATTTTTCAGATTAATTAATTTGAACTCTTGTTCATGACTGATGGCGTTAAAACAATATAATACAGTTTGAAACATCGTTAAAAACATTGAAACAATTATTGCAACAGTTTGATACATCTGAAACAATGTTGAAACAGTATGATATTGTCTGAAACGATATTGAAACAATCTGAAATAACTGTTGAAATAGTCTGATACGGTCTAAAACGGGAGTTGATACAGTTTAAAACAGTCTGAAACAGAGTTGATACAGTCAGAAACGGGACTTGATACAGTTTGAAATATCGTTGAAATATTGAAACAGTTGTTGCAACAGTTTGATACAGTCTGAAACGATGTTGAAACAGTATGATACGGTCTGAAACGACGTTGAAACAGTTTGATACGGTCTAAAACAGGAGTTGATACAGTTTAAAACAGTATGATACAGTGTGAAAACGGGACTTGATACAGTTTAAAATAGTCCGATACAGTCTGAAACGACATTGAAACACTATGATACGGTCTGAAACAATCTGATACGGTCTGAAACGAGAGTTGATACAGTTTAAAATATTCTGATACAGTCTGAAACGACATTTAAACACTATGATACGGTCTGAAACGGAGTTGATACAGTTTAAAAGTGTAATTGGGAGAAATGGTGGGAGGAAAAGTGAAATTAGGGGAAATGGTGGGAGGAAAAATAAAATAGGGAGAAATATGAGGAGCAAAAGTGATAGTGGGGGAAATAGGAGGAAGAATGTAAGGGTTTGGTATGTTATGAGAAATATTGCTATGTTGTTGCTATATTTGTAATTAACTTGTGTTTTCCTCTATATAGGGTAATTTTATTAAAATGTTGCTATGTTTGGTAATTAAGTTCTAAAAATTGTACTTTTATGTAAAAAATCCTATAGGAAAAAGGTACAATATATTTCTGGATATTCTTTTTACTACTGTAGCTCATCTAATATATAGTTGGGCTAAACTCACAAGCTCGCTCACGTGACTTCAACAAACTCATTTGCCTCGTAACCAACTCCAATCATGACATTCCTTTCCCCTCGAAATCAACCTTGTCCTCAAGGTTGTTGAACAATAAAATATAAGAACCGTTGATACGAAAATTAAAGACACAAAAATAAAATTAACAAGAATTAAAGCAAGACCCAATTGATAAGAAAAGAATTAAGGAAGTGGATTAGGGAAAGATAGCCTAATTACCCCCTTAATTGTCTAAACAAAAGAACCTACACTATTTGATCCTCAATTAGATTAGGTCTAATTGCAAATCAAAGACATAATGTGCTTAAGCAAACTAGCTTAGCCAATAATCTCACAATGTTCATAATCATCAAAAGCTAACCCTAAAATAATGAACAATAAGGGTCTTATATAGTGGTTCTAAAAATGGCACAAGTTGCCTTAATTACCCCTTAACAATGGGCCTTCAAAAGTCATTAACTGAAACATATCATTCTGACCAACGATACAGCGCGATCGCGCTGGAGCAGGCGCTATCGCGCAGTGCAATAAATCAGAACCCAGCGATCACGGCTATGGTCACGCGATCATGAAGACATTGTCCTTCATCCATACTCAGCCTCTTGCGCGATCGTGTTTGGGGACTCGCGATCGCGCAGCTCTTCTTTTCTTCCCTGCGCGATCGCGGTTAATGGAGCGCGATCGTGCTGGTCATCTTTTTGATCTTCCGCGATCGCGTCTGGAGACTCGCGATCGATTCTGAGGCAGTAAGCATGCAGAAATGCCCTGAAACTTCCAACACTTGCCCCAGCAGCTCCAGTTGTGCAAACATGGCCTGCAACTATTGCAAGTCCCGTGCTTGGCTCCTAGTGAATGGTTTGCTCGTGCATCGGGTTGCATCATTCTCCCCGTCTTGAGAAGAATCCGTCCACGGATTCGCTTGTTGTTCGACTTTGAAAGAAGACAAGTCACACACGTTGAAAGTGTTGTGCACTTGGTAGTTGCTTGGCAAGTCCACCTTATACGCGTTGTTGTTGAGGCGTTCAAGGATTTAGAATGGACCATCGCCTCTAGGCATCAATTTGCTCGCCCGCTTGTTGGGAAATCTATCCTTCCGGAAATGAACCCAAACCCGATCACAGGGCTCGAAGATAACCTTCTTCCTTCCTTTGTTCGCTCTTTTGGCAACTTCTTGATTTTTCTTCTCGAGTTGTTTCCTTACTTGCTCGTGAAGTTGCTTCATCTCTTGAGCTCTCACCTTAGCATCTAAGCTTAAGACAACATCACGTAAGATCCAAGGGGGTAAGGGTGTTAAAACCATACACAACCTCGAAAGGCGTCATGCAAGTAGAAGTATGCATGGTCCTATTATATGCAAACTTAATCAAAGGTAAATGTTCTTCCCAAGAAGCAAGTTTCCCTTTAACCAATGCTCTAAGCATAGCACCCAAGGTTCTATTGACAACCTCGGTTTGGCCATCGATTTGGGGGTGGCAAGAAGTGGAGAATAGTAACTTAGTACCAAGCCTCCCCCATAGTTCTTTCCAAAAATGACTAAGGAACTTGGGATCCCTATCACTAACAATAGTTTTTGGGACCCCATGCAATTTGAGTACATGTTCAACAAACAAATTGGCTACATGGGATGCATCATCAATCTTATGACATGGAATGAAATGAGATATTTTGGAAAACCTATCTACTACCACAAAGATGCTATCTTTTCCCCATTTGGTCCTAGGCAACCCAAGCATAAAGTCCATAGAAAGGTCAAGCCAAGGACCTGTGGGAATGGGAAGGGGTGAGTACAAACCATGTGGAAGTAGCTTTGACTTAGCTTGCCTACACTCCAAGCATTGGCCACACACCCTCACAACATCTACCCTCATCTTAGGCCAATAAAATTGCTCCTTAAGAATCTCCATGGTCTTGCCCACTCCAAAATGCCCCATTAGTCCCCCACTATGTGCCTCCCTCACTAGCAACTCCCTCCAAGATGAACTAGGCACACACAACTTCCCGTTCCTAAATAAGAATCTTTCAAACTTGTGAAACCTCTTATTCTCCCTATCACCACTAAGTTCCTCCTCACCACACATTCGATTAATCCTCCTTCCTCTTTCCTCCAATTCACAATTAGCATAAAGTTCCCCAAACTTCGGATCATTGGCATACATCTCCTTCGTACTTTCACCATGAGTTTGGACCCCAAAGTATTCAACAACACTTGTCTTCTTGATTGTAGCACAAACTTTCTTGACAAGGCATGCGCCACCACATTCTCTTTCCTCTTTTTGTAATGGATGGCATAAGGAAAGGTTTCAAGGAACTCCACCCATTTGGCATGTCTCACATTCAATTTATCTTGGGATTTGAGGTATTTCAAAAATTGGTGGTCGGTTCTAATGACAAATTCTTTGGACCAAAGATAATGTTGCCAATACCCTCACCAAGGCATACAACTCTTTATCATAAGTGGAGTATTTAGTTGTTTCTCCCTTGAGTTTCTCACTAAAATAGGCAATGGGTTTTTGATCTTGCATCAACACCGCTCCAATTCCTACCCCACTAGCATCACACTCAATTTCAAAGGTTTTATCAAAGTTAGGCAATTGAAGGAGAGGTATGGAACTAAGCACTTCTTTTAATTTTGCAAAAGCCTCTTCTTGCTCTTTTCCCCACACAAATGCTTTATCCTTCCTTATCACTTCGGTCAATGGTGCGGCTATAGTACTAAATCCCCTCACAAACCTCCTATAAAAACTAGCCAACCCATGGAAACTTCTCACATCACCAATGCTTTTAGGAGTGGGCTAATCCCTAATGGCCTCCACTTTAGCCTCATCTACTTCCACACCATTTGCACTCACCACAAAACCAAGAAACACAACTTTTTCAACACAAAAAGGAGCACTTTTTCAAATTATCAAACAATTGCTCCTTTCTCAAAACATCAAACACTTGTTTCAAATGATTAGCATGCTCATCAATGGATTTGCTATAGATAAGAATGTCATCAAAGTAAACTACAAAAAATTTTCCAATGAAAGATTTGAGCACATGATTCATTAACCTTATGAAGGTTGAAGGAGCATTGGACAAGCCAAAAGGCATGACAAGCCACTCATAAAGATCAAAGTTAGTCTTAAAGGCCGTCTTCCACTCATCACCTGGTTTCATCTGGATTTGGTGGTATTCACTCCTCAAATCAATTTTAGAGAACACACAAGATCCACACAACTCATCAAGCATATCATCTAACCTAGGGATAGGGTGACGATATTTTACCGTGATCTTGTTGATGGCTCTACAATCCACACACATGCGCCAAGTCCCATCTTTCTTTCGCACTAGGATGACCGGGACCGCACAACATTATTTCAATTGCTCTAAATAAGCTTTTAATAATATCTCGAGTAAACTCCTAAAATTTCACCAAAATACAAATATAAGACAAAATATGAGCGAATATCTAGCTACGAAAAACATATACAGCTGGAACAAAGTAGAACATAATACATTTCAATATATTGAACATGATTGTATACATGTTAATCACATTGACTGCAAAATATTTTGTTACTCCACCAAAATATTTAAAAGTTAAATTCATAGTTAAATGGCCAAGTAACTAAGGAAGTGTTCATTTCATTCCTCTTCGGTAATAATGAATCAGCTCTTTTAGAGCTCTCAATTTATTTTGTTCTACCATATATATCATGATAGCATCCTTAGATGAATATCTCCGTCAAGAAGAAAATAATATCATCATAGTAATCTGGAATCAACAGACAAGATATATTTCTTGTCCCACTTATCTCTTATGTAATTCATAAATACAATCCATAAAATAATTTAGATTTAGAGCTTTCAATTTATATATTTTGTTCTACCATATATTTCATGATAGCATCCTTAGATGAATATCTTCGTCAAGGAGAAAATAATATCATCATAGTAATCTGGAATCAACAGACAAGATATATTTCTTGTCCCACTTATCTCTTATGTAATTCATAAATACAATCTATAAAATAATTTTGATATATTCCATACATTTCAATTTATATATGTGACATAGTTTGAATCAACTCAGCTTTCAAGGGAGAATTTTTCACTTTTGAAACATGTGGTCTAAAATACGCCATAACATTTCAATGGATTTTTACACTTTTAAAACTTGTAGCATTAAACATGTCATTATATTCATGTGGTTAGAAAATTTTCTCATTAAAGCTAAAATAGGAAGTACAAATCCAATTCTTTTCAAATTTAAAAACGTATCATTCTTTTTTAAACGGACTAAAAAACTTGTGTTACATAAATTCCAACATAGGGTATCAAAGTTTAAATGAGGGCAAACCAAATAATTTATTAAATGTGTCACAATTGTTTAGCATGGTTCTGTCAATTAGACCTGAATTCATGAGTGGGATGAGTAACCCACCATCCAAACGTAAATCAAAAGAAAGTAGTCAAAGGGAATAAGCTCATAAAATTCACTTTGAGAGAAATTCTCACAAGTGTCGAGCAACACATCATGTAAAAAGTTTTTTCTCCCTTAACCAAACTCTCTAATTTCATAATGTTATATATTAGATACTACCAAGTGAGAAAGATAATTTACAAAATCTTATAACCCGTTTCTATAATAAAAAAAGGTAGTGTCAAATATGGTAAATGGAATTTTTTACCTTCTATAAAATGGAAAATCGATTATAGGTAGAAATCCGGCAACCAAGCTAACAGCTTTAATAAAAAATATGAGAAGTTGTATCTTTTACGAAGAAGATCCAATTTATATTTATTGATAACATTGCTTGGAACCCGTATCAAGAAAAGACTTCATAACTAGTCCCAAGTAATATCTAAGTTGTCTGCTGTAATTCTTTCTTAAAGATTAATAAAGCATGCATTGTATCAAAATCAAAGTGCTTTTTGATATATTGGTCTAGACATCGTTTTTAAATTTCTCCACAAGATGACGAACTGCATCAATAGTAAGCGGCTTCTGATAATAATAATCAAGACCAGCATCCATGAATGATTGTTTCTCTACTTCTCCAGTGGAAGTCACTCCCACAATCAAGCTAGAAACATGCATATCTCGAAGTTCCAGAGTAGCCTGCATAATAGCCACCTTACTTCATATTTTTACACATGATTAGCATAAAAATAAAATGTCCAAAAAAAAATTTAATATACTATTAGAAAAACTGTGATAAGTGCTTTGAAGTTCAAGGTTTTAATTACTTTTGTCTGTTGGGAAGTAAATTATTTCTCCTTTATTGGGAGTACACAAAGGCTTTGGATGGAAAAAAGGGGCTGATTGTACTAGTGAAAATCGAGATAGCATTATACTGGCATATTTAACCGCATCGAGTGTGCAAGTTAGGTTTCTTGCATACATTAATTTAGTGTGAACACTTAGTATACTTTATTTAATTTTAATAAATAATTTTGAGTGATGGAAGTATACCTGACGACCATTCATCACTGGCATATCTAAGTCCATTAGAATCAGATCAAATGATGCTCCAGAGCGATGAGCCAGAACGGCTGCTTGGCCATTCTCCACTTCATGAGTTTCCACATCAAATTTCTTAAGAAGCATTTTGTGGACCATTCGAACAATGCGGTCATCATCTACTATAAGTGCCTTAAGTTTTTTTCCAACATCGAGATTATTCTTATTTTCAACATTTGTCTTTTTCTTGGAAGAAGAAGCATCATAACATGATGACATTTTCCCTGATTAATAAATTACAAAAAAATTATGTAGTAACCATAATTGAAGGCTTAAATAATTAAAGTAATCAGGATCCAATAATATGATATAACATGCATATTGCCTCAGATCTTGTACCTAAGTTTGGATTTAATTAAACATTCTCCTTCGTTTTATAATACCTTACTTGTATCTATTAGGTTCTTTTAACTTGAAATCAAACTCATATGTTTATTATTTGAAAATATGCTTATAGACTTAGATTGTATTGCTAACTAGAGATACTGGCTTGCTTAGACAAAAATAGGAGGCCGAAGTTATATGAAATTCACACCCCAAAGTGAAAAATAAGCCAGACAATGCTAGTAAGTACCTTTCTTGTGCTTCGAATAAAAACTTGAAAGCTTTACCTTGATATTACTCAAAGAGGTATGCGTCTCTCTATTTATATTGTAAAAAAAGAGCAATATAAGTAATTCATTAATCACATTTGACAAAGAGTATCTACACAGAAGATTTTCTGATCTCATAACTGGATATTTACATTGATTTTAGGTAAATGTCATAAATTTGTGATCTTCACATGTAAAATAAATCTATGCAGTAGATTTGCATCCTTAAAAATAAATTTCAATCTACTTAGTGGATTTGCTTTCTTTATAGATAGATTTCATCTTAAATAGGAAATTCCATAGGATATTTACTTTCCAATATGTATTTTCTCTAAGTCGTCTTCGAAACATTCTAAAACAAACTAAAACATTGGAAAAGAAAATTAATAACTACTCCCTCTATTCCACAAAGATTGGCATATTTCGGATTTTGAGAGTCAAACTTTATAATTTTTACCGTGAATTTGGGCATAGAATCTTTCAGTTTTTTGAAGTAATATTTATATATTTGAAAACAACATAAAAAGTACTATAAATCACACTAACTAATAATTCTAAATATCTACAAGACATGAAAATATTGCAGTCAAACAACAAGTCATTTGACTCTCGAAATCCGAAACATGCCAATCTTTGTGGAATGGAGGGAGTAGTTGCTAAAGTGTATTCAAAACTCCTCGGTAGTTTTTTACTTACATTTCTTACTATTGGTACAAGGGTATGTGCGACTTTCTTGACTTGGCTTAATACTCTAAGAAAAGAGCACCTGAAATCACGATTAAATTGAGACCATGACTGATAGTGGGTATTTACATCGAGATCTCATTGAACATGACGTACCTTGAACATAATTATTATCATGGGTCGACTCCTTTGTTTTAGCAATATGCAAAAAGCCCGTGCGACAGTCTCACATAACTACAAGCCATCCCTTGTCTATTCCAAGTTTATATGAAACTTGTCTCAAATTCTTAGCCTCGAATGTGCTGCCCGAACACTTCTCCGGTGTGTGCATCTCTTATGCAAATAATTCTCTATGCGCATAATTAGGGTTGGCTAAGGACATATCAATCCCTTGCCTAGCACTAAGCGTTGCTCCCACGTGCTCAGTACAATCTTCAAGTTTTGACAGTTGCCTTGTGCCATGACACTTGGTCGTGCTTTGCTCGAGTAGGACAACTCATATGCGCTTGGCCTTTATTATGTGCGCCTTTCATATAATGCCTTCAAATTTCGAATGGCATTCCCAAGCATAGTCCTTACAACATGCTTCTATTCTTAATAGTACAATGTTGCCCCACAATTGCACGTCTAGGCCAACGGACCTTTATTTGCAAGAATGAACCCCAACCATGCTTATAAGTTGATACATGAGGCTTTTAATTTATGGTGCCTCAAGTACTCAATCATCACATAAGTCTTTATCCTTCCCGAGGACAACCCCAGGGGCATAGTCTTTCTTTATGTCAAGCCTCCGACACTCGTTGGGCGCCCAACTCTGCCCTCCTGGCCACGCACTGTCCATAGAGTATCCTAACATGATACCTTAGACACTCCTTAGAGATCTCCAAGCAGGAACTTGAAGACACCCTCAAGGTAGCTTACTTAGTGCGATGTATCGAAAACACGCACAAGGAGGATTGGCCAGCTCTTACAATTCATGCCCTCTTTGTATATGTCTTAAAATGAAAAGCCAATGTCCTTGTAGTTGACATGTTTTGTCCCGACAATCGTATTGGGGCTTTTCTCTTAACTCCGATATCCAAATGAGGTGTCATTTATTTTAAGAGATTCCTTTTGACGCATCTCACATCTCTAAAAAGTTTCATCTGTTTCCCATACTCGTGGAAAGCGATATGGCCTTCAGATATTCTGTCATGGCCTTCTTTAAGTTCTGGATAATTATGATAATGCCATTGCCACTTGGCTAAGTCAAGCCGATAAGTGAAGAATCTTGGAGTGACCACATATCTGTCATGCACATTACTTAGCATCTTATGAATAAGGTCCTTAACCGAATCTAATACTCCAATTGTAGCTCCACGACATTTAGAAATAACACTCAATGCCTGCACAATACCTGCATGATCGACACTGACCCATCGCATAACTGACACCTGTCTAACACAAGACTGGCAGTCATCCGTGCGGCTGATATTCGTCCAGCTTGTCTATTCAGTACAGTCATGAGGCGAGCTAAGGTACCAATAAAGGCACCATGTAAAATTTCTCCCTCATTCAAGCTAGTCAGCGTCCTTGGTGATGAAATACGCCCACAGATACTTGCAGTATACCCCCTCGGATCTCTACATCGCAGCTTTCTCAGTCTAATCACCTCATACTTCCTCAAAGTACCTTCTCAGGGAAATGGAGTCATGCACATGCACTGCTTCGCCAAGTTTATACAAGCGTACCTCTCCACTTCATCTCCACGATGTTTACTTAGACAATGCCTCTGTATTTGCACTTTTGTGGTGACTAACTATAGCTATGTTTAATGACAACTCATTATGGTGGCACGCATGCCATCCATGCTATAGCCCTCATTGACTTCATTTCTGTTCGGATAGCTTCCTTCTTTTAGGTAACTTCTTTGGACACCTTCTATTATAGCACCCATTGTCCGACTTCGCCCTTGTAGGCCCTTGCTACTTTAAAGACTTTCTTCATTCAAGATTCACTTACGCCTAATACCTTTGCGTAGGCAGATATTTCTCCACTCAAAGTACGTCACAACTGGACAAATGATGTCCCTAGACTGTAACGACATCTTATAAAGATAACCCCTCTGAGATAGACATCCCTCGATGTAGCTCCTTGCGACCTATTCTTTCGTGGTCTGATTTCATATGTTTGCTCTACAAAGATCTCCTTGTAGCAACCGTATGAACAATGCCAAATCTCAGGCTTGTAACTAGGAGTAACTTGTAACTTGACCCCACACTCAGAGAAAATATCACATCTAATTTAATTAATAGCTTGCCCACACAAAGACACTAGATATTAATACTCAAATCTGTCCAAATAATTTATAACACGGCCTCGGAATACCCATGCTACACCGTGGTAACTTCAGCTTCTCAAACGCACTCTCTAGTACTTAGCAAGCTCTTGGGATGTACTCCACATAGTACTTCATTTCTAAAAGTGGTAGCTTCATTGTACTCTCGAACGAGATCTTTGTTCTCAAACTGTCACTTCTTTAGTTGATACCTTAGTTTGTCCCGATTTGTACCCATATACTTGCCCAACTAGAAAGAGTACTTTATTCATCATGTAAGTGCCTTCTTGTATGATGTATCTCTATATTTTTAACTTAGGAAAGACCATATTCTGAAACTTGAAAATCCATCGAATGTGTAGCTTAGCTTTCCCCACTTTGATCTCACACTTTTACCTTAGTGCTCCAGCACAATGCCTTTTTACATGGTGGTTTGGTCAATTCAACCTATTTCCCACATTTGCCTCTCCACATATAGTGGCCCGGTTAACCATCATCATCGCCTTCCTATCCACTGGTTTAGCCCAACTATCTCCCTGACTTGTACAACACATTTCTGTTATTTGCCTTACCACACATAATAGTTTGTTAACAATTAGCATCGCTGCTCCGTCCACTATTTCCGCTCTTAGTTCCAAATTTGCCTCCCCGCTAAGTGGTTTGGCTCCCACAAGAATCTCCCTATATCGAAAAATTCGACACAATCTCGGATTCCTCCTCGTCTAGCCGTTCAGTTCCTTGCAACCTTACCTCACTATAAATAATTTGGCTCTATTCAGACTTTGATTCCACATGAAATTGTTTGGCTTCCTATTGCAAACATGGTGGGTGACTTCACCTCTTTTAACACTCGAAATCCTTGCGAAAGAAGCTTACTCTCGAGTCATTCTTAACATTTGTCGCATACCTCTAGCACACCCTAATCTAGCTTTGGCATCACCCCATTGCATATAGCTCACATTTGAAGATCACTCTCCCCCGATGTTACATTCCCAGCAAAACGTCTAACACAGTTGTTGGTGCGACACTCGTGCCAACACCCTCATACTAGCTCAGCTACTGCCTTCGATAACATCACTTCTATAAGTAAAGCTTGCCTCATGGTTGTTGACACCCAATTTTGTCCCTCCTTTTTTCATAATCGGCTATATTTAACCTAAAGGTGTAATATTAACTGTTTGAGTACAATTCACATTTGAAGGCCTGCATTTATCTGTATTATCCTCTATTTATACATTATGTATGTAATTATGGTTATATTATTAATTTCATCATTTTAAGTTATTTGTTTAAAACATGGCAAGTTGTGGCTATTTATGCAATTAACTGCATTTCTAACATTTGTTATATATTTGTGTATAATTATATTAAATTAATTTAATTTGACCCCAATTGCTTTATTATGTGCATTATTTTATGTATAACATATATTAATTATTTTTTTCACCTTTAGTTAAATAATGATTGATTAAAATATAGCGTATAAATTTTTACTCCATACCCTTTTGAAATTTGAACAAATCTTTAAAGTTTATCACATAGTTACCTATCATATTTTGCCTATGTTTTCCTCATTATGTACTTGGACAAAAAGTGTCATCCAATATACTATCTAAATTTTGCACCATATATATTATTCTCTCCCTTACCACTTTTTCGGCCTCAATATATTTCCCCAACGTACATAAAATCCCCCTGATTTCTCAATCTCCAAATCACTCCGTAATCTCCATCCCTTGACTAACTCCTCCTCCCAACGGCTTTTTTAGAATCTTTGTTATATATTTGGTAGTTCTTTGCTTTACAGGGAGAGGGCAATACATACAGAAACACCCTACAATTACAGCACAATCACCATACAGATCCGAGTACCTACATCTCTCCCGCTCCATTACATCAACACCAGCACTGGTGAACATCCACCACGCCATACTCTCGGAACATACATACACACGCATACACACTACCATCGTCTTCTCTACTCTCAACCCACACACGAAAATCAGTACCCACCACCATCTAATCTTACACACATAGAGACGCTATTGACACCATACACCATAAGAACATATCCACATACATATACACAAGAGGGAACGGGAGAAAGAGAAAGCAGTGAGGAAGAGGGGGAAACAAATCGGGGTTATGGGGTTTGGGTTGCGCGAAGTTATTGACAAACAGAAAGAGGGAGGAGGAGTCGCAGCGACGCCGCTTCTCGTCCAGGCTGGTGTCGCTCCTCCTCCTCGCCGCTGATATCGTTGTCATCACTGGTGACTGATTCCCCTCTGTTCTTGTTCAATCTGTTAGGGGACTAAGAAAACAAAGGAGAAGGGTCTCAGCGATGCCGTCGTTTGTTCACCGGAGTAAAGGCTGGTGTCGTTCCCCCCTCATCTATTTTTTGACTGGTTCTGATCTTAGTTGTCGCCGGCAAATTTGTTTCCCCGGTTACTTGCTCTGTTATTTCATTCCTGTTATGCATCTCTGAATGTTATATTTGCTGCACCACCGCCCTTTGTTATACTCCCTCTGTCCCAATTTATATGTCACACTTTCCTTTTTTATCTGTCCCAAAAATAATGTCACATTTCCTTATTTGTCAACTATTTAATGCACTATCTCTATTTTACCCCTATTGGGCCCTACTTATTTTAAAAACCACCAACAACTTTTTGATTACTCAAATCTTCTCTCTTACTTTTTCAAGGGTAAATTTGAATATTTTCAAAGTCAACTTCTATTTCTTAAACTCCGTGCCAAGTCAAACACCGCCACATAAATTGGGACGGAGGGAGTATCATTTATTGGGGAAACACCTTTATTGTTAATTATGAGCTTTGCAGGGGTTATTATGTTGCGTTGTTAATGAAGAGGATTGTCCAAGTAATTACGCTATTTGCAGTGGGTTTCTCTGTTGGCATTGCTGATTGGACCAAATACTATCCTGGAATTGAAAGGCCTATGAAAATATTTTAGGGAAAAAAAACGTAAGTAGCCTTATACTAGAGGCCCTTAACATTCAAATAACCATAATTTAAGATACACATATGATAGCCATAAAAAATAAGCCAACTTAATGATAAGCATTTAAAATTAGATCATATCCCTTAAAAGTAGCCATAAATCACTCATCGTCTACTTTGTAATAGACCGTAACTAATGGGATTTGGATCATCCCATTAAATCTACAACCAGTGTTATAAATATTCTAGAACTTCATCCCATCTAAAACATAATTTGAGTCTTCCTAATTGGTGCATATATTCAGCTTATTTCAAGAATCTTATGTCATAGTCACTGACAAATATATGAATAATTCCTTATATATGAATGGAAATGTTCACAATAAAATAAAAAATGTATCATTAAATGTATGAATATTTAATACATATAATCTGTGTATTCATAATATATACGACAAAAGGGATGAATATTTATGAATATTCAATACATAAAATATGTGTATTCAAAATATTTACGACAAAAGGGATGAATATCTATGAATATTTGATACAAATAATATGTGTATTCAAAATATATACATCACAAGGGATGAATATCTATGAATATTTAATAGATATAATATGTGTATTCAAAATATATATGACAAAAGGGATGAATATCTATGAATATTTAATACATATAATATGTGTATTCAAAATATATACGACAAAAGAAATGAATATCTATAAATATTTAATATATATAATATGTGTATTCAAAATATATACGACAAAAAGGAATATCTATGAATATTTAATATATATAATTTGTATTCATCATATATACGCCAGGAAAAGGAAGGATGAGGGAGGAATGAAAAGTTTGGACACTTATGATCCAATGCAAAGGAAAGAAGTAATCAGAATTTTTATTATTTAAAACATTGTAGTAGAATCCTTATTGCTTTAATTTAGGAGATAATTATCTACTAATAAAAGTTGTTATTTATGGATAATAACTACAATGATAATGATAATTAAATATGATAGCATATATCCTAAAATATAGGCATGATCAACTCTCCGTGTTTCAATAAAAATTTGGCTATAAAAAGTTCACTAAATTAGAATTACGTTTATGCTGATTAATAAAAAATTGATGTGTTTATGTTCTGTTTAAAAACTTAATGAGTGTTTATGCCATGTAAATTTCCCAATATTTTAATTTGAGGCTATACACTTATTTGAATGGATACTACACCGTTTAGACCAATGACGCTTGGAGGCCAATTCAAGTTCCGTCCCGAACTTACCGTCCCTTACGTGTCCCGAAAATAAACAAAAAAGGCGATGACGAAAATATTTATATATACAATGTTGAAAATGAATGGGATATGCAACAAGACTCACACTTGGCATGACAACACGACCGGCCGGCGTGTTTGCAGCCGTAACGTTATCCTTAGCCTCCCATCACCCGAATCTGAGCCTAAACTTTCAAAAATTCCCTTTTTCCTTTTGTTTTCCTTTTATTACTATTATTATTGTTATAATTACTATTTTTTTATTATTATTTGCATTACTACTAACATTTTTATTATCGTTACTATTATTATTATTTATTATTATTATTATTATTATTACTTTCTTATTATTACTCCCTCCGTCCCAATTTATGTGGCACCATTTCCTTTTTTGTTTGTTCCAAATAAGTGGCACCTTTCCTTATTTGACAACCATTTAATGCATCATCTCTATTTTACCCTTGTTTGGCCCTACATACTTTTAAACCTACCAACAACTTTTTTATTACTCAAATCTTCCCTCTCTTACTTTTTCAAGGGTAAAATTGATATTATACAAGGTCAACCTCTATTTTCTTAAACTCCGTGCCTGGTCAAATGGTGCCACATAAATTGGGACGGAGGGAGTATTACTTTATTCTGCTTTTGTTTTATTTCATTAGTTATAATACTAACTTCATTTTTATGCTTTTTTGCGAGGTACATTTGGAGGAAGTATATTAAAGGAAGACACATTTGAAGTGGACAATATTTTATCTCATTTTATTTTATTTGCACTAACTATTCGCTTTCTTTTTTCAAGGAACATTCGAGATGAAATTTATGAAGGATGAAGACATTAGAAAAGACGGATATTTATTTTTTATGCAAATTATTTGTATGATAGAATATTAGTGAAATTGCTTGTTTGCTTCACTTTAATTTCTTATTCGAATCCCAATTATTTAGTCCGGCCGGGAACCACACTTGGTGGAATCTGCGAGGTGCCTAACACCTTCCTCTTGGGTTAATTTGAACCCTTACTCAGATTTCCGGTTCGTAGATCAAGTTACGGAGTTAACACTAAAATTGGCTAGAAACAAAGTAGGTGCCCTAATACGCCTAGTTAAAAAATATGTTAGGTGGCGACTCCAAGTCCTTACCCGTGAGTTCCAATAAGTCGAGCCCTATTTCGAACTCTAACCGGGTTCAGAAAAAAATAGGTGTCGACAATGGTGTAGGCACAAAGCTCACATAATTGCTCTATGTGCAGGCTCGCATGGGAGCCACTGATGATCTTGGCAGGGGGCAAACACTCAGCCAACTTGAAGATTTTCTGGTCCGTAATCATAGTCAATACTTGGAAATCGTTTTTAAGAGTGTACATTTAGCCAGTTTTTAGGGCACTAAATGAGAAACAGTCAGTGCTTGCAAAGTTTAGACAATATAGCCACTGCTTGAAACACGAACTGGATATTTGATGAATAACAGTGAAAATCCATGAGACTTTCCTGTGATTTTGAACAAATCCAAGTGAACTCTAGAAAACTTTTTTGGAGCTTAGTTCAGAGTTACATGAATTTTTTCTTGGACTGCAAAATATAGTGTCATATGATATATTCCTTCAATTTTGAATCACATTCCAATAAATTTCTCATAGAGGTTAGTTTAAAGTTTCAAGATTTTTTGATGAAGCTCCATGATCATTTCCAATGTTCTATATCTTTCAAAGTCCATGATCTCTTCATGGGATGCAGTGTTTTTTCCTTCAAACTTAAAAGCAAGGTACACATTGGATTACAAGCAAAACAATATTTGCATATGGTGCTTTAGGAACAAGCCCCAAGCGCGTTTATGTGGAATGGCAAGGTAGTGGCTACGAAGGATGAAAAAGGCCAGCTATCGCTTGTTTCACCCTAGATAATGGCCGTTCGTGAGATTCACCCAACCTTAATAGTCTAAAAGATATACATCATCAATCAGTTGATTCGAACTTGACGTACCTTTCAACCCCTCGCCCCAAAATTTCACCCAATAGCTCTGGCTCGCACGAACATTAAGTTTTACACCGAAGAAAAGTGTTGATAGAAACTTTTGCACTAAATTCCTAACGATCCGCAAAGGAACTTCCCTGGTGATCCACCAAGAAATGCTCCGGATTCTAGCAATGGGCCTGAAAGTTAAACTACTTTTGAAGGGGGCCAAAAGTTTAACAGTTGCACTGAAATAGGAAATATCCTATTTCATAAACCCCTATGGCAGGTACTCTGACTACCACAGTACCACCTTTAGTATTATTTCGACTCTTGAGCTTTGCACTAATTTCAAATTTCTTCTCACCCCCAATAAGGACCTTGAGAGTATGAGCCTTTGATCTTTTTTTGAAGTAGAAGAAGAAGCAGGGGCATTCATTATCTAAAAAGCATACATGACATTCTCTTCATACAGAGATAACTGTTACAAGCTGAGAAATATCAATGTGACACTTGAAAATCTTGAGAACCAAGACAGACTTTAATAAAGTTGGTGAGACACACTGCAAGCGTCATCAGGATCTCATAAAAATTATAAAGAACCATAGTCGTATACTGTAACATGCTGAAGTATTCTAATCATCATCCTCAAGAACATTCCAACGCCTCTGGATCTGCAAAGTCATCAAATTTTGGAACAAAAGTGAAACAAGATTCAGACTGAACCCAAACAAATGAAAAAGATGAGCAGGAGACCATGACGTACAGTTACTTTTGTCTGCTTAGTTGTTTGGGTGTTAATTTGTTCAAGAAGTTGGATAAGTTTCTCCTCTGAAACCTGCAGAGATAACATTATTCAAAGTAACAGAACAAACTATCTATAAGGTACAAACAGGACAAATTTACAGAAAATGTAGAGAGATAGAGCATCTTTTCTGTGATCTGCCCATATTGAGCAGCTCTAAGTATAACATCTTCAACCCCTCTGGCCTTGTCAGGATTCACAAGAGCAATTCTAGCAACTGCGCATGCAAAAAAAACATAAATAAAGGCCACTGGTCATCCGACCTGGTAATTGTTAGAAAAAGTCAGATGAAATAATATCAAACTCAATATAATCAGGGAAAAGAAGAATATAATATTTCAGCCTTTAGTACTGGTTAGTAGAAAAAAGCCCAGTAACTTTGAGAAAATATTCCAATCCCCTAACCTCAAACTCACGCAATGTATAATCCACATAACAGAAATAAATAACAGTTTCGAAGAATTAGAAAAAAAACATGGATGCTTCACTAGTGAATTATAACTAAAAACTAAATTACCTAAAAGGTGAAATGTGCAGATGGAATTATACTAAACAGTATAATCTACAAAGACCAATAACAAATTTCAACTACCAAAACCTAAAGATGTTTAGTCCTCAGTTAAGGGGAGAAAAGATATTTTATTAAACTTAAGTTAGATATATAGATACTTACACACTCGAACTTAGAAAAAATGCCTGCTGCCATTTAACAGACTTTGCCAATTTAGGGAACTAGATAATAGAAGACAGACAAGAGAAATTTACGCTGTCTGAAAAATGGCTAGACGACTTGAACAAAAAATAGCTATTTTTTTTGCATATTTCCTGCTTATTTTGACACATGGCTAAAGTTTAAGGAATACGCATAAGTCATCAAGATAAAGTCATGTGTAAAATTCAGAAACCATCCATATCCTTTCACGGCTCCATTAGGTTTCTCTTAATCATTCGTCTGAGGAATGGGCATCACAGACCAAAGCAAGGATCTCTAATTTACGCTGAACATGAACATCAGCATACAAAACAGCTGTAAGCTTAGCTGAGCTCCAAGGTAGAACGTAATAGTGGTCTTACTAGTTTGCAGAAGCCCACCAGCTTAGATTAGAAGGTCAAAGTTGCACAATAAAAAAGCACTTAGAAACAATTCTAAAAAAAAAAAATTGAATGTACATGGGCAGAAAAACTTACAAGGACAAGTTTCATATAGATGCGTGAAGGAAACTTGCATTCAAATGGACAAAAAGAATTCATATAAAACTAAGGAGAGAAAATTCAATTAATCCTAATATACATCATCTAAAACATGATGACTCTTGTATTTTCTCCGTAATCATAGCTGTTTGCACATTAAAATTTTATCATCTGCCTTCAAGTTTCTAATTCCCAAACCCCCAATTTTCATTCAAGAATAAGAAAGTTTCAATTGACGAGATGGGAAGATATTTTTTCCTTGTTTCCATGTCATAAAAAACTCACGGCAGATTCAAGTTTATTGGAGATGGAACTGGTAAGAGAAAATAATGTCATGGAGTAAGTCAGAAACGCATTAAGAACATGGTTAATGAGAACCAATGTCCACCAAAGGAAAGGTACTGTCTTTTTCAATTGGAAAATTTCTTCTCGCATTTCTCCAGGATCCTGTCCCAAATAGAGATATAATTAGTTTTAGCCCCTACCGGAAGACCAAGATATTTGATAGTGGATAAGGAGAGACCATTACTAAACCCTGCGAAATCAGTGACTACTTGTATGTTAGGAACTCCATTGATCGAAAAGAGATGATTTATTAAAAAGTGATGTGCAGACTAGAAGAGGATTCAAAAGTCAAGAAAATTACTCTTAAGGAAAGAACCTATAGTATCGCAACATCACATAAATTTAGAATGTCATTGGCAAAAAGGATATGAGATACATCTTAGAGTAATCAGAGCCCTAATAGAAGAAACAAATATCTTATCCATCCCAGTTGAACATTAACGCCCTACATGTAGGTAAAACCCTTCATAACCAAAATTAAAAAGGATATGAGAGTTATCTAGAGTAACCGAGCCCCTAATAGAAGGAGAAAACATCTTATACACTCCAGTTGAACAGCAATCCCAACATGTAGGAAAAACCCTCCATGACCAAAATGAAGAGGAATGGTGACAGAGAGTCCTTGCGTTAGGCACCACTGAGAAGACGAGAAAAATTGGGGAGAGCCACTTATAAGGATGGAAAATCAGAAGAGATCCCATAGGAAATCCAATTGAACTAATTTTGTCCAAAACCCATGTCCTTCAAAAGAGAGAAGGAAATTCCAATTAACAATGTCTAATTTGTATAAAATACGAAGGATGCCTTGTTTAGATCTTAAATCAAGACAGTCGTCAGTAATGAGAGTGGTGGCAGTGATTTGTCCACCATCCTTTATGAGACCCCAAAATATTGTTTCCTCCTTCTAAATGCGTATCACATATTAGAAGAAGCAATACTGGAGCCACTTATAGTGATGGTATCTCGGCCAGCTTATACGCACCTTGACTAATTTCACCGGGTACCGGTCACCTCTCACCAGCAACAGGTACAAGGTAACTCTACCCACCAAAGCTTGGAGCCACTTATGCTCACCACAACAATTTTTATTGAAATTCTTCGAAGATCAAAGGAAAACATATAGTTCGATGTAACCTTTACTAACTTCAATTCACTAAGAAAATATAGAATCAAAGCAGCAAGGGGCAAAATTAATTTTTTTTATCCAATTTATTCAACAACTAAGCCCCTATCCCAAACTAGTGGGGATTGGACAATCATCACCATCCATGTCACTCTATTTAGATCCATGCCATGCCAAAGTTCAATAAATTAGCTCCACAATATTAGAAGTTCTCTAAAATTTTCGAAAAATTTACATAAATATCCGCCGATTAACAAATATTTACTTTTAGTTGTGCATAACTTTTTCTATCAAAAAACTTAATACATAATATATATCCAAAATATTTAAAATATATTAAATATATATCTGAAATATATATTTAATATATATTCGAAATACATAATATTAAATATATATATATGGGATTTGCTAACCTACTACATGAGTGTAGTAGGTTAGCATTGTAACCACTTTTTGTTTGACTAAAATATCCCCACTACTTTTTTGTTACTTAAGTAAATAAAGGGTCTTTAAGTAATTAAACAAAATGTGTCCTTCAGCTTTCGATCCTCTTTCTCCTGTTGCAGATTCTCTTAAGTAGAACAAATTTTACTCATTTTTTACTAGCTCCATTGTTGATTCCTTTTCTTTAACAACAAATTTCGTTAATGCTAAACCAAAAACTAAACCCACTTGCAACAATCAATTTGTTTTAACAACAAGCTGACAATGTACAAATTGATGGCACCTATCACTTATTCAATCAGTAATCGTAATTGATGCAAAAAAAAAAAGAACAATTGCAACAGCTACCAAGTAAAAAGAAATGTTCGACTTTTCTTGATAATGAGAATAAATGGATGATTCTATAGAGCAAGGCTTTTGGTACAGAAACGGGAGAGGGAAGACGGAATGGGGAAGAATTTGCATTTTTGTTCAAAAAGACCAAAATATCCCTCTTATTTATGAGTTGGCAACGTAGTTTATGGGTATTTTAGTCAAACAAAAAGTGGGTACAATGCTAACCTACTACACTCATGTATAATATATATATATGAAATGTTTAAAATATATTTTAAAAAGGTAAAATGGTTATGGAAAGAAAGAAACAATAAAAGTTGGATAAAAATAGTAATTTTTCTTTCCCAACGGTTATGTGGCATAATTTTCCCAAAATTTTCTACTGAATGGAAAGTCCAAATTGAGATAAGAGACTCCTGGCAAATACTGGAATTAAAAAATTGAGCCAGTATGACTACTCTAATCCAAACTAGTTGTCATCACCGATTTGGATCTTTTCCTTCCAGCATCTCTATATTTTACTAATTTTGCATTGGTTCCAAGAGATTATAGTCTTCCAGTTAACTTTTTTTCATGTGATTTAGATCTACTTCATTCTTTCTCAACACTTAAAAGCACCATGATTTTTTTTATCAGGTAATATCTATTGATAAGTCAGCGCAAAGCCGGACAAAGTGCAGATAGTAGAGAAACAATTACATTTTCTATAAAGAACTAAGAAAATCGAGCAAGGCCTGAGGATCTGAACCATCCGTCAATGCCATATTACGCCAAAAACTAAGCAAAAATATACACTCGAACTTAATCTTATGAATATTATCTTCTTTATTCTTAATAATTCTGTCATTATTCTCTTTGCAAATAACCCAAAAAACAGTTGCTGGAATGGAATTCCAAACCGAGAGAGAATGTTTGTTGATTCCTTTCCTTTGCCAAGCCAAAATAAATTACCCAAGTGGATGCATACACCATCTAATATTAGAAGACTAAAGACCATGTCCCATATGTTGCAGGAGACTTTACAATGAAGAGATGGTTAACATCTTCAGAATCTTCTTCACAAAGAGGATATCTGTTGCACAAGTGAAGTCCTCTCTTTTGAAGATTATCCATAATTAGACATTTCCCGTGAGCCACGATCCACATTCCACATGAAGCATTAAGGCACCTTGCTCCTCCAAATTTTTTTCCACTAGAAGGATCGGTTGTACCATTAAGGAAAGAGTAGTTAACACTTGACTGGGTATACACCTTTGGGATGTAACACCCATTTGAGATGGTCCGGATTGGAAACTAAAGGGGGACTGTTGTTGATAAGTTGCAGGCTGCAGTTTTTGAGAGCGAGAAGTGTAAAAATGCGACAAGGTCCCCTAACGCTTTAAGCGAGAAGCGACGTCTACATAAGACATGAAAAAACCATCTTAAGCGACCTTACTTACGTGATTCTTTATGTGAGCTGCTTGCACCTCTTGTTGAATATTTCAAATCTTTTATGACCGCATATCGCATTCGAATTTTTACGATACTCATCTTGCCGATATGTTAGACCTTAGAGGCCCAGTAGAAACACAATGTTATAGCCATTTTATAGGACTTCCTTTCACTTTTATAGGTGTCCTCAAATCACATAACATTCCAGTATCCCTTACCATGCAACGAGTATAATCTTATTGTATGTTTTACATCCTCATCTATTAAAACATTCTCATGAAACCAAGATCTTCTCTGCATTTGCATATATGCTTCGCAACCCCGTCTAGTCTCACTTTTCACTCTTCCCATGTTGGTTAAATTTGCAGGTGCACATATTTTGTTCAACTTTTACTTATCCTAAAAACATACTCTCTAAAGTGCTTCTCCAAAGTTCACAACTTGACTAGTGTCTTAAGTTAACACATTATCATATGCAAGTAGCATACGTCATTGGACCTCATCCTGTATAATGTTAGTAACACATCCATAACTAGTAAAAAGGTACAGACTCAATGGAAATCTCTAGTGTAGATTTACGGTTACTGAAAGCTCCTTTGTAATCATTCTCAAACTTGCAACAAATCTTTCATAAATCTCATTTACCACCAATCAACAAAAACAGCATAACCAATATGATCCCGCAAGTGGGGTCTGGGAGGGTGAGGTATGACATTTATATATTAAATAAGTATTCTTTCTTCTCCAAACTCCACTGAAGGACTTTTTTGGGGGCTCTCATACACTTTATCTAGATCAAGGAATATCATGTGCAAATCCTTTTTCCTCAACAACAACAACAACATATCCAGTATGGTCTCACAAGTGAGGTCTGGGAGGGTGAGGTTTACTCATACCGTACCCCTACCTCAACTGAAGTAGAGAGGCTATAAATCTTTCTTCCTATCGCTATAATTTCCATCAATCTTTTTAACAAGATAAATCCAAACTGCACATGATATTCGTAGCAGATTTATAACCTCCATAGTAGAATTATCGAGATAAATCCAAACTGGTCCTCTATCACACCTTTAGTTCCCATTACGTCTATGCTCAATTGCTTTTTCCCAAAAATTCATTTTATGAGTCATATCTTTAATTCGCAGTAGTTCCACAACTTTGAATATCTTCTTTGTTCTTGTATATTAGAATTAAAAAAATCTTGTGTAGCTTAACTTTTGATCAGTGGTGCTCTTGTTTACTTTATATAATTCCCAAGAATATTGACAATCTTATTGGGGTGGGGCATAACATACTTAAAAATGAGGGGAATACCAGCACTTTAATGCCCCACAAGACTCAGAAGTATGTTAGGATATAACTCTTTTCATTTAAATACAAGTGATATTTCTATGTCTCTAAGCAGCAGATCAATAAAGGAAGTAGCGGGGAGAATAGAGAGAGGAGCAACATCTTTTGGCTGTAGATTCAGTTAGAAATCATAATACAGTGGTTTTTGTCCATGATTCCCATTCGAATGGTGAATATAATCCTCTTTATCAAATATAATCTATGAGTTGAAGATACTCTCGGAATGCATTCGTATAGATTGCTCTAACAAAAAAGTAAAATTCTACTCCAAGTATTTCTTCAATTAAAACCAGCCACCAGCTATCCCACTTTTGCCAACACATTGTGCAATTACCTTACAATACATTGCCAGAAGGATATATTTCTTCATGATAAAGGAAAAGCATTTCACGTCAAAGATTTAAGATACTATTAAACCTTCATTCACTATTTCACCACACAAATTTGGCATTTAATTCTTAGTATAGAATGGTGAGCTGGAAAAAGCCTAAGAAAACTACAGAGCTATTGCAAAGCTGGTACGTCGAAGGTTTGGGAAGGAAAAGCTGGCTGCTTGATTTTCATTGCCTTCGGCTATATGGTGGATCATTTGGAAGGAAAGGAAAACTAGAATTTTTTAAGGTAGGAAGGACCTGTAGTTAGCATCAAGTCCAGATGCATTTCTTTGTTGTTCTTTTGGTGTCACATGGCCAGTGGCAACTGCAGATGCAGAAACTGTGATAGATTTCTTGAGTTCATTATGTTTGTCTAATATAGCTATTTCTCTGTAAATTCTTGCAGCATTTTGCTGCACTTTAATACAATACTTTTACCAAAAAAAAAAAAAAAAGATGCTACTAAACCTTAGAATGTAACATGCCTAATCTTGACACTGATCAGAATTTAGAGAAACAAACTTAGAGGTCCAACTTACCATATAGTGCAGAAATATAAATAATGACCGACTAGAGAAACACCCAACATCCAAGAACGAGATGCACAAATTCAATCATACAATAAAAATGCAAATGATTTCACAAGACATCAAAGATAATTCCAAAATGCACCTACATCTTGCCCTTGCTTCCGAAGTCAGAATCTGAGTAAGCATCATTTGCCTCCATTCATCAACCTCACTAGATTAATCACTTAGGTTGTCAACATTACAATGTAAAACGGAAATGCCAAATTATGAAAACAAATGGGTAACAATTTGCTTTTACAATCTGCAGCTAGTAAGAAAATAACCTTTTGGCTTCATCCTGAGCTTTTTGCTGATCAGGGTTTTGTTGAGTTCCCTATGTTTCAAGGTTTATCGTTAGTAGACATAAAGTAAAAATCAGAACTTCAACGAGGTATAACACAACTTCAAAATGCAGCATGTATAAAGTATAGAGAGGCGATTATTTACCGTGCTCTGTTGAGCCATGAGCTCCTGCATTCTCCTCTGCCTGATAGCTTCTAATTTTGGGTCAGCCTAATATATTAATATAAAAGGGATCATACTTTGTCAAGCTTTCAGAACTAACCAACCGATTCAAACAATATTCTTGCGCAAGCTAAATGCTTTGGCTTTAGCTTTCTCAAGAACAGTATAAATTTTTTATCCTCATTTAATTGTATTTTTAATAACCGAGAAATCCACACCACAATGGACAGTTGCGTAAGGTTTGAAACTTGGTGGATAATGAGTCCGTCCCTAAACCTTTCTCCACATAAATGTATTGTTTTTGTTGGGGCAGCATTCGAACGCGTAACCCACACATCACATGTTGTGCTCTTACCACTAGACCCCTCCCCCACCAGTTGCACATGGAAATAACTCCCCTGCCCTCTTTTTTTTCACCAGACCCCTCTCCACAATGTTTTTCCTTTTCCTTTTCTTTTTTTCTTTCTTCCCCTTCTTTTACAATGTCGGAAACCACCACCTCTACAATTCGACCCTCCCAAAAGCCAATAACAAACTAGCAGCAATGGAGTCCAAGAGCACTGAATCATCTACAGAAATTGATTTACACTGCAAATTTCATCAAGCACCGTCATATAACAAGAAAATTACATGAGCATAAGAAAATCAATAATAAAATTACTGAGGCATAAACTACATAGCAAATAGGGATGGCAACGGGGCGGGGCGGGGCGGGTGCAGGGCGGGTTGAATCTTAACCCGCAAAAGTTAAACCCGCCCCGCCCCGCCCCGCCCCGCATAGCATTTTTGTCACTTCTCAATCCGCCCCGCCCCGCCCCGCCCCGCATTAACCCGCCCCGCCCCACCCCGCCCCGCATTAACCCGCCCCGCCCCGCCCCGCTATATTATTTTTATTTTTTTTTTGTTAATTTTATGAACTAATTAACGAGTTTCTCAAGTATTAATCATCTTATCTTAGGTAAATTATCATAGTAGTTTGGGCAATAATTTTATTATTCTAATGATAGATTTTAAACATACCCATATGTATAAGTTTGTTATAAAATTAAGTCTTTTATATAAAAACACATATAATTTGATTACGATTTAACTTCTATTTAATATAACTTTTATATAAAAACATATATATACAAGTTCTACAAGGATTTGAAAAAAAAAAATTAGATAAACCCGCAACCCGCCCCGCCAAAATTTTAAAAAAATTTGTCCCAACCCGCCCCGCCCCCCGCAAATGGCTTAAACCCGCCCCGCCCCGCATAGAGTTGAACCCGCCCCGCCCCGCACCCGCCCCGTTGCCGTCCCTAATAGCAAATTTGGAAGTAGGTGCTTGCGTCAAAGTCAGTGTCAAAGTCAGTGAACTAAATCTGATTGAAAGCTACTATTTAAACGATTTACCTTTAAAACTATTTGAACGCCCATTTGACTTTCAAACATTTGATCAAGAAAAAATTGTTAAATTTTCGTGTTTGAAAATGTTTGGGAATTGTAGATTGAGCTTAAAGCTGAATTTTCTTCACTAATTTCTATCATTCCTATCATTTTTGTGACCTAACAATCATATGCTTTCTTGTACCTGCAACACGGGTTTGCATCTGGGGCTGAAGATCAATTTTTGTAGAATGGTTGAGAGAGAGCAAGTAATGAACAGAAAAAATGAATGTCATTTCCTCTCCAAAAGCAGGATGCACCATATGAATATACCACATTGTCGTCAAAGAAATGGGATACGCCTCAAATGGGTATATTATAGAATGAAAAAAAAAAAAAACGCGGCCCTGTGTCATCTGAAATTTCAATTATTTGATAACAAAGCTTTGGCTCAAATGTACATGATACTGGTGCGAGAGAAACTAATAGCATAATAAAACCCTACATTTGGAAGATCAAGCGCTGCTTTGTGCTGGTTTAGTCACTTTCTTGCTAAGAAGGTTCTGCACATCAAGTCCGTTGATTTTGGCAGCAAGTACGAAGTCATTTTCTGTGAGTCCACCTACAGAAGTGGAGAAAGATTAAACGTCATAGTATTTCATACAATCAATCATCTAATGTACATGTGCACTGGTCAAGGAATCACATAAAGCCCGTAACTGATGTAAAGCATGCAGCCCGGAGATAGTTTTAAGCTGTGTCGTCCATCATCCTTGTATTTTGTGAAGAAAGGAAAAAACAGGAAGAGGTCTACATGAATTGCAAGAGAGATTATTTTTGGTCCAGTAATTAACTTATCCTACAAAAAGTATAGCTAACAAGCTAGGGACTGAAAAGCAACTTGAGCTTACATATGCTGAGGAGGAAAACAAATAGAGTGAATGTTTCTAATGACAACTCTTACCCACAGAATGCGTCCATATTTCAATTTTCACATTATTCCACCCAACAAGATGAAGATCTGGATGATGGCCTGCATAAACTCAAAAAATTTTAAAAAATAATAATAATAAAATTTAAAAAAATAAATAAATCTTAAAAATCATCATCCAACTATGTAATGAGAAAAAAGAGTTTGTTAACATTTCACAAAATGAAGTTCAAAACATAATTAGGGACAAAGCTAACTAGAAGGCCAAAAGAAATTGCAAGTCAAACTGGAATGACAGGCCAGAATCATTTTGTTATTAACATAAGATACTTTGAACTACCAAATTGAAATGCAGCGTCATTTTAGAACTTAGGAATAAAGAGTGATTTAAATAAATAAATAAGTTAATAAATAATAAACACATCTTCCTCATGCCAACTTTTGTCTATCCTATCAACAGTATATCCATGGTCCTCTTTTTGCTGCTAGCCATCAAGGGTACTTTAATTTTCAGTAACAATTGCATGTTCTAAAAGATGTTTCATATTGAAACTTATATTACAGGTAACATATGCTTATGCACCAATCGACTAGTCTTGACGTGACATCACTGATGCATATCGCAGAATAACTTATAAACATTACAAAGTTAGGGTCTCCGGGTTCTTTAAGGAGATTAGCTGGCGGTGCTGTTCGTGGAGTTACTTTGGGCTTCAAAAGATTACTAGGAGTTTCAAACATGGAAACGATATTTCAAGGTACTTGATCTTTCAATTCATCGGTCTATCGGTAGAGGTAGTAAACCAGATACTGCAAAGGTGCCTGATGCACTTGGCCCTATGCGTCTTGATTCACAAGTGCTATATTCACACCCAAAGTAAACTGAAGACAAAGAAAACCAAAGAGCTGGTGTTATGTAAACCTGGAACAGATGCCTATTTCATCTGTTGGATATAGGTGTACGAGGCATTTAATATTTGATGATAACGGGGTTAGAGGCTTGAATAAAATAACAGACCAGAGTATTCAGCTGGGTTGGGTGTCAACGGTTCGATTCGGTAGGTTTTTTCATGAAATTTATACCATACCAATTTTTCGGTTACTCTATTGTGCATAACCAAAATAAGACTTTTCAAAACCGTCCCATTCATGTCGGTTTTCCTTCGGTTTCGGTTTCGGTTCGGTTCGGTTAATTTTCGGTAAATTTTTTTTAGAACTCTGTGGTAGAGTTGTACTATTATTAGAATGTGCCAATTTTATGTAAAATACCTATAAATTTAATATAACACATAAAGTATGATTTAAGATAATATTTGAATAAATAATGACTCTTAAGTGGTTGTAAGTCATAACTAATATTTAAGTACTCGACATATTTTTGTTCTCCAGTATCGAGCTACGAGTGATTGTCACTCTCTATTAAGTAGATAATAGAACACGATACCATATATATATTCGGATCCCCACGCCCGTATCCATAACTGGATTCGTATCCCTGAATCTCAAAATATAGATCATGAAGGATCCGACCTCTAGATGCGCGCGCACCCATATCGGACACCCGCACCCGAGTAACTTAGATTATATGAGTGCACATGAGTTTGGTAGTTTGCACTTTCGGTTCTAAATAGTATACGCAACGTTGTGTTTCCATCACCTCAAGATCCGAGACCTCGTCTAAAAATATTTGCTTATATATATATATAGTGTGTAAATATATTCGGTTTGATTCAGTATTTTTTCGGTTTTTTTATTTTATAAATAAACCTACCCTAATTATTCGATACGGTTATAGAGTTATATTAAAACCATCGGTTTTGCTAAAAATAACCTAAGAATCGGTACGGTTCGGTCAGTTAGGTCGATTTTTCGAAAACCATTGACACCCCTAGCTGGGTGTGGATCAGACGATTAAAGCTAGCTCTTTCCTTTTTCACCCCTCATTTTTTACTTTTTTGAGGCAGAAACTCTACTAATAAATGATAAGCTAGAGACTCAAAATTTCCAGAATCTTATAGCCAAGGCATGTGTCTGTCAGAAGTAAAAGAAAAACAATTGAAGAAAAACATAAACAAACAAGAGATCGTGCACAGAAGAGAAGTTAAAGCGAATGTAACAAAAGGTAAACTCACGGCCACGACAAACATAAAATAACAACTCTGGGACAGAAAAACCATTAGAAGGGCACACACGGGTATGTATACCTTCAGCTTCTGCAACATTTGCTACCTTTTGAAAGAACTCCAATCCTTTGGTGAAAGTCTTAACTTTCCAGGACCTTTGCAGCTTCAGCTTACCACCATCATTCACCAAATCCCACCCCAACACCTGCAAAAATCAATGTTAGCAATTGTAAACGACTATGCCTACAAGAAACACGTTAAATTGCAAACCTGTGGCATCAACTGATTGGCAGCTTCTTCAGTCATAGGCCTTAAGTCCTTCGTGTTGCATGGTACACACTTCTTAGTTGACAAATCTGAAATGGGTACTCAAAAGGTAAAATAACTGTCACTTCCATTTCTTTTGAATCCAGACTCATTTAGCTGAGATAAGTCCTCCTTTCCCACCCACAAAAAAATTATAAGTAAAATCAGGAATTCTCCCACACATGATTTATGGAACAATATATCCTAGAAATGCATTCTGGAGAGATAGCAGCATCACTGTTAGACAATCAAAGTCAATGACAAGTCGTTAGAAGTGTTACTAACTATTAGCTCATTCAGTAGGTTGTAGAGCAGTTTAAAATTCTTGGACTTAATGTAGGTATGCAGTGACACTAAGCACAAAGCATAAACTAAAAACTAAAACTAAGATCATAACCAGTCAAAAATGTGTACCTATCATCTAAAAATACACAAACATGTGTTTTTCATATACTTTTGTAATATTGTCCATGAACTGGACATTCCCCTCTTTTTTTTAACCCTGTTCAAATTGCTTTTCATTGTTCATTTATATATGATGACCTTCATTCTATAATTCAAAACTCGTTCCCTCCACTGTTTTGATCGACATGATTCATGTGTTAGACAATTGACAATACTGCATAATCAGAATGGACCTTATTGAACTTCAAAGATTTCATTATCAAAAGTACCAAGACTTTGCTGATGAGATCCAATGACGCACCTGCTGCTGAACACAGAGTCCTAATCCCGTTACGAGTGTTAGTGTTTTCTGACACTGCAACATGACTGCACAGTACCCCAGTTCCAGCCAAAAACATATTGGAGCTGTATATATATAAAATTGTGCACATGGAATAATTACCTTATGAATTGGTTGCAGTGGTTTGCATTGGGCAAGGAAGCATGTATAGAACTTTAACAAGGGAAAGAGAAGTAGAGGAAACTACAAACATATCTAGCAAGAGACCTTGATTGCTTTGGTACTCAAGGTGCCAACACTGTACAACACTTCTTAATGGGGGTTGGAAGGAGGAATAGGTTAGGGCCATGACTTAAAAGTTAGAAGGTAATAATTTATATTGGCGATAGTGAAAAACAAAAGAAAAATAGAAGATTTTAACAGGATCTTTAACGGAATAAGACAGAAGAATGTACATTAATAGAAAACATATATGGACCTGAGTGTCATAGTAGCATTAGTATTAGTGATATATATTATCTTTATCTTATTCTTTGTCTTTATGGCTATTATAATCTTATTTAGTATGGCTATCTATAATTTTTATGTCAGTACTTTCTATACCTTGTATTTTCATCTTGTTATTTTTTTTCTTGTTTCCAAAAATACTTTTCCTGAGCCGATGGTCTATCAGAATTCAGAAACACCCTCTCTACCTTACTCAAGGTAGGGGTAAGGTCTTCTGCGTCCATCTCATCCTCCCAAGACCACAAAAGACCCCACTTGTGGGGGATTACACTAGGTATTTTGTGGTATATTATGGAACTGAGCAATTCATTCTTCCCATAAATCGGCTAGTCCGTCCCCAAGCTGGACTGTCTAACCAATGCTGTCTCCTATTCTCCGTTCCAAAACTTATAAATGTTTAAAGTTGCACTACATGTTCTTACTCCAATGGGATAAAGGTTCATTACCATCAAAGTTAATATCAGGAAATTTTCCAGTAATTAGATACTTAGATAAATACAGAATTTTAATTAAAACAAGTGGATTGAGCTAATAATACTGACCGTAAAATACCTGATTTCTTAAATGGATACGTTTTTATCTTATTAATTTATTTTTTTAACAAGTTATTAAGACCTAGCAAAACAAAAATGTAGTGTTTAGTAATCATAATCAAAACGTAATTAACAATCTCAATAAAGAAAGAGAGAACCCGGGATCCAATTATCTTAAAGGCCCGTAACACAAATTGATTTAATTACCCACAAATTATCAAGACGTTACAAATTAAGTAACATATCGGCCAACGAATTTTAAAAAAAAAAAAAAAAGAAAAAGAAAAAAGCAAATGAAGGTTGAAGAGTACCTTGCATGGTTTCTGTAGAAGCAGAAGCGGTAAAGTGCTGTCAAAGATACCTTAACAAACTGAAAACAAAGCTATCCTTTAATAAATAGACATATTATACATACACAGTTGAAGAGAGAGTGTGAGAGTTACTGGATTGTTGAAGAGACGAGCTTCAAGTGTCCCAATCATCGAAACGTCCCTGTGGGAAAGGGACACGTTGGGCTGTTCTGATATATGAGCGATTTTGATGGATAGCCGGTGCTCCACAAGTAACAGCCGGCACTTGCTATCACTTGGAAAAATAGCCACTATTTGTCTGTTAATTAAAAGCACAAGCCTTCTTGATCCCTGGAGCGCCGAACAGAGAGGTCTTAACCCGCAAAAGTTTCAACTCCCCTCGCCCGTTAGCATATCCTTTTTTTCCTATTTTCAACTCGCCCGCACCGCTTAGGTTTCTTTTATCTTATTTTTGTTTTTTATCATTCTGTTATTAACCAAAAATAACATGTTTAATACTGCTAGAAATCAATTTAAGAAGACAAATATTTGGATGAAAACTATCAAGTTTTTCATTAATGTAAAGGGCTATTTTTACACAATTGTAGTAACCCTAAGTAAACGGCTCATTTGCAAAAATATGATACGCGAAGCAATGGTTTGCCTTTTTGCCCCCGCTAAGAGATGGTTTCAAAAATGCCCCCGTTAAGATTTAATGAAAAAAATCTGGAGCCAAGACTTCCTGTTATATTTTTCCGTTTTTCAACACTTATCCCTTCAAGTATTGGCAATAGGCAATACTTGCCGCACTAGGCCGTTGCCAAGACTTTCCATTGACCCCTGCTCGATTTTCCAACACTTGCACGACAAGTATTGGCAATAGGCAACGCTTGCTGCACTGCGTCGTAAGTCTTGGCAATTGTCATGACTTGCCCCTTCCAGTTTTCCCTGCATTCTCGCCATATAACTTGAAGTATTGGAAAAACAACACTTGCCCTTGAAGTATAGCCAATTGCCAAGACTTACAAAAATTTTGTCTTGAAGTCTTGGCTTGCGGACTAAATAAGAGCATTTTGCTAAAACATTCCTTAGCGTGGATAATTTTGTAAAACCACTCCTTATAGAGGGCATACGGTGAAATTTTTTGAAAGTAAACCTAGGAAAAATCTCAAGTAGGCCCATAAGTTTAACCCACCATCTATTGTCGAGTATACCCTCTAGTTATCAATTAATTACAAAATTGTATTTACATACTCATTCCATTATCTCCTTCACCCTCAAGTTGGAGCGTGCGAATCTCGGATACCCAAGTTGGAAAGAAAATAATCTAACTAAGCTTTGCCTAAGGCCTTCGTAAAAATATCTTCAAATTGAGTTTTCAAAGTCACACAACCTTGGCCGATCACCCGACAAACTATTTCATCCCGAATAAAATGACAATATAATGTGCTTTGTCCATTAAAAAAACATCGGATTACATGCAATGTGGGCTTAGGCATATCTGGAACAAATGGCTTTCCTCGAGAACTCTATAGGATTCCTTTAAGCCACTTCAATAGGCTTACGTTCATTGCCATAGAACGATATTCAGCTTGTACCGATGATCTCGATACTGTATGCTACTTCTTAGTTCCCCAAGATATGGGTGAGTTCCTGAGGGTAACATACCACCCTATGAGAGATCTTCGGGTTAGTGGGAAACATGTCCAATTTGAATCACACCATCCATATAGTCAGAGGTCACAACTAGAGCTCATCACAATCCCATGCCCTTGACTACCTTTCAAATAGTGCACGCTCGAAGTGATGCATCATCATGCTCTATCTAAGGTTGTTTTATGAACTGTGATAATACATGAAAAATGTAGGATAGATCCCGGTGGGTGAAACAGAGGTAAATCAAATGACCAACCAATCGTCGGTATCGTTACAGATCCTCAAGATACTGGTCATTTGCGAGTGCCAATCGGTGATTCTGCTCCATGGGAATACGTTCGATTTTCCTCCCAATAAATCGACCTTGAATATGATATCCAATGTATATTTCTGTTGATTGGCCAATTGGCTGTTAGTGGATCTATAAGAAGAAGAGAGGAGTAGAAGAAAAAAGTACTAACTTATAAAGCTAGGATTGTACCAAAAGAGTTTACTCAATAAAAAGGATCGATTATAAGGAAACTTTTTCACCGATAGCCATGCTTAATTGTATTCGGATTCTCTTATCCATTGCCGCTCATTATGAATATGAATTTGGAAAATGGATGTCAAGACAAATTTCCTTAATGAAAGTCATGGACTTAAGTAAGCATCTAGGACATGGAACACTTGTTTTGATAAAGCAATCAAAACCTTTGGTTTTGATGAATGCTTTCACGAGTCTTGTGCTTACAAAATATGTGAGGGTAACAAAGTGGCATTCTTGGATATTGCATGTGGATGCTATCTAGGTTTTCATAAAAGCATTGAGATTTCGACTTCTCTAATAATTCATAAATATGAACTAAAATTTTTATTGTATATCAATGCATATTAAATCATCTTGTCTCATATTTAATATAAACCAAAATCAAAATAAAGAATGACTTTAGTATGTAAATCACTCTTTAATTAGACAAACTGCCTAAACCTCCCTCCAAACAACCTCAAAACGTCAAAAACAACATAGCTCACTGCAAACAATAAAAATTACTTACTAGATCGGTTCTGATGTCTCTACCGAATGTTGGGTCAAATTAGCGATTGTGAATTCTTGATCGCAAAGCTATGATCAAATTCGGAAGATAAGCTATGAAGCATTTTTATAAATTTAAGCAAACACGATGCCTTTCGGACCTTTTTCAACTTCAACTCCTAAAAAGTGCTTCAAGATTCCCAAGTCTTCATATGAAAACATTTGAAAAGATATATCTTGATGTTCTGGATAGCTTGCGAATTATTACAGGAGAAAATTAAATCATACACATACACCAGCACACTCAGCTCTATATGATGCAAACCGTAAAAACACTAATAGCATGGGAGACTTCCTACTCAACATCACGAGTTTGAAATGATTCAAGAGGTCAAGAAAACAAATGTTAAAGCCAAAGGATGGCCGCAAAATAAAATTAAGCTTGCAGATTCTGGATGTTAGAGTGCATGCTCCAATCACATAGAGACAGAGCGTGTTCACGAGAAAACCTAATGCAATTATGATGAAGCCTCAAGTTACATTACATGATTGCGAGACCTTAGACCTGGTCGCGATGAAGGGATCCCAGGGCAATTTAATTACATTAGTGATTAGGCCCTTTTTAGTCATTTGTAATTAACGTAGGGTTTATTATAAATAGTAGCGTTAGTGGTAATTAGCCTTAGGCTTGTTTTGATGATTGAGGATAAGCCTCTTTTGAGAGAATTTATGGGTGTGTAACTCTTTATCTCTTCTTGGGTCTCTCTTGACCAAAATATTTTCCTGACCAAAATATTTAGGGAAAATATTTTGGTAAAAAATTATCTCCTATCCTTAGTTTGTATTGTTAATTCTTTTCTTTCAATTTCATTCCGTAGATTTTAGGAAATGTATTCATATTACACCGAATATATATGGCACCCGTCACTAGAAATAGGGAGAGATCTAATAAAAAAAGGAGTCAGGAGAGACGTCTGTATCTTTAAGACATACAATAAGAAGAGTGAGTACCACCACTTAATAAGCATCACTAACCATCTCTAACAGTTAACATAAGTCATTAAGAAATCGTGTGTGTCGGTAAAAAATACACCACCTATAATTATGGTATACGAGTCCACCTAGCGAAGGCTAAACTTACTCTACAAGTTATCGGGCCCTGGGATATACGTCTTCTCCACAGCCACGACTGCTCATCAGACATGGGCCTAGGGCCAAAGGTCACATACCCAGCCGCCTTAAGAGTATTATAGCCTATTTGGCCAAGCTGCCAAAAACTGCTTATTTTTTAAAGTACTTTTGTGAGAAGTACTTTTCAAATAAGTACTTTTGAAGAATAAGCAATTTGTGTTTGGCCAATTCATTTGAGAAGTGTTTTTCTAAACAAATTGTGTTTGGATAATTTTTACAAAAAGAACTTTTGTGTGTCAAATTATGAAAAAGAACAGTATTAAAATTCATATTGCGACTGATATTATTTAAATATACAAAAGATTTAAATATTTTTTTATAAAAGACTTAATTTAATTTTTTTATTTAGTTTAAATGTAAAATATAAAATAAAAATATATGTTATGGTTTTTAATCAATTGGAATTAAGTTAAACCAAAAGTGGGAGTCAGAGGACAAAGTTCTATTTATAATTAAGAGATATATTAGTTAAAATAAATAAAAATAGTATGATAAATAAATATTTTTTATAAGGATATTTTTGTCTTGAAAAATTAATAAAATGCTTCTGCTTCTGCTTCTAGGGAGAAGTAGAAATTTATAGCTTCTTCCCAACAGCAGAAAAAATTTTTCTACTTCTTCTCAAAAGTGCTTTTTTTGGCCAAACACCTCAAAGTTCTTCAAAAGCGCTTTTTTCTTGAAAAAAAGTACTTTTGGATTCTGAGTAGCTTGACCAAACAGGCTATTAGTCTCGTAGTTATGTTTTGCTTTGTATCACCGCCTCATGTAACAGGCTAAAGGCATATAAATTTAGTAATTTACCATAATTAGGATTGGGGTAAACCTAAAGCTATATATATTCCTCTCCCTAATTATATATGACACTAGATATTCTACTACGAATTCTCTCTATTCTCAAGGAATACAACTCCTACTTTTCTGCTTATTTCTCTATATTCTTCGTAATTTACTTTATTGCTTGTGACCGTCTTCTAAATTATATGTTTAACTTATTCGGAAAATTTTAAGCATAAATAGTTTGGCACCCACCGTGGGGCCTCAGCAATTGTTAGTTTTCACGAAGAAAACACGCGATCATGTCGCAAGGCAACGACGGACTCTCATGAAATATTGCTCAGGCAACCAAGTACGCATCGAACGATCCTAGCCATCCTGCTAGTCATGAAAAAGATCCGTCCAAAGATCCAATCAACATAGAAAAAGAAGGTGACCACAGGGCCGAGGATAAATTTGAGAAAAATTTCGACAAGTTTCTCAAGGCTCAGTAGCACCAATCAGTCCAAAACTCAACAATGATAGCGGAGGCACTGGCTAAACACCTAGAGGGAGTCTTCGCCAAATCAACTTGAAGGACAAAATCCCCTCGGGGATCAAGGCCCGTGGGAAATACCTTGGCCTCAGTAGCCCGATGATGGATTGATTTGAAAGAAGCCCTAGGAAGCTCGGCAACGACCAACTATCCAGCATCGATAGAGTCCCCTGCTATGCAGGCACTACGTCAGGAGTTGAAAGAAGTCCACGAACGGATGAGTTACGTACCAGGTGCTCCTCCCATGATAACTAAAGCGGACAAATAGAAGTTTTTCAAGCATGCCTACAAGGAAAGCGCCACACCGCTTGTGGTACCAAAGAATTTCCATCGACTAGAGTCGATGAAGTATGATGGTACCACCGACCCGGAAGAATACATAGATGCCTACGTCACGACAGTCAAGATCAACGAGATGACCGAAGAAGAAATTCAGTTGGCACTGGTGAAAAAATTCAGCTCTACCTTGACCAAGGGGACCTTGACATGGTACACCAAACTACCAGTAGGGTCGATAGAATCTTTCACCCAGATGTGAGATCAGTTCAAGATAGCGCACTCTGATGCCCTAAAGCACGAGAAAGTGATGTGGTATATCTTTGATATCCGACAGCAAGAAGGAGAATTTCTAAAGGATTACTTTGAAAGATTCTAGATAGAGTGGATGACACTTCCTCTGTTGCTTGACAGCCTAGGAACCCTGGCCTTCGCCAAAAGTTTGAACCCCAGGGTTCAGTGGCCACACGTGAGCTATGAAGAAGCTTGCAAGAACACCTAGTGAAAACTTGGGATACGCTACATCAACAATACAATCTTAAGCTCTGAATCAAGCCAGACTTGATAGAAGAAAGGAATAGCATGATCTGAAGGCGCAAACCTTCACACGAAGAAAACACAGGCAGCCGAAGTATGAAGGGTAGAGCAAAATATTTTTCAGATCCCTTAAGATCTTCTGATAGGCAAGGTGGTGCCTAAGAAGCAACTTCTCAGGAGAAGAGCACTGATCCGCAAAGCTTCAAAAATTTTGGGCTACGTGTGAATGCGGTTGATTTAGTAAAAAACCACTTTGAAATATTAGGCCCGCAAGTATACTGGCCCATAGATATCAGGAATAATTCAGGAAAGGACTCGTTGGCGTATTGTGAGTTCCATGGGGGGAATGATCACGACACTGTTAATTGTAGAGCACTCATGCTCGAAGTGCACCTCAATGACTTGCTCATTGAAAAGGGAAGACAATCCCATGCATCAAGTCATGAAGACTGTGTCGGCAAAAATACGCCACCTATGACTATGGGAATACAAGTCCAGCTGGTGAGACTAGACTTAGCTTACAAGTCACTGGCGTAAAGGATGCACGCCTGCTCCTCAAGCCACGGCCGTTCAGCCGGTGTAGGCATAGGATGCAAGGAATTCAACCCGCCGCCTTAGGGTTTACAGTCTCCTAGTTAGGGTTTCGTATATACCACCGCCTTGAGTTTACAGACCCATGGCCTTATTAGTTTTTGTATTTTACCATAATTAAGACTGGTAAATCTCTACTATAAATACCCCCACAATACAATATATTGTACATCAAGCGATTCACACTGAATCCGACTATTCTCAAGGAATAAAACTCTTTACTTTTTTGTCTATTAGTTTTCTCTCAGTTTTATTTACTTTTCCTGCTTAATTACTGTATTTTTTATGACTCTCTAACAAATTTAATTGTTCTACCTAAACGACCAAATTTAGGCCTAAACAGTTTGGCGCCCACCGTGGAGCCCAGGAAAATATAGGTTTCTACAAAGAAAAAGGCGCAGTCATGTTAGACGACAACGACAATGTTTCCAAGAACACTGCCGATGCAGTAGATGATTTCGTAAAGGATCCCCACGATCCTAGCTGACAGGAGAATGACCCTGCTAAGGATCCGATTCCTATCGCCAGTGATGGGGAAGACGATCTCCACACAGACATAACTCCAGGCTTAAGGAATTCATCATTGGTCTCTTCAAAAAACCAAGAAGAACGGGCAGAGAAAAACTCAGCCAACATGGCCGAAGTCATGGCCCAAAAGTTAGGAGCAATATTTGCTAGATCGTCTCAAAGGCCCACGTCCCTGCGAAGTCCAGCACCCGCAAACAATTCACCAGCATTCGTGCCCAATCGGAGACTCAACATGGATGCCACCACCGACAGCTCCACAGCAGCCAAAAACGAAGATCTCAAAGGAACACCTGTCATTCAGGACATCCTGAAGGAGATGAAGGCCATCCACAATCGGATCGGTAACGTGCCTGGTGCTCCACCTCAAGTTACTACCGTAGATGAGCAGAAGTTTTATAAGCATGCATATAAAGCAAGTGCCGCACCGGTTTGTGTACCAAAGTAATTCCGCCTGCCGGATAACCTTGAGTATGACAGAACTACCGATCTGGACGAGCATATTGCGACTTATTATACTGTCATAAAAAACAACGATATTAGTAAAGAAAAAACTCAATCCGCTCTGGTGAAAAGGTTTGGCTCGACCTTAACTAAGGGTGCCTTCACTTGGTATACTCAGCTACCAATTGGTTCAATCGAGTTGTTCACCCAGATGCAAGATTTTTTCAAGAAGGTGCATTCCGTAGCCCGTAAGCAGGAGAAGCACATGGAAGATATCTTTGAGATCTGGCAGCGCGACGACGAGCTAGTGAAGGATTACCTGGAGCAGTTTTAGAGAGAACGCATGGAGCTCCCTCTAGTTCCCACTAACATCGTTGTGGTAGCCTTTGCTAAGAGTTTGAACTCTAGGGGCTCATTGGCTACTCGAGAGTTACAGTGGAGTCTTATTCAACACCTGGTTACCATATAGAATGCTCTACACCAGAGGTATACTGACAAGCTCCATTTAGAACCTTAACAATTCTCGACCGTCAACAGTAGCATTCGCCCGGTCACCGAAGAGATTAATCATCAAAGTCAAAAATAGGAATACACCAAAGAACATCGAGTCGGAGATAGAGGGAAGTAGAGCAGGAGGAAGATTATAGGCCCGACTACCCAAAACCGGTGGAGAAATGGGAGGACAATAGAAAAGCAACGACGTTCCCTCATAAGGGATCACTCAGCATCGACAGAATACCCGATAGGTGTGAGGATCTAGGACTATGCGTCAATGCCATAGAATTTGTAAAAGATCATATGAAGAGCGCCCAAGTACGTTGGCCTAGCAACACGAGGGCAGAGCCCAGCAAAAGAGATGTAAACATTTACTGTGATTTCCACAGAGATCACGGGCACGAAACTGCCGACTGTAGGGCTTTAATTCTAGATGTAATGGGTTTTCTCAACAAAGGATACTTGAAGATTTGCTAACAGATAGGGGAAAGCAGACGTACGCTAAAAACAGGAGCTTAGAAGGTCCTCCAGATCTACCGGAACCTAAGAGGTCCATCAACATGATAGTTGGCGGTCAAACATTGTTTAGTAATTCAAATAAGAGCAAGGTAGCGCCCGATGGAGGCCACACCCGAGATAAGATGATCTTGTTTAGTGTCGAGGATAGCACCAGTTGCAACACTCCTCACCACGACGCCCTAGTAATAACACTTAGGATAGGGGATACAAATGTCAAATGCGTCCTAGTCAACGCTGACAGCGTTGTAAACCTTATAAAGTGGGATACCCTATGGGCAATAGGAATTGAAGACAGAGTAACTCCAACTGTCTACACACTGGCTGGCTTCAACAATTCTTGCAAAAAATCTGTCGGATAAATAAAACTTGAAACACGCATACCAGAAGCACACCACGTTGCATTCTTCCAGGTGATCAAAGGAGGGGTTCCTTATAACGCCATCGTGGGACGACCATCGATCCACCAGGTCAAAGCAGTGACTTCTACCCGACATCTAAAGCTCAAATACCTTAACAAATGGGGGGTTTAAATGAGATTAATGGAGATCAGGAAGTGGCAAGGGAATGTTATACGACAGCGGTCCTAGGAGCGCCCGTCCCCAACAGAACAGCAGAGGTAAACCCCCTTGATACTAACGAAGACCTCGAAACCCCAATCAACCAAGACGACGACTCTGATTATCTAGTTGATTAAAGTTTTAGGAGCGAGAGAAAGAGTTGGGCACTTCGAAGTACAATTTCTTATCAGTATTTACTTTAAGTAAGTCTCTAGTCTCTTTTTGAATTTTAATTACAGTATTTTCATGCTTATCAACTATGTTACGGGTTTTCACCCACAACAGTTCGGGCCCAGTGCCCCCTTTATCAATAAAACTATTATTCTATTTAGTCAGTTTTTACAATCTGATCCATCTACGATCCACATATTCATAGCCCTGGCACAACTTAAGTTGAAGTAATACGCTCTCTTTTCATGACAAAAGTAGGGTAAACTACTCTCTTAAAGCTAGATTACTTCTAATTCAACCACCAAGCATTATTCGTAAGCTGAAATCGTCAACTCAACAAATTGCACCTACATGTCAGTGGGGACACCTACCCGCATAGTGCTAGAAGGTCTTAAAACACTCGAGTGAACAAGCATAGACATTCTAACTTGAACGCAAAAATGCCCTATTACATACAATGGGCTAAAGACGTCCTATTATGAGAGCGAGCCTTTCCCTAATAAAAGCCATCCATCACAAACACAATCTAAGCCATCAACTACTGGTGCACATATAATGGATGCACATGCCCAAGCAGGATCACTGACAAACATTCTAAACATTAGAATAAACAGGGTGTCCGTTACTTAACAAAATCTGCCTAAATCTCTCGGCGCTCACGCCCATGCAGGCACAACTTGGCAGGATAATCATCTAGAAACTGTTTACGACAGAAATTAAAATCATCACAAATAAAGTAACAAAAGATGTACGTCAAAGGCCTCAAAATGAGCCAAAAATATAGCAATTACGCCCAAAACACGGGCAATTGTTTGAAACATGATGACAAAAATTGCATTGGGGGGGTGGGAATTCTAATTCTTTTTCGGTTGACTTTCTTCAGTAGAAACACTCCGCGAAGGCCCTGCTTCACCAACTGTAGTCTCCCCAGCCGACATATTGTCGTCTCCTTCACCACTAGCTTCTTCAAAACCTTCTTCAAGGTCGAAGCCTAGTTGAGCATCTGCTTGGGCAATGAAGCAATCTCAGCAACTAGGTCCAAGCAAGGAGTGTCACGAATCCGGTGCAAGGTAGCAAGTGTAGCCGCAAGATTAGCACGGTCTACTTTGGCCATATGCCGAGCGTTCAACACATTCATCTTCTCCTCTGTTCGATGGGAATCATTGCGGAGCTTATCACAGATTTTCCCTAAGGATGCCACTTTGGTCCGCAACTTATAATTTTCATCTTGGAAGAACAAAGAAAGGCCCTTAGCATAACAAACATCTTTCTCATCAGCCTTAACTCGCTCCTCCACCAAAGACAACCTTTGCTGTAAGCCTTCCTCAACTGACGATCACATTGGCATAACGCACTTGTCCAGTAAGTTTGGCTTCCTGATGGGAGGACTGGAGAGTCTCTACATCCTATTTGCGCTTATGGGCCTCATTGCTCACCGCGGCATTCAGATTCTTGTTCTTCATTTGCTCCAGATGGTAAGCTTTGCGTGTGGTTATGAGTTCCCCTTTAAGCTGTTCCACCTTTTATAAAAAGAGCTGTAAGCTAGTGACCTGTCCCCGTAAAGCATCATTTCCTCCTTCAGGGTTTCATTCGAACTCCCTTGGCGAAGGATTTCGTGATAAATTATCAACCCCTGAATTGACATCAAAAGTGATGATCAAAAGGAGGAAGGCAAATTTTCAAATCATAACATTGCACATGAATGAGGAAAATTTACCCGGAGAGAGCATCCTGAGGTAACCTCAAGCAGCTTCAGGTGACTGTAGTCGGCAAGGTGTCTCTGCTCGCAGGAGCCAATCAGCTCAGCCATATGATCGCTTACAACGCCTGGGCTCTCAAACAGCTTCACTGCCGCAACAATAGGGATAATAACTTCACGAGGTTCGCTCAAAAGCTCAATGACGGGAGAAGTATCTATGGCCACTTCTTTGCTAGGGCGATGCTGAGGAGAATTAGATGGCTCGGGATATGACAGAGCGATTGCAGCATTTGAAAGAAGCAAATGAAAACCCTCATAATCAGAGGGTTACACGTCATCATACTTGAGTACTTGCATTTAATGCGATGCATGCAAAAAGACAGAGGATGAGTATCGGGTACATGCACATCTTTACATCTTCAATCGCACCTCTTTTACTTTCTGACTATTTACACTAACGCTCAGCAAGTGGGGGGACTAACTGTGTGGGAAAAAATATGCCACCTATGATTACGGGAATATAAGTCCAACTAATGAGACTAGACTTAGCTTACAAGTCACCGGGCGTAGAGGATACACGCCTGCTCCTCAAGCCACGACCGCTAAGCCGACACAGGCATAGGACGCAAGATATACATCCCTCTGGCTTAGTTTAGAGTTTCCTAGTTAGGTTTCGTATATACCACAGTCTTGAGTTTACAGGCCCATGACCTTATTAGTCATTGTATATTACCATAATTAGGACTGGGTAAATCTTTACGATAAATATGCCTCCTTACATTATATTGTATAACAAGCGATTCACACCGAATCTGACTATTTTCAAGGAATAAAACTCTTTACTTTCTTGTATATTATTTTTCTCTCAGTCTTACTTATTTTTCTTGTGTATTTACTGTATTTCTTGTGACCCTCTAATAAATTTAATTGTTTTACCTAAACGGCCAAATTTAGCCCTAAATAAAGACAAGTGGAGCATCAATACAATTTTTGACGAGCCTGGTATCGAAATTGAGAAAACTAATGTCGTGATGAGTTGTGAAGCGAAAAAGGAAGAAAGAGGCCATAAATCAATACAATCAAATTTCAACATGGAGAACAAGAAAGAAATTATTTTTCCACACCACGAAGCTCTCATCATTACTCTCAGGGTAAGTAACACAAAAATAAAGCGAGTTCTTGTAGATCTAGGAAGCGCCATTAACAATCCGCTGGGAAGCTGTCCGCGATATGGAGCTACTAGGAAAGATAGTCCCATGCCTATACACGCTAATTAGTTTCAAAAATTCAAGTGAGAATTCAATAGGGAGATAGTCCTTCCGGTCCTCGTACCGGGAGTATCAAAATTGACGTCATTCCTGGTGATGGTGTGCAATCTCTTCTACAACATCATATTGGGACGACCGTGGATACATGAAGTAAGGGCGGTACCTTCAACGCTTCATCAAGTGCACAAATACCCAACGTTGTGGAGGTAAAAGAAATCTGGGGTGAGTAGAAATTATCTAGAGTTGCTATATAAATGTCGTCTCACGCTCAGAAAGGGATGAAACAAAGAATCAGCAGAAGCTACTGGAAAGGTTACTAGGACCATTCTTGGTGGCGAATATAGAAATTGAACTAGAAGAGCCAGAAAGGGAGGACCCCCAAGAAGTACATGTTGTTATTCGCGATCCGGATGAAGAAAAAAAGTCTCTAAAGCCATGGTAGATGATCTGGACCCTTTGATCTTTGATGAGATGACACCAAAAACTAAGTTCTACGTAGGTTCAAAGCTGATGTCCAAAGCCCGATTAGAGTTTGTCAACCTCCTATGTAACGACTTTTTCCTGGAAGCATACAGACATGCCAGGTATATCCACCTAGGTGATCATACATAAGCTGAATATAGACCCAGCCTTCAAAGCCACCAAGCAGAAGAAACGACCAATCAGTCTCGAAAAGGGACAAGCTGTCCATAAAGAGGTAGAGAAATTGTTGAACAATAGATCCATTTTAGAAGTTCACTACCCATACTGGCTCTCCAACGTGGTGGTATTTCCGAAGAAGAATGGTAAGTGGAGAATGTGTATATACTTCACAGACTTGAACAAGAAATATCTGAAGGACTCGTTTCCATTTCCTAACATAGATCAACTCATTGATTCAATGGTGGGGCTTGAAATACTTAGTTTCTTGGATGCATACTCAGGGTATAACCAAATTCTCATGAACCCAGATGATCAAGAGATAACTTCTTTATCACGGATCACTTGTTGTTATCGAGTAATGACGTTCAGATTGAAGAATGGGGAGCTACCTATGAACGGTTGGTAAATCTAATGTTCAAGGATTGAGAAGGCTATGGAGGTATACATCGATGACATGCTAGTCGTCAGAGTTTACAAAGGACAACATTAAGCACTTGAAAATAGCTTTCGACATATTGGATAAGGCATGAAACTTAATCTGTAAAATTGCACCTTCGGGGTATCTTCAGGCATGTTCCTCGGATGCATCATCTCGAATTAAGGGATTGAAGCTAACATTGTTAAGATAAAATCCATTGAGGCCATATCAGAGGTGATAAAGAGTGAGAAAGAGGCAAAGAGGCTCAGCGGCCGCATAGCCTCACTAAGAAGATTCATCTCTCGGTCCTCAAAATGATGTCATCAGTTTTTCAATGTATTGAAGTAAAATAAAGGCTTTGAGTAGATGGACCAGTGTCGACTGGCACTTCGAGGCCTAAAAGAGTTCCTTTCAAACCCCCCATTGCCGACCAAGCCCCATGAAAGGAACAACTCTTGTTGTATCTAGCAGTCTCGAAAGTAGAAGTGAGTGCCATCCTTATACGGGAAGAAAAAAGAGCTCATTCTCCTATATTCTATGTTGGTATATCCCTGTTGGATGCGGAGACTCATTATCAACATCTGAAGAAGCTCGCATTAGCACTGGTTGTAGCCGTCCATAAATTACGGCCTTATTTCCAGAGTGATACGATTGGCGTCGTCTCATCCATCCTACTGAGAGCCATTTTTCACAAACCTAAACTCTTGGGATGGTTGGCAAAATAGGTTGTGGAGTTAAGAGAGTATGATATCATTTAGCAGCATCAAACGGCCATAAAATCACAAGTTCTAGCAGATTTCATTGTCGACTTCAGTGCCATGATGCTACCAAATGTTGATGATGAATTGAGAGCTATTAGAGGGATCATGCCTGGAGAATGGATGGCCTACACAAACAGGGAATCAAATGTCAAAAGAGACGAGCTCGGTCTAGTGTTGAAAACTCCATCTGGAAAGGTGTTTCGAAAAGTCGTAAGATGTCTGTTGATGACGAAAAATGAAGCAGAATATGAAGTTGTCATCAAGGAATCGAATTAGCTTACATATTTGGGGCAAGAAAGGTCAGTCTCAATAGCGATTCAAAACTGGTGGTTAATCAAGTGACTGGAGTATTTACAGCGAAAGACACTCACATGCAAGAATACCTGGCTAGAGTGAAAGCACTATTGAAGAATTTCCATAAGTGGAAATTTGCTCAGATACCGAGAGAAGAAAATACAGAATCTGATGCATTGGCTAGTCTAGCATCAGCTGTCGACATGAACCCCGACAACCTGGATGCACTGATAGAATTGACTCATTCAGACCTGAAGCGTCTAGATGTTAACACAGCTGGACTCGTCTGGGACCAGCGCCATGCGCTAATTGAGTACTTGGATAAGGGAACACTCCCTAGTGATAAGAAGCTGAGTAAGCGGCTGAGTATAAAAGCAACTCGTTACTCCTTGATTCGAGAAGAGCTATATTGAAGACTGTTCAGCAGCCCACTTGCTAAGGGCTTAGGCCCGACACAAGCTGACTACATGTTGAGAGAAATCTACGAACGACATTGCAGGAATCACTTGGGAGGAAGAGCTCTAGCTCGGAAGGTAATCAGAGCAGGCTATTATTGGCCCCAATTGGAAAGCGATGCAAACAAGCTTGTTAAAGCATGTGACAGTTGTCAACGCTTTTTGATATGAGGCTAGATATTACTATATATCCTTTACTTTCGCCTCGTATTCATACTTCTACTTGTCATATTTATTAGCACTTTGAGCTGAATTTCTCTCATTTGGTGCGTTGCATGTTGTAGGAATAATATCATGTTGATGCCTGCCACACCGTGCTAGGCGCCGCGTAGTGCAGTGTGATAGAGTCGAAATTCAAAGAATTGGAATTTTGGAAAATCTGCAGTAAAAGGCCTACCGCACCGCGGCATACAATGCGCTGCGCAGCGCGGTAGGCTTAATTTCCTAACATGTTTATTTTGGATTCTCAAGTTACGTGGGTCTATAGGGACGATATAAAAGCCCTAAAACGTGCCCCAAAACCTATTCCACATCAAAAGAAGGCAAGGAGGAGAGTAGATCAAGATTCAAAGCTCTACTTCATCCATCTATCCATCTTATTATGGTTTTATATACTTATAGTTATTTCTTGTCTTAGAACATGACTATGAGTGGCTATATCACCCATTCCAGGGTTGATTGAACCACTCCATATGCTTGTGTGATGATAGTTATTGTTTTATGAATGAATCTTGTTAATTCTTTCTATCTACGTTGTTTACGAATTTCATGTTGGTTAATTGGTAGGATCCTCAATTAATTGTCCTCTTTATTCTTATAATTACTAGAAAGATATTCATGAGTTAGGGTTAAACACATAGTAGTATTTCAACCCAAAACAAAGGCATTGCTTAGGTTGTCAAAATGGTGAATTAGGAATATTGATCCTTACTGTGAACCATGAGTGTAGTCCTCCCTATCTTCATTAGTTAATTGGAATAGTTAATTAATGAAAGTTATGATTACTTAATGGAAGTGGGTAGTTGTAAACTTGGAGCACTTTTTCAATAGGAGGAGTTAGGGGAATTGATAGAAAAATACTTTAGCACAAGTTAGGAGTTGGGAAAATTAATCCTAGGCTTTCCATCTCTTGAATCAAATCTATCTTTATATACTTGTTATTTATTGTTAAGTAGTTAGTAGCAACAAACCAGACCAAAGATATACTCTTGAAGTTGATTGGGTAGATAATTTGGCTAGATTAACTGTAAGGGATCGTGTTCTCTATGGGATTCGGCCTCGGAACTTTAAGTATCCGAGCTATATTTGTCGCGACTGCTTAGTCCAATTTTGTAGGGCGTAGTTGGGCGTGATCACCCAGGAGCTTCATCAGCCAGCGGAACCGTTACATTTGGTGACTGCACCATGGACTTTTATGAAGTAGGGGATTGACATTGTAGGGTCATTTCACAAAGCACCCGCAGGCGCCAAATTCTTTTTCATGATGACCGACTACTTCACTAAGTGGGTCGAGACCGAACCGTACGCCAAGATTCCAGAACAAGAGATGATACAATTCATCTAAAAGAATTTCATGTGCCGTTTTGGAGTTCCCACCGAGATTGCTTGTTATAACGGACCTCAGTTCGTGGGAGCCAAGGTCAAAGAGTTCTTAAAGGAGTGGAAAATAAAAATGATAACCTCAACACCATACCACCCAGCAGAAAACGGCCAGGCTGAATCTTCAAATAAGGTCATCATTGACAGACTAAAGAAACAGCTCAAAGAAACTAAAGGAAAGTGGTCGGAAGTGTTACCAGGAGTTTTGTGAGCGTATCGCACTACGTCCAAAGCAAGCACGGGAGAAACTACTTTCTCAGTGGAATACTGAGTAGAGGCGACAATTCTTGTCAAAATAGGAGAACCCAGCCTACATAGATCATTCACTGAAGAAGGGCCCAACAATGAGTCCCTATCAGTTTTCTTTTTGCAGCTTAAAAACAATAGGTGGAGCAATACAACAACATGAAGACTAACTTACGTTCCTTCAATGTGGGAGAACTATTCCTCAGAAAAGTGTCTTAAAGCACCAAAGAAGCCAATGTAAGCAAGCTAGCCCCGAACTATGGAGGGTCGTATAAAATCAGAGGGGTCACTGGAAAGGAGCCTATACCCTCGAAGACATAGAATGAGCCGCCCTCCAAAATAACTGGAACATGACGTGGATCAAGAATATTATCCTTCATAGGCGAGAAGGCCTGATCCATCAGGATAAGTATTTTTGTTTTAAAAAAACCTTCACTGTTCGCACCACTTGACATTCATTGAAGTCTGATTGATTCATACTTTCGGCCCTCGAGCCCTCATTATTTAGTAAAACTACTATTGCAATTTTAGTTGATTTTTTTTCGATCATCTAGATCCATTTCTCAGCCCTTGGCCATACTTTGAGTTAAATTTATTAACTCGCTCAACTAGATAAACTCCACCTAACCCACCAGGCAATTACATACGTTGAATCATCAATTCAACACTTGCACCCATGTAGGATGGGACATTCACATGCACAGTTCCATGAAAGACTTAAGCACTCGAGTGGACAAGCACAATTGTACTCTATGTGACACGACCCTGAATAAAAGCTGGCTCACCTTGACAGCTGAAGTCGCTTCGCTCCTTCACAACGTGACGAACTCAATTCTGGAGCGAACCTGCCGAAACGAAATAGATAGACAAGAAACAAACAACAAACAAGGGTGAGTCAAAAGGACTCAATAAGTGGGGCAAACTAGCCACCTCAAAGAATAGGATAGCTAGCCAGGGAGAAGAAACAGATAAACCAAAACATATAGGTATCCCGAACACATCAACAATCAGAAATACATCCTGTTGCGGCGTGCAACCCAATACATATATTCATCCTGTTGCGGCGTGCAACCCGATCCATATATTCATACTGTCGCGGCGTGCAACCCTATCAACATATTTATACCGTTGCGGCATGCAACCCGATCCCCGCAACTCAGAATACGAGCCAGAAATACGTAGGCAAACTGAAATATGTCCACTATATGGTATACATACCGCATACACAAAACACAGCATGATAGTCACACAATAGTCAGCACGCGGTACAATGAAATGGGATGAATGCAGTATGATGCAATGGTGTCACATGAGCCAAATAGATGGAGCGGAATCCTCCTGCTCCGAGGGCGGAATCCTCCTACCCTCAATATGATGCAATGGAGCGGAATCCTCCTGCTCCGAGGGCGGAATCCTCCTACCCTCAATATGATACAATGGAGCGGAATCTTCCTGCTCCGAGGGCGGAATCCTCCTACCCTCAATATGATGCAATAATATCCCTTCACCGGCGCGGGACTCTCGTCGATAGCGGGGAAGTGTATGTCAACTCACAGCCAAAGTACCATGCTCAGATCCTCAATGCAATACCCATAACAGGACATAACATATAGTATACAATGTAAATTCAAAGATAAGGTGTAATGAGTACTCCTATCGGCAGCTACACACGTAAGGAACACGTGGTAGAAAATCCACGAGGCCAGGTGCCTCAAAAGAAATGGATATAAACACTTACCTCTTCCAAAAGTTAGTACTGCGACCAACAACCGCGTTATTTTTTTGAATTCATTGCCAAACGATCCCACTGTGATCAATAAGCAGAAAAATATATCACATTAGGCTAAAGGCTTCATTCCTCACATCTTAGGGCAATCCAGGTAGGAACCTGATACCCTATTCGCATACGCAATACGCAGGCCAGGCCTATATACAGGGTTTAAGGCCACATAACCAAATCCCAAATAAATTACATTTATAAGTTTCCCATAACTCACTGAGCACGAATACATAATCAATTTCATTATCGGGGTCCATTTGACCCTTTAAACTATCCATTTACGTCATTAGGGCGATGTCTAATATTCCTATTTTTACCGCAAAAATATATTTAAACACACGTAATAAACTCAAATACTATATTAGAATCATTACCTGAATGTTCCAGGGTGAAAATTCTACTTTTCTCCGGCCCCTTTTTTCATTTCTGGCATTTTTCCACTGTCTATTTTATGTTTCTCGCGTTTCTCCATTTCTGTTCGATTCTCTTCTGTATATGCATATAACTGCCTAGTCCTTAGCTAAGGACCACCGCCCATTTGTTCCTATCTTTCTTTTTCCTATCTTTCTTTTTCCTTTTATTTTTTTTGTTTTCTTTTATTTTATTTTCTTTTCTTAACAAAAATTAAAACGGTATCCTACGATATTCGAAATAATCCCAACTTTTGCATGCAAGTTGTACAAAATATATGTAACATACTCGCGAAGGCGGATCTCAAATCAGACTCCCGAAACTCAAGATGCGAATTTAAATGAAAAGAAGTCAAATTATTTAACTTTCGGCATTTTAGCGGAAACTAGCCGAACAACATCGAAATTCACTTTCGAAAGTTCACAAAAGTTATAAATAATCATACGAACCCAACGGCGCTTTCGGATTTCGAATCGGAGCTCATTCGGCAAAACCGAGCTCGAAAATCTCTTTTTAATATTTATCGCCAATAAAAACTGAAATCTTCTTCCGATGCCTACCAAGCGAGGTCTGATTTAGCTTAAATTTTACAGACAGGTCCTAATGGACATTAAAAATATTTTAAAATTATCGGCACACCAATCGGAGTCCTAACTTCCGAAACGACTGACCGAGGTCGTTTCATTCTCCTCCACTTAAACTCTCGTTCGTCCTCGAACGAGCCTAAGTCTAAAGCAAGATTCACGCAGATAACAAGAGAACTTGCACAACCTTCATGAGCTACTCACTGGCATTATCTTCTTTATTACAGGATCAGAATCATAACACGCATATCGTACATTTGGAATAAAATATATCTGGATAATATGATAATACCATTGCCCAGCTTATTTTGACTAAACTGACCCTTCCTCGATCACGAGAGGAGAGTTTTACTTTTTCGAAGCAAAGATATACGAAATTCTGGATGGACTAACATGATTCAGCCGAGAATCACCTTTTCGATGTACCTTTCGATATAGAACAGGTCGCTAAAATTAAGAATTAACTCACGCTTGATGCAATAGGGGGAGCTTTTAAAGTACCTTGTCACTACACACTATAGAAGATTTGATGCAAGCTATATTATTTTTACGAACGCACTATACACATCTCAGTTGATTTAGTATTACCATTCAGTATTTGGAGGAAGAGTCCTCCACTTAAAGCACAAACTCATGCAGCCATTTATATAGGAATAACCATCCTCGCACAGTCTGCTGGACTAAAGAAGATTTAGCTAAAAGCTGAACATAGGCAGACCTAAGCTACCAAAACCCTTTCGAGTTACCAAACAGCTGCAACTCTCAATTTCACAACTCCATACCTTTGCCGTAAACACCACCGCCTGATGGATGGTACTTCTATATAAAAATTTCGGCAGAGTTTCCCCTGAAACTGGATGATCCGCAAAAACAGAACCAGCACTATACTATACATGGAAATGGATACCCGGATAAACTGATATCCAAAATAATAATATGCTTATCCGGCTACAATAACACGTACTCTGGCTCAACACAGGGAACGTCACAAGCGGCTACCAATCGCCCAAGCTCACTAGTGCCGGACGAAGAAGAAATGGAAATGGACCGAGGATAGAAATAATTAGAGCTTCAGGAAGCTCATCTTCTTATTTCCTGGCTACCAGAGCTAGACTACTTCCGAGTCAGGCTAACCAAAAAATCGCAATTGAAGAAATAGACATTAAATGAGCTTTATGGAAAAACATCCATACCAATTTAACCTCCCAATAAGAAGGAAATTCTGACAATTTACCATAAACCCTTTTATAACCCAGATAAGCTCATGGGAAAACATGACTCTACAAACATTTTGAACCATGGAAGACACATAGATCAAATATTACTTACTAACCACTTTACACCGGAAGAAACGATAACACTTTCTGATGGTGATGAATTGGGATCTCATTATCCTACCAAAACGGAATTCTGAGAAGAGAGGTAAATAGATTTGATATAATAAGAGAAGGTGGCACAACAGGATATCAAGCAGGCAATAGCGACACTCACTATCAAATATCTCATATTTAGACCAGATAAATTGGTAGGGTCTTATAAATGCCAGGAATAAATCATACCAGAAGCTCGCCCCTCTACCGCAACCGATTCTTAATAGAAACAACATCCAAGGAAACCATCGAAACATGATAAGACACTCCATTTCTAGATCGATTGAAAGAATCAAATCTTACTCACATTGAAGAGAAGAATAAATACTCGGGTCTACTACATCGGATGCCTCAGCATCCTGCCAGACTAGCAGTTCATAGAACTATCTCTGCAGCTGAGCTGAGCCACTGCCCTGATAATCACCTTCTGAGGATCCACTGCCACCACGTTCTCAACCTCTACTGGATGGTGGTATTTCTCTGGCTGATTGAGATCTAAATGAAATCCTTGCGACTGGGCAGGTGTCTGAGGGCAAGAAGAATGACGACTGTCTACTTGCTGGAGTAAGGTAAAACTCCTCAAAGAATAACCAGACTCACAACAATGATAACAGGAAAACTCCTCAAAGGATAATCAGACTCACGACAATGATAACACCTTTTTGCTGAATATGGGAACTGGACAGATTCTTGATAGCTGTAAAGAAAAGACTGAATCTGATCTTGACAAGCTACTGGCGCACTCTAAGAATTACGTGACACAAGCTGAGATAACCTGGAAGGTGACCTCCCAACATAATCAGAACTCTTACCTCCAAATGAGGTACCATAGTTACCCACTAGGGCCATGGGATCTCTTGCTCTCCCACTCTAACTCTTCCCGCTCTAACTTATGGTATGCCTCAGTACCTTTCGGTTAATATTAACAACATCATCGAATGAAATCCCGACCTCAATCTCTCGAGCCATCTAGGATCTCAAAGAAAAAGAAAGGTCATCAATTAATCTTTGAACATTCTCGAAAGGTTCATGGACTAGTTCTAATGCATATTCAGCCATTCTATAAAATTCAATCTCATATTCTGAAAACAACAGACTAACCGATAGGCTACCCTGTCTAATCCACTAAACTGGCAACACTTTTCATCTCGCTCGCTACTCGAAAGGAATTTTTCCACGAATCTAGAAGAAAAACCGAACCAAGTTAGCTAATAAGAGAGCAGCCCACCAATTCAAAGCTGGACACTGAAACCGGAAAGCAAAATAATCAACATCATACCGCTCGACATAGTCAAGAACCTGAAGGATACACTGACATCATTTTATTTTAAAAAGAATCACGAGGTTTATCTGATTCATTACTTAAGAATATCGGAAGGTTCAACCGCGTGAAATAATGCAACCTCTTTGGGCACTCGGACCGAACTGTTACCTCGGCTGGCTAACCAGCCGGAACAATTGGTAGCGCAACAGATATTGCCTCTGGAACATAATTCACTGCACCAACATTAAGAACTGGAATAGGAGCTCCGTGAGACCGAACATCTGTATCTTCGGCAACCTGATAAGCTGCCTAGCGAATAATAGGTTCTTGCGGTATCTGCATCGCCAAAATTCACGTAAAAGCATCATACAGAGCCAAGGGGACTACAAGGCCCTGCTCCCTTGCCCATCGCGAGCTCGTACAGCTGGGACCTCCGTAACTAGATCGTCAGCATGATCAAAACTCTCGGGGCTTCGTCAGTGCTAACCCCAGGCCAGACTGCTTCGTCTTGAACTCATACCGTTTGCTGATTTATCGCACGGGGGTTTCACAATTACCACGAAGGAATTAACAAAAATACATTTGCATCCCAGACCGACGCACGATCAGAAAAGAAGGAAGTGAAACTTCCTAAATGCCATCATAGCCCCTCGTAGATAAGTACGGACGTCTACGTACCCATCAGCAAGACTCTACTAGACACTGTCTTAGTCTGGATAGACTCTAAACCGGGCTCTGATACCAACTGACACGACCCGGAATCCGGTTAGGCCGTGCGGGCACCCGACATCCTTCCCTAGACCCGTCGGGCGAACCCTTATCAATTAAATTTGGAAAATAAATATAATTCAATTTATAAATAATAACAAGACTTAAAAAAAGTACAAACATAATGATATCTCCAAGCTGTAAAAAAGAAACTACAGCTGACTACCCACATACTAGGTTTAGGGTTATCCAGACTAGACATCTAAGAGAAAGAAAGAAGACAGATACCTCCTGAAGAGAGCAAAATGCAACTGAAATAATAACCACAACTGGTGGCCATCCTGAATAAAAGCTGGCTCACCCTGACAGCTGAAGTCGTCTTCGCTCCTTCACAACGTGACGAACTCAATCCTGGAGCGAACCTGCCGAAACGAAATAGATTGACAAGAAACAAACAACAAACAAGGGTGAGTCAAAAGGACTCAATAAGTGGGGCAAACTAGCCACCTCAAAGAATAGGATAGCTAGCCAGGGAGAAGAAACAGATAAACCAAAACATATAGGTATCCCGAACACATCAACAATCAGAAATACATCCTGTTGCGGCGTGCAACCCAATCCATATATTCATCCTGTTGAGGCGTGCAACCCGATCCATATATTCATACTGTCGCGGCGTGCAACCCTATCCACATATTTATACCGTTGCGGCATGCAACCCGATCCCCGCAACTCAGAATACGAGCCAGAAATACGTAGGCAAACTGAAATATGTCCACTATATGGTATACATACCGCATACACAAAACACAGCATGATAGTCACACAATAGTCAGCACGCGGTACAATGAAATGGGATGAATGCAGTATGATGCAATGGTGTCACATGAGCCAAATAGATGGAGCGGAATCCTCCTGCTCCGAGGGCGGAATCCTCCTACCCTCAATATGATGCAATGGAGCGGAATCCTACTGCTCCGAGGGCGAAATCCTCCTACCCTCAATATGATGCAATGGAGCGGAATCCTCCTGCTCCGAGGGCGGAATCCTCCTACCCTCAATATGATGCAATAATATCCCTTCACCGGCGCGGGACTCTCGTCGACAGTGGGGAAGTGTATGTCAACTCACAGCCAAAGTACCATGCTCAGATCCTCAATGCAATACCCATAACAGGACATAACATATAGTATACAATGTAAATTCAAAGATAAGGTGTAATGAGTACTCCTATCGGCAGCTACACACGTAAGGAACACGTGGTAGAAAATCACGAGGCCAGGTGCCTCAAAAGAAATGGATATAAACACTTACCTCTTCCAAAAGTTAGTACTGCGACCAACAACCGCGTTATTTTTTTGAATTCATTGCCAAACGATCCCAATGTGATCAATAAGCAGAAAAATATATCACATTAGGCTAAAGGCTTCATTCCTCACATCTTAGGGCAATCCAGGTAGGAACCTGATACCCTATTCGCATACGCAATACGCAGGCCAGGCCTATATACAGGGTTTAAGGCCACATAACCAAATCCCAAATAAATTACATTTATAAGTTGCCCATAACTCACTGAGCACGAATACATAATCAATTTCATTATCGGGGTCCATTTGACCCTTTAAACTATCCATTTACGTCATTAGGGCGATGTCTAATATTCCTATTTTTACCGCAAAAATATATTTAAACACACGTAATAAACTCAAATACTATATTAGGATCATTAACTGAATGTTCCAGGGTGAAAATTTTACTTTTCTCCGGCCCCTTTTTTCATTTTCTGGCATTTTTTCACTGTCTATTTTATGTTTCTCGCGTTTCTCCATTTCTGTTCGATTCTCTTCTGTATATGCATATAACTGCCTAGTCCTTAGCTAAAAAGCTAAGGACCACCGCCCATTTGTTCCTATCTTTCTTTTTCCTATCTTTCTTTTTCCTTTTATTTTTTTTGTTTTCTTTTATTTTATTTTCTTTTCTTAACAAAAATTAAAACGGTGTCCTACGATATTCGAAATAATCCCAACTTTTGCATACAAGTTGTACAAAATATATGTAACATACTCGCGAAGGCGGATCTCAAATCAGACTCCCGAAACTCAAGATGCGAATTTAAATGAAAAGAAGTCAAATTATTTAACTTTCGGCATTTTAGCGGAAACTAGCCGAACAATATCGAAATTCACTTTCGAAAGTTCACAAAAGTCATAAATAATTATACGAACCCAACGGCGCTTTCGGATTTCGAATCGGAGCTCATTCGGCAAAACCGAGCTCGAAAATCTCTTTTTAATATTTATCGCCAATAAAAACTGAAACCTTCTTCCGATGCCTACCAAACGAGGTCTGATTTAGCTTAAATTTTACAGACAGGTCCTAATGGACATTAAAAATATTTTAAAATTATCGGCACACCAATCGGAGTCCTAACTTCCGAAACGACTGACCGAGGTCGTTTCATTCTCCTCCACTTAAACTCTCGTTCGTCCTCGAACGAGCCTAAGTCTAAAGCAAGATTCACGCAGATAACAAGAGAACTTGCAACACCTTCATGAGCTACTCACTGGCATTATCTTCTTTATTACAGGATCAGAATCATAACACGCATATCGTACATTTGGAATAAAATATATCTGGATAATATGATAATACCATTGCCCAGCTTATTTTGACTAAACTGACCCTTCCTCGATCACGAGAGGAGAGTTTTACTTTTTCGAAGCAAAGATATACGAAATTCTGGATGGACTAACATGATTCAGCCGAGAATCACCTTTTCGATGTACCTTTCGATATAGAACAGGTCGCTAAAATTAAGAATTAACTCACGCTTGATGCAATAGGGGGAGCTTTTAAAGTACCTTGTCACTACACACTATAGAAGATTTGATGCAAGCTATATTATTTTTACGAACGCACTATACACATCTCAGTTGATTTAGTATTACCATTCAGTATTTGGAGGAAGACTCCTCCACTTAAAGCACAAACTCATGCAGCCATTTATATAGGAATAACCATCCTCGCACAGTCTGCTGGACTAAAGAAGATTTAGCTAAAAGCTGAACATAGGCAGACCTAAGCTACCAAAACCCTTTCGAGTTGCCAAACAGCTGCAACTCTCAAGTTCACAACTCCATACCTTTGCCGTAAACACCACCGCCTGATGGATGGTACTTCTATATAAAAATTTCGGCAGAGTTTCCCCTGAAACTGGATGATCCGCAAAAATAGAACCAGCACTATACTATACATGGAAATGGATACCCGGATAAACTGATATCCAAAATAATAATATGCTTACCCGGCTACAATAACACGTACTCTGGCTCAACACAGGGAACGTCACAAGCGGCTACCAATCGCCCAAGCTCACTAGTGCCGGACGAAGAAGAAATGGAAATGGACCGAGGATAGAAATAATTAGAGCTTCAGGAAGCTCATCTTCTTATTTCCTGGCTACCAGAACTAGACTACTTCCGAGTCAGGCTAACCAAAAAATCGCAATTGAAGAAATAGACATTAAATGAGCTTTATGGAAAAACATCCATACCAATTTAACCTCCCAATAAGAAGGAAATTCTGACAATTTACCATAAACCCTTTTATAACCCAGATAAGCTCATGGGAAAACATGACTCTACAAACATTTTGAACCATGGCAGACACATAGATCAAATATTACTTACTAACCACTTTACACCGGAAGAAACTATAACACTTTCTGATGGTGATGAATTGGGATCTCATTATCCTACCAACACGGAATTCTGAGAAGAGAGGTAAATAGATTTGATATAATAAGAGAAGGTGGCACAACAGGATATCAAGCAGGCAATAGCGACACTCACTATCAAATATCTCATATTTAGACCAGATAAATTGGTAGGGTCTTATAAATGCCAGGAATAAATCATACCAGAAGCTCGCCCCTCTACCGCAACCGATTCTTAATAGAAACAACATCCAAGGAAACCATCGAAACATGATAAGACACTCCATTTCTAGATCGATTGAAAGAATCAAATCTTACTCACATTGAAGAGAAGAATAAATACTCGGGTCTACTACATCGGATGCCTCAGCATCCTGCCAGACTAGCAGTTCATAGAACTATCTCTGCAGCTGAGCTGAGCCACTGCCCTGATAATCACCTTCTGAGGATCCACTGCCACCACGTTCTCAACCTCTACTGGATGGTGGTATTTCTCTGGCTGATTGAGATCTAAATGAAATCCTTGCGACTGGGCAGGTGTCTGAGGGCAAGAAGAATGACGACTGTCTACTTGCTGGAGTAAGGGAAAACTCCTCAAAGAATAACCAGACTCACAACAATGATAACAGGAAAACTCCTCAAAGGATAATCAGACTCACGACAATGATAACACCTTTTTGCTGAATATGGGAACTGGACAGATTCTTGATAGTTGTAAAGAAAAGACTGAATCTGATCTTGACAAGCTACTGGCGCACTCTAAGAAATACGTGACACAAGCTGAGATAACCTGGAAGGTGACCTCCCAACATAATCAGAACTCTTACCTCCAAATGAGGTACCATAGTTACCCACTAGGGCCATGGGATCTCTTGCTCTCCCACTCTAACTCTTCCCGCTCTAACTTATGGTATGCCTCAGTACCTTTCGGTTAATATTAACAACATCATCGAATGAAATCCCGACCTCAATCTCTCGAGCCATCTGGGATCTCAAGGAAAAAGAAAGGTCATCAATTAATCTTTGAACATTCTCGAAAGGTTCATGGACTAGTTCTAATGCATATTCAGCCATTCTATAAAATTCAATCTCATATTCTGAAAACAACAGACTAACCGATAGGCTACCCTGTCTAATCCACTAAACTGGCAACACTTTTCATCTCGCTCGCTACTCGAAAGGAATTTTTCCACGAATCTAGAAGAAAAACCGAACCAAGTTAGCTAATAAGAGAGCAGCCCACCAATTCAAAGCTGGACACTGAAACCGGAAAGCAAAATAATCAACATCATACCGCTCGACATAGTCAAGAACCTGAAGGATACACTGACATCATTTTATTTTAAAAAGAATCACGAGGTTTATCTGATTCATTACTTAAGAATATCGGAAGGTTCAACCGCGTGAAATAATGCAACCTCTTTCGGCACTCGGACCGAACTGTTACCTCAGCTGGCTAACCAGCCGGAACAATTGGTAGCGCAACAGATATTGCCTCTGGAACATAATTCACTGCACCAACATTAAGAACTGGAATAGGAGCTCACTGAGACCGAACATCTGTATCTTCGGCAACCTGATAAGCTGCCTAGCGAATAATAGGTTCTTGCGGTATCTGCATCGCCAAAATTCACGTAAAAGCATCATACAGAGCCAAGGGGACTACAAGGCCCTGCTCCCTTGCCCATCGCGAGCTCGTACAGCTGGGACCTCCGTAACTAGATCGTCAGCATGATCAAAACTCTCGGGGCTTCGTCAGTGCTAACCCCAGGCCAGACTGCTTCGTCTTGAACTCATACCGTTTGCTGATTTATCGCACGAGGGTTTCAAAATTACCACGAAGGAATTAACAAAAATACATTTGCATCCCAGACCGACGCACGATCAGAAAAGAAGGAAGTGAAACTTCCTAAATGCCATCATAGCCCCTCGTAGATAAGTACGGACGTCTACGTACCCATCAGCGAGACTCTACTAGACACTGTCTTAGTCTGGATAGACTCTAAACCGGGCTCTGATACCAACTGACACGACCCGGAATCCGGTTAGGCCGTGCGGGCACCCGACATCCTTCCCTAGACCCGTCGGGCGAACCCTTATCAATTAAATACTGAAAATAAATATAATTTAATTTATAAATAATAACAAGACTTAGAAAAAGTACAAACATAATGATATCTCCAAGCTGTAAAAAAGAAACTACAGCTGACTACCCACATACTAGGTTTAGGGTTATCCAGACTAGACATCTAAGAGCAAGAAAGAAGACAGATACCTCCTGAAGAGAGCAAAATGCAACTGAAATAATAACCACAACTGGTGGCCATCCTGAATAAAAGCTGGCTCACCCTGACAGCTGAAGTCGTCTTCGCTCCTTCACAACGTGACGAACTCAATCCATGAGCGAACCTGCCGAAACGAAATAGATTGATAATAAACAAACAACAAACAAGGGTGAGTCAAAAGGACTCAATAAGTGGGGCAAACTAGCCACCTCAAAGAATAGGATAGCTAGCCAGGGAGAAGAAACAGATAAACCAAAACATATAGGTATCCCGAACACATCAACAATCAGAAATACATCCTGTTGCGGCGTGCAACCCAATCCATATATTCATCCTGTTGCGGCATGCAACCCGATCCATATATTCATACTGTCGCAGCGTGCAACCCTATCCACATATTTATATCGTTGCGGCATGCAACCCGATCCCCGCAACTCAGAATACGAGCCAGAAATACGTAGGCAAACTGAAATATGTCCACTATATGGTATACATACCGCATACACAAAACACAGCATGATAGTCACACAATAGTCAGCACGCGGTACAATGAAATGGGATGAATGCAGTATGATGCAATGGTGTCACATGAGCCAAATAGATGGAGCGGAATCCTCCTGCTCCGAGGGCGGAATCCTCCTACCCTCAATATGATGCAATGGAGCGGAATCCTCCTGCTCCGAGGGCAGAATCCTCCTACCCTCAATATGATGCAATGCAGCGGAATCCTCCTGCTCCGAGGGCGGAATCCTCCTACCCTCAATATGATGCAATGGAGCGGAATCCTCCTGCTCCGAGGGCGGGACTCTCGTCGACAGCGGGGAAGTGTATGTCAACTCACAGCCAAAGTACCATGCTCAGATCCTCAGGACATAACATATAGTATACAATGTAAATTCAAAGATAAGGTGTAATGAGTACTCCTATCGGCAGCTACACACGTAAGGAACACGTGGTAGAAAATCCACGAGGCCAGGTGCCTCAAAAGAAATGGATATAAACACTTACCTCTTCCAAAAGTTAGTACTGCGACCAACAACCGCGTTATTTTTTTGAATTCATTGCCAAACGATCCCACTGTGATCAATAAGCAGAAAAATATATCACATTAGGCTAAAGGCTTCATTCCTCACATCTTAGGGCAATCCAGGTAGGAACCTGATACCCTATTCGCATACGCAATACGCAGGCCAGGCCTATATACAGGGTTTAAGGCCACATAACCAAATCCCAAATAAATTACATTTATATGTTGCCCATAACTCACTCAGCACGAATACATAATCAATTTCATTATCGGGTCGGGGTCCATTTGACCCTTTAAACTATCAATTTACGTCATTAGGGCGATGTCTAATATTCCTATTTTTACCGAAAAAATATATTTAAACACACGTAATAAACTCAAATACTATATTAGGATCATTACCTGAATGTTCCAGGGTGAAAATTCTACTTTTCTCCGGCCCCTTTTCTCATTTTCTGGCATTCTTCCACTGTCTATTTTATGTTTCTCGCTTTTCTCCATTTCTGTTCGATTCTCTTCTGTATATGCATATAACTGCCTAGTCCTTAGCTAAAAAGCTAAGGACCACCGCCCATTTGTTCCTATCTTTCCTTTTCCTTTTATTTTTTTTTGTTTTCTTTTATTTTATTTTCTTTTCTTAACAAAAATTAAAACGGTGTCCTACGATATTTGAAATAATCCCAACTTTTGCATACAAGTTGTACAAAATATATGTAACATACTCGTGAAGGCGGATCTCAAATCTGACTCCCGAAACTCAAGATGCGAATTTAAATGAAAAGAAGTCAAATTATTTAACTTTCGGCATTTTAGCGGAAACTAGCCGAACAACATCGAAATTCACTTTCGAAAGTTCACAAAAGTCATAAATAATCATACGAACCCAACGGCGCTTTCGGATTTCGAATCGGAGCTCATTCGGCAAAACCGAGCTCGAAAATCTCTTTTTAATATTTATCGCCAATAAAAACTGAAACCTTCTTCCGATGCCTACCAAACGAGGTCTGATTTAGCTTAAATTTTACAGACACGTCCTAATGGACATTAAAAATATTTTAAAATTATCGGCATACCATTCGGAGTCCTAACTTCCGAAACGACTGACCGAGGTCGTTTCACTATGGGCGCAAAAATGTCTTGTTATTGACAATGGACTGTCGTCCCCTTGAGAGCTCGGGTCATGCCCTATCTTAAGACGTCCTCTACTGTCGCACTTAAAAAGTCGCCTTCTACTGGCGCTGAATTTAAAAAGCCACCTTCTACAGATGGAACGAAGTCTTCACTAGATAAGTAAAATGCCAGCTTTGGGGCAAAGGCACTTCAGAATATGTAATATTCCAATAAAAAGTGTCAAAACATAAATCATCAAGCAAATATGATAAATGATTGTTTACTTCACTAATACAAAAGGCCCGATATGCAACTATGCTACGATTACAAGAGTCGTTACAAGAGTTGTCTCTAAATTACAATATGGTCCTGGTGAACTCTATCTGAAAAGGTATCTTGAGTCGCTTATGGCCGCAAGCTCCGTTATGAGCCCTCTAATCCTCTATTTGATCATTCCCTTGGCATAATATTCATCACATCCAACGCTCGAGCAGCAACATTAGTGCAATGCCACTGCGCGAACGTCGGTGATGTCAGCTTAACTATGAGGCCTTCAGTGGATGAAGGATAGGAGTGGAAATATTTCCAGCAGCAATGGCTGGTGCTTGATGCTCTATATGCAGAAGAAACTCGTGCATAGCATGGAGCATGGTCAACCGCCGAAGGAACATTACGATGTCCATCAGTTCATGATGAACGTATAGAGGGATGACCCCCGAGCCGCAGACAAGGATAGAGGTATGACCCTTCATGCACCAGTGGCTCTAAATAGGAAGTGCTAAGCACTCGCGAAGAGGAACGGAAAGAGAAGAGAGGGAGGAGGTAGGAAGCCTTAAAGCATCAACACGCCTCCGAACGAAGCAAGAGGCAAGAAGGTACATAGGCCTTGTTGGGCAGAGACATTCAAACTGCCGAGCTCCTCGTGATAAGAGAAATATGGCAGCAATTGTTGTGCTAGAAAACAAGTACATCGTAATCAGTGCACGTCCTGCGGTGAAGATATTACGAAGAACATCATTAGAACCTTGATGGAATTTCAAGAAGCAGAAGACTTAATTTCCTCTAGAAGGAAAGGAAAAGAAGAAGGCTTCCATTTTCGAGTTCTCAGCTTTCTCAAATGTAAATCAATCTTGAAGATGATGATTTTTCAAAGAAGGCAAAGAACCTGGATCAAAGACGATCATCTCTGAAGGAAGAAGGGACAAAAAGGCCCTATATATATGAGGAAAAATGATAAGAAGAAATACGAAATGGTCAAGGAGAAATAATAGCCGAAAATAGGAAAGGATTCTGTGCAGTAATGACAGGAAGAATAACAGTAATTGGGAAGATACGAAATACTAATGGAGCCAATCAGGCATGAGCACGTGGAATATTGAAGAAAGTGAAGCATCTGAATCAGTAAAAGTAGTCCAAGGGATCAAAAGGCACATCAAATGGTCAAGGAAGCGTCTCTTCGCATCTTTCACACTCTTTTGCTTCCTGAATGCTTACGGCAGCACTCAGTAAGTAGGGAACTGATTGTGTGGGTAAAACTACACCATTTATAATTATGGGAATACGAGTCCAGCTGGTGAAGGCTAAACTTACTCTGCAAGTTATCGGACACTGAGAATATATGCTTTCTCCATAGCCACAATTGCTCATCAGGCACGGGCCTAGGACCAAAGGTTACATACCCAGCCGCCTTAAGAGTATTAATCTCCTAGTTAGGTTTTTCTTCGTTTCCCCATCTCATGTAATAGGCCCAAGGCCTATGAACTTAGGGGTCGTTTTGTTTGTGAAATTGGATTAACAATCCCAATATTAACTTTGGGACAGTATTTATCCCATGTTTGGTTGGTGGGATTAGCTAATCCGAAGTAACTTTTATACCATAAACATGGTACTATCCAATCCCATATAAGGTGTGAGATTTGTAATCATGGGATAATTATAATCCCAAAATTGAGGGATATCCCTCTTTTTTATCCCGTCAACCAAACGAATCCTTAGTATTTTACTATAATTATGATTGGGGTAACCTAAAGCTATATACATCCTTCTCCCTCATTGTATACGACACAAGAGATTCTACTATGAATCCTCTCTATTCTCAAGGAATACAACTCCTAATTTTCTGTTTATTTCTCTATATTCTTCATAATTTACTTTATTGCTTGTGACCCCTTCTAAATTATATGTTTGACCTATTCGGAAAATTTTAGGCATAAACATCATGTATGAAATTCATTTATAAAGTATCCATAAAATCACAAGAAATGTGGGTCACTTACCCTTGAGCATTCAAATTCACTAAAAAGATGCTACAAAAAATGTTTCAATAATTTTTAAATACTGCATTTAAATTTGAACAATGAATTTTTATCAAAGTAACTCCTAATCTACAAAGGTGGATAGATGAAATCAATATGTTTAGATTTCTTAAACTAACTACTTTGACAAATTCATTTCACATCTAACAATTAATGAAGTTATAAATGAAGTTTATTTATTGAAAAACTTGATTTTCAAGAAGTGATTTAGCCTATATATATGGCTGATTTTTCTTTGGAAAGTAGATAAGAAATTTTCAAGTTATTCTCACTGAATAATAAAAGAGAGACATTGATCAGAAGGTGAAAATCACAGATTCAAGAATAGAAGAGCAACATTCTCGAATGCTACTTGTTGTGTGTCTTAGTTGAATCCCCAAGATAGAGCTATCAATTATTCTTCCGTTTGCTCATAGGAGAGACTTCAACTATCTTCAGGAAACTTCTTAATGTGCCTCTAATCCAAGCAAGTTTTATTTTGATTTTGTATATTATTGAATATTAATTATGTTCTAACCATTTAGATTTGTTTTAGTTCGAGCAGTTTCAAGATATTATTATCTTGGTTCATACAATTTGAAGATATTTGTCTCTATGATAGCTAAACGATTCAAATGGAGAACCAAAAGAAATATATGTTCTAGGTCTTCGGACAAGGTAATCCCAACGTCCATGAATTCATATAAAAATATTTATGACGCTATCAAGGGATTCTTTACAGTGAGATAAACGTGGGATGTGTTTCAACATACATGCACCATTGGTGAAGCCATATTGATTAGTGATTTTAGTGATGAAACTTCATTTGATTAATTAACAAGATTAATTAAATCTCGGTAAAGAGATAATCCCTCGCAAATGTTAATATTGTATATATTGACGTTTGGCACTTAATGCTTTGGATTGTGAGTCCAATAAAATGTACTCCATGATCGTGCTTAGTTCTTGTAAATTTTTGGTTATCGATTGGATAATATTTTACCAAGTAGTTGAATATGTGATTTCAACATGGTGCTGAGTAAATGAGAAATTGAAATTAAGACTATACAAAGATCATGTGGAACCATGAAAGAATATTTTATTTTTTCTAATAAGTTTCGTATGTCTATTTTTCCTTCGGATGAAGCATGAACGTCATCTATTGACTTACCGTTGGAAAAGATTACATGGACAAGAGTTTTAATAAAAATCTACAAAGTAGTGGGGGATGAAAAAGTTATGGTCTTTCAATAATGTTAGAGAAATAAGAAAGGTGACCATAGCGTGAGGCACTAAAAGAGATAGCAAAATACAAAATTGATTTTGTTCTTGTTTCCCAAATATTTGCACATTTGTAATCATATCTCTAATGACCAGAAACATGGTGGAAATCCATATTTGATTATTCATGGCAAAGATAGTAACATTTGATCTGATGGCCTACAAGTCGGGCGAAGGGACATCAGTACGAGCTTCAATAAAGGCAACAACTTGGATAGTTGAGGAATCCAAAAGGATCGCATCAATGCGGTGAACCAAGAAGGAAGTGGAAACAAAAATAAATCGGGTTCTACTTATACTTTCTTTACCTCTCTTATTAATATTTATCTTTATGATTTTGGTAGAATCCATTATCTATGCTTAATAAGGTCAATATTCATCTTGTGATAATCTTGAGTTATATGCATGACTAGGGGGTTGTTATTCCTTTGCCAAAATGCAATTTAGTTGACATAACTAATATATTTGTTGGATCCATGAAATCACAAGAGGTATACTTTCAAATTTGTTGGAAAATATGAAATACATTACATGAGAAGTATCTTATTAAAAGTTGTCTATATATTGTTTCCTATATATAGAGATCATAAAAGATAAATTTTCAAGTTTTTGAAGGTGATATGAATTAGATTACTTATAAAGATAATATTAGTACTACTTAATAATAAGGAGAAAATGATATAGATTTTCTTTTAAGTTAACGAGTTCTTATAAATTAATGAGATACATATCTTCACGTGAAGAGCATAATATGCAAATGTATGGCGTATTATGCTCGGCAATAGTATGATTGAAATATTAAAAGATGGGGCATTTGGCTTTGTCAGAAGCCAATAGTAGACTGAATGTCTAATAATATTTTGATGGACTTAAGGATATAAACTTTGTTATGTTAGCCCCATGTGATCTTTGCTGGATATTAAACTTGTCTGGTCTTGATGACGACTAGTTAGTGGAATCGAAATTTATAAATTTACATTCTACTTCAGAAGAAGCTGACTCGCTTAGAAGTATTACTATAGATATTTCTATATGGAGAAATCCAACACCACCTTATTGACTATGCATTGTGTTAAAAAGTTGTTATATTTCAGGATTCAAGTGATTGTTACAATTGGAAATTTGAGATAAGTTCGTCTCATACACAATCATGTGAGAAGATTATTGGAGGATGTCGTAATTTTCCTACAATATGTGAATTCCAGATTTAATATATCAAAGCTTTTGTCTGAAGGTTTATGCAAAGAGCTGGTGGTGGAAACTTGTAAAGAAATGGGAGTAAAGCCTTTTAAATTAATTTTACTTTAAAGTAACCCTACCTAATGATGCAATCTTAGGTTGAAAGGGAAAAACAAGTAAAGTTACAATTGAAGAACACATTAATAAAATTCTCAATTCCTAAAAGAGTGAGTATATGTGCATAGGTTGAGATGCTAGTCTCTTAATAAATCTATAAGATCGATCTCTGTTGGAGTAAGAAAACTCTTGATAGATTTACCAAAATATATTTGTATGGGCAAAAATATGCCATCTGCTACTACGGGAATACGAGTCCAGCTGGCGAGACTAGACTTATCTTACAAGTCACCGGATGCAAAGGATACACGCCTGCTCCTGGAGCCAACGACCGTTTCGGCGGCACGACCACAAGACGCAGGGTATACATCCCGCCGCCTAGGGTTTACAGTCTCCTAGTTAGGGTTTAGTATACTTCACCGCCTTAAGTTATAGGCTCATAGCCTTATTAGTCTATGTATTTTACATTATTTAGGACTGGGTATCACTACTATAAATACCCCTGCTTACATTATATTGTACATGGTGTGATTCAACACCGAATCTGGATATTCTCAAGGAATACGAGTTATTCTGCCTTTCTCTTAATTATTTCGTCTTGTTTATTCATTACTGCTTTCATTATATTTACATACTTTTCCGTTGTAGTTACTGTATTGCTTGTGACCCCAACCATAATTAATTTTTTAACCTAGACGTACAATTTTAGGCATAAACAGTTTGGCGCCTACCATGGGGCCCAGACAATTGAAGGTATTCTACAAAGGAAAAAGGTGCAATCATGTCTGACGACAATAGAATTACAAAGAACACTGCAGACGCAGTAGACGAGTCCGCAACGGATACTGATAATCCCAGCATAAAGCCTAAGGATCCTATTGAGCAGCCGAAAGACATCTCTCGAGAATCAATCCTTATTACCAGCGATGGGGAAGGCGATCAACCTGTGGGAGGTAATTCTGAATTCAAAAGTTTCCTTGTGAAGCTCCTCAAAACTGCGCCAAAACAGAACTCGAACAACGTGATCGAAGGGGTATCTCGAAAGCTAGAAGCAATATTTGTCGGATCGTCTCAGAGGCCAGAATCCCCACGTGGACCAGCGCCTATGAACAATTCACCATCATCCGTTCCTAGCCGGAGGCTCAACATGGATGCCTCCCCTGGAGGCTTGTCAACAATCAACAATCAAGAACTCAAAGGAGCTCCTTTCATTCAGGACCTCATGTAAAAGATGAAGGCCATCCACGACCGAATTGGTAATGTGTTGGGTGCTCCATCCCAAGTTACCACGGTAGATGAGCAGATGTTTTATAAACATACATACAAAGCAAGTGTCGTGTCAGTCCGCATACCAAAGCACTTCCGTTTGCCGGATAACTTGAAATATGACGAAATGATTGACCCGCACGAGCATATTGCTATGTATTACACAGTTATGAAGAGTAACAAGATTACTGAGAAAGAAACCCAGTCTGCTCTAGTGAGAAGGTTTAGCTCAACCCTGACTATAGGGGCCTTCGCTTGGTACACTCAGATACCAATGAGATCTATCGAATCATTTACTCAGATGCAAGACTTGTTCAAGAAAGCTCATTTTGGTGCCCCCAAGCGGGAGAAGCGCATGGAAGATATCTTCGAGATACAACAACGGGACAACGAGCTGCTAAAAGACTACCTTCCGATTTCAGAAGGAATGCTTGGAGCTTCCTCCCGTTCTTGCTAACATCATTGTGGTAGCCTTTGGCAAGAGTTTGAATTTGAAGGGATCGTTGGCTACAAGGGAGTTGCAGTGGAGTTTAACCCAGTACCCGGTGTCCATATGGAGCGCGTTGCTCCAAAGGTACACCGAAAAGCTTCGCTTGGAGCCAGAAAACTCTGATAACCTCGAAGACGAGCAAAGGAAGAGAGCAGGGATCCCTTCTTTAGAAGGAGAAGAGAACGGAAGAAGGGTGAAGCCAAAGACTCAAAACCAGTCAGGAGCCGGAAGGCAGAACAACTCCCGAGCATCAAGATCTCAAGAGAAGCGGATGGAACCTCGTAACTTCAAGGATTTTGGTTTGTGAGTCAACACCTTAGATCTAGTCACCAATTACTTTGGTAGATTAGGTCCAATGGTCTGATGGCCGCCTACCATGAAAGGAGCTACAGGGAGGAACACAACGCCTTATTGCAATTTTCATCGCAGCGGCGATCATGCCACATTCGACTGTAAAGCCTTGATGATTGAAATTGAGCATCTATGGAAACAAGGGCACCTCAAAGATCTGATTGAAAAAGGACCATGGTGTTCCAAAGCACTAGATTCAGAAAACCTGAAGACTATTAACACAATCTTATCAACTATGGAACCCGACATCGCATGGGGGAATACGGTGTCATGGGAATTGAAAGGTACAATTCTGTTTGGTTTGGGTGAAGAGGCAGAACATCAAGGAGACCTCATCGTGCCCGTAGAAATATCCAATCTACACATCCAGCGAGCCATGGTTGATCAGGGAAGCAGCATGAACATTATCAGGGGGAGGTACTGTGGAATAATGGCTTATTCCGTCGAGTAGCCTCCAGCACCCAAAAGATAATTAGTTTCAATGGATCCCAAGAAGAACCTGTCGGAGAATTAGCTCTACCGGTTCATATACCGAGCATGACGAGCATAACCTCCTTCCAGGTATTGAATTGCAATCTACCATATGACGTCATGTTGGGACGGCCATGGGTACACAGTTTTAAAGGAGTACCTTCTACACTTCATCAAGTTTTCAAATACCCGACCTTGCGCTGGATTGTTGACTTACGGGGTAAGCAGTCTTCACTTGGAGAGTATCGTCCAACCTATGGCGAGGATCTTGGTGTACCGCTGGTAGTCAAAATAAATATGGCTGAAAATGAGTCCATCGAGTTTGAGGCCATGGAACGAGAAGTCAAAGAAGAGATCAGTGAACTATGGGATCGATTGGCGGTGATGGATCAACTAGTCCCCAAGGCCACGGAATTGGTATGTCAGCTTTTTAAGGTGCTGCAAAGACAATGGGGGCCTCTATGGCTGATACAGAGTTACCTAACCATAGCCTAGACTAATATGGAGCTCCTACAGCTTCCGGTGATAACTGAGTTAAAGCCAGGTGAGCATCTATTATTATATGTCTCTATCTCAGAAATAGCATGGAATGCAGTCCTTGTATGAGAAGAGAATAAGAGACAATTTCCCGTGAAGTACGCCAGCAAAAGACCCCCACGCCGAGACAGGTTTTGCCTTTACTTTTTCAGTTTATTGCGGTCGTGGTTATGGAGACTCAGGATTTACTCACATAATTCGTTGACCATACGGTCAGTATGATCTTCTCCATACAGATACGGACCATATTGTCTAAACCCGGACTCTCGGAGGAGATGGAAGAATGGGCCAAGACACTGGGAGAGTATGACATTATCTACCAACCCCAGACAGCTGTCAAATCAAAGGAACTAGAGGGTTTCACCTCAGACTTTATGGAGAAGCTGAAACCACAGGCGGAGGAGTCAATCAGAAATGATGAAACGATCGAAGCCCGGACGTTAGGAAATCAGCATTGAAGTTGACCTAAAAAAAGGAGCCGATCTCGATCTATGGGTTAAGACACCCGTTGGGATGGTATTTCGCAAGACCGCCAGAGCTTAAATCGACGAAGCAGAGTATGAAGCCATAATTGAAGCTCTTGACTTAGCCTACATACTGGGGAACAGAGAGGTCATCCTCTTCAGCAGCTCTCAACTGATCGTCGATAAAGTCAAAGAAGTTTTCACCACAGAGAGAATCTGCACATCAGATCGGTAGGAGAGCATGTAAGCACTCCTGAAATATTTTTAGGTGTGGGAGTTTGCCTGTTAAGAAGAAAGTTCAAACGATGGCGAAGCAGCTGAACATTCGTATGATCAGAAGATAGTGGTTGAGTTAACCTCTTTGAACCTGATGAACCTCGAAGTTCCAGACACAGGATTCGTCACAGGGCAGCATCGCTCGCTGATCAACTACCTGAGCAAAGGAATCCTCCCTGAAGACAATTCAGAAAGCAGACAACTGCAAAAGCAAGGTGTTTATTATTGTTTAATTTGCATAGAATTATACCATCGGGTTGTTAACGGCCAAGAGGTAACATCTCCAGGCTCAGCACCCTCGAGCAGGGAAGCCCAAGCACATGCCCCCGAACCTTACGAGGGACGTGCATAAAGTATGTTGAAAGCATTTATTTTTTTTACATTTTACTTCTGCTCACAGTATTTTCATACTCATCAATCATGTTACGGGTTTTCACCCACAACATCTCAGGCTTCGAGCCCCTTTTATTAATAAACTACTAATTTTTAGTCAGTTTTACTTATTTATTCAGATCCAGCTATTCATAGCCCCGGCAAGACCTAAGTTGAAGTAATACACTCACTTTTTGCTACAAAAAATAGGGTACACTACTCGCTCAGAGCTAGATCACGTCTAGCTCAGCCACCAGGCATTATTCATGACTTGAACTCGTTAATTCAACAATTGCCTGTACACGCCGACGGGGATGCCTGTTAGCGTAGTGATATAAAGTCTTAAATACTCGAGTAACTAAGAAAATACGTTCGAAGTCGAACGCAAAAGTGCCTGTTATCGCACGGGCTAAAGTCGTCCCATTGTGGGCGCAAGCAGCCATCTCCTACAAATGCAACCTAGCCGCTGAACATTGGTGTAAAACGAACATAATTGCTCAGAGAAGGCACAATGATAAACGTTCTAAACATTCGAACATTCAGGACCACCGGAAGCCATCTAATCCTTAGGTGCACAAAAATACTGCTTGACTATACATTATAAAACATTTAATAACATAAGTACGTATAAAAACATTGATGAACGATCATTTCATTAATAACGAACAACCCGTAGGCTCATAATATACATTTACTTCGTCCTGAATACAACATTTGTTTATAACAATTGTGGAAAAAAAAGGAAAGGAAAGACTAAAAACAAACAGCCCCTCAGGATTAACATGGATAAAGATCCTTCATCTGGATTGTAGCTACAAGCCGTAAACAGTCCGGAGTTCTTTTTTCTTTTGGTAGCCCGAGATATATTGGCCCGAGCATTCCTTCAAGGTACACGGCCGTTAGCGCAACCAAAGCCCGTCTGCTTGATCAAAGCAAGGGACCTCGGAAGCGTCTGAGAACAGGCCTAACCTTCCCCTATCTCGTCCGCTGAACTTAAAGAGAAAATTGAAGGCTTGCCACAAGTTTGATCATCCATGTCAACCTCAACTGGTCAAACTGGAGTACACAGCCGCGCATATCTTCAAGCACAAACAGAAGTTAGCCGAGAGCGGAAAGGCTTGAGCTGGGAACCTACCACAGGGGAGCCTCTTCCCTCTGCTATCTCGCAGCCAGCGGCTGATGGAGCGTTGCAATGCCGACAAGATCGAACCAGCAGAACCAAGAGGCAGCCCGGAGCCGTAGGCGGAGTTAGATCTTGGCGACTCGCTAATCTGCTGACAACCCGGAGCTCTCTCTTCTTGCCTGCCATGAAATAGAGTCAGACAAGTAGGCTTCAGCCCTACTCTGTCAAAGAGGCAATCTAAATACCAGAAAAATCCTGGAAGAGAAGCCATACGGGAGCTGAAAGAGCTGAGCCGCCTGACTCCACATGACAAGAAGAATATCATAGCAACCGCTGTGTTAGAAGATGAGCACACCGTAATTAGTGCACGTGACACAATGAAGACATCCCAAAGGACATCGTTGGAATCCCGAGCGAACTTCTTGATTCAGGGGACTTCATTCGTTTCCTCACGAATGAAGAAAGAAAAAGAGGTAACTGCAGGTGAATTTCCTCCCATGGTTCCTTTATGCAACATCCATTCAGAATGATAAAATAAATAGCTTAAAGATTTTAAGATGAATATAGGATAAATAAATAAAGGAGTAAATAATAAGTAAATAAATAAATAATAAATAAATAATAAATAAATAAATAATTGAATATTTAATAAAAATAAATAAATTGATAAATAAATAATTTAAATATTAAATAATGATAAAATGGTACAATTTTAATTGAATTTTGATTTGCACTCATTAATTGACAAATGTTTCTTAATATTCACAAATTAATTGGCGATTCACAAAGAAAGGATACAAGGCATTCATAAGGCAATTTAAATGATTTATAATAATTATTCACAATTCAAATATAATTTCTATCCTACAGGGCTCCTAGTCCGGTCTACGGGGAATCCCATAACATGGATTCTAATGTGAACGGGAGAGAGGGAGTAAGAAAAAGAACCCGGAAATGCAATTCATAACTGAGCTTTGAACAGCGACTTGTTGATTTGAGGCCCGAACTCAACCCCAAGCAACTCCAATGTCAATAAGCCATCTCGTTTGCGAGTTTTAGCCAACTCATCCCAAGATGGTGGTCTTGCAATGAAAGCAAAAAACAAAGAGATAAAGATTAGTATATGCCCTACATAAGTAACCTGGACAGAGTTATTCATGAAACTGGAGCTTGACATAATAGAAACAGATAAAGGATCATGAAGATTATATCTTTTATTAAATTTAATACTTCAAGTTTTCTTAACAGTATAGTTACCTTTCAAGACTCATTAGACAAGCGAGGCAAAGACCATTCAATGGATATCTAACAAGAAAGCTGACATATACACGCAATGCAGGAAAACAAGAACTAAAAAAAAAAAAAAAGACTGACTTCCAGAAAAACTTAACATTATCAGCACGACAAGGACTAAAAACCCTGAAATTGAAAACTCAAGGATTTAAACCATCACCTGACTTCAAACTTAGAATCTTATAACTTAGAACAGGCAGGAACTTGGAGGAATAAACTGATAAAGAAAAGAGACCAGGATGGAAACAAAGCAAGGTTGCAGGCATGCTCTCACACATATACCAACTCCAGCAACAAGAAACATACCCTGCTACTCCTAGAACCCACCTGCTACACCCTATTCTCCTCCCTGAACTCACAGAAAACCAGCAAACCAGGCTAGGCCTCCTATACTACTTACAAACTCCCATAACCCACAAAGCTCTTTACTTAATTTCTTTCACATACCAGACCTGCAGAAACCATGGACACACCTGCATAATACTATAAATACTCCATACAATGCCTACAACTACTCCAGAACACCTGGACAAGATCCGAATTAAACTTAGCCTTCTCTGAAACCCTGCGGTAACCTCTTCTTTCCTAACCTAAAGAAAACAGGCTCCCTATGACTCAAACACTCCTAAACTTCTGCACTATTAGAACCAAACCCACATACAACCAGAAAACTGAAACCACCCCTTTCTCCTCTAGAAAACTTTGCCAGGAACCTAAAATCACTTCACTGACCTCCTGAAACCTTCTTGAAAAAACCAGACTATCCTACACACAACAATCATCAGATCGGCCTCTCTACAAGCAAAACAGACCCCCTGCTACCTTCTCCAAAGCTACTACCCACACTGCAACAAAACCAGACCACTTACACCTTCCAGACCTGCTATGAGTCACCTCCTGAACCTCTATTACTTTAACTCTTACTCCTCACTCATAGCACCTCATAGGCACACGAGGAACCAAGCATCCCACTAAACAAACTACAAATAATCAGAAACCTCATACTAGCATTACCAAAGCAGAACAAGCTAGAAAAAGCAGGTAAAAGGCATGAGCCTGGGCAAATAGTGCAGTACATGAGTCAAGCGCATGATATCTAGCCCTATCTAAACAAAGTTTACCTCATTTCTTGAGCTTATAGATCAGAACTTAGTGAAACACCTTAAACTACTTATTTTGTTTAAAAACAGTCAGGACAATCACACGTAAATACAGAAACAGAGGCAAAGATTCAAACTTTAACATTCATTGTTTTAAATCTCCGTGCACATATCGACTTCATCTACTTCTATCCAAAGAAAATAAAATTTTACTTAGGTTCATAACCAGACTTGAACTACATTTCATACTATCAATGAACTGAAAACATAGCTAAGAAACTTAATGAAAATGAGATAGATCCTACCTGTTGCTGTGCAGTAAACTAAGGCAAAGGACTGAAGAATGCGACTCGAATGAAAGCGACCACTCGAACAGGGTCGACGACTCGGATATTGAAGAAGCGATACGCAAAATGAAGCGATAACAAACACGAAACCGATGTTTGAATCCCAAACAGAAACCAAAATGCTAACTGTCTTTTCTTTTAAAGATTAAAACTGAAAATATATGCCTATAGGCTTTGCCTCTTTTTCTCTATCTCCCACCTCTCCCCCAAAACTGCTGCCCCCGAACCCCAAAAATGAAAATAGACAAGAGTATATATACCTGCAGCTCGGGTTTGAGATTTTTTGGCTCTATAACTTCAAAATATGCCTAAAACCGACATTTCACTTGAGTGATAAGGGTCAAAATTGTCTATCCCTCAAAGATGGTACAATTTTGATTCTTATCCTCAAGGAAATGCCCGTTGGAGAAAGAATCACGGCTCGGATGAACTCAATTTGAATGAACGCCTAAGATGTGTCCAGCAAAGCAATGTACGGAGGAAGAAGACAGAGATTTTAAGTGATTGTCGTTTTGAGGCAAGATTTGCTGCGTTTGGGTGATGAATCAAAGAAGAAATCCGCGGGTTCTCGGGTTTGATATGGGTCGGGTAAAAAGGGAAAATGGGTTGACTGAAATGAGGGAATGATATGTATAATGTACATATATATGTTTGCATGATTAGGCCTAATTTAAAATATAGGAACGATTAAAACTAATTGGAAATTAAAGGGGGGTGCACGGATGGACTTAAATCAAGGCTGTACATTTGCAATTGTGGCCTTTTCTTTTGATTTTAAACAATTACTTTTAATTTTTCCAAAATTGTCTTTAATTTTAAAAATAATTAGATCTTTATTACACCTTCGGGACAAAATTGGGTGTCAACAGCTGCCCCTCTTTACCCGGAAAAGGATGAAAGAGTTTTTAGGGTAAGAAGTTGACGAGAAACCAATTTTTTCACGATAAAGCCAAGGACTTTGATTCCAAAGACCAAAGTGCCAGGCTTATGGACATGGCAAAACTCCAGTTTTCGAGTTGCCTACATATCTCGGGCTGAAAGAGAATCAGGCCATATGTAGTTCAACGACACTTTAGATACGAAAACTCACACGATTGACAAAAAAGGACGCACGAATAGGAAAGAATTCAAACTGACGTCCTAATCTGAAACAAAAGATTAGGATAGCATTTGCTTGTTCGAGTGTGATTCTTCAGATCCTCGTTGACGAGTCTAGCTCATATCAATGCTTGCCCCAGTTCACTGGTAAGAAAGAGTTCCACGTTATGCTCCAAATGCTGCTGCGGTGCTGCTAAAATCCTGTAATAAACTTGACAAACGGTAAGCGAGCAATTGCTAATAAGACTTTGATAATTGGAATAAAGAATAAAATAAAGGGATAACATAAAACTGTAAATGCGGGTTGCGATATCATCAATAAGTTCTTCTTTCGATCAACAAGGCGCTTCGCCCGGGGAACCTCTAGGCTGATCATTATTCTGAAACAGTAAAGTAAAACAATAAGTAAAGCGAACACGAATTGCAGAATACAAGGCTATTACAAAAGAAATCAACTAACGAGACATAATGTCTCCAGTTGACTTGTCCAATCTATAGTCTATGCAGGTAACATAACGTTTATTTATAAGGCGAACGAGCCTAGAACGTTCAATTATAAGACTAACGAGCCTAGAACGTTCAATTATAAGGCGAACGAGCCTAGAACGTTCAATTATAAGGCGAACGAGCCTAGAACGTTCAATTATAAGGCGAACGAGCCTAGAACGTTCAATTATAAGGCGAACGACCCTAAAACGTTCAGTTATAAGGCAAACGAGCCTAAAACGTTCAATTATAAGGCGAACGAGCCTAAAACATTCAATTATAAGGCGAACGAGCCTAGAACGTTTCATTATAAGGCGAACGAGCCTAAACCATAAGGCAAGCAAAAGAGGCAAAACTCATTAAAGCAGGTACTTCTTTAGACTTAGAAATATCTACAAATCACAAAATGGAATTTTAGTAAACATTCCCATAAAGCAAAATAGAAATGAAACGGATAGGCTTAACAATTTGCAAGGAATATAGGAAATAGAAATGCCGCCTTTCAGCAATAAACCATGATAAAGCATAATGCTTTAGATCATGAAGAGTTAGTCTACAATGCAATCTCAAAATGTGCTCCATTCAATTGATAAAGCAATGAGGCGTCGGGTCTCGAAGCATCCAACGTCTTAGCGCAACTTGAAAACCTGCATATCCTATTTACAGGTGGGTTAACCCGAATTGTTCGTTTATAAGGTGAACAGGCCCAAAAAAATGTTCATTTATAAGGCGAACGAGCCTAAAACGTTCATTTATAAGGCGAACGAGCCGAGAACGTTCATTTATAAGGCGAACGAGCCTAAGATGCGTAAGATAAAGCGAAAAACACAAAACTCATTAAAGTGGGTACTTCTTCAAACTTAGCAATATCTGCAAATCACAAAATAAAATTTTAGTAAACGTTCCCAGAAGGCGAAATAGAAATGAAACGAATATGTTTAACAATTTGCAAGAATTATAGGAAATAGAAATGCTGTCTTTCGGCAATAAACTATGATAAAGCATAATGCTTTAATGATCTAGTGGCAGTTTGCGATTTAATCTTGAATTGTGCTCCAATCACTTGACAAAGCAAATGAGACATCCAGTCTTGAAGCATCCAATGTTCCAAAGCGACTTGAAGTAAATCTGCATATCCAATTTACGGGTGGATGGACCCGGATCATTCACTTATAAGGCAAACAGGCCTAAAACATTCAATTATAAGGCGAACGAGCCTAAGACGTTCATTTATAAGGCGAACGAGCCTAAAACGTTCATTTATAAGGCGAACGAGCCTAAAACGTTCATTTATAAGGCGAACGAGCCTAAAACATTCATTTATAAGGCGAACGAACCTACATTTGATAGTAACCTGCAAAATAAAGTTGCAAATTGGATTAATTAAGGTAGGATAATGCAAAACAAATAAGCAAAGCTAGGTCGTGTTGCTTGTATTGATAGTGTTGCAAAGCGTTGAATGCTTCTTTCGGTCCATATTGAAACCGATGTTCAATTCCTGCAAAATTTAGAGTAAATGCATTGGAAAACGAGTGAATAATACAGTAAAGGCTATAATGGAAAAGAAAGAAATAGATTTGCTCTCCATATGCGGCAAGGCGAATAATCTTTGAGAAATATATGGTTGCTAGTTCTCCTCATTCTACTGCTTTTGGAATCCCTGCATCCAAAGAAAAAATTACGAGTTCTGAAAGATGGGCCCAAAAGCCTCAACATTTTGTTTTGCTCCTTCTGTCTTTATGTTGAACTTTGCAGTAGCAGCAAAACGAATTTGCCCCTATTTTCAAAGAAAAGCTGTTAGTTTTTGAACAAATAGTGGCTGGCTCGATTGAACACCTAATGCGGCTTCAAATCTGCATCTTCTTGTATGGAAATCAGATGTATTGCTGCTGCGAGAGTCTGATGCTCTTGAAATTCATCTTTTGTACAAAAGATATCATCTATAATTGATTTGGCTTGGCTTATTTGGAAAAAAATAGATTTTCATTGATTTTTTAAAACCCAATAAAGGGTACAAGATAGTTCATTACATTAAACTTAAAAAGAGTAGGAAAACATAAGATAGTCGGGCAATAATGTCCTTTCAACAAACAAAGTGCTGTCATTTGATCTTCTTGCTAAGCTTCACGCTTCCTTTTCAAATGCCTTGGTGCCAATTTTGATGAATCACCTCTGACGATAGTTGCATTTGTTGCTGGAGGATCATAATTACTTGTTTGCCCTTGCTTCACACTTATCTTGCCATTTTCAATCATATTCTGAATTTTGTGCTTAAGTGCCAAGCATTCTTCTGTGTCATGGCCTTGAATATTTGAGTGATATGCGCACCTCTTTGATAAATCAAATCCTTGAGGTGGATTTTTTGGGATCCATCCCTTCTTTGCTTGCAATAGCCCTTCTACTTTCAATCTCTCAAATATGTCTGACAACGATTCATATAAAGGAGTGAAAGTACGAGTTCTTAACTTCTTCTTGCTTTGATGACCAGATGGTGCCTGATAAAATCGATGCTGACGACTTAAATTCTGCATATCATGATTGTAGTGCACTTGCGAAGGCTGGGAGTCTTGAATATTTTCAGGTGCATCAGAACAATTGAGAACTGGCACTGTACTGTCATAGTCAATCAATCTTCCGGTTTGAAACTTTTCTTCCAAAATCTTTGCATACTAGATTAAACTGGAAAAATCCTTTAAATTGGCAAAAAGTAGCTTTTCATAAAATAGGCCTTCTTGAAGGTCAATGAAAGTCGCTATCAACTCATCTTCAGGCAATGGAGGATGCATCTTAGAAGCCTCTAGCCTCCATCTCACAGCAAATTCTGAAACAGACTCATGCGACATCTTCCTGATTTTATGCATATCAATTAGATAAGGATATCTTACTATGTTGACTTGTATTGTTCCACAAAGTCTCGAGCCATGTCTTCCCATGTGTGCCATTTGGTAAAATCCTGCTTAGTATACCATGCAAGTGCCATTCCTGATAAACTCTGGATAAACAATTTCATATGCAAAGCTTCATCCTTGCCAATTCCAATTAATCTGCTGCAATAATCTTTCATATGTGCATAGGGGTCCCCTTTTCCATTAAAAGTGTTAAATTTTGGTATCTTGTACCCACTTGAAAGCTCCATGTCCGGGTGAATACATAAGTCTTCATAGCATAAGCTCTGAATATTCCTAGAGCGCAATTCTTTTCCCATGACCTTTCTCAAAATCCATTCATCCATATTGTGAGGATAAGTTGTCTCAACTTCTTTCTCAGGCAATTCTTGTGAACGCACTATCAACTGATTTGATTGACCCCCCCACAACAGGCATAGTGATAAAAGGTGGTTGGTATAAAGTTGCAGCTGGCCAAGCATTTGGATTGGTAAGATATTCTTGTGAGATTTGTGGATATATAGTATTTATAGGCATTGGGTAATTAGGCATTGTTAAGTAAGGTGGATTGGAGGTAAAGCTTGTATTTGGCAAAGGTTTGCTAGTGTTGACAAAGTTGACAATCATATTCCTTTGGACCACATGTTCTTCAACATCATCATTCTGCGCTTGCAAGATACCCATACCAGAACTGGTTGCCTGAAGCTACTTTGCCAAGTTGTTTCGTCCTTGATGCAGATTCTCAGCCATTTCAGTGTTCAATGCTAGCCAACCTTTAACAAATGAATTCTACACATTGAACAAAAGCAAGTCAATACGTAAAATAGCAATGCATGCATAAGGTTTGAAGTATAAAATAGGCCATTAGGCCGAATGGATGGGATCAAATTCCCGACTCAACAAAGGAGTAAAATATTTGAGAGTTCGAAACTCAATGGTCAACAAAATTTGATTTTTCAAGACGCGAGTTGAGAGAGAAAAAAAAAAGAAAAAAAAATATAAATAAATAAAAAAATAAATAACTTTGAAAGTTTTTTACTAAATTAGTATGCGTGCAAGACCATTTTGGCGCAAATTGCTAAAATGGTCGGTTTATTTTGAACATTAATGCTTTGCTCGACTATCGATTCTTCCTTGCAAAATAACAGTCTGCACCAATCTTTGAAAACTGCTTCTAATAACGACCAAACCAACTCAATGTCTCCAATTTGCCTTTGCACAATTTGCCCCCAGTTATGACTTCAACATCTCAACTTGCTTTGCAAAACTGCCCCAGTTATGACTTTCAATACTTCAAACTGCTTTGTGAAAACTGTCCCAGTTAAGACTTTCAATACTTTAAACCGCTTTGTAAAAGCTGCCCCAGTTGCAATCTCTCATGTCTTCCACTTGCTTTGCAAAATTTGCCCCAGTTTCTATCTTTGGGAAAAATTAAAATTTAAATACTAAAGGGTCGAGCCTGATGGAGGAGCCTACGTATCCCTCCTTGGGAATCAGACCGCGCGTAGTTCTGCTTACATAGAAGATATTTTCCAAATGCTTGTGTAACCGAAACTCGATATGAGTTGCCTACGCTTCCCGCCTTGGGAAACCGGTTACCGTAGTTTGCTTACATAGAAATAGATTCAAACATTCATAATTTGATATTTTCCTTTCTTTTTTTTCAACAAAACTAACAAAAGGAAATTACAATAGTTACTTCCTAATAATGCAAATAAACTAACTTCTATTTATGCAACTCTACTGCTTTTCTGGAACTTGATAGGTGCCTAAATTCCATTCTTCGAGGGATCTCCCTTTGCATATGGAAGGATTGCGACAAAAGGTTCGTCAATGCCGTTTGTAGGTAGAATTTTGACCTGGCCAGAGTTAATCAAGCTTTCAACTTTCTGCTTAAATGAAGTGCATTCTTCAATACTATGCCCCTGCACCCCTGAATGGTAAGCACAAAATTTCCTCAGATTTTCAGGCTTGCGTGGTTCATACGGCTTTGATGCTATAGGTTGTACCAAATCGGTCCCCATAAGCCGTTCAAACAGTTGTGCATAAGATCCTGGTATCGGTGTGAATGCAAAAGCGGATCTTTTGGTGCGGCTTGATTGCAAACTTGGATTGACAACTGTTTGCTTGACTGCATTAGGTCTCACCGCTATGGCTGGCAAAGGACTTGGCATAACAGATTTTCCTTTATCTTTGGACTGTGCCTCCACCAATTCACATTTTCTCTTGTCAGAAAATATTGCAGCCGGCTCTTCTTGAAGCTCTACAGATTTTCTTTTCAGTGGATTGCCCCTTGCAAAGGTCAGGTTTGGGAGTTCGTACTGCTTGACAAAGTTTATAGATCAGAACTTAGTGAAACACCTTAAACTACTTATTTTGTTTAAAAACAGTCAGGACAATCACACCTAAATACAGAAACAGAGGCAAAGATTCAAACTTTAACATTCATTGTTTTAAATCTCCGTGCACATATCGACTTCATCTACTTCTATCCAAAGAAAATAAAATTTTACTTAGGTTCATAACCAGACTTGAACTACATTTCATACTATCAATGAACTGAAAACATAGCTAAGAAACTTAATGAAAATGAGATAGATCCTACCTGTTGCTGTGCAGTAAATTAAGGCAAAGGACTGAAGAGTGTGACTCGAATGAAAGCGACCACTCGAACAGGGTCGACGACTCGGATATTGAAGAAGCGATACGCAAAATGAAGCGGTAACAAACACGAAACCAATGTTTGAATCCCAAACAGAGTCCAAAATGCTAACTGTCTTTTCTTTTAAAGATTAAAACTGAAAATATATGCCTATAAGCTCTGCCTCTTTTTCTCTCTCTCCCACCTTTCCCCCAAAACTGCTGCCCCCAAACCCCAAAAATGAAAATAGACAAGAGTATATATACCTGCAGCTAAGGTTTGAGATTTTTTGGCTCCATAACTTCAAAATATGCCTAAAACCGACATTTCACTTGAGTGATAAGGGTCAAAATTGTCTATCCCTCAAAGATGGTACAATTTTGATTCTTATCCTCAAGAAAATGCCCGTTGGAGAAAGAATCACGGCTCGGATGAACTCAATTTGAATGAACGCCTAAGATGTGTCCAGCAAAGCAATGTACGGAGGAAGAAGACAGAGATTTTAAGTGATTGTCGTTTTGAGGCAAGATTTGCTGCGTTTTGATGATGAATCAAAGAAGAAATCCGCGGGTTCTCGGGTTTGATATGGGTCGGGTGAAAAGGGAAAATGGGTTGACTGAACTGAGGGAAATGATATGTATAATGTATATATATATGTTTGCATGATTAGGCCTAATTTAAAATGTAGGAACGATTTTAGCCTCTTTATTTTAAAACTAATTGGAAATTAAAGAGGGTGCACGGATGGACTGAAATCAAGGCTGTACATTTGCAATTGTGGCCTTTTCTTTTGATTTTAAACAATTACTTTTAATTTTTCCAAAATTGGCTTTAATTTTAAAAATAATTAGATCTTTATTAAACTTCCGGGACAAAATTGGGTGTCAACAGCTGGGTATCACTACTATAAATACCCCTCCTTACATTATATTATACATAGTGTGATTCAGCACCGAATTCGGCTATTCTCAAGGAATAAGAATTACTCTTCCTTTCTCTTAATTATTTCGTCTTGTTTATTCGTTACTGCTTTCATTAGATTTACATACTTTTCCGTTGTAGTTACTGTATTTTTTTTTTTGATTGCGCAAGGAAAAAAATATTCAGGGTGTAAGATAAACTAACTACTATTGCAGTAATCATAATAATGTTGATAGTCGAAATAAAAATTGCACGTCTCTAACCGAAGAAATCAAAAACTAGATAGGTGCACTAACTTAGTCGACCTCCTCAATCTTAGGACCAGCACCGCTACCACCGCTTGGAGCAGGACCATCCTCATCCATGCCACCCATGTCACCACCAGCTCCCTAGTACATCTTTGCAATGATTGGGTTGCAGAGGCTCTCTAGCTACTTCATTTTGTCCTCAAATTCATCAGCCTCAGCAAGCTGGTTGCCCTCGAGCCATTGGATGGCCTGCTCAATGGCATCATCAATCTTCTTCTTGTCATCGGCAGACAGTTTGGATGTAATCTTCTCGTCCTTGATAGTGTTCCTCATGTTGTATGCATAGTTCTCCAAAGCATTCTTCGCCTTAACCTTCTTTTTGTGCCCCTCGTCCTCAGATAGTAGTTACTGTATTGCTTGTGACCCCAACCATAATTAATTGTTTAACTTAGACGTATAATTTTAGGCATAAACAATATTCCTACTGAAGAACGGATGAGATTATATTCTCTCAATAAGGCTATAAATGTTGTTTGGTTGGAGTGCGTAGGAACAGTCTGGATAGATTTACCGATACTTTGCTGTCAAGGAGGTTGAGATTAAATTCTTTTAGTGAATTTATAGACTATTTGGTCGGAGTATGTAAAGTTACTCTTGATGAATTCACCGCGCTAAGTGCAAAGTGGAGGCCGCTTCAATAAGATTTTAGTAGGAAAATCTTAAAGCACTTAGGTAAAGGATTTAGGACATATGACCGTAAGGTATCAAAGGATTTTGATTTTCACCAAAAAATAGTAATGTGCGAGGAGTACTTTCTTCTTCATTCAATGATCTACTTAGTTCATGATTCGTTCACTAAGTTGACAATGATTTAGAGTACTTTCACTATGGCTAATGGTTCAAGTCCAAAAGATACCATTATTGATGCATGTTACTAGATTAATGTCTCGAAATTTTTAAAATTTCTTGAAACAAGTGGAGGATTGCTAGAAAAAATGTTTCAATAATTTTGACCAGTGAATTTTTATCAAAGTAACTCCTAATCTACAAAGACGGATGGATGAAATCAATATGTTCAGATTTCTTAAACTAACTAGTTTGACAAATTCCTTTCATATCTCACAATTAATGAAGTAATAAATGAAGTTTATTTATTGAAAGCTTGGTTTTCAAGAAGTTATTTAGCCTATATATACGGCTGATTTTTCTTTGGAAAGTAGACAAGAAATTTGTAAGTTATTTTCACTAGAAAATAAAAGAGAGACATTGATCAGAAGGTGAAAATCACAAATGCAAGAATAGAAGAGCAACGTTCTTAAATCCTACTTGTTGTGTGGCTTAGTTGTATCCCGAAGATAGAGCTGCCAATTATTCTTCCGTTGCTCGTGGGAGAGACTTTAACTATCTTCACGAAACTTCTTGACGTGCCTCTAAGCCAAGCAAGTTTTATTTTGATTTTTATATTATTGATATTATTTATGTTCTAACCATTTGGATTTGTTTTAGTTCTGAGCAGTTTCAAGATATTTATCTTGGTTCTAACAAAAGCTAATTACTAACATTATCCAAGTTTCAGTTATCAACCTTGAAAGCTTGAACACAACCAAATAGGTTGTTGAGGCATCGACCTCAAGAAAAATCAAGTGATAACGCATCAACCTCAAAGATTTCAAAAGGATAACGGGGCATAAATCACTTAATCCGTGAAGGAAGCAAGGAGGCATCTACCTCTTATTTATCACATCAGCCCGTGCATCAACCCTCAACAATATAACTCTATTTAATGTAAAGTCCCATTGTCGTCTAAATGTTCTAACATATAAAATGTTCCATTTAAAATTAAACAACATAAGCTTTAGCATGAACACGTTTACGTTCACCCAGTCAAAATTAAAGTTCACAAAACGCTAGTATTTATTGTCTGATGCTATTGGAAGACGCAACCACAAACATGAAGAAATAGGGCTGACTCAGCTGAGATTACGTGCAACATATATCACTGTCAAATAACACATGTTGCGCTTGCAGACCACTTTGGGGTTCTGAAATAGTGGCCTCCTTTTGGTGCACCCATGTTGAGCCACAAGCGTAATGTAGTTAAACTGGGGAATGCCTGACCCTCTTACTACCTCAGTCACGTATGCACTCCTGCCATGGCGGTTCATTTGCTACGAGCATGATGCACCTTCAACTATGATACTAAGCCCCTGCCCCCTCTAACCCCTTGAACCTATTGATGAACAAATACTGGCTTGAAATATATTTTTCAAAATTTGGAATTATTTTGTGAAAGGAAATGACAACTTGTTAAGAAATAGCAAGTGAACTTCTAGGCATTTCAAACAGCAGACCTCAGACTACAAAAAATGGGGAGGTGCCGAGAGTTTTTAAAGCAAAAAAAAAAAAAAAAGTAATATATGACGTTACTAAAAGAAAAAAATGTAAGCTTTTGAAGAGTATAACTTGATAAGAACTCTAGGCATGCAAGTAATTAAACATTAATCAGCTCTTAGAGCCATGGGCCATAAACCATAAGCTACCTTGATGATGGAGAAGGATAAAAAGACAAGTACAGTGTAAGCAAGGAAAACTGCCATTGGTATTACATCAGATGATTTACGAGTAAGAGTTTGAAAGATCTTTGTACCAGTAAATTGTGCATCAATACAGTCCAACTCTAATAGCCCTAGACCAATTAACCACCAGTCATGTCTTGCTTATCATACTACTTCAGTTATTCAACTCATGACTTTGGGGCTCATATCTATGTTGAAGTCATCGAATAAGAACATAATCTGCATCTTCTAAGAACTTATCACCAGCTGTTGGGGGCAAGTTATGCCGAGCAACATGCTTATGAACCTGAGCATGAGTCTCAGCCTCGTGTTGGAACATGTTGACCAACTCCTGCAGCTCGAGTTTCCTAATTTCGACCTGCTCTTCGCTGATAGGCTTTTTTAACCCAAAGTACAGCAACCCAACAGCAATGAGCACAATACCTAAGACGACAAGGAGGCCTGAGAATAGACCGAATGCATATGGTGTATTCTGTGCTCCAGGGATCCCGTCCACGTTGATTCCGAAAAGACCGGTGATGATTGTCAGAACAAGGCCACCTCCACCAAACACAGCCAAATTATGAGAAACTGTAAGGCTCTTATCCTGAAATTAGGAACAATGAGCCAAAACATTGCATTAAATCGTGACGCAAGTCTTGAAGACAAGGGCCTAATGAAAGACATAACTAGGAAATAATAAGCTGAGGAATCTCAAACACAGTTAACAAGAACGCAGGAATCGTGAGAGGAGTATCTGGTTGATGGTAAAGACATGACCAGACCTGTAAATAGACGAAACTTTTTTCTTTCCATAATGGAGATTTATTAGTGAAAATTATTTTCTCCTTACTTACACAGCTATGAGACAGAACTTTAGAACTTTAGAAAGGCTCACGGAGTTGCATCTAATAAAAGCTTAACAAATCACTATACTTGAACAAGCTTGGAAAGAGAGATTGGCCAGAAAGATCCAGGTTTACTCTTTACTACGCATCATCCACTTATAAACTTCAGAAGACCTGTATTTAGTTAGAAAACTCAACGCTGCTTAACCTCAAAGAATTCATTTAGAGCAGATTGGAAAGAGCACAGCACACACTAAAGAACCTCAACCACAATTTTTGATGATAAAAGAGAGGGAAAAAAGAAAGAGAAGAAAAAGGAAGAAATACTTAAAACTCTGGTTCCAAGTCTAAACCAATAATTCAATGTCATGAGGAAAGTCTGGATATCGAACCCATATCTCAGCAAACTCTAGACACCATTATTTTTTATTTAAAACAACGAAATCAGCACAAGAAAACAGAAGCATCTCACAGACGAGACAGAAAAAATTTACAAAAAACATAACCACAGTCTTTACATTGTGGAGCACGTGAGCGGGAAAAAACAAAACGAACAGTCGGACCGAAATGCATGACTGATTGTATCAGGATTTTGCATCTCTTAAACAAGACAGACTGATCATCTCTTTAACTACTTCGATCAACATTTTAAAAGAGCAAGTCTGGTATTACAATCAAGCTGAAGTTAGTCTGTTGAACATCAAACAAACCTGCAACCATGCACGGAGATTGCTCTGCATGACATCTTGAATAGTAAATAAACGTCCACGAACAGCTTCTTGCTCTTCGATCATTTCCCTCGTACTCTTTCTTATTCCATCAAGTAGAATTCTAGTTGTATTTCCTCTCAAATGCTGAAGAAGTTCAAAAATAATCTCTTCTCTAGCATGAAGAGACCATTTCACTCTAATAACCTGTGAACATAAGCATTTTCAATCAAGAATGCACCATGTTCTCTGATTTGAAACTTCAAAAAAACATGACAAATACAAGGATAAATGGCCTACAGCATTGCCAATATTTTAGCTCAAAAAGCATGCCATGGTGGATAAATATTGCATTTTGAAGTGTGTTGTAGAATTGTAAATAAGTAGAATAGGAATTATAGTAGTTCTAGAACATTCTCTTATTTCTAGTTCTTATTGTATTAGATCTCTTACCATAGTTAGACTCTATTGTAACAGTATATATACCGGTTAAGTCATCAATAAACATATTCTCTTCTCCCGAATTACATGGTATCAGAGCCTAGGGCTCGAGAATTATTCAAAACAAATTTCGAGTCTTTTCTTGGTTGAAGAAAAGGACTCGGTTGATTTTGGGCTAATTTTAGGAGTAAGTTTTCGATCTCACCTCCACCATAACAGAGGTGAGCACTGAGTTTCCGGCCGGAAACACCAACTCCGGTATCTGGGTGGACGGTGAGTGGCTCTCACGCGCCACCACCATCACGTTATTGTTGCTCACGCGCCGGCACGTGTGGGCGCGTGTGGTCTTGGAATCGATCGCGGCTTGCACCCTTTTCCTCGTCTCCTTAGTTCCGGCACTTTGGTACCTTTTGTTTCTGATTTTACAGCTTTGATTCGAAGGCAGCCGTTAATTTCAGATCTGTTGTTCAGGGTTTTGCTGCTGTTCCTGTTTTGGTTTTGGTTCTGGTTTTTGTGTGCTTCTAGTGCTTATCTGGCCTGCATCTCTGGGATTTAAGGTCCGTGTAGCTGTTTATTACACTCATGGCTAAGGATAAGGCTCGCATTACTGAGATTTTACCGGCAATGTCAAAAATAACGGAGTATAAATTGAATAGCTCTAGTTACTTAGATTGGAGTAGGAAGATTAGGGTTTATTTGCGTAGCGTTGAAAAAGATGATCACCTTACTGAGGAACCTCCAAAAGATGCTACTTTAAAGACTTGGTTGCGAGATGATGCTCGATTACTTTTGCAAATCACAAACTCAATTGATAATGATGTAGTTGGTCTAGTTAATCATTGTGAGTATGTGAAGGAATTAATGGAGTATTTGGAGTTCTTATATTCTGGAAAAGGCAATGTTTCTCGCATGTATGAAGTTTGTAAGGCTTTTTACCGTTCTGAAAAGGAGGCTAAGTCACTTACCACGTATTTCATGGAGTTTAAGAAAAATTATGAGGAGCTCAATATGCTTATGCCATTCAGTATTGATATTAAGAAGCAACAAGTCCAGAGGGAACAGATGGCAGAAAGCACAGTAATGAGCTTTCTAGTTGGACTCTCAGCTGAGTTTGAGACCGCTAAATCTTAGATTTTGTCTAGTGCTGAGATCACTTCTCTTCAAGATGTGTTTAGCCGGGTGTTGCGTACAGAGAATACTCTTTCCACTCAGCCACCCAATGTGCTTGTTGTTAAAGGAGGGGGAAACGATACTGCATGGAGGAACAACAACAATGATAGGCGATGGAACAACAATAATAATGATGCTGGTAAGTGGAATAATAATAGCAATGGTGCTGGTAAGTGGAACAATAATGCTGGGAGATGGAATAATAATAATGATGCTGGGGATGGAACAATAATGGTGAGTCTATTTGTCGCTACTGCAAAGAACTTGGACATATAAAGCGAAATTGCAGATGCGCAATCAGAGGACTCAGACTGCTACTGCGGCTACTACTTCCGGTTCCTCCTCTGAGAAGACTATTACAATATCAGCGGATGAGTATGCTAGACTCTCCAAATTCCAGGAATCTCCTCACGTTACTGCTTATGCAGAGTCAGGTAACAAATGTCTAATCTCTTCCTCAAACCAATGGGTCATTGATTCTGGTGCCACCGATCACATGACAGGTAATTCAAAATTACTCTCTGATTTTCGGTCACACAGAGCACCATCTTCTGTTACTATAGCTGATGGGTCTAGTTACAACATTGGGGGGCTTGGGACTGCTAAACCAACTTCATCTATTACCCTGCCTTCGATACTAGGTCTATCTAGTCTTGCCTTTAATCTGATTTCAGCAAACTTACCAAGGACCTCAATTGTTGTATCTCATTCTTTCCTGATCACTGTCTTTTTCAGGATCTCGTGACGAAGGAGATAATTGGTAAAGGACATGTATCTAATGGTCTCTACATTCTGGATCCATGGGTGCCTCAATCAGTTGCTTGTTCTAGTGTCATCTCACCATTTCAAGCTCATTGTCAACTGGGACATCCTTCCCTTCCATCTTTGAAGAAGTTGTGTCCGCAGTTTAATAATGTATCTTCGATAGAGTGTGATTCTTGTCGTTTTGCTAAACATCATAAAAGCTCGTTAAGTCCTCGGATTAATAAACGAGCTGATTTTGCTTTCCAGTTAGTTCATTCAGATGTTTGGGGACCTTGTCCTGTTGTCTCTAAAACTGGTTCAGATACTTTATTACATTTGTTGATGATTTTTCTCGAATGACATGGATTTATTTTATGAAAACTTGTTCTGAGGTGTTTTCCCATTTTTCTAACTTTTGTGCTGAAATCAAGACACAGTTTAATGTTTCTGTGCATATCTTAAGGAGTGATAATGCCAAAGAATACATGTCAGCCTCGTTTCAGAATTACATGAGTCAACATGGTGTTCTACATCAATCATCTTGTGTAGATACACCCTCACAAAATGGTGTGGCTGAAAGAAAGAATAGACATTTGCTCGAGACAGCACGTGCCTTGATGTTCCAAATGCAAGTCCCTAAGCAATTTTGGGCGAAAGTGGTTTCCACAGCTTACTTTCTGATTAACCGCATGCCATCTAGTGTGCTTACTGGTGATATTCCCCATACTGTATTATTTTCCAATAGGCCATTATTTTCTCTAGAGCCAAAAGTGTTTGGAAGTACATGCTATGTTCGTGATGTTAGACCTCATATTACTAAACTGGATCCAAAAGCTGTGAAGTGTGTCTTTTTGGGATATTCTCAACGTCAGAAGGGTTATCGGTGCTACTCTCCAACCCTTAATAAGTATCTAGTATCGATAGATGTGGTTTTTTCCGAGGCAACACCATTCTTCTCCCGCTCTCACACTTTTCCCACTCAGGGGGAGGACGAAGATTGGCTCATCTATAAGGTCAAATCAAGTTCAGTTGAGACACCGGATAAGGATGGGTCCTCTACTGCTTCTCCCGAAGAATAGTCGACTGAAACGGTGTCTTCCACTGCTCCTCTTGTTCCTCCAGTTGACCAGATTGGTGCTCCAACACAGCCACCTATTGTCCAAGTTTACTCCAGACGATCAAAGATCATTGATACATGTCCTGCGCCAACTCCTTCGTCATCAGATCCCCCTCCCGTTAATCTCCCTCCAGCCGACCTTGACATTCCCATTGCTCTTCGAAAAGGTAAACGTCAATGTGAATCTTTATATTCTATTGCAAATTTTGTCTCATATGACCACTTGTCCCCTGGGACTAGTTCATTTATTGCTTCTCTAGACTCTGTCTCTGTACCCAAGACAATTCAGGCAGCTTTATCTCATCCTGGATGGCATGATGCAATGCTTGAGGAGATACATGCACTTGAGGAAAATTGTACTTGGGATTTGGTGCACTTACCGAGAGGAAAGAAGGTAGTGGGTTGCAAATGGGTCTTTACAGTAAAAGTCAATCCGGATGGTTCTGTGGCTAGACTTAAGGCCAGACTGGTGGCTAAAGGTTATGCTCAAACTTATGGGGTGGATTACTCTGACACCTTTTCTCCGGTGGCCAAACTCACCTCTGTCCGCTTGTTTATCTCTCTCGCTGCTTCTAAGCGTTGGCCTTTGCATCAGCTGGATATCAAGAATGCCTTTCTTCATGGTGATCTCTTTGAAGAAGTCTATATGGAGCAACCACCTGGGTTTGTTCATCAGGGAGAGTATGGGAAAGTCTGTCGTTTGAAGAAGTCATTGTATGGCTTGAAGCAGAGTCCTCGGGCTTGGTTTGGCAAGTTTAGCGCGATTGTTCGAGAGTTTGGGCTGCGAAAAAGTAGATGTGATCACTCAGTCTTCTATAGGCGATCATTAGTTGGCGTTATACTTCTTGTTGTTTATGCTGATGACATTATCATTACAGGAAGTGACTATGCAGGGATTTTCTCACTTAAGCGGTTCATACATAAGCGGTTTCACACGAAAGACTTGGGCCAACTAAAATATTTCTTGGGTATAGAAGTTTGCCGGAGCAGGAAAGGAATTTTTCTATCTCAGAGAAAATATGTTCTTGATCTACTTGCAGAAACTGGGAAGTTGGCCACCAAGCATTGCAGTACTCCAATGGTTCCCAATGTGCATCTCATGAGTGGTGATGGCGATCCATTTAATAATCCAGAGAGGTATAGGAGATTAGTTGGAAAGTTAAACTATCTCACTTTGACCCGTCCAGATATTGCTTTCGCAGTTAGTGTGGTTAGTCAGTTCATGTCTGCGCCAACAGTTAACCATTGGGCAGCTCTAGAGCAAATCTTGTGTTACTTAAAAGGAGCACCAGGACGTGGCGTGTTATATGGCAACAATGGACATTCTCGCAGAGAGGGTTTTGCGGATGCCGATTGGGCTGGACCTAAAGTTGATCGAAGATCTACTACAGGATACTGTGTCTTCTTTGGTGGAAATTTGGTATCATGGAGGAGCAAGAAACAACATGTTGTATCTCGATCAAGTGCAGAGTCCGAATACAGAGCTATGGCACAATCCACGTGTGAGATCATGTGGATACATCATCTTTTGACAGAAATTGGTTTACAACATTATATGCCGGCAAAGCTTTGGTGTGACAATCAAACTGCTTTGCATATCGCCTCGAATCCAGTGTATCGTGAGAGACTTAAGCATATCGAGGTCGATTGTCATTTTATTCGTAAAAAGATTGAGGAGAACTTGATTTCCACTGGTTATGTTAAAGACAGGAGAGCAGCCAGCCGATTTACTCACAAAGGCGTTGAATGGAGCTCGAGTTGATTATCTTTGTGGCAAGTTGGGCATGATCAATATCTATGCTCCAACTTGAGGGGGAGTGTTGTAGAATTGTAAATAAGTAGAATAGAAATTATAGTAGTTCTAGAACATTCTCTTATTTCTAGTTCTTATTGTATTAGGTCTTTTACCATAGTTACTCTATTGTAACAGTATATATACCGGTTAAGTCATCAATAAACATATTCTCTTCTCCCGAATTACAGTGAAATCAATCGACTCCATGCCCAACGGCCAGGCTAACAGGATTATAATGTTAATGAGTTACATGTTACAGTGAGTAACATTTTCCAGGATAGTGATTACGAGACTAAAATTCATGAAAGCTTAAAAATCCCATAAATGCTACCCAAGATAACAATTTGAAGAGCCTGAAGCCCTCAAAACATAACTTATACAGTAACCGAAATTAATACCACCAGTCCACCACCTTCCAGATACTCAATAATAGCCGCTCAGGATGGATTGTTCAAATCGGCACTTCTTCTTGGCTTTAATGTTCTGATCCAGTAAATTACGGAATTGAAAAAGGTGCAACCAATTTTACTGCTTGAGCTGGGATCTTGTTCCAACCCAGCATCTTTTTAACATAGGAACCTTCAAAAGCAAATCATAATTGACAACAAGTTGTGAATTCATAATCTAACTGTGAGAATCACTGCAATTCCTGTGGCAGTGCATACAAAGCAATATAAATGTATGTTCTTTGAAACTATTAACTATACAGATATATGGTTCAAGAGAATATATGCCCATCCCTCTTTCCGAATTTTCGAGCAAAGGCGACATTATATTAATTATGTGATACTTGATTAAAACTTTTTTTTCTTTATACGAGTTTTAAATTAAGTCACCCATGATTTTTTTTCCAGAGAAATGGTAGATTTATTGGTATAGACAGTATCCAGGAGAAGACATTGTGAGAAGCTGATTGCTCATTGCATTATAACTCTACAATCTAGAAAGTCTAGCAAGTCCTGAAAACTAAAGACAGTGCTCCTCTTCTTCCAATAATAGAGATTATCAATTCACCCGTATTTAATAACTATGTGATGCTGCTCAATTTTGCCATCAAAACATCTCCTATTCCTTTCATTCCAAATGGACCATGCAATGCTTAAAGGAATAGTTGCCTAGAGACTTCTGAATCTTCCCCAGAAAAGCTACATTCCAGCACCACAAAAGGCTCTTCAAATTCTCCGGTACCACCCACAGCACACCAAAAATGGCCAACATGGTCCAGATTTTCCAAGTAACAATGTATGAAAAGATGGTCAACAAATTCACAATCTCTTTCACAAAGATAACATATGTTACTGAGAATGAATCCTCCTCATTAAATTCTCCAATGTAAGACATGCCTGATGAGTCACCAACCAACCCAAACATGCCATTTTAGTAGGTGCAAGAGCATTTGAGATTCCTTTCCTAGGCCTTTTCACCCCATATGTTGTATCAGATCTAATGAGTTTCCTATCATAGGACTTAACTGTGAAGATACTTATTAGCAACACATTTCATGTTCTTTCTCCAAATGCATCTCCACAGAGCTCATTTTCTGCAAAAATAAATCCACTTCTTGCATTTCCCTGTGTAAGGAGTTCCTTCTTAAACCGGAAATTCCAGCCATTAACTCCAATTACCTCAGCAAGCAAAGCATCAAGGTTCTGCCCTATTCTGTACAAACGGGAAAACTGATCTTTTAGTAAACTGATGCCATCTCAGTTATCCTTCCACAATCTAAAACTCTGTCCATTTCCAACCACCAACCTCACATTCTTATTAAACTCATCCTATAGATTGGTAATTTGCCTCCCAACAACAAGACCATAGGGAGCCTTGACTGTTTTGGTGACCAGAAACCTTCTTTCCAAGGAGCAGCTTCCCCATTATTGAACCTCTAGATCCATTTACATAAGAGATTTTGATTATGAGCTTTCAAATTTCTCACGATGATGCAGCTCGTGTCCGTGCTGATCAAGTGTTCATGGGTTAGCTAGCTTCTATAGGCGGTTTGTCCGTGACTTTAGCACCATGGCAGCTCCTTTAACCGAGCTGGTAAAGAAAAACCATATGTTTGGGTGGGGAGAGTCCCAAGAGAGGGCTTTCCAAGAGTTGAAACGCAGGCTAAGCTCTGCCCCGTTATTGCAACTCCCCGACTTCGGCAAAGCGTTCGAGGTTGAACGTGATGCGCCCGGAGTTGGGATCGGAGGAGTGCTTATGCAAGAATCGAAGTCGATCGCTTACTTCAGCGAAGAGTTTAAGGGTGCAACCTTGAACTACTCTACGTATGACAAGGAATTGTATGCTCTCGTTCGAGCACTCGCTCATTGGCAACATTATCTATGGCCCCGTGAGTGTGATTAAAAGCGATCATGAATCTTTGAAACATCTCCGAGGCCAAGAGAAGTTGAACCGGCGGCATGCCAAGTGGGTAGAATTTATTGAGAGCTTTCCCTATGTAATTCATTACAAGAAAGTAAAGACAATATCGTGGCGGATGCGCTGTCGAGGAAGTTCACCTTAGCGACCGCTCTCGCTTCGAGATTAATGGGATTCGAAAGCATCAAGCTGATGTATGAACACGATCCCAAGCTTAAGAGCGTTTGTGACGCTATCTTGAGTGGTCGAAGGGTAGAGAAGTATCAGTGGCAAGATGGCTATCTCTTTAAGAATGGGAGACTTTGTGTGCTCGTGCCATCATGGAGAGAGCTTTTGGTTCGAGAAGCTCACTCCGGGGGCTTAATGGGTCACTTCGGTGTCGATAAAACTCTTGGTATCTTAACCGAGCAGTTTCACTGGCCCAAGATGCGAAGAGATGTGAAAAAGCTTTGCAATGCCTGTTTGGATTGCAATAGAGCTAAATCGAGGTCCAACCCTCATAGATTGTACACTCTATTACCTGTTCCTGATCGACCGTGGGTTGATATATCCATGAATTTTGTTATGGGGTTACCGAGGTCACGGGGTGGACATGATAGCATCTTTGTCGTGGTCGACTGTTTTTTCAAAATGGCTCACTTTATCCCTTGCGAGAAATGTGATGATACACAACATGTAGCCACTTTGTTTTTTTTTTTATAAAGGTAACAATAATATGTAGCCACTTTGTTTATTTCTAATGTGTTGAAATTGCATTGTGTGCCTCGTACTATTGTGAGTAACCGAGACTCTAAATTCTTGAGTCATTTTTGGAAATGTCTATGGGGTGCCCTTGGCACCAAATTACTATTCTTGACGTCTCACCATCCTTAGACTGATGGACTGACCGAGGTAGTCAACCGAACCTTGAGAGCTCTGCTTCGAGCTATGACCAAAGGTAGGGCCGGAAACTGGGCTGATCGTTTGCCCATGATGGAATTTGCATCTCAAGCTACATGCCAAAGTGAAGAAGAATCTTGAGGAAGTTTATGCCAAAGTGGCCTCGAAGAAAAACGACGGGCGAAAGAAATGGGAATTAAAGAAGGGAGATTGGGTTTGGATCCACTTCAGAATAGAGAGGTTCACGAACCAAAGGAAAGGAAAGTTGGCTCCGAGAGAGGATGGTCCGTTTCAAGTGCTGAACAAGATCAACAACAATGCATGTGTGATCGACCTCCCAGGTGAGTATAATATATCCAATACCTTTAATGTTGCTGACTTTACTCCTTGTGTTGTAGGCCAAGCACCGGAGACTGAAGGGGGCTCGATTTCGGGGACGAAATCTTCTCAAGAAGGGGAGGATGATGCAGCCCGTGTCCGTGCTGATCAAATGTTCCACCCATTGAGGCCAGTGACACGGAGCCAAGCCAAGCTTTTGCATGATGTTCACAACAAGCTGGCGTGGCCGGGAGAAAGCAACCGTTCGGAAGCTGAGTGGCCTAGCTCAAGATACGAAAGCTACATCTGCAAGCTCGAGCCCAACAATGGAAGTGACCGAATGCTGATCAATGACGCCGATCGATGAGCGACCGAAGGGCTACAACCATGCCCGAGGCAAGAGAGCATCCGATTTCAAGTGTTCGAGGCTGAAGAGCGACCGATCACGAGAGCGCCCGAACACTTAGTTGTTTCAGCCCTGCGTGGCTTGTTTTAATTGGTCATCTGTGATCGTTTTACTAGTTTACCCTTAGGGTTGTCTATATAAACCCTTTAGTATTTCATTTGTAAGACACCTTGATTTTGATATTGAATGAATGAGAGTAGCCGAGAGCTATGTCTTTTTTTGTCTCAGATGTGAAAAACCCAGATATGGGATATTTCGAAACTTGTGGCTTTCGGTGAACTCTGATTGAACAATTCCTCCTTGATCATTCGACTTGCATGAGGCATTGTTCTCTTGAGGATCGTTGCATAGTTTAGGTGCTCTTATCTTCTACTCAAAATATACCAAGACTAGTTCCTTGGTACCGTTCGAGCAAGACAAGCTGTGTCTAGTTCTTTATCTTTACTCTTTCCGCTGTTCTTGTTCGGTTGCTAAGCTTCTTCAAGTTAGCTTGCACCAAGACCCCAGTCCGCCCTCCTTCTTAAGCTTGGTAACTGTGTTCCATCTGACCAAGTGGAAGTTCTTTGTCTTAGTATTACCTTCCTGTTGGAATATTTAGCTGTGACAACTAAAGTTAAAACTGAAACAAAGATAAGTATTTGCTGGTGGAAAAATGATATCTTTCATTAAGTAAAAAGCTGTTTAAATACAGAGAAAAGCTCTACCATAAACCTATAATTAAGCAACTACTTTGCACATGATTCCATGATCAACAAAGTGCTAAATATCTAAACAGATTCCTAAAAACCAGCAACTAACACTACTGAAATAGCTAAAAAATAGGAAAACATTCAGCAAAGTTGTTGACTCTTTCTTGCAGTAACTAAGGCAATTTTTCAACACTCCTCCTTGCTGTAGTTGCTGCAAATTCCAAGTCTTTCTCTGAGAAATTCAAATTTGCTCCTTGGCAAAGCTTTGGTGAATATATCTGCTAGTTGAAGATCAGTCTTGCAGTACTTTAATGCAACAGATCCTTCCTTCTGCACTTCTCTGAGAAAGAACAATTTGATATTGAAGTGCTTGGTTTTCCCATGAAAAACAGGATTATTTGAGATAGCGATAGCAGCTTGGTTATCCACAAACACCTCTGTGCACTCCTCCTGCTTTAAGTTGAGATCAAGCAACACTTTTCTAAGCCATAAGGCTTGATTTGCAGCTGCTGTTGCTGCAATGAACTCAGCTTCAGCGGTAGATTGTGCAACAATCTCTTGCTTTTTAGAACACCAAGAAAATTCTGTTGAACCAAGAGTAAAACAATAACCAGACGTGCTTTTCATATCATCAGAAGACCCAGCCCAGTCACCATCAGAATACCCTTGCAACACATACTTCTGATTTACATAGAACTTGATTCCAAAATTCAGTGTTCCTTTAACGTATCTCATCACCCTTTTAGCTGCTCTAAAATGAGTGTTAGTTGCACAATTAGTGAATCTGGACAGAAGACTTACAGCATACAAAATGTCAGGTCTAGTTGCTGTAAGATACATAAGACAACCAACCATACTTCTGTAAAGAGTTTCATCAACTTTTTCAGCTTCATCATTCTTACTCAGCTTCTCTTTCGGACACATTGGAGTAGCTGTCTCTTTGCAATTTTCCATTCTTAACTTTTTCAAAATCTCCTTTGCATACTTCTTTTGACAGATGAAAACTTCACTTTGCTTTTGCTTGATTTCCATTCCCCGACAATAATACATTTCCCCAAGTCTGTCATCTCAAATGTATGCATCATATCTTCTTTGAACTTCTTAACAAGTTCAACATTGCTTCCTGTAACTAGCAGGTCATCTACATATAGTGAAACAATAATAAAATTGATGTCATCACCTTTAATGTAGAGAGTAGCTTCACTAAGGCTTTTACGAAAGCCCAGCTGCAACAAATGCTCATCAATTTTGCTGCACCAGGCTCGAGGCGCCTGTTTCAGTCCATACAAATCTTTCTTGAGTTTATACACTTCATCTTCATGCCCTTTGACAATAAATCCTTCAGGTTGTTCAACATAAATTTCCTCCTCAAGGAAGCCATTCAAGAATGCAGATTTAACGTCTAGTTGGAATACTTTCCAACCCTTTTGTGCAGCTATAGCCAACAATAATCTGATGGTTTCTAGTCTAGCAACAGGAGCAAATGTGTTGGAAAAATCAACACCAAAGGTTTGAGCATCCCCCTTTACGACAAGTCTGGCTTTGTGCTTGTTGATGGTGCCATCTGCATTCAGCTTGGTTCTAAAACCCCACTTCACTCCTATGACTTTCCTGCCTTCGGGTCGACTCACAAGTTGCCATGTTTGATTCTTCTCAATCATGACTAGTTCTTCTTCCATTGCAGCCCTCTATTTTGGATCATTTTCTGCTTCCTGAAAATCTACAGGTTCAAGAACAGCCACATTGCACCTCTGATAGATATCAGAGAGAAGTCTGGTGCCTCTTACTGGGACATCATCCACCAATTCATCTTCTTTCAGCTCAAGTTTTGTGCTTAAATCTGAAATTGATATTGATTGTGTTTCTTTCCAGCTCTATTGTTTATCTTCCATGAAATGCACATCTCGACTTACGAGAATTTTCTTTGTATGTGGCTGGAAAATTCGATAAGCCTTGGAAACAGTGCTATAACCAACAAAGATTCCGGCTTCCGCCTTTTCATCCAGCTTATCCCTTTTTCTCTGTGGCACATAAGTAAAACACAAACATCCAAACACTTTGAGATTTTTCACAGAAGGTTTATAACCATACCAGACTTCAAATGGTGTCTTTCCTTCCACTGCTTTTGTTGGAAGTGCTTTTGTTGGAAGTCTGTTGAGTAAAAAGGCTGAAGTATGTGCAGCTTCTGCCCCGTACTCTTTTGGCAAGCACTTCTCATACAACTAAGCATCGAGCCATCTCCATAATAGTACGGTTCTACCGCTCACTAACTCCATTCTGTTGTGGAGTATATGGAGCCGTGAGTTGATGTTCAATCCCAGTTTCTTCATAAAATGCATTGAATTGATCAGATGTGTACTCCTTGCCATTATCAGACCTTAGAGCTTGACTCTTATAGCCACTTTAAGTTTCAATCCACTGTTTGAAACCCATAAATAGGCCTGCAACCTCGGATTTGAACCTGAGAAAGTAAATCCAACACATCCTGGTATAGTCATCAATGAAAACTATGTAATACTTACTCCCATTAAGTGACGGAGTTTTGATAGGTCCAGCCAGATCTGTGTAGATTAACTGCAGTTTTTCAGTAGCTCTCCAGGTTGCTTGCTTGAAGGGAAGCCTTGCTTGCTTACCAAATTGGCAAATTTTGCAATCTGGTAAATCAGCTTCAAGGTGAGGTAGCCCCTGAACCATATCTTTCTTCTGTAAGTTTATTACAGCAGCATGATTGAAATGTCCCAGCCTTTTGTGCCAAATTTCAGCACTGATCTTAGTTGCAGAATAGACCTTTTGCACCTGCTCTAAAGGAGACAGCGTAAAACTCTTTCCTTTCATCATTACTTTGAATAAATCGTTACCTTCTGCATCCTTGATTTGACACTAATTGGTTTCAAATACAACTTTGAAACCTTTCTCAAGTAGCTGGCCAACACTTAACAAATTTTGACTTATATTAGGTACAAAAAACACATCTTTGATTAGCTTTGTACCTGAGGAGCTCCTAATTGCCACAGTGCCTTTGCCTTCCACTGCAAATATAATCTCCATTGCCAATTTGCACCTTGGAAATTACTGTAGTATCCAGTTCCTTGAACAGATTACGATCAAATGTCATGTGGTTTGTGCAACCACTGTCGATAAGCCACTTGTCACTTGAGGCGCTAGTTGCAAAACAGGTTGCTACAAAGAGTTGCTCCTCCTCTTCTTGATCCACTACCTGTGCAACATTTTTCTGCTGGATGTTGTTTTTACAAATCTTTTGATGGTGTCCCATCTTTTGACATTTCTCACACTGCTGATCTGGCTTTCTCCAGCACTTGAACGGTGAATGACCTTTCTTTCCACAATGCTTGCAAGGAGAAAAATCAGATTTTGTTCCCTTATTGAACTTAGAAGAATCAGTACCTGAATTTTCTTTCTTGTTGAACTTTTTCTTTCTTTTGTCTCCTGAATTTGAATGAACTTTTGCAGGTAGTGCACCCTCAACAAACCCTTCAGACCTCATAAGCTTTCTCTGTTCTTGTGCCTGCAAAGCATTCAATAATTCCGCCAAGCTAATTTTTGACAGATCCTTAGTAATTTCTAGCGAAGAAATACTTGCTTCAAACCTTTCAGGGACTGTTACAAGAATCTTTTGAACTAATCTAGAGTCAGGAAATTCAGAGCCAAGTAATCTTACTTTGTTGGCAATGTTGAGTAATTTGTCAGAGTACTCCTTGACCGTCTCTGAATCCTTCATCTTCTGAAGTTCGAATTCTCGAATTAGGTTGAGAATACGCATTCCCTTCATCCTTTCATCTCCTTCATATTCCTCTTTCAGGAAATTCCAAACCTTAAATGATGATTTCATTGTCATAATCCTGACAAAGATTTCAGGTGAGACTGCAGCAAATAACGTAGCTCTAGCCTTTGACTTTCTTGTTTTCTTCTCCTTGTAATTCTTTATCTGCGCCATGGTAGGATTTGCAGGCAAGGCAGGAACTTCGTAGTCCTCCTCAATAGCTTCCCAGAGATCATTTGCCTCCATATGCGCCTCCATCCTTGCTGCCCAGACATGATAGCCTTCACAAAACTGGTGGTGCAAGTGAAGTAAAAGGAGTTTCTGAATCCATGGAAGAAAAAAAAGAAAAAAAAGATTTGTTTTCCCTCAATCACAGGTCCCTCGAGAAGAGAGCTCTTGATACCAATTTGTTGGAATATTTAGCTGTAACAACTGAAGTTAAAACTGAAACAAAGATAAGTATTTATTGGTGAAAAGATGATATCTTTCTTTAAGTAAAAAGCTATTTAAATACAGAGAAAAGCTCTACCATAAACCTATAATTAAGCAACTACTTTGCACATGATTCCATGATCAACAAAGTGCTAAATATCTAAACAGATTCCTAAAAACCAGCAACTAAGTAAACACTACTGAAATAGCTAAAAAACAGGAAAACATTCAGCAAAGTTGTTGACTCTTTCTTGCAGTAACTAAGGCAATTTTTCAACACTTCCCATAAGAAGTGCTTTTTAATTTTATCAAACTAAGAATTTTCATCATCAATAAAAAGAGATTGGGGGATAAGGGATCACCATGCCTCAGCCCTCTGTGTGAGCCATAGAAACCTGCAGGACTTCCATTGATTAGTTCAGAAAATTTGGCACTAGACACACAAAACTTGATCCACATAATCTATTTGTCACCAAAACTCATCATTTCCAGCATCTTCAAAGGGCAGACCAATTTAAATGATCATAAGTCTTTCCAATGTCAAGTTTACAAACCACCTATTCCTTTTCTCTAGTAATGATCAACAACTTCATTAGCTAGGAATGCAGCATCAGCTCTCTACCTTCCTTTTATAATAAAGGAATTCTGACTTTTTGAGATCAGCTTATCAGTCACCTCTATCATCCTTTCTATAAGAACTTTAGACACTTCCAAGTAAACTGTACTGGTCTATAATCCTTGATATTAGCAGCACTTCTCTTTTTGGGAATAAAAGCAATGAAAGTAGTGTTGAAACTTTTAATGAATTCACCTTCTTTGTAAAAACATCCAGTGTCTTCATAAAATCATCTTTCACTATGTGCCAGCATTTTTTAAAGCAATTCATATTAAAACCATCGGGGCCCAGAGCCTTGTTCCCTGCCATCAGTTTGATTACCTTGATCTCCTCTTCTTCTTCAAAAGCCTTCTGAAGCCGCACTTTGTCATCTTCATTAAGGGCTGCCCAATCAGGATCATGCCAAGGTCTCCAGCTCTCCTTTTCAGTAAAAAGAACCATGTAAAATTCAAATGTGCTCTCTATTCTGGCTCTTTTCCTCTACACTGCTATCATTAGTTACCAGTTTGTCGATCCAGTTATACCTCCTATTAGCATTCGCCACTTTGTAGAAAAACCTACTATTTTTGTTTCCTTGCTTGATCCATAAGAACTTGGACTTCTGCCTCCACAATATCTCCTCTACCTTGGCTATATCATCCAACTGTTTTGAAAGTGAAACCGTCACAGTTACACTTTCACCATAAAAACTCCCAGAAACGTTAGACTAGTCCAATTCCTCCAACTGCTTTAAAATCAAAATTTTCTTTTCCTCTAAGTTCCCATACACCTCCTTGATCCAGTTCTTCAAATCCTCTTTCAATTTTTTCAGTTTCTTCGCCAAAACCATATCTGCCCTTCCTTGGATCTCATAAGACTTCCACCATCCTTCCACTGTCTCCAAGAATTTCTCATGCTCTAGCTACATACTTTCAAACTTAAATTAACCTTTCCTCTTTGCTCACGCTCCACACTCCAACAAAATAGGGCAATGGTCAGACCCTGTTTGAGGTAGAACCCTATTTAATGGCCTTGAAAGACTCATCCCACTGTTGTGAAATTAGAAATCTATCTATCCTCGAGGTTGTCCCTTCATTGCTTCCCTAAGTCATGTAAATTGTCCACCATGTAAAGGAAGATCAAGCATAAATTTCGAAAATTCTCTCATTGCCCTGGTGTTCCTTGCCCCACCTATCTTTTCCTCACAAAATCTGATGATGTTAAAATTGCCTCCAACTACACATGGCAAGTCTTCTAAGCCTCTAAGTGTCACGACAATAGTTTCCTTCTCTTCCAGTTGCAAGGCCCATAAACACCAAAGAAGAAGAACCTGCATCCAGTATTCTTTTCTTCCAAAAAAAACTATTGCAAAATGACATCCAAACAAATTATCACTGTGCACTAACTTCCTCTTATCCCACATTAATGGAATTCCTCCACTGTTACCTTGAGACTCCAATACCATCCATTCTAGCCATCTACTGCCCCCAATCCCGCTTATCAATGAGCAATTGCAACTCTTGATTTTTGTCACACTTAAACACACCAAATATGCATTCCATTTCTCCAAAAGATCCTGACTAACCTTCTCTTATCAGCATCGTTTAACCCTCTCACATTCCAGCACAAAATTTTCAACTTCATTTATTTGATATGCTTGCATGCCTGCCTCTTTCGCTACCCCTCGTATCATCCCCATAACTGATACCCATAATTATGTCGTGTTGTTTATTTTCTCCTTTTGAATTCATGTCTTTTAAAATCACGACGAGTAGTATTACTTTTTTATGTATTTGATACTACCATGACATGTGTAAAGTGAAAACAAAATGAGAGCAAAATAGGTAAAGACTGCATGAAGCTTTCCTCCTTTTATTCTTCTTCCTATTGAATTGGTTTCTTTCGTAAACATATATCCAAGAAATACAATAAACTAATTTCAAAAAGTTCAAGGGCAAATTTGAACTTTTCCCATTTCCTTTTTCCACGTCTCACTTACCTGGCAATTTAAAATGTAAAGCATGGAAAAAAAACATAAAACATGCCAGCTAGAACTCCTTTAGGTGAGGGGCATATATGATACGTTTGGTAATAACGAGGTTATCTTTTAAACGAACTTCTAAAACATCTCTTATATTCTCATTCTTTACATGGAAGCAGAGCCTCTATGATCTTGATTGAAATGCAAATAGCTTCCGCTACTCGAGGAGCGGTGCTGGGCTATGTTTGTCGCCTGCCTAGCCAATGATTTTTCTCTTCCTGTAAGTGTCTAGCACAGCTCCTGTCTCCGAAAATCGGTGCTCATCTCTCCGTTCAAGCACCGTTCATCTCTCATGCGACTGTTATGGTGTCACTATCTCTTCGGCAACCGGCGCTACTACTTCCTACACGACCAGTGCCCTTCTCTGATCTTAAACTTTTATCACAGCTTCTACTCCAAACATTATTTTCCCCTACTCTAAAAAATCTTTACTAGACCCAAGAGTTCCAATTCCTACTCTGGATATTCTCGCTCCCTCTTCTTTTACTTCTTCCTCCAATTCTTGTTTTGCTAAAAGAAAAAGTTCTCTCTCTTGTCCAAAAGTTCCTTCACTTTCTGTGGTTCAAATCATTCAAAACAAAAGAATGATTATTTCCTTTGGAAAAAGAACTCCATTTTTTTATTCTTCTTAATCTCACAGAAAAGGAAGAAACAATTTCTTCTGGTAATTCCAAAAACGACCGTGGTTCAGACCGATGGTTCCCTATTTGACTTATAAAAGATTGGAAAAAATTAAAATTCAATCAGGATGCAAGGTAGACCTGTCTTGATAATCTTCTGATTTCCTGGTTGAGAATTATTACCAAGAGATTCAGATCTTCGTTGTTTCTCCTATTATTAAAAAAAAAAAAGACTCATCTATAACAGGATATGTGACGGAAAAGAGCAATCACTTTAGGAAGAGAAAAAATGAAATGAAACTTTACCTGTTAACAAACTTCAATTCAACTTCATCAGCTCCACCAAATATAGATTTCCGAAATAATCTTCACATACATAAGCACAAATGAAGAGTGGGTTAGGAGTGTTAAAACGATAAGACTTTTCATTTGCCAATGAATTGGATCCGCCCCTAATCGATCAATAATGGGATTCTTGGTTAGAGAAATATTCTGCACACGACAGCTCTGTGGAGCTTTTTGTGTCAAAACCCTGTTCGACGCCAGAACCGATCTCAAAATCCTAATAACCATCTATGGTACAAAGGTTTTTCTTCATTTAGATATCTAGAATCTCGCATTTACGGACCCTTTTGTTAGTTTGTTGACAGATAAACAAGTTCGACCGTAGTTTACAAATATTATCGGGAAAAGATAGAATGAACACTTAATTTTCCACAAAACTGACACAGCTCCACTGCCATCACATCTCTTCCATCCCACTACTACTGCACAATTGACTTTAAGTGACAGAGATCACTGTCATCCATCACTCTGACCCCCGAACCCAAAATGGAACCCTCTGGTACCTCATACGGGAGTATGACAAGTAATCATGAAGCAGATAGCAGAGTTAGATCCATTCACATTTATTGAAATATAGTATGAGTTTCCTCAAGTTGACACGATGCAGAAAAAAAATAAGTGTAACCTTTGCCAAGTCTGATGAAAGGGAGCAAACTTTCCAGCTGAATAATGAGGCAGTCGTAAAGGGTTGAGTCACATGGTGATACCGCTTCGGAAAAGTTGGCGGAAGTTGCTCTACTATTCAAAGAGCTTTATCTAAGGGACAAGAGAGAAGGTGGTGGCTACTGGCTACTAGGCATAAGCAGTTCCTCTTCTCTTTGGAATAGAGAGCGAGGAGGAAGACAAAAACCAAAGGAATTAGCCAGCATAAATGAGCATAAAATTGTCATGTTAGCTGAATCAAATTTATTATTTCTTAAGAGAAAGAATACAACAATGCAAGCGGCAGTTTCATGAGCTTGAAGATGCTAACTGCATTTGTGAAACCCTACATAGTGATGAAAACATAGCAATTACTTCTCATATCAGAGTTAACAACTATTCATTTGACCTAACATGAACGAAAAATGTTCTCACTGTAGCTAGCAATTCAACAGCTGCATATAACGTAATTTCTAATGTCATTTTCTATTCTATTAGAAGATAGCAAAATTTGCTTCCACCGTGAAATTTCAAGGTTTCTGAAGCCATACCATCTTAATCGAACTGTTTTAAACAGATAGACCCTCTGCAGACTCAAAACCATACTTTGGTGATGGATGGAGTTCACTTTGGTGATGGATGGATTGAGCAGAATGTTAACAATAGCTGAGCAACATAAGGTCCCAGGGTGAACTGCAACTCACTCATCTACTTTATGCAGATGACTCCCTAATTTTTTGTGATCCTGATAGGGATCAAATCTTGGATCTTAAAATGATTCTTCTGTTCTTTGAAGCAGTATCTGGGTGTCACATAAATTATTCAAAAAGTGTTCTTTATCCTGTGAATGAGATCCACAACATACAGGAAATTGCAGAGACTCTAGGATGCAAAGTGGGGACACTGCCAACCAAATACTTGGGCCTCCCTCTTGGTGCGAAAGCAAACTCACAAGCAATTTGGGATGATATACTGGAAAAGTGTGAAAAGAAATTGTCTTGTTGGAAGAGAAACTATCTATCACTTGGCGGAAGGCTAGTTCTAATTAATAGCATCATGGACTCGTTGCCTACTTACACTATGTCTCTGTTTCCCCTACATGTCTCTGTGGCAAAAAGACTTGATAAATTGCGAAGAGATTTCCTGTGGCAAGGGAACAGAGAACATAGAACTTTTAATTTGGTAAGATGGGGAAAAGTCACAACGGAAAGGAAAATGGGGGCCCTTGGAGTAAAGAATGTGCTGATTCAAAACTCGAGTTTACAGCATAAATGGCTTTGGAGGTTCAGCCAAGAGGAGAATGCACTATGGAGATCCATTATTGCAGCAAAATATGGGATTCTCAACCCATGGACTAACAAACAATCATCAACCCATGGGCCATATGGTCCCTGGCGGCACATTAGAAAGTATTGGGATTCCTTTCATTCTAACACCTTCCTGCAACCTGGAAATGGAATGAAGATATCTTTCTGGAAGGACATCTGGCTTGGAGAATCATCCTTAATGCATCAGTACCCAATTCTTTTCAGCATTGCGCAAAACCAGGAAGCCACTATCTCTGAGTACTGGAATGGACACGGCTGGAACTTTGATTTTCGACGCAGCATCAATGATTGGGAATTGAGCAGCGTATCTTCTATGCTGCTCCAATTGCAAAGTTGCACTCTTTCACCGTCCAAACCAGATACTCTTCGTTGGAAAGGTGATCCACAAGGGAAGTTCACTGTTAGAGACACATTGTACCTTTAGGACAGCCCAGCTATACAAAAGAACGGAATAAAATTCAAACCGCCATTGGACAAAGTCGGGCTCACAACTTACAGTGAGATCTTGACTCACCCTTTCCATTCTCGTTACTAAGTTTTCAACACTAAGTCATATAATGTTACTCCCTTGTTCCAACCAGAATGGAACAATTTCATTATTAGTTAATTCGAAAAAGAAAGACACATTTCTGAATTGGAAAAAAATTAACTTCAACATATTATTTTACCATATATGAGAAAATTTTATAGCCAAACAAATGTTATGGCATATTTAAAACCACGAGTTTCAAAAGGTTTATTACCAAACAAATACTGTAACATATTTCAAACCACAAGTTTCAAAAGTTTCTTTTTATTGTTAAACTTCGTGCCCATTCAGAAGATGAGTGCCTCCCAGGCTCAAGGGCAAATTCTATAAAGTGGTCGTTAGACCAGCTATGTGGTACGGGACAGAGTGTTGGCCAGTCGAGAACCCACACATTCAGAAGATGAGCGTGGCAGAAATAAGAATACTTAGATGGATGTATGGGCATACTAGGCTGGATAAGATTAGGAATGAAGTCATTTGTGATAAGGTGGGTGTGGCTCCAGTGGTGGACAAGATGCGAGAACCGAGGTTGCGATGGTTCGGTCACGTGAAAAGGAGGAGTTCGGATGCCCCGATAAGGAGGTGTGAGAGGTTGGCAGTGTTGGGTCTACGAAGAGGTAGAGGTAGACCGAAGAAGAACTGGGCCGAGGTGATTAGACATGACATGGCCCAGATCCAGATCACCGAGGACATGACCCTAGATAGGAAAGCGTGGAGGTCGAGGATTAGGGTAGAAGGTTAGATAGTAGTCGAGTGTCTTTCCTCTTCTTAGATGTAGTAATGTGCCTATATAGACTATTTTCATCTTAGTCCTCGTCTTTATATCTTTTGTTGTTATCTGTTTATTTTGGATGTGCTATAATTTTATCATTCTCTTTAGCATGATATTTCCGTATTATTTTGCAAACGTATTTTCTAATTGTTTTCTCTAGCCGAGGGTCTATTGGAAACAACCTCACCACCTATTGGAAACAACCTCACCACCGTGGTGGGGGTAAGGTCTTCGTACATCTCGCCCTCCCAAGACCCTACATGTGGGACAAAATTGGGTATGTTGTTGTTGTTTGTTCGTGCCCAATCAAACTATGCTATACAAATTAAAACGGATGGATTAATTCATTACGTTTTCATAAACCATAAATTCTTAACATGCCACTGGCGCATGGTCTAAGGATTTATCTAGTCGACACCAACTTGCTTGGGTTGTTGTAAAGAACATCTACTGCAAAAGGATTCAATCTTCAACTGGAATTGCCAAAAATGACTTGCATACTTAATATATGTTAGACATTTTCATGAGTCTCTTCCCAGGAAGAATATTTTTAAGCTGGACAATGGGACATAGCAAAAAGCGTCTCTAGAAATTCGACATCAGATATTTTCTGCTACCACTAGTTCTACAAGATCAACATGTTCAAATATTTCATGAGAAAGCAGTTCTTTACCTGTCATCCCACCTAGCAAGACGGCTAGCTAAATGTGCAACGACTTCATGTGCAGTCCTAGGTGCATTATAGCCACCAGTGAGAAGAAGTTCCTATTATGAGGAAATCAACAGATTAATGAGGCCAAAACGCTAAGAATCAGATACTTCCATTAAAAACGATGCTAAGAATGAGATACAATTACTTCTGCAACCAAAAACTCGAAGACTCAAGTTGAGATGAGAAGGATGAAAAGTTGAATACACATTAATGACCAGATGCATCAACACATAAGGTAAGAAAGGGCAATGTCTAGCTTCCAAAGAAAGGACAACCTGAACTTCCGTAATACCCAAAACACTGATATTATTGGCTGATCCTTTCAAGTGCAAAACCGTTACTAAAAAGTTTTGTGCTTGCCATGAACGAACTACAACGGGTATGTCATCTTCGTTAATATTTGGATCACCAGCAGATTGCCCCAGCAACTCAAATAACAGCCCTCCAGCCACCCTTACTGGTACCTAATAAAATTTAACTCATGTTAAAATGGCAATACGATCTACAGTTCTGACAGCAGAAAGAAGCAATCCTTTCATTTTGGCATTTTATATTAGGATATGAGGTTGTCATAAACATTATTATCTCTTTACGTACTCAATTCAAAGTGAAGAAAAATAGGCATGAAGAAAAAAAATTTGAACTTGCTGGGAAAACTACTTCTGCAGATTCAAGAGTTAAAACTTAAATAGTTAAACTAATTTAATTGAAAAGGAATGCCACAGACAGTTAATAATATAAGAAGATCCAAGATGGTTAGAAAAATATATCAGTTGATTACTGACTACAACAGAAGCAGGTGGTCGAGAAAATTTATATGTCAAAGTAAGATTTCAATCTTAATGATAAAGTGACGGTGGAAACAGTATTCTTTTCAAAATATATCACTCATCTTACTAGCTGTTCAAAGATTATCAACTGTCACCATAAACAGTGTTATAATTGCCTTGGTAAATTGCTATAAATTTGGTTCCAGAACTAAGAGTCATTATGAAACACCTATATACCCATCTACAACCACTAGGAGCAAATCTCGTGGGGACAGCATCATTCTTGATAAAAATAACTCATGTCAAAGTATCGTTATTACCAATTGAAATGTGTTAAGACAACAAAGTTACTGCACTATCTTATTAGCAGATAAGTTTCTCCAAAGAAACGAACAAGTACTCAGAAAAGAAAAGTGCAACTGAAATACCAACAAAAATGCACCACGGCCAGAAACTTTCGCACTTTTATATTATACTCTTATAACTAAATGGTCCAAGATACAGAATACATAATTCCATCCGTAAGTTTGTCTATTAATAAATTATACTGTCTGCTTATACACGGAGCATGATTATATATGTAAAGATATTGTCATATGTTTCAGCAACAAATAAAATACTAAATGTCAAACCTTTCGAGAATGTGCATACATCAACCCAAAATAAATCAAAACACAGTAAGCAAGCGGAGTACCTCATACAGGAGGTGTTTCATTTTTTCACTTATTAGCCGACCTTCATCTCTTAAAGCAACACTAATTGCAGGATGTAACCACGGGGCGTTGTTGAGCCATGCGTCTACAGAAGGATGACCAGCAGTCACATGGCACCACCATATAGGTCCAGCTGGACGCTCCCAGTAGGGAGCAGCTAAATCCGCAACGGTGAAGTCATCTTCATCATCTGTGAGATCAAACTGCTGGGTGGACCATCCAGCATCCGCTTGAACGGATTGGACCAGTTCAGAAATCCTCCCCCAGCCAATAGGAATCCAAGAGCTCCCTCCAACTTTTTCCAAATTAGAAAGATGATGTTGGGGAGAGCTTTGGCTATCCATCTTTCCATCCGCAGGGGAAATCTCTCGTGCTCTCAACTCAACAAGAGGGGTAGAATCCAGCAAACTGTCCCCATTGGTTCTTTGAGCAACTTTGTTAATAGATTTTGGTCCAAGTTTCTTGTGTCCTCTAACAAACTCGAAAGCACAAATAAGTCCATCAGTCCAGAGCTCATTCCCTGGCATGGAATCCTTATGGTAGTGTCCTCTATGGTTCTCTGGCTTCCTTAGCCTATTGCCCTGCGAAGAGTGGCCTTCACTCATGCCACCCTTGTTTTCTTTCATGTACAGCTAGAAATTCGAGGCACGTCTTCTCAGCACAAGTGAGTGGCTACAAGAACCCAATCTAACAGAATGCCTTCCGGATATAATTAGGATATTCCTCAAAGGCATGCCTGTGAAACGAGAGGGTCACAAGGCAAAGGGGAAATGCAAACAAACAGCTTGAGATTAAGTACACTTAAAATAGTAGCACAACTTTTACAAAGTTTTGCTATTTTCGTCCTGCAATTGGAACATGAAATCAACCCAAGAATACAGAAGCGGAGTATTCAACTGCCTAAAACAAGACAACCTACTGCCATTTTATAGGCATACAGTTAACTACTAAAGCTCAAAATAGTAACAAACAAATAATGGAGAATGTGAGGAATAATGGGAAACATTCCCACTATTAATTTCTAATGTTGTAAACAAGAAAATTTGCAAGTAATTAAGTAAAAACATAAGGCAGCTACTGCTGAAAACTAGTGCCATGATCCCGTGGAGTAACTATTTTGAATAAATAGTCAATGTTTAGCAGAGGCGGATCTATATACGAAGTTTGGGTGCACCAGCACTCGTTGACGTCGGCAAAAATTCCATATATGTAGGTATAAATACCTCAAAAATTAGATATCGAATTACTTGGCACCCTGAGTAATTACTATATCTATGTTAAATGCAGTGGTGCCCCCTCCGTGCTCAAATTCTGGGTCCGCCTCTGACGGGTTAGTCATAATTTGGTTGCTACCACTGACAAAAACAACTTGATCCTTAACTTATTACTATAAGAATAACACTATCTATTATCATCGTAAAATGTGGTATGATTAATGAGATCGTTACACCTCTAACCAAAGAAGTGAAATTCGAGCCTTAAAAGTTAAGACTTTTGGTAAGAACTGGCTATTGTCAAGGAAACTCAAAATTTTTTTTTTTTGAAAAAACAAGCAGACTAACTCAACATTCTACAGCGGGTAAGCTATCCATTTATTTAGTATATAAAAGACTAAATAACAATAGAAGTTGAAGCTTCAATTACTCATAATATCAAAATAACAAGTTTATCAAAGCAAAGAACACAAGTATACTATACAAGTCTACTATTTTACCCAAAACTACATTAATCAATTATACGCTGTTTAGTTGATGGGAAAATCCCAAGAAAAAAAAGTAAGTATACTTACAAATTGCCAATGGAACTATAGAAAAGGATGCAATCCAGAGGCAGCTTAGTTCATTGCTTCATTCACAATCAAAATGTGAAATGGGTTACGGAAATTACTTTTTATGTTTTGAAATTTGGCAAAGTATACGTCTTTGAATAGAACGACTTCGAATTCCCAAACTTAATTCTTTTGTTAAAGACTTCGAATTCCTAGAATTTATGATATGATATCCTATTATTCTTGTTCTCTAGTTGAGTTCATTACTTTACTACTACTTTAGAAGAGACAGTTGAGCTGTCTGTTTAGCCTGGGTTAGGGGTAATTTTGGGTTTTCACATATTGTTTGCTTAATAATTGTTGTACAGTTGTGCTTGCGCTGTTGTAATTTCCCGCAGATATGCCAAGAAAGCCAAGCTATTTGTGATTATTTTCGTGCTGCCCTCAAAGTTAACCAGCTGCTTGAAGGGTAATTACTACTACTTTAGAAGAGACAGTTGAGCTGTCTGTTTAGCCTGGGTTAGGGGTAATTTTGGGTTTTCACATATTGTTTGCTTAATAATTGTTGTACAGTTGTGCTTGCGCTGTTGTAATTTCCCGCAGATATGCCAAGAAAGCCAAGCTATTTGTGATTATTTTCGTGCTGCCCTCAAAGTTAACCAGCTGCTTGAAGGGTAATATAGATATTTCATACTTTAATCTTCTGCAGCTTTTTGTACATTGTGCATAAAGTATAAAATAGCTTGATTTAATTCCTGAAAAGTGCTCATTGTTTCCAACTATTTCTGCATTTTGTAGTTACCATACCAAATCCTTTCACTTTCCCATCGTGTTTTTCCAGACAATTCTACCGCTTCTCCGGCTTTGTTAACTGAGACTCTAAAAATAAATCTCTTCGTTCTTCCTACAGAATTTAGATCAGAACCAACTAAAATAAGAACAAAACTATAGATTCTGATTTCCCAAAGAAAAAGTGAAAGTAGAAATAAAGAATAAAAGTAGACCAAAAGTGCTATTTTAAAGCTCTTCAGGTCCGTTCCTGAAGAATTCATGGCTTCCATTTGCTTCGCTGCCAGAAAAGACGATGCATGGTTTATTTTTCCAGTTCAGGTAAGATTTCTATTATATCTGTTTTTTGGTTCATCAAGTTAGTGTTAATAGAATTTTTGTAAGCTCAATTTGCACAATAATGCACAGAAGCTGTTTATGTTCATCAAGTTAGTGTTTATGTTTGTTAACTGAACTATATTTTTCTTTTTTACTTTTTCAAGTGTTTATGTTGAAAATTGAGCCTTACCATGTTTTTTCATTCCAAATTTATGTCGAATCGGTAAATGAGCTTTGTGATGCTATTGTAGTGAGGGTTGATAAATTGCTTAGAATGAAGTCATGAAATTGGAATTGTATGGTTAACAATATCATGAGATGGCAGAAAGGGAATAAAAAAAGAAAAAAAAAGAGAAATGGGCGCTCTAAGGGCAAGTTAGGTTGTTACTATTTTAATGTGCCTTGGCTATTTGTACATCTTGAATCGAAAGATGCGAATGTAGATTTAATTCCCTAACTATTGTTGTTCTTCTTAACCAATTCCAGTAAATAAAAATCATTCATCAGTTCGTTGGCTCTCTAGAATCAGTCTGAAGAAAAACGACGTCTTCTTCATCTTATTTGGTTTTAGATTTGTGAGTTCTGTTTTTGATTTATTAGATGATGGGTTCTCTTTGTTGTTTAGGAGTTGTTGCTCCCAAACGCACACGCAAGTATACGCGGTCGCCAAGTAATAAAGTGATAAAGTCGAGTATCGTTCTCACGAGGACTGTGCAGACTAATACTTAGTAAACAATCTCTAACAACTATCCAGGGGTCTTGTTCTTTGATGGTGAGAGTTTTGTAACCAAAAAGCAGTAATTAAAGTGCCAGATGTGTAGTCAAGCAATGGTGCAATACTTTGGGTGTTAATAATATTAAGAGGACGGTCCAGGGTCAGAGTTACGAACAATCCAGTTGATGTCTTCAATTGATTCCACTTCTTAAATCCCGGGTTACTAACTGACAGAGTAAATGTAATTATGAAAACCTTTCAGTTCTTCACAATCTATGCAAGCTACTTCAATCCCTATATGTCTATGGGTTAAATCACATGCACGCATTAACGATCCTGTAATGAGTTAAACTAGGCAAGCAAGTATATGTCTATCCTACTCGCAAATTGGTTCCCCGATGCCCGGGTTCACAAACTAGTTCTATTCTTTCTTATTACGTAATTAGATTCTCTCTTTCGAGTTCAACCCAAAAACCATAGATAATACATAATTATCGAGCTCTAACAATTATACAAGTGCAATCAAGAAAGAATAAGTAACCCGTTATGGGATTCAATTAATGGGAATCAATCTTCAACAATCAACCTTCATGTAAAACTCTAACCCCAGAACGTAATGAAATTAGCCACCCATATTCATAATCACAAGGCAAAGATTTGATGTAATAATGAATTAATTGATGTAATAGATGAAAGATTAGGAATCACCCTTGTTCAATGAAGTATGTAGCTCTCAATATTGCTCCAAAGTCAAGAACTCCCTTACAAAAACTAAGTAAAGAACTATTTATAATGTTTCCAAACCCTTAGTAATAAGTTAGACCGATGCTAGAAGGAATAGGGGATAAAAACGCGCACAAGGGGCGCTATAACGGGCGCCCCGCGCCTCGGAAAGCGCTCAAACAACCAGAGGATGCCACATTTTCCACGCTTTGGCCACGCGGCGCATGCCCAATCGCGCCTAGCCACTGCGCGCGGTAGAGGGCGCGGCGCGTGGCCCATAGCGCCCAGCCAAACTGCTCTTTCCTTGCTCCGAAACTCGCCTCGTGTCGTGCCTTTGTGTGCTTAATCCAATCTTCAATCAACATCCAATCAATTCTTGCTCCATCAAGCTCCTAAAAGCTCCAAATGTACTGCGTAACAACCTACACACGCACGACATAAAATCAGTGTAAAACCACAGTCACAAGCTATAAAACGAGCGAATAGCAAGCTCAAACGTGCGGTAATATTAAGGAAACCTTGGCATAAAATGCCAAACATCACCACCCCACACTTGAACCTTTGCTCGCCCTCGAGCAAGTCACATCTAACTCCCCAACCTAGGTAAAACAGGTCTGCCTATGACTATGGTTGATACCGACCATTGAACCAATGCACACATGACTACTATGGATCCACAACATGCCAACAATTTACCAAAACCAAAAATATGAGAACAACCACCCCAAAATAGCTCAAATGCACAAACTCAACTTAATGCAACCATGCTCCCACAAAATCACACCTATCTACTCAACCAAGAGCCATCAACTTTACCTACTTCATGCAAACCACGTGCCCTCACCAATATGAAAGAGAGTGCCCCCCCAAAGATCACACACAAAAACAAATATCATGAATAGATCGGGGGTAATAACAAATGAATTCACTCACTCTCATGAAAGGCTCACATGTCACACACAACGTACCATAGGCTTGCCCGTAGTGTAGGACTCCACTAATGTAGGCTCACTCCAATCGGGATTAACTAGGACTTTAGAAAGGTCGTAATGTAGGCTAAGGTGCGGGTAGGATACATATGGTAATAGTAACTACCTCCCTAAGCACTTTAATACATCACATTTAATTTATCACAATTCTCAACAAACCACCCAATCAACAACTATCACACATACACCTTCTCAATAAGTAGCATATTTTCTTTTTAAGCACACACTAGCAAGGAAGGGATATCTTTCTCTTTTTTTTTCTTTTCTTCACAATTTTTTCTTTTCAACTTTGCTATTTTTTTTCTTTTCTTTTTCATTTCATTTTTTCAATTTCATTAACTTCCAACCTTGCCAATGTTTTTCACTACTTCACAATTTTCACAATTATTCCCCTTCATTAGCTCCACTCAAGAACCTCCCAAACTCCAACCACAACTCCAAAGTAACACAATATTAACTAAAGTGCTTAAGGAGTAAAGGGCCAAAAGAGATAATTTAGAACAAATGGGTAGGCTCGGGGTGTGGGTGCCAACAAAAAGGGTCAAAGAAATCACAACAACAATTTTTCAAGGTATATATGTAAGGGTAGGCAAATCAAGAGAAGGCCTTGTATCATTTCCCGACTAGAGCAAACCTAGGATTTCGCTTTGCACACACACGGGGCAAGTTCTAGACATTAATATGCAACATGGAGCAAACAAGAACATGCCTCACACACACATTGCACATGGTCCACACAAAAAGGTTCCATCAACAACTCTCAACCAAGCTTCTAGAATGCAACTTGTGGAAATTTAAGCACTCATGCACAAAGGTTAACAATCAAGTCAAGCAAGCGGACTCAAGCATCTCAAGGGGGTTGTTCCATTTTTTTTTCTCTAGGCATGCATCAAATTAAAACCAAGGACACCACAAATAGCACATGCAATCAATTCAAGTCCACCGGTATCAAACAAATCAAAGGCACCTAGCATTCCACCTAGTTCCTCCGCCAAGGGTCATCTACAACTAACTATCCTAATCCTAAAAATAAAAAACTACCCGGTTCAAAGGTCACCCCGTGGAAAAGAACCATGGCCATAAGAAAAACTACGGGGCGGATGACATGTACCACTAATAAAACTAAAAGGAAAATCTTTTTGGAATTTTTCATTGGTTTTCTAATTTTTTTTGCATATATTAAAGCAAGAAATAAATCAAAACAAAGTCAAGTGACAAAAGAAAAAGTCCTAAGGTACATGCATCCTAAACCTCAAAAGTAGATAAAGGGCAGTACCCCACCCCACACTTAAACTAAGCAATGTCCCAGTGCGACAAAGAAATAAGTGCAAAAGTAAAAGTACAAGAAAACTGCCCTGAAATCCGGGTGGTGCGCAGGAGTGTGGACCTAGGCCTCCTCCTCATCAGAGCCACCGCCCTCAGCATCAGATGCCTCGACCTCACTGTCCGGATCATTAGAACCAACATCCGAATCCGTGTTCGCATCCTCCTCCGGAGGCACCACTCTAGCTTGAGTCATGCCCAGCAGACCCTTCGAAGTCTCCAGGAGAGGGACAGTGCGGTCAATAGCAGCAAAATCTACGCCCGACCGCCGGGCCATCGCCTCCATCATCAAGTACTGACGCGCAGTCAAGTTGGCGTCTGCCTCCCGCCATTCGTCTGCCGTCAGCTTCACCGGTGCCGTGGTGATCACACCCTTGACCGAAGCAATGTCAAAAGGCTTCCCTATGTCAGGGACAATGCGATCCCCAATCTCATCTACGGGGACGCCAGACTGCTCCAAGTAACGGGTCAAGAGGTTCCCAAAGTACAACCTACTACATGAATCAGACTTCCGTTGCTCTTTCATAACGCGCAACATGTAGTAGCTAATGTTCACCGGCCTCCCAGTCATAAAGAAGTAAATCATGCACGCCCGAGTCTTGGTGACCTCGGAATAATGAGATGATGGTAGGATGCGTGCATTAATAAACCTCATCCACACACGAGCCGGCTTGAGGAACTGCGAGAAGTGCATAAGCTTGTGTCTCCCGACCGTACTGCGCCCCCACCTATGAGTGGAGTCCTCGCCACATAGGGTATCCCGCAGAGCCTTGTAATCCGGCTTTTTGATGTACTCCCTCAAATCATCATAGTCGGGGTCCTCAACCCCCAAAAAGGCATTCAATGCCGTAGGATCCAACTTCATCTTCACTCCCCGCACTGTCACCATATCATCATCTTGCCATGCTTCCTCCGGCTCCCAGTTGGAATACAATTCTTGCACCATATCCAAGTTGGCGTGCCCCGGACTCTCAAACACCGAGTCCCACTTTAGGGCAATGATCGCCTCGGCCACACTTCTAAATTTTTGCATCACCCGTCGTTTATCAATGGCTTGCTCGGGTATGTATCCCGCAAGCCGCACACTCTTATACCATGTTTGACATTCACCCTTCTTGACAAAAGGGATGCCATAACGGGTCTTGCCTCCGGGGCGTGGTATCGGCACCGCGTCCTTAGGCATCCTTGCTTTAGCCTTTGCCTTTGCCTTTGCCTTTGCCTTAGCCTTGGGCTTGGTCGGTGCCTTGCCCTTTTGTGTTGTGGAAGAAGGCCCGGCTTGGGGTGCTCTCCTCGGGCCCGCGGTGGAGGAAGAACTAGCTTTATGAGGTGTGGCCACCATGGTACCTACACAAACACAAAAATCAATGTGAGATGTATAGATAGCACCAAAAATACAATTCAAGCTCAATTGGTAGGGTACCACCCCACACTTATCACACATTCTATGTGTCAAGCACTCAACTTAATGGCACGAGCAACCCCACACTTGAACACAACTAGCTTCGGACAAAGTATGCCACGTTTTTTATTTTCAAGATTAAGCTAGTGTGGGTGCATTATGATCAACTCTTATGTGTGTGCAATACCTAGTGTCCATATTTAGCCTAAGGAATGCATTGCTACTCAAGAATTCACAATGTGATTGAATTTGTATCATTGAGCCTTTTTCACAAACACCTAGTGTGCACAACTTGGAACTATCAATTTCAATGAATTTTGGATTGTGCCAACCCTCCCAAATGGTTGGGAGATCTCTTTTTACAAGTCACAAGTCATCTATCTAGCACATTTAACAATTTAAGCACAACAAGTATGATTTTTAGGAGTTGACTTGTGACTAGCTAAGAATCATTCATAACAAGAATAAGTGCAACTTACTTGTTAATGAAGAGAGAAAAGTGAAGAATTTACTTACTTGAATGATTTAGAATGGATTGCACACGGATTGGAATGATTCCAAGTGATAGAGATGAAGTTGTGAGTGATTAGAGAGTGATTGGGAGTGAAAATAGTGAAAATTAGGGTGTTAGAATCGGGTATTTGGGGATGGGGAAGACCGGGTCGCGGGTCAAAACCCGTTTGACCCGGCAAACTTACAAAACAATTGCCTTCCGCGATAGGTCCCGCGGCGCAGGCCAACAGCGTGCCGTTTTCTGGGCATTCTGCCAAGCATCGCGCGGTGGGAGGCGCGGGGCGCTCCCAACCGCGCCAGGCTTCTTTGCTTCAGCTTTTATTTTGCGCTTTGGGGTGCGCGGGGCACTCCCGAACGCGCCCGAGCACGTTTTTTCGCACCGATTTTCGATTCCAAGTGCAACCCCAAGCGCGAGACATATCCCGAGACGTCCCGTACCCCTCAATGCATTAGTTACACCTTGTTTAGCTCACCCGATTCCTGCAAAAACGACACACAAAAACAACAACTACGTGACACTATAAAATGAAAAATACTAAACTATTACAAGTACAAACTCGGGTTGCCTCCCGAGAAGCGCCTTATTTAACGTCGTGGCACGACGGGTATAAATCAAGGGTCCCTCAAAGTAATGGAAGTGCGGTGATTCACCGCACCACCCCAATAACGCTTCACCCTTTGACCATTAACCAAAAATGTGTTCTCCGAATCCGGGGCTCTCAATTCAACCGCTCCATGTGCGGTAACACGAACAACTTCAAAAGGCCCCGACCATCTCGACTTCAACTTGCCCGGAAATAATTTCAACCTCGAGTTGATCAACAATACAAGCTGCCCGGGTTCAAAAGAACGACGCTCAATGTGCTTATCATGCCATTTCTTTGTCCGTTCCTTGTATAGTTTCGCATTTTCATACGCATGGAAACGGAACTCTTCTAGTTCATGCAATTGGAGCATCCTTTTCTCACCCGCTAAGGCCATATCAAGATTGAGCTTTTGAATTGCCCAATACGCCTTATGCTCTAATTCAACCGGCAAGTGACAGGCCTTACCATAAACAAGCCTATATGGAGAGGTTCCAATAGGTGTTTTGAATGCAGTTCGATAGGCCCAGAGAGCATCATCTAACTTCGTAGCCCAATCCTTCCTCGAGGCATTCACAGTCTTCTCAAGGATTTGCTTGATCTCTCTGTTAGACACTTCCACTTGGCCACTAGTTTGGGGATGATAAGCAGTAGCCACCTTGTGGCGAACCCCATACTTAGCCAATAACTTATTGAACAACCGGTTACAAAAATGCGTACCTTCATCACTAATGATAGCCCGCGGTGTCCCAAAACGAGTGAAAATATTCTTCTTCACGAACTTCACCACCACACTCGCATCATTCGTTGGAAGTGCAATAGCCTCCACCCATTTCGACACATAATCAACTGCTACAAGGATGTATTTATTGCCCATAGAGGGTGGGAATGGACCCATAAAATCAATACCCCAACAGTCAAACAGCTCAATCTCCAAGATATTGTTCAAAGGCATCTCGTGACGCCTAGTAATAGTACCCGTTCTTTGGCAACGATCACATTGCTTCACTAATGCATGAGCATCTTTAAATAAAGTAGGCCAAAAGAAACCAGATTGAAGTACCTTTGCAGCTGTTCGATCTCCACCAAGGTGGCCACCATAAGGAGAGGAATGGCAGCTCTGTAGAATCGGCTCTACTTCTTCCCTTGGAATACATCTCCTAGCTGGTTGATCGACTCCTATCTTGTACAAATAGGGCTCATCCCACACATAAAATCTGCTCTCATGAAGGAGTTTACGCTTCTGCTCAGCAGTTGCCCCAGGGGGATACACATTACTCACAAGTAAATTTACCATGTCAGCATACCATGGCACCTCAGCTGCATCAAGAGCAAAAAGTTGCTCATCAGGAAATACCTCTTTGATCTCAAGCCCTTCATCTACATGATCTCTATTCTCTAGCCTTGACAAATGATCAGCAACTTGATTCTCGGTCCCCTTGCGATCTCGAATTTCAACATCAAACTCTTGCAATAAGAGAACCCATCTAATGAGTCTAGGCTTGGAGTCCTTCTTTTCAAACAAATACCGGATTGCGGCATGATCAGTGTAGACAACAACACGAGTGCCAACCAAATAAGATCTAAATTTATCAAAAGCATAAACCACGGCTAGCAACTCCTTCTCAGTGGTAGTATAATTAGACTGGGCTGCATCAAGCGTCTTGCTTGCATAATAAATGGAGTGAAAAATTCTTCCAATTCTTTGGCCTAGAACAGCCCCAATAGCATTATCACTCGCATCACACATCAATTCAAATGGCAAAGACCAGTCAGGAGCAATGATGATTGGTGCGGTCACCAACCTTTTCTTCAACTCTTCAAATGCCTTCAGACAAGCATCATCAAACACAAATTTCACATCCTTCTCTAACAATTTGCACAAGGGAGTGGAAATTTTGGAGAAGTCCTTTATGAAACGTCTATAGAACCCTGCATGTCCCAAGAAACTACGCACCCCCTTAACAGAGATAGGTGGTGATAATTTCTCAATAGCCTCAATCTTCGCTTTGTCAACCTCAATCCCTTGCTTTGACACCTTGTGCCCAAGTACTATGCCTTCTTGAACCATAAAGTGACATTTTTCCTAATTCAGCACCAGATTTGTTTCTTCACAACGGCTCAGCACAGCATCAAGATTTTTCAAACATTCATCAAAAGAGTCACCAACCACTGAGAAATCATCCATAAATAACTCCACAAATTTTTCCACCATATCAGTGAAAATAGCAATCATGCACCGCTGAAAAGTCCCTGGGGCATTACACAATCCAAATGGCATCCTCCTAAATGCATAGGTGCCATATGGACAAGTGAAAGTAGTCTTCTCTTGGCCTTCAGGGGCTATCACAATTTGATTGTAGCCCGAATACCCATCCAGGAAACAGTAATACTCATGGCCTGCAAGTCTATCTAACATCTGATCAATAAAAGGGAGTGGGAAGTGATCTTTCCTGGTGGCCTTGTTCAGCTTCCTATAATCAATGCAAATTCGCCACCCTGTAACTGTTCTTGTAGGAATCAACTCATTATGCTCATTCTTCACCACTGTCATGCCCCCCTTCTTAGGTACACATTGCACTGGACTCACCCACTTGCTGTCAGAGATAGAAAAAATAATACCAGCATCCAGCCACTTGATAACTTCTTTCTTCACCACCTCCTTCATAATTGGATTTAGCCTCCTCTGCTGCTCTATGGATGGCTTATGATCTTCCTCCAAGAGAATTTTATGCATGCAGAAAGAAGGACTAATCCCTCTAATATCAGCAATAGTCCAGCCAATAGCTCTCTTGCGCTCTCGCAGTACTCGCAACACCTTCTCACCTACACATCAGACAACAAAGAAGAAAGGATCACGGGCAAAGTATTACCTTCACCCAAGTAAGCATAACGTAAATGCGCGGGTAAAGGTTTGAGCTCAAGATTAGGAGCTCTCTCAATAGACGGTTTAGCAGGAGTTAAGGTCAACGGTCTATCAAGCTCCTCAAATTTCTTCCACCCTGGGATGAATCTACTCTGCATATTAAGAACCTCCACATATTCTTCAGTATCGTCATCCTTCAGGATATCATCATCATCACATAAGAGTGCCATTTCTAAAGAATCAACATTAGAAGCCAAGAATGACCTCTCATCAGCAGTCAACTCATCATCTATCACTTTTACCATGGACAACTCTTCATAATGAGAAGGAAGCTGGGTAGCTCTGAACACATTGAACACAGCTTCTTCCCCATTTACCTTCATGATCATCTTTCCAGCTCTGACTCTAATAACAGCATCAGCAGTAGCCAAAAATCCTCTTCCCAAGATGAGAGGAACCTCAGGATCAGCTTCATAATCAAGAATAATAAAATCCACAGGTAATATAAACTGACCCACTTGTACAAGCACATCCTCAATAATCCCCTCGGGGCATGTCAATGATCTATCAGCCAGCTGCAAAGTCACAGTAGTGGGTCGTGGCTCACCCAGGCCTAGCTTCCTGAAAACTGAAGAAGGCATCAAATTCACACTAGCACTCAAATCACATAAGGCACGACCAACCTCATGTTCCCCAATTTTCAAGGGAATAGTAAAGCTGCCAGGATCCTTCAATTTCTGAGGAAGCTTGCTTCTAACTCTGGAACTACACTCCTCAGTGAGTGCAACTGTCTCAAACTCAGTCAGTCTTCTTTTATTAGCAACAATGTCCTTGATGTATTTAGCATATTTGGGAACATCCCGCAAAAGCTCCACCAAAGGAATATTCACCTGAATTTGACTCAAGATCTCCAAGAATTTCTTGCATGCTGCATCAACTTTCTGCTTCTGAAGTCTCTGAGGGAAAGGTGGTGGTGGTCTCACAATAGCAGACTCGGGCTGCTTTGCTATCACTTTCTCTGCTTCTTTCTCCACTTCCCTATCAGCATTTGGCTCTAACTCACCAACAGGCTTCTTTGGCTTTGGGGGAACTTCTTCCAACGCTCTTCCATTCCTCAAAGTAACTGCTTGCACAAATTCTCTAGGATTCTTCTCTGTATCACTCGGTAAAGCACCCCGAGGTCTATTATTTTGTGCTTCAGCTAGCTGCCCCAATTGCCTCTCAAGATCTTTCTGCGCATTGCTTAAATCTTTAATTGTCTGTGCCTGAGATGCTGAATCATCCATGAGCTTTTGCTGCCCTACAAGAATTTTCTTAAGCATATCCTCAACTGAACTAGACTGCTGTGGCTGACTCTGCGACTGTAACCCCTGCTGTGGTGCATTTTGGGATCTCTCATTGCCTTGAGGCTGCTCACGATTATCCACTACAAGAAAAAAGGCTTCTAGCGACGGGAAATATGGTCCTTAAAAGCATAAATCTGGTCCTTAAAAGTGTTTAGCGACCAGAAATTCTGGTCGTCACCCCGTCCTTAAAGGCTCCGTGGTTAAAAGTTTTCAAGGACGAGGTTTTTTATCTGGTCGTTAAAACATTTAAAGACGGGAAAAATTCTGGTCCTTGAACATGTTTTCTAGACCACATTTACGGTCCCTAATTATTTCCAAAGACTGCTTTCTATTGGTCCCAAAAACTCTATAAGGACCAGAATATGGTGGTTAAATATAGCAAATAGGGAGATGGTTGGTCCTTAATTATATCAAAATTGACCAGATTTCTTGTTCCCAAATAAATATTTAATCACACAACACTACCAATAATATCATACTAACATAAACATTATATCTAATTACACAAAAAATGATTTAACATTTCATAAGTAGTACCGTACTGGCAATGACATCTATGACATTGTATTGATACAATCCTTTTAAAAAGAAACTAACACCCTTAGCAAACAATGTAGATGTTTTTTCTAATAGTCCTAGAAAAATGATAACTATTTCTTCAATTTGTATGAAGACTCCAAAGCTGCATCTCCCAATGTAATCCCAAGTATTCAAAATCTGTAGAAAGACCAATAAATTTCCTTGTTAAAATCTATAAAGTAAAGAACTTGGTTAAATGATATTCTTTAAATTTAAGCCTGATGAAATAACTAAAGATTCGTCCTCCTAAAGCTAAATCAAATCTTATGGATATGACATCAACATCTACTAAAAATGAATTGAAACTTAAAAAATTTATTTATAAAAGATCAAATAAGTAAAAGCATCAAAATCATTTGGAGATATCAAACAAATTATTACCTTAAATGCAGTGCAAGAGAATGCTTGCTTTTCCTTCTAATTATTTCAACAAATTTTCTGCACATTTCTATATAGGATCAGAAAACTCCGACGCATGGTAATCGACTTTTCATCTAAATTTCTATAGTTCCGCATCCAAACTTAAATTTTTGTTAAGTGAACAATCTGCAACAGCAGAAGGATCTTCAGTCATAGATAAACATGTAAAATTACCAAAATGATTGAATACATTGGATGTCTTTATTATTTCTACATCATAGATAAATTTGATCTCCATGCATCCTTTCTTTGTTTGTCACATGTTTGCTTCTAAAAAAAATTAAAGATTCCAAGATGTTAAGAGGTGATAAGTACTAAGTCAAAGATCCTTCTGCATTTGTTAGTACAATTATACTAATCAACAGACTTACCTGCTGGTAGTCATACAAAAATCTAAACTCAAACAATCAAATATTTGTATCTCGACAGCCTCCCCTGCACCTGGATCGAAAAGTAATTCTGACAAATGATTTATATCAAGAAAAGTACTAAAATCATTAAAAACAAGTAATAAATTGACTACAAGCTCCAACCAACAACTAACCAATTCGAAGTACAACATCAGCTCATCAACCACACAACCAAGGGATTGATCAGAACATACAGATCTAGGTATCAATAAAATTAGAAACGAATCAAAATATATCTGGTGCGACTTCTAGACAACAATTTAGTTTCACAAATACTTTAAAAATACAAATCAATACTTTAGAGAGAACTCCACAACAACAGATACTTTTTGATAATTAAAGTTATACAGTAAGTTATCAATAGAGACTTTGTATAGTTTCCCATAAATGACTATTTGTCTATGAACATTTTTAGTATTTCACAATAATAGTTCACAGTGATGGTGAGATTACATTTTGTAGGCAAAGCTCTGTAGAATTTAGTATGTTTCAAATCCACCTAGAAGTATATATTCCTAAACTATAAACTATATACAGTAATAGAATTAACCTTTCCCAAAGAGATCCCATCTATTGCCATTATACGACCAAGCAAGCTCAGAAATTAGAATGATGGCGAATTATTCTTAAAAATTTAATATCAATCATTCTTAAAAATTCACTCAGAGACTAAGCTCAGTTATGAATTTTATTGGGACACAACCAAAAGAATTGAACACAATACATTTTATTTTTATGTTAGAAAAATGTAGTGGACACATTCTTGCTAATGCTATATCAGACAAGTCTATTCGATAAGTATAAACACAAGAACTAGTAACATAAACAAAAATAAATTTTCTTGCCTTTATTGAAACTTGAATTTTTGGCACCAAGTTACATTTGTTGACAGCTCCTTGATATCGTCTGCTAACCTGAAAGTTTGCAACAAAAATGTAGATTAGATTAGGAATAGGATCATAGAGAAGTATTTATGATACACTTTTCTTTAATAAATGAATTTAATTGGAGTAGTTAATTTTCATCCTAACTAGAATGTAATGAGTGATTGGTGGATGGGGACTGTAACATCAAAGGGAGTGTTTTGATCAAGTAAAATTTAGCAGAGTACAATAACATAGAAAAAGTGGATTAAGCATTGTTACTAGAATGGGAGGTGTGTATGTGGAGTTAGATGACTAAATGGTACACAAGCAACAATAAAAATATATATATTTGCTTCAGTAGAAACGTTATTGATGATATTGAGTAGTAAAAATATATTTCTTCCTGAAATTTAATGGAGAAGCTTGGAGTTATCAAGATCATTACAATATACTATCCATGAAGAGCCTCTTTTGCAATTCATGGATGTCTTCCTCTTTAATTGAACATCATATACACAATAAACTATAGATCTTATTACTAAAACTTTTTTTCCTCTTACCACCTGCCATTTCTCCAATCTACTTCCCAATTCTAAGCAAAAAAGTAAACCTAAAAAATCTCTGATTTTCCTCAAACTATCACTGCCACCACTTGTTCCAGAAACACACCAAAAAGAAATAAGAGATTTATTACCACAAATTTAATTGCCATGCTCTTGGCTTTTCTCTCTCTGAAACACACCCCTGAAAGGTTTCTTTCTAGATTTGTCACCTTCTCTTACTTTACAGTGAGATGAACAAGCAGTAAGAAGTAGTGAGGAACGGAGATAAAGAAATTAAATCCACAATGAGTTGAATGACATACCAGAGAGCTTGACAAGGGAAATTAGGGTTTGGCGAAAGAATTTGAGACAGAAATCATTGCGTTGAGCAAGAAACACCAGAAATTGAGAAGCAATTTCAACAGATCTGGAGAAGAAATAGTTACATTCGATGATGGAAGGTTTAGGGCTTTGAGAGTTGAGTCTGAAAGGGCTTTTGAGAGTTCTATTTTTTTTCTCCTTTTGATATATGGAATTTTTAGAGGTTTCATTTTGTGTTTATTTTTTATTATTTTAAAACTTAAAATGGAATGGCGCCTTTAATTTATTAGTCCAGCTCAAAATAGAGTATATAAGGACCAGATCTTCATATTTTCTTGGACCAGATTTAATTCCGTCTCTAATTAGATGAGAGAAACTAAGAATTAAGAACCAGCAAAATATGTCGTCCTTATTTGTATACTTTTGTGGACCAGATTTGCAACAGGTCGTTAAATGTTGGTCCCTAAAAAGTCTTTTTCTTGTAGTGATCCCTCCAAGAAAAATTTGGGTGACTACGCCAACCCATGTTATAGCTGTTACCATATTGATTGCGATTCTGACCCTGTGATCTGTTCTGATTACCCACATAGTATACTGACTCTGGATAAGATGGACAAACGTCAGTGGCATGATCCTCTCCACAAACCTCACAAAAGACTTGAAGTTGTTGCACTGGAGCTGCTGGTTGTTGAGTCTGCGATAAAGTTAGCTTGCTGATTTGATTGGAAATAGCATCCATTTTCGCCCTTAGCTCTGAAACTGCATCCAATTGAAGTACCCCAGCTGATTTCTGCGCAGTAGCTCTACCAACACCCTGCCAATCAGGATTGCTCTGCGAAAACTTGTCAAGTAAATCATAAATCTGATCAAAATTTAAAGCTAGTACTTGACCTCCAGCAGCAGCATCTACCACAATCTTCGTGTGTCCATTCAACCCCTCAACAAAAGTGTGTGCAATAACCTCATTGGATTGGTTGTGATGTGGACAATCCCTCAATAGAGCCTTAAATCTCTCCTAGGCTGAGTATAAAGATTCTCCGTCTAACTGTCTGAATGACATGATTTCACTCCTCAGCCGGGCTGTCTTAGCAGACGGATAAAATTTAGCCAAGAATTTCTTAGCCAAATCCTCCCAAGTAGTGATAGACCCAGGGTTCTCAGCCTTTAACCACTTCCTTGCTGTCCCTATCAATGAAAATGGGAACAAAGTCAAACGGACATAATCAGTAGGCACACCCGTTGGTGTATAAGTATCACTGATCTCCAGAAAGTTTTGAATGTGTTGCTGTGGATCCTCATGAAGTAATCCAGCATATTGCCCCGTCACATGCAACAACTGAATCATGCCGGGCTTGATCTCAAAGTTCCCGGTAATAGCGGGCTTCACAATACTCGACGCTACTCCTGCCAGGCTAGGCAAAGCAACATCTTGCACTGCTACTGCTTGTTCATCGGCCATTTCAACAGGTAGAGAGGCAAGTACGATTGCTAGTGCTTCTCGATCTCTCGCTTCCCTTTTCGCCCTTCTCAAGGTTCTTTCAGGCTCGGGATCAAAAGGTGCGAGTGATTCGTCCTTTTTATTCCTTTGCATTCAAAACCTATTGCCTGAAACAGCACAAGAAACTCAACAAAAAAAATTAAACCTGAATTGAAATTAAGTAATCGTTCAAAAAGAAATTAGTCCGTAATAGTCCCCGGCAACGGCGCCAAAAACTTGTTGCTCCCAAACGCACACGCAAGTATACGCGGTCGCCAAGTAATAAAGTGATAAAGTCGAGTATCGTTCCCACGAGGACTGTGCAGACTAATACTTAGTAAACAATCTCTAACAACTATCCAGGGGTCTTGTTCTTTGATGGTGAGAGTTTTGTAACCAAAAAACAGTAATTAAAGTGCCAGATGTGTAGTCAAGCAATGGTGCAATACTTTGGGTGTTAATAATATTAAGAGAACGGTCCAGGGTCAGAGTTACGAACAATCCAGTTGATGTCTTCAATTGATTCCACTTCTTAAATCCCGGGTTACTAACTGACAGAGTAAATGTAATTATGAAAACCTTTCAGTTCTTCACAATCTATGCAAGCTACTTCAATCCCTATATGTCTATGGGTTAAATCACATGCACGCATTAACGATCCTGTAATGAGTTAAACTAGGCAAGCAAGTATATGTCTATCCTACTCGCAAATTGGTTCCCCGATGCCCGGGTTCACAAACTAGTTCTATTCTTTCTTATTACGTAATTAGATTCTCTCTTTCGAGTTCAACCCAAAAACCATAGATAATGCATAATTATCGAGCTCTAACAATTATACAAGTGAAATCAAGAAAGAATAAGTAACCCTGATGCAATATGAACCAGGCTCACCTGTTCGATTCATCAAGCAAGTCCACCGAGGAGTCACATGGCGCCCACGATCAAAGTGTGGCCGGGATGGAAGATGCCGAAGACCGCCTCGACGAGCAACAACTTTGGAAATCCACCGAACAGACAACAAGTGACCGGTGCTGACACTGACTTCGGGGAGCTGTGAGATCGAGCACAACTAACGATCAAGTTTGAGCCCGAAGCTGAAAGCAACCGAACCGAGGAAGGGCGACGCCGAACAGAGAATCGATCAAAGGGCTACAAGTGTGCCCGAGGCAAGAGTGTTCGATTCCAAGTGTGCCCGAGGCAAACAAGCGTCCGAAGACAATGTGTTCGAGCTGAGCTGCCGAACACATAAACTACTCCAGCCCTGCGTGGCTTTATCTCATTGGTCGCCTGTGACCATTTACTATTTTGCCCTTTTAATGTTGTCTATATAAACCCCTAGCATAGCTCATTAGAAAACAGTTTTGAGTCGATATTGAATTGAGAGAATAGAGATAGAATTGGCCGAGCCATTCTTGTTTGAAGCCCGAGGCTTCGTGTATGCCTTCTATGGCTTGGAACCGAAATGGATTTCATCACTAGTATGAATCCTTGTTAGGTTCAAGTTTCCTTTTCTCCCTTGGATAATCAATCATGATTTGATTCGGTTTATCCATTCTTTCTTCTATTTCTGTTCTCCCCCTTCCCCGATTTCTTGTTATCTTGGTTTCTATTGTTGCTTCCGCTACCTATCTTCATCGTTTCCGCGTCTTGTTTGTTGTCTCCGATTGCAAAGCTTCAACTCCGGTTTAGCTTGCATCAGCTTGGTATCAGAGCAAGGCTTGGAGTTCGTTCCTACGAATCCACGTTCCTTGTTCAATCTATCTTTACTTTCTGTTGGTATTCTTATTCTACAAAAAAAAAAAAAAAGTAAAAAGAAGAAAATTCAAAAATTTGTGTTGATTGTTGATTGTTTGGATTAAACAGTCATATATTTGGATTCACCACTGTTAGAGGATCAGATTGGATACCCGACGTACAACGTTTGTAACTAGGGTTTTTCCTTCATATTTTGGACTGTTCTTGACGTGGTGTTGTTGATTTTGAACCCCAGTTGTGTTTTGGTGATTACCGATGAAAACTGGAGGTTGTTGAGGTATTTGGGTCGATTTTTGTGCTTAAAATCGAAGTTCCACTGCTACAGACACTGTCCGTACGCCGGAAGCTTGTTGACATTGTTGACAGTGTACGGACGACGTGAGCTGCGTTCTTAGCTTCGGTTGGAACTGAAGTGAACTCCGACGTTGCAAAATCGGAGACGACCCAAATCTTGTGCTTAATGCGTTGATAGTGGACTGTGAACGAATCTTGATATTGTCCGTACACCGGAGTAAAGGTTCACTGTTCCATTGAAGAAGAAAGGGGTAAAATTGTCAAAATCTAAAACCCCAGGTGAAAAGTTGTCGGCTAGAAAAGGGAAAGCGGATAAGGTTAAACCCTATCTGAACCGAGGAGGAAACACTTGTACCGAGGTCACGTGTTCGGGAAATTCCGAAGCGGAACCGAGGAGGAGGTAGAATCTCTTAGGATTTCACTTTTTCTTGTGTCCGAATATTCTCGATAGTGGATCTCTAGAGTAATTCTTTCTACTCGAGGTCGTACTATCGAATCTGAGCTTATAGGAACTCGTGCGTGGGGTGACCGAAGTCCAACTTCGTAGAAAGTTCTTTTGACTCCCCGTGCGCAGTTAAATAGCTACCGTTCCATCGAGTCATATAAACTCCTTCCGAACCTAAGCTTGGAAAGTACTAGTTGTGACTTATCACTTCGGTTTCCTAACAAGAAGGCAAGGCCAACTTGAGTGGAAAAAGGCTGAGTGGTGAGAACAATAGAGTGAGGTCACAAAAGCCAACGACCTTGAGTGTAAACACGAGTGGAAAGAAAATTGAGCGAACATTACTCGAGTGATACACGTGAGGGAGTGAACTTGTGAGGTCCTTTTACTCTTACTTGTTGCAGCTATGTCTTCGGATGATGATGACTACGGAGGGTATGATTCGTGTGGAGATGATGGAGACTATGGTTCCTACGGAGGTGATGATTGTTATAACGACACCGGGGACTATGGCTCTTATGAGGACGAAGCAGGTCACTATGGTGAATACGAAGACGAAGAAGACTACGAAGCCTGTGAAGATGAACGAGAAGAATCTTTTGCTTCGGGTCAAGAATACGAAGGTAGTGACGCTTCAAGGTACGATGACTCTACTTACTCTCATTGTGATGACCTTGAATACGACGAATGTGACATCGAGGAGGTCGATGACGAAGTTGACCTAGCAAACTGTTTGATGTCTTCTTCCACCGGTGTCACGTGTGGAGCACAAGGGAGTGGTAGAACTCCTTCCTTCGGGATAGGAGGTGGTGGAGGATGTTCCATGGGAGAAGGAAGATTTGCAGCTTATAGTCGTAGCACACGATTCAATGCTTCCAAATCCTATGGAAAGGGTGGCTCGAGGAGCGCTGGTGGTTATGGACCCGAGGAGGGTAGAGGGGGTTTCTACCGAACTCCTTCTCCGAGGAGAAGTTCTTACGGGTTCCATGCTCGAACTCCTTCCTCGGCTTTCAACACTAATAATGTTGGGAGAGTGAAAGGAAGTGGGAGTTATCATAGTGGTGTTACCACTAGAGGAGGGATAAGGAGAACCCAAGGTGTTGGTCTTGATGGATTGGGACATTCAAGTTCTTACTTGGATCTTCCCATACGAAACTTGGGTAGAACTAGGTTCGCTGTTGAGGTAAATGGTTATGGAGGAAATTTGCTCAGGATTGGAGGAACCGATGTCAATTGCATTAGCGCTTACTTGGTACGGATCATGAAAATACCATGCCACAAATTGAAGCATCCTTATACGTATAAGGGCGTGAGTGTTTCATATGAGGCTCGAGTGCTCATATCTCATGGAGATTATAGGGAGTATGTTTGGTGCCACGTGTATACCATGCCCGATGTTGATGTTTGGCTAGGAGACCCATGGGTGCACAGCATGCAGATGCTATATCTCGATGAGAAGGATGTGTACCTTGTGTACAACAAAAAGCTGCAAATGGCTTATACATTCACACCCCACGGGCTGAAAGGAAAGATGCCCATTAGTGCATATGCTTCGATTTTGCAGATGAGAAAAGAGCGGGAACTCCAATCCAGGATCGAAAGAGTGCCATCGAGGAGTCCTACGAACACAAGGAGCAGTGGGAAAAGTGCAAGACAAGAACCGACCGAAGTCAATACTGTGAACCCGAAGCCACATGCTTCGAAGTCAAGTGCTTTCCCGGTAATGGAAGAAGAGACCTCGGTTGATGAGTCTTCGAGTCCTAGACTTCGGGTCGATGTTAAAAGTCCACCTACTCCAGCTATGGGTATTCTTGGGCCTCGACCCAACTCACCCGAATATGAGAGACAAAAGATCGAGAGGAGTAAGGGAGTGACCGGTGACAACTCTCGAGAGGAAAAAGGAGAGGATGTGAAGAGTGATGTGAGTGAGTTGTCACCACCCAAACCCACACCAGACCTTGAAAAGAAAATGAGGGAAAAGAAAGAGGGAAAAAGAATCATTGAGAGTGAGGACACCCCTTATTCTAACCTTAACCCTTTATCTTTTTCTTCTACTTGTTCGAAATCTTGTGCAGGAACTCTTGGAGGCAAACCGAAGGAGCCTCAACTCTGTACCGAAGTAGATAGACAAGGTGAAGAAGATCGTTCAAATGAGCTCCACGGAGAAGAAACTACTTGTGAGACCTCGAGGACAGAACAAGAAACCGAAGGCCATTCCGAGGTGAGTGATCGATTTCCTTCCCGTGAGCATAATACTTCCTTGTCTTGTGGAATTGTTAGAGAAACTTCTATGCTAGTTCATGATTTGTACGATTACAATGTTTTTGCAACTAATGTAGAGTCGAATGGTCAACTTGTGAGTGAATGTGAACCACTAGTTGAGAGAATTGATATGCCACATCATGATGTGAGCTCGATCTTCATCGAATCTCTCTTTAGCGATGAAGTTGTAGTTGACCTTACCTGTGACCCTTGTTATGACACACCACCAATCTTTGATAAAGGGGAAAATGAGTTGTTTGATCATACCCTTATTGAAATTATTGCCTATGGTGGGTCTATGTGTTGTAGTGAGGATGATGACACCCTTGAGGAGTCCTTAGTGGATGAGTTGGATCGAATCATATTCGATGACTCCTCAAGTGTGGTCGACGACCTTGGTTCGGATGTACCTTTGATGGGAAGTGAACTTATTTTCACTAACCCTCTGTTCGAAGGAGATGGTGATGAGCATCCGACTCGAGGAGAACCACCTCGGTTTGAAAGGCTTAACCCCGTAGATAATCCATTATTTGAGACCTTCTTCGGAAGTTTGTCTAAAGAGAAGGGTTGTCTTGGAATTCATTTGGGAGGTGAAAAGCTACCTCTTGTTGTGAATAAGATTGCTTTTAAGAAGGGGAGTGGAGTATTCGATGTTAGTTGTCGAGTCAATCATTTTACTTGCTCCATTCCACATGTTGATCACACCTCGAGTATAGTGCATACCGAAGTCCATAATCCCTATGGTGATAAAAGTGAATTGAGGGCTCGGTATGTTGACTACGAGTTTAGAGGTGATAGGGCCTTTGATCGTCACATCTTTCATATGAAGTGTCCTATTAATCTCTTCGTGCACTCATGTGTTCGTTACAGTTCCTATTTGAGCCAAGAACTTGCTGTCTCCTTCGGAGACATAGGCTGTTTGATCATTATTGATGCTTGGCTCTACCATAAGAGTGTGTTTTCCACTCGCAAACACTAACCTACTTTCGAAGTAGGAAGCTTTGTTTGTCTTTGCCTTGTTGCAGGTCTCGTCGGTTTGATTTCGAGGACGAAATCCTTTCAAGAAGGGGAGGATGATGCAATATGAACCAGGCTCACCTGTTCGATTCATCAAGCAAGTCCACCGAGGAGTCACATGGCGCCCACGATCAAAGTGTGGCCGGGATGGAAGATGCCGAAGACCGCCTCGACGAGCAACAACTTTGGAAATCCACCGAACAGACAACAAGTGACCGGTGCTGACACTGACTTCGGGGAGCTGTGAGATCGAGCACAACTAACGATCAAGTTTGAGCCCGAAGCTGAAAGCAACCGAACCGAGGAAGGGCGACGCCGAACAGAGAATCGATCAAAGGGCTACAAGTGTGCCCGAGGCAAGAGTGTTCGATTCCAAGTGTGCCCGAGGCAAACAAGCGTCCGAAGACAATGTGTTCGAGCTGAGCTGCCGAACACATAAACTACTCCAGCCCTGCGTGGCTTTATCTCATTGGTCGCCTGTGACCATTTACTATTTTGCCCTTTTAATGTTGTCTATATAAACCCCTAGCATAGCTCATTAGAAAACAGTTTTGAGTCGATATTGAATTGAGAGAATAGAGATAGAATTGGCCGAGCCATTCTTGTTTGAAGCCCGAGGCTTCGTGTATGCCTTCTATGGCTTGGAACCGAAATGGATTTCATCACTAGTATGAATCCTTGTTAGGTTCAAGTTTCCTTTTCTCCCTTGGATAATCAATCATGATTTGATTCGGTTTATCCATTCTTTCTTCTATTTCTGTTCTCCCCCTTCCCCGATTTCTTGTTATCTTGGTTTCTATTGTTGCTTCCGCTACCTATCTTCATCGTTTTCGCGTCTTGTTTGTTGTCTCCGATTGCAAAGCTTCAACTCCGGTTTAGCTTGCATCAAACCCGTTATGGGATTCAATTAATGGGAATCAATCTTCAACAATCAACCTTCATGTAAAACTCTAACCCCAGAACGTAATGAAATTAGCCACACATATTCATAATCACAAGGCAAAGATTTGATGTAATAATGAATTAATTGATGTAATAGATGAAAGATTAGGAATCACCCTTGTTCAATGAAGTATGTAGCTCTCAATATTGCTCCAAAGTCAAGAACTCCCTTACAAAAACTAAGTAAAGAACTATTTATAATGTTTCCAAACCCTTAGTAATAAGTTAGACCCGATGCTAGAAGGAATAGGGGATAAAAACGCGCACAAGGGGCGCTATAACGGGCGCTCCGCGCCTCAAAAAGCGCTCAAACAACCAGAGGACGCCACATTTTCCACGCTTTGGCCACGCGGCGCATGCCCAATCGCGCCTAGCCACTGCGCGCGGTAGAGGGCGCGGCGCGTGGCCCATAGCGCCCAGCCAAACTGCTTCCTTGCTCCGAAACTCGCCTCGTGTCGTGCCTTTGTGTGCTCAATCCAATCTTCAATCAACATCCAATCAATTCTTGCTCCATCAAGCTCCTAAAAGCTCCAAATGTACTGCATAACAACCTACACACGCACGACATAAAATCAGTGTCAAACCACAGTCACAAGCTATAAAACGAGCGAATAACAAGCTCAAACGTGCGGTAATATTAAGGAAACCTTGGCATAAAATGCCAAACATCAGGAGTCAATCTGTTTGTACGTTACTCTTTAAGGTGACTTTTAGAGGTTTCATCCGCCTGGAGCCCTTCACCGATTTTCTCATGGAATTTAACCTCAAGAGTATGTAGTAGCCTATTTCAGGTTTCTGAATGTGGGATGCATGCATCTATGTGGATTCTGTAGATTTAAGTTAGTCAAAATCTTTGGGTTCACTGTGTTATGCCAATTTCATCCAAAACAACAGGTCTGAAAATTCCAAAGACTCAAAAGTCTAATCTCAAAATTTAATGTAGCTCTGTAATTTCTAAGAATAGATGATGGATTCCATACTTAGATTTGATTGAGATCTCTGAATCTAGATTTTGTCAGTATTAGCTTTGGTTACACTAGCTTGTATTTGTTTCCTCTAACTATGTTGGTTTCATATCATTTTGCTGGTTTAACAAAGTAGTTTTTTATTTTGCTAGGAATAATCCCTAACAACAGTGATGAGGATGATGAATGTTTGTTTAGGATTTATCTCTCTTAATGAATTATGTTTTCGCTGGTTTGAAGAATTTTAGAACTGTGATAGAAAGAAACGATTTTTTCTTGTCCATAATGAATTAAGAGAGATTGAACATAACGGAATAGTGATGAGGGTGTCCTTATGGTAGGAAGAATATATTCATAAATAAAAATATTTTTAGGATTCCACAGTAAATTAGAAGGAGAACAAGTAGGGATTTGCTTTGTGATGAAAGATGTCATTTCTCTGGAATTTTTGAAGGAAATAAGGAAAGAAGAAGAAAGAAACAAAAAGGAGAAGTACAATGCATGTTTCTCTTATTCATAAAAATTTAGTGTTGTCGTATCCCTTTTGTATGTCTTACAGTTGCTTAAAGAATTTTGTCTTATTTTGTTAATAAGAAACATAGGATAAAGAGATCAACTAAAATCATGCTATTGTTAACGAGCTTAGCTGAGAGTTCTCCCCATTAGTATTCTTGAAAGAAATTTATGGACACGAGATGATCAAAAGTTCTCTACACGCTACCTACCTATCATATTTTTCTCTATTGAAAACAGTTCTTAGATGTTGGCTGGTTTACTATTCCTTTTCTGATTTTGCCTTCCTCAAGTTCCTTATCATCTTAGGAATTATTTAGAAACATATCTTCTCTTCATGGTACGATTTTACAAAGAACGCATCAAATTTGTACTTTGTAGTCACCTAATATTCTTATTATTTATGTAGAACATAAAGTTACTATTTTAGCATATTAATCATGAAGATTGGAGTAATACAGATAGATCTTTTTGTTATCTGTGATTGTACTATTTATATACAATAAATAGTATTATTTATGTACTAGGAGTATTTAATTCTTTGAAAGTGACTGTTTGAATTTCTCTCTTTTTAACGGTATAAGGGTGGTGGAGTTGTTAACTCTTTGACTGTACAAACTTAGAAGCTGTATACAATTTACTTAATTCACTTTTTTTTTTGTCAATTGAAAAGGAGACTAGCTATGTTTAACTTTTAAGATTGTTCCATTCCGATCAACTCTACCTAATAGATTGCACAAATCAATTTGCTGTGACATTTACTCTTCAATTTTCCCTTCAAGATATGTAGTGTGCTGGTTGCTCCTTCATGTGTTGCTCATATGCTAACCTTATTATTGTTATTGGTTCTTGTATTCCACCAAGTTTTAGCGAGTAGAATGACCCAGTTCTATACTTCTATTGTAGTATTATATAGCCAAACTAGGGTGTCCAAGATCTGGTTATTTTCTTTAGAGATGTCTTATAGGAGTAATTCCATATGTAAACTTGATTACAATGGAACTATTTCGTGTGAGATTTTTTCTATCCATATCACAGTCTGATTATTCATTTGCAGGTGAAGTAGAAGGAAATAAAAGCCAGAACATATATTAAGAACTGAAGTACTCAGTTGCTCTAGGTGCTCCTGTTCTTTCATACTTATGGAGTATCCTTTTCCCCGGCTCATTAGTAGGGATTTTGCTATAGTGGTAAATTGTGCAAGTATGTGAATGTTGTTGACATACTGCTGCAGTCCATTTACTGTATTTCTCACAGTGAATATGGATTGCCCTCGATGTTGAATGAAAAATATTTATATATTAGATAATTAAAACTACACTATTTTAGTTAAAATATTTTTTTTAATAGTACTATTATTTATATCTCCTAATGATGTTTTGCAGGAGATGAATATACCATGAATAAAGCAAATAACAAAGGAAGAAGAGTTTCACGTATGCAAGACTTGGCCACAATATTTGCTCCTCATTATACATCTTGTCAATATAGAATTACACATTTAATAAAAGAATATTGGAATTAAAGCAAAGAAAGGAGCAAGAGAGGACTTCACGTATCCATGTCACTTTGCAAGAAACTCGTTACACATCTTCATCCCTTGACATTACAAGACTTAATGAAGAAATGAATTTCTATAAATAGAGAGCACTTCTCCCGTAGTTGAGCACCAAGTAATAGAATAGCTATTCTACTCTCTTAAAAGCTTTGGTCTTTACTTTCTTTCTCTTCTTGTAAGTTCCATATTTTCTAGAAGTATTGGCAATATTGTCAATAATATAAGTCTTTTCTTTTGTTCAAATACTCCATAATGGAGTAATTTCTTTTGTTGGGATAGTTGATGAAGCTTGATATATTTTTAGTACTTATCTCAGTTTTAATACATACTTGGCCTGAAATTATCTATTTCACATTTTACACTGTGCGGGAATGTTAGTTTTATTATTCTTTATTATCACTCCTACATATTTTATCTCGAGGTTATTATCATATTAATTTTGTAATTCTCACGGAGCAAAATTAATATGTGGTAACTGATGAGTAAAATAAGTAGAGCGAAAGTAAATTTTAGTAATCTACCATTTCAAGTCCGTAGTCTTGCTTGCCTCAGTTTTAATTCTCACGGAGAAATTGTTGTAGGCAAGATTATTGATTTTTAGTAAAAATATTCTCACGAAGTTTTCACTGCTTTTTAGCACAATTCAGGCAAGAAAAATATTTCGGTTTAACTGTCACTTGTTATAACTCAATTAATTTGCATAACCTCACGGAGTGTTATTAATTGATTATTTTCTTGTGAGCAAAATATAATTGAATTAGAAATAAGCAATTATTCTTTAGAGAAATACATGTCAAAATTGAGATTTTTATTATAAATATTATCAAGTGAATTCAATGATTCCCAACTCTTTTTAAATTAAAAATCTTCCACAAGTTATTTTGTTTTAGTTAAAGTAATTTAAAAATTCAAAAACTCACTTTTCATCAATTTGATTCTCTCAAATAGTAGTTGAAATATTCCAAGTCTGTAGCATAGATTTCCCAATCTCTGTGGGACGATATCTTAAACTATACTATAATTTGACAAAGCACGAGCAGAAAATCCTATACACTTTGGCCTCGTCAAATTTTTGGCGGCATTGCCGGGGATTGGCATACATCTACTTCAGACTAAATATTTGATTACTAATTTGTGAACTTTTAATTATAATTAATATTAACTTGATCTAGTAAAAACTTCTGTATCTAACTATTGATTACTAACTTTTTCTAACATTTTCATTACTGTCTCTATTCTCTAACTTCTACTGTACTTTTACTACTTATCTATAATATATAATTGTTCTCCAATTATATCAAGTACGGAGTATTTCTTATTATTTTTAATATTAGTACTAACTTTTGACCACTAACAGTTTCTATATTAAGTTTTCCTCATTATTATTACTTCTGTTACTACTTACTGCTATTGTCATTTCGGTTAACTTTATTATATCTAGTTTTATTAGTAATATAGCTATAATCTATATTTTGTATTATTGTGTCTATCACCTTTTCTTTTAAACATAATAGTCTTCGGTAATCTTTCTGTCACTATAATTCTACATAGTATATTAACGTTTTTTTAACAACTTAAAGTAACGGTTTATCAAATAGTATTGTTTAATTTTTTTTTTATTTTCAGTACTTATTCCTACCACTTTTATCATAAGAAATTGAAAAAGGAAAAATATTCTTTTTTCAAATAAATAAATAAATAAATAAATCTACTATATAATAGTTATTATTGAAATACTATCTTTAATATTGCTACATACTCTAAGTACTAGGGAGTACTATTTTCACCAATTGTCGTCATAATCCAAAAGTTCTTCACACAACAGTTGTAATCTATATAAAAGTACTCTATTTGTTTCTTCCTTTCGTTCTTCTATCGTTGTTCTCTGTTATCCTAGTTTGTTTCCCTATCATATCTATTGTAGTCACTAGTATCAATATACTATTAGTGTTCCTACTATACTATTAACTAATATTTCTTTGTTACTCAAGTACTCTTTCTAATATTTCCATTACTACTTCTAACATTTTCTCTCTTTCTTCTAATACTTATATTTTCTTTTGTATATTTTGTTATATTATTATTTTTAGTTAGCAAGTAATATTAAAGTGTTTATCTAATAGTCCATGTCGCTTCTTTCATCTATCATTTTATTTTTCCTACTACTTTTATTATAACGTGTACTTTAGTATATCTAAGTTTTATTATAATTATTATTATTATAAATTTTCTTTACAGTCGTTACCATTACTAATTACTATAGTCTATAATACAATATATTAGTAGTTCTCTATATTAAGTATTTCTTATTGATATTATTATTGCTACTAACCTTTTTAAGAAAAAGTTAAAAAGAAAAGAAAAAATAAAGGAAAGTGTTGTCTGTACTACTACATAAGTACTGTTTTGACATAACAAGTCTTCCTTTTAATTATTTAGTATTATTAGTAGTATTACAAGTATTATTATATTAGTATTACTTTTATTGCTACTATTACTTCTACACTATTTTTTTTCTTTTTCTTCTTAAATTTCAATAGTGCTATTACTAATACTGCTTCTATTTATATTATAGCACAAGTATTTTTCTTCCTATTTAAATTATTGCTATTACTATTATTTTTTTAATACTATTATTAGTTAAATATAAATAATAACTTATGTCATCTTACTATTTTTGTTCTATCACAAACTAGTACTATCTAATCATCATTATTTCTTTTCCATTGCTCATATAACAATAGTATTGTACTATTTTTTCTTTTCTTTTCTTTTTCCTTGAATGGCCTTCTACCAATTTTTATTACTTTTACTTTATTACAACTACTACTACTTCACTTACGTACTACTTTCCTTCTTTTCAAACTACTCAAGTGTTATCTATATTTTGCACTACTAGTACTACTTACTAGTTGCTATTTTATATATAGTACTTTAGTATTTTTATTGTTAGTACTAATTCTCCCCTATTCTTTTTTTTTTATTTTTATTATTATGTTATTATTATTAACTAGTTTACTTTATACCTACTATTTTTATTATCTTTAATTTTTTTATACTATTTTCTTTCTGGTACTGATATTAATACTACTTTAAAATATTATTTTTAAATTTTTATTATTTAAAAATTTCAAGTAGTTTATGACCCGCTCTTCTAACAAAGAGTTAGCCATTTACGATCCTGAAATTGAAAAATCTTTACGGTTGCGCAAGAAAGGACAATCATCATCTTCTCAAAGTGCAACTTGTGACAAAATGGAGCAGCAACTAAGAGATGACAACAACCAACTGGGAGTAGATCCACCAGTCATTGTAGAAGATCAGTTTGACGAAGTGGCGCCAAGACCAGCAAACAGAATCCTAAGGGATTATGCTAGACCAGACCGCTTCAACTGTGAGTCTAGCGTGAGAAAACCCCTAGTTGCAGCCAACAATTTTGAAATCAGGACCGGTTTAATTCAAACAATTCAACAATCTTGTACTTTCACCGGTGATCCAAGTGAAGATCCACACAGTCATTTAATTGATTTCTTGGAACTAGTTGAAACTGCTAAATATAATGGAGTATCTCCTGAAGCAATCAAGTTAAGGCTATTTCCTTTTTCTTTAAAAGGAGATGCCAAGACTTGGTTGCGGAGTTTACCTCAAGGTTCTATTACTACATGGGACCAGATGACTCAGAAATTTTTAAATAAATATTTTTCCCCTGCTAAAACAACAAAGTTAAGACAAGATATTTCTAATTTCTTGCAGACTGACACTGAGTCAGTTTATCAAGCATGGAAAAGATTAAAAACAATGCTAAGAAAATGTCCACATCATGACATTCCTGAACATATGCAGCTGTACATTTTCTATCATGGGTTAAAACCATCTTCTAGAAATGTGATAGATGCAGCTGCAGGAGGTTCCATAATGGGAAAAACTACTGTTGAAGCATTGCAATTGTTGAATGAAATTTCTGAAAATGCTATTCAATGGCCATCTGATCGTGTAGTAATAAAAACAGCTGCTACAGTAAATCAGGCAGATGCTTTAAATACACTAACACAACAGATTATTTCTTTGGCACAAAAGTTTGAATCTTTTCAGGTTAATACACAACAACCAAGCCAGTCTGAGACTTGCGACATGTGTGGAGGAAACCATCTGAACCATGAATGCCAAGCAACCAATCAGAATGATGAACAAGTCAATGCCATCGGGTACAAGCCATACCCCTTTGGAAGTCCAATGGCACAAAAACATCCAGGATTTCAATGGAGCAATCTTAATGGTGCTGAGAATTCTCAAAGCTTCCAGAAGAAACAGGTACAAGGACCACCCGGATACCAGAATCAAAATCGTGTGCACCCGAATTTCAAGCCATATCAGCAAGCAGCTCCATATCAACAAAGGCCTCAACAAGCCCATCAAAGTCTAGATGACCTTTTGTACAAGTACATTAAGGCCACTGACGAGAAAATGGAAAGCCAAAATTCTGCCCTTAAGAATTTGGAAATTCAGGTAAGCCAATTGGCAACTCTTGTTTCAGAAAAGATTCAAGGTCCCTTACCAAGCAATACGGAGAAAAATCCAAAAGAACACCTTAAGGCCATTGCCTTACGGTCAGGTAAGAATCTTGATGATCCATATGCTGACAGACAGGAAAAGAACCAGCCAGAGCAACAGGTAGATAAGGGTAAGAATGTTGAAACACCTAGTGAACTGTCACAAGAGAAAGGAGTCCAGAAAAAAGAAAAAAATATTGAAAAAATAACTCCTCTCCCTGTGACAATTCCTTTTCCACAAAAAATGAAAAGAGAAAAGCTTGATAATCAATTTGCAAAGTTTTTGGAAATTTTAAAGCAAATTCACATTAATATTCCTTTTACTGATGCTTTGTTGCAAATGCCTTCATATGCCAAATTTCTAAAAGAAATCTTGTCAAGCAAAAGAAAATTAGAAGAAGTTTCTGTGGTAATGCTTACTGAAAAATGCAGTGCTATACTTCAAAATAAGCTACCACAAAAGCTCGGTGATCCAGGAAGTTTTACAATTCCATGTACCTTGGGAGGATTACATTTTGAAAAAGCACTTTGTGATTCTGGAGCTTCAATTAATTTGATGCCATTTTCTATTTTTAGGAAATTGGATCTTGGTGAGATGAAAAATACAGTTGTTTCCCTTCAATTTGCAGATCAAAGTACTAAAAAACCTAAGGAAATAATTGAAAATGTTCTTGTGAGAGTAGATAAGTTTGTTTTCCCTGTAGATTTCATAGTACTTGAAATGGAAGAATGTCCTGATGAACCAATAATTTTAGGTAGACCTTTTCTTGCTACAGGTAGAGCAATCATAGATGTTCATCAAGGACAACTGATTCTAAGAGTTGATGAAGAAAGAGTCATTTTTGATATGCAAAAGATTCTAAAATTTTCAGGAGATGAGACATCATCTTCTTGTTTTTCAATTGACATGATTGGTGATCTTGCAGATGAATTTAAAGATGATCAATTGATTTTAGACTCAATGGAGAGATGTTTGGCTAAATCTGGCACCACACAGGATGATGATCTTGTAGTCAGAAGTGAAGCAAAATTATTGGAACATGATTCTAAGGAAGAGGATGAAATGCAATCAGAAGAAGTTCACACAAAAATTGAACTCAAAATTCTCCCTTCCCATTTGAAGTATGTTTATCTTGAGCCTGAATTATTTCCAGTAATAATTTCATCTTCTCTGACTGCAGAACAAGAACATAAATTGATAGAAGTACTCAGAACACATAAAGGAGCCATAGGGTGGACTATAGCTGACATCAAAGGCATTAGTCCAGCAATTTGCACACACAGAATCCTCATGGAGGATAGCTACAAGCCAATAGTCCAACCCCAAAGGAGATTGAATCCAGCAATGCAAGAAGTGGTAAAAAATGAAGTTATTAAGCTTCTCGCAGCAGGTATTATTTACCCCATTTCTGACAGCCCTTGTGTAAGTCCTGTTCAGGTGGTACCAAAGAAAGGAGGTATGACGGTATTACAAAATGAAAATAATGAACTCATACCTACCAGAACAGTAACAGGATGGAGAGTCTGTATTGATTATAGACGTCTCAATGATGCCACCAGAAAAGACCATTTTTCTTTACCATTTATTGATCAAGTGCTAGAAAGAGTAGCATGATATGGTTTTTATTATTTTCTAGATGGATATTCAGGGTATAACCAGATACCAATTGCACCAGAAGATCAGGATAAGACAACTTTCACATGTCCCCATGGAACCTATGCATATAGGAGAATGCCATTTTGTTTATGCAATGCACCTGCTACATTTCAGCGATGCATGTCTGCAATTTTCTCTGACATGACTGAAAAAATTTTGGAAATTTTTATGGATGATTTCACCCTTTTTGGTAAAACATTTGAAGATTGTCTCCACCATTTGATCTTAGTTCTCAAGAGATGTGAAGAGACAAACTTGATTCTTAACTGGGAGAAATGTCATTTTATGGTTACTGAGGGAATAGTTTTAGGACATAAAATCACTGCTAAAGGGATAGAAGTTGATAAGGCTAAAATTGATCTTATAGCAGGATTACCCCCTCCTACAACTGTTAAAGGCATTAGAAGTTTTTTAGGCCATGCAGGTTTTTACAGACGGTTTATAAAAGATTTTTCAAAAATTTCAAAACTTCCGACTAACCTTTTGATGAAAGATGTCAAGTTTGATTTTTCAGGTGATTGTTTAGAAGCTTTTGAAGCTCTTAAGGAGAAATTATCATCTGTCCCTGTAGTTGTATCCCCTGATTGGAGCCAACCTTTTGAGGTCATGTGTGATGCTAGTGATACAGCTGTTGGAGCTGTTTTAGGCCAGAGAAAAGATAGGATTTTTCGTCCCATATACTATGCCAGTAGGACTTTAAATGAAGCTCAGCTGAATTATGCCACAACAGAAAAAGAACTATTGGCAGTAGTATTTGCTTTTGATAAGTTTCGTTCTTATTTGATAGGAACCAAGGTCATTGTTTTCACTGATCATGCGGCTTTAAAATACCTCTTAACAAAACAGGATGCCCGACCTAGATTGTTAAGATGGATTTTACTTCTGCAAGAGTTTGACCTTGAAATAAAAGACAAAAAGGGAACCGAAAATCAAGTAGCTGACCATTTGTCTAGATTAGAGAACCCTCCTTCTGAGTCTTGTGAAATAAAAGAAGAATTTCCTGATGAACATATCTTTTCTGTCAGCTCAGTTGTGACTCAACCACCCTGGTTTACAGACATTGCAAATTACTTGGTTGGAAAGTGGACACCCCAAGATCTCTCTTACGAACAAAGAATAAAACTTATATCTGATGCTAAGCATTATCTGTGGAATGATCCTTATTTATTTAAATATTGTGCAGATAATATTATTAGAAGGTGTGTGCCTGAAGAAGAAATGAGCAAGATTTTGCATCATTGCCATGATGGAGCAATTGGAGGACATTATGCTGCAAATCGGACAGCATTTAAAGTTTTGGAGGCTGGATTCTTCTGGCCAACACTTTTTAAGGACGCTCGTGCATATGTTGCACAATGTGACAGGTGTCAGAGAACAGGTAACATCACTAAAAGAGATGAAATGCCACTGCAATCAATTCAGGTATGTGAGATATTTGATGTCTGGGGTATCGATTTTATGGGTCCGTTTCCTTCATCTGATTCATTTGAATATATCCTTGTGGCTGTTGATTATGTTTCACGATGGGTTGAAGCCATTCCCACAAGAAAGAATGATGCTCGAACTGTGTGCAATTTTCTCAGAAAAAATATTTTTACCAAATTTGGCACACCACGAGTTATCATTAGTGACCAAGGCACTCATTTCATGAATAGACAATTTTCTGCCCTTCTATCAAAATATGGTGTAACTCACAAAACAGGAACACCATATCATGCTCAAACTCAAGGGCAAGTTGAGGTGTCTAACCGCGAATTAAAAAGGATACTTGAAAAAACGGTTGGCATCTCAAGAAAAGCCTGGGCTTTAAAATTAGATGATGCATTATGGGCATACCGAACGGCATTTAAAACGCCAATTGGAACATCCCCATATAGATTAGTCTTTGGAAAAGCTTGCCATTTGCCAGTCGAATTAGAACACAGAGCTTTTTGGGCATTAAAAGCACTGAATTTTGATTTAACATCTGCTGGTAAAAATAAATTTTTTCAGATTAATGAATTGGAAGAGTTGAGGCTGGAAGCTTATGAAAATGCCAAGATTTATAAAGAAAAAACAAAAAAATGGCATGACAACTTGATCCGACAAAAAAGCTTCAAAATTGGAGATCAGGTACTTCTGTACAATAGCCGACTCAGGCTATTTCCTGGAAAATTGAAATCCAGATGGACAGGTCCTTACATTGTTACAGATATTACTCCATATGGAGCAATTGAAATTCAACAGTTACTATGTCGAGCTGGCGACGTTAAACTCAGAACTAAGGTTTCATACCCGTAGCCATTGAGGGTGAAGCAATGGAACCTCATAAGTCCAACTTAGATATGGCTAATTAAATGCTTAACCAATTGATCTGGTCAATATCCAGATTATTGTACAACCGGAACATCTCATGAGGGCCTCTACAAAAACAGTGTCACCTAGACAGGAGTAACTCCATGGTGATCGGTATGCCTAAGTTACTGGTTTGTTAACCATTCAATTGTGCAAATCTAATCTTGGCACAGGTAATTTTCTAGTTTATATTCAAACTAGGACCTCATGACTGTTAAGGTATTGAATTAGTCAGTCTATTACACATAGAATATGTGTGGTCACAGTTTCTTTCAAGCTTTCTTCTGTGATTGTAAATTTGAAAGCCAAAAATATTTTTATGTGTTGATTTTGAAGTAGTATTTTCTATTTTTGATTATTCTAAAAAAAAGAAAATAGAGTGGAATTACGCCAAGGTAATTAAATACTAGTAGTATTTTCTTCCATTATTGTTATTCTTATTATTATTATTATTATTATTATTATTATTATTATTATTGAAGATAATAAAATAAAAATAAAACAAAACTAAATACATAGTACATAACTACTACATAGTACACTATAGGATGCGTAGAAAAGGGAAACATTTCAGGAAGATCTTGATGTATATCTTTTGTATCATGACATTGCTAGCTAATATTTTGGTTTTACACTATTATTATTAGTACTTTTTGCCTTTTATAAAGAGAGCAGGTTTAGACCTTCTAGAATATTCAGCCTTGGACCTTTTGTATTCCTTGTCAAAACACCAATATGTCTTAAACCACCACTATTTTTGCTCTCCTACACCGCAAACTAATTTTTCTTTTTCGTTTTTTTGAAATCCCTTTAATGGCGAAAGGTTCCATTTCCAATCGAAGAAAAGGGAATGGAGTTTTTCGCTGAAGATGGAGATTTTAATGAATCAATTGTTGATTCTATCAAACATTATAAGTGGGACAGGAGACTTTTGCTTAGAACTCGTTCTAGAGTTCTACAGGAATATCGACGGAGGTTCAAATGAATCTGTGGTGATGGGAAAAAAGGTTAGTTTCTCGCCTGGGTGCATAAACCAACTTTTTGGTCTCGAGTCAGTCAATGATGAGTTGACATCGACTCTGTTAGCTGCACCTGATTGGGATCAGGTTGAACAAAAATTGTGTCCATTTGGTGCGAATTGGGTGTTTAAGCCTAATGGGGAGCGAAAAAGTTTGATGGGAATAAATATTGATAAAAGGATCAGACCTTGGGTAAGCTTCATAAGCAGTAGATTGATGCCAATTACAAGTAACTCACTTGTGATGGTACCAAGAGTACTTGTTCTTTATGCTATCTGCACTCAATTGCCAATTAATGTTGGAAAAATTATCAATATCAATATCAAGGCATGTGTAGATGACCCAAATATGAGGAGTATTTTCTTTCCCTCAACAATATCAGCTTTGCTGAAATTCCATGGTGTTTATTCACCCCCTCAAATGGTTATCACACCTTCTTCTCTTGTGATTACTAAAAGCTTTTGGAATAGATGTGATGAAACAGATGGTCCAAGGAGGCAATCAGGACAAAGAGAAAAGCCAAGGCAAGCATACCCAAATGCGCAACTGGCGCTTACGCGGCAAATGTCACTTCAGCTTGATGGTTTGGTTCGACAAGTTGCTCAACTTGTGATAAAGCATGACAAAGCAGAAGAAATAGCGGCTGAAAGGATGGCTAGAATGGAAGAGAAAATTGATAGAGGCTTTCATACAGGTGAGCACATCCATATGCAAAGCATAGTGTATAATTCTTCTGTGAATTATGATCTTTCTAATATTGTGCGCACTATGGCTGATTATTGGGGATTTGTCAATCTGCCTATCTTTTTGCCGTTAAGATGGGCAGATCCTGCTACTACACCAATCCCACAACTTCTTTATCAAGATGACTTGCAAAACCAACTTCCAGTAGTTGATGAAATGCTCCAGCCAGTAGTAGCACCTGTTGCCCCAAATGGTTTAGATGCAATATCAGTTCAAAGCAGTAATATCTTTAAAGACTTGCCTGATCTAGAAAATATTACTGCTTTTGGTGAACTCGAAAGTATCTTTGGGCCTGCCAAAGGTAAACCAATTGTGAATGCAGAAGGTGATTCACTTCAGGAAAAAGAAAAAGGGCCAAGAGAAGTAGTTGGAAAGGGAAAACAAATTATGACAAAGGTGGAAGACTCCTCTGAGAGTGAAAACTGACTGTGTTAGGGAAATCTTTCTCACGCGGCGTAGTTCATTCAGGGGAATGAAACGTTTAAGCGTGGGGGAGTTAGTTTAACTTTTGATTGCTAGATGCTATAAAAAAATGCTAATGTTGTTTAGTATGTATGTAGTAACTGAACTTGGTGTCCAGCTAGCAAGTATAACTTTTTGTTGGTGTTAGCTGTGAAATATTTGAGCGTTTAAAGAACGTTTGCTGACAGGTACTAGTTTTTGTGGCATCAGCAGTGACAAGTTGGGACAATGAAGTTCCCATGTAAATAAATAATTTTAAGTTAATGTGAATATTATGCTTGTGTTACTATTTCTCTTCACTTGGCAGCTTACTTGCTAAACTAATCACCTTCAGACTTTGCTATTTGTATAAAGCAATAGCTTCGTGCCAACTCCACCACCTGGGTGTTGAACCCCCAAAAATTACCCTTTCTTTAGGAAAAGATAGGTTTTGGGTATATTTCAACAAAATGGCCAAAGGGCTTTCTTTGGAGTCGCCACCTAATTTAGGAGAATTAGGAACCAATTAATTAAATAATGCGTGCAATTCCTCCGTTTTAAGGAAAATGGTCTATTTCAGAGATTCTGAAGTAAGAGGTTCAGTTATTTTTGAAAGAAGGTTTCGATTTGAAAGCACTTTCGAAAATCCGTAAAATTACGGTTAATCCTTCGGTTTTCACAAAATAACTCAAAATGTTAACTTTCAATATGTTGATAAAATGGTTTAAGATTAATATTGAAATTCTAAGATTATAATAGATTATACTTTAAAGAAATATGAATTCAAATAAACTTTAGACTTGAAAAAGAAAGGAAGGAAGGAAAATAAATAAATGAATAAATAATTTTGCTAAAATAGGAAAAGTTGCACTTTCATGGATAAAAATGAATTACTTTTTATTAATTTCGAATTTTAATTGCACGCATTATTTAACTAGAAGATGCATAATTCGTAAACAAGATGGAGATTCTAAAGAAATAAAATATTCACAAAATAACTCAATAAATAACTAAACATTCATTCATAATCAATCAAATAAATAATTATCTACGGGGAATTCCTATAGACATGCAATTTCTAAGGATGGGAAAAGAGGAGGTTTAGAAGAAGAACCCGTAATTTTGGATGAATGACTATTTTTCATTTTTACATTACGCCCATGAGCCTAAGTTAGAATAGGCGGCTCAACAAAGCGCTTTTAAAATTTCTAAGGTCTTCGTTTGCTTGAACGCTTAATCCTACTCTTGCAATCTTGACCCGATGCAACTCCAAGCCAATGCACTTTCCCATTTGTGAGTTTATCCAACTCGCTCCCAAGTGATTATGAAAAGAGATAAAAGGGATAAGAATTAGTATCCAAGACAAGACAAAAGAAGAAAAAAACTTGGTAGTTAACACGTACATCAATAGACAAAATTAATTCTTTTAGACAATGAGGAATGCTAATTTATACCAACTACTCATAAAAACAGACATGTTGCCGTTCAAATTGTAAGGCACAAATGACCTACTATACTAATCTAAGCTGAGTATATTATGATAAAACTTAACAGGCTCCATAGGACTTTCGACCTTTATGACTATCAGACTGACATAGAGGACAAACATGAAATATATTTTATAGCAAAACCGCTCTTAGCAGACCTCAACTTTTAGCGTTAAACATGCTTAATAGATAGAGATTCCTAATTAAAATTAACAAATAGATACCAAAAAAAGGTCAATACTGTAACCACTCAGGATCTACTATTTTGATTTGGCTTCTTTTGTCCAGTTTACTCAATTAAGTATATGATCAAATGGTATTATGTAAATCACTTCTCTCATTACTAACTCGTGAACAGATGCGGAGGAGATGAATACAACAGAGATTAGCATCCGAGCATAGCAATAACAAGTAACAAAACTCCATGCGACAAAGGTGGTCATATAAGATTAAGCTTTGCAGATTTACGGCTACTTTCAATTTTAAATAACTCACAGGTTACAGCCATGCTTTCAGATATAGAACCACAACGATACAATTCTGCAGATATGACTAATTTTCACTTTAAATGAGGCTATCAAATCATTCATCGAAACTCACACACTACAACTTAATCAGCACCTCAACACCAAGAGGAGAACAAGACCAGGGGACACCATGGGAAACTGGACTCAAAATCATCCACACATACCTGCAGCTTAACAGACCCCTAGAACTACCACTAGACTCTCTCACTGACCAACTTGCATCCTTTACAACAACCTCACATGCTTGCCTAAAACCTTCACAAACACGCCTACACACTTAGCATTACCTACAAAATTCAAATACACCCTAAGAGCTCCCTAAACAAACTGCATACAAGCTCTCACATACCCTCTCAAATCCCTCTTAAACTCCTCCTTTCAGCTGCAGAAAACTAGGAGAACAGACCCCTGCTACTGCCCCTAAACAAACCCTATATAAACTGCAGCCTAACAACCAAATAACCAACCCTCCTATCTGCACAAACCTGAATAGACAACAACTACACCTGCCTCACCAAATAACTCTCCAAACACTTAAAACAGAGCAAAACTGAACCTGCATCTCTACATGCTAGAAACAGACCCTCCAAACCAATGAAACAAATTGCACACCCCTTTTACAGACCACTTACAAGCACCTGGAAAACAAAACAGAGCCCGGAAACAAGCCACAAGCCATCACAGCCACTAGACAACCACTGCACACACCAACTACAAACTCACTACCTCGAAAACACCATTAACAGGATCCAGAACATGCTTTTAGCTCAAACAAATGATAAAGGTTACAACTTGAAACTTAACAACTCGATTTAAACTGACACACAGTGCAAGAAGGAACAGGGGAACTACATATTGAATACAAACCATAAAGAAAAGAGTGAACTTTACGAGACTAAATATCAAACACAAAATTTAACCTACAAGCTAAACATGTCAGAAACTAAAATGAATATAAGAGGGGAGAGTTATTACCTATTTTGGCGCAGCGAGCTGGGGCGATGGTCTGAAGAATGCGACTCGAACAAGGTCGTCGACTCGAGCGAGGTCGACGACTCGACTTACGAAGAAGCGATCAAACGAGATGGCGAAGCGATAATACGAGACAAATGCCAGGAACAAAATCGGAAAACCGTAACAGTATATGTATTTTAACCAAAACTTAAACTAAGAAAAATGTATATGTTTTGCCGTTTGCCTCTCTCTATCTTCCTACTACTGCCGCTGCCCATCCACTCTCCTTTTTCTCCCCCATTCACCGCTGCTAAAATCACCCTAAAACCTGCTATTTATAGAAGAACTTAGGGTTTTGGGAAGTGGGCGAAATACCCAAATGGCCCTCTAACGGGTATAAACGGATAAGGTTGTGTACGAATTCATAGCTGGAGATGGGGGACCAGATGGTTTTGGCATTATCCGATTTAAAATTTGGGAGGGAAATAGGAGTTTCGCGGGTCGAAATGGAATCCGGGTCATGGGTAAAGGGAGAATGGAAAGGGGAACGGATTGAATTGGGATTTCTGAAGTGAGGAGGGGATTTGGGCCGGGTATGTGTGTATGTTATGTGGGTCTTGCATGGGTAGGCTATAATTTAGGGTATAAATTGCGATTTCAGCCTATTTCAACCAAAATTCAATTGCCTTCACTTTCCCATTTTAAATTTAGCCTTAATTGTAACATTTCCATACCAAGTTATTAATTTTAATAATTTCGGGACAAAATTGGGTGTCAACAGCTGCCCCTCTTTACCCGGAAAAGGATGAAAGAGTTTTTAGGGTAAAGAAGTTGACGAGAAGCCAATTTTGTCCCGATAATACCAAGACTTTTGATTTCCAAGGACCAAAAGACGAGGCTTATAGACATGGCCGAACTCCGGTTTCCGAGTTGCCTACATATCTCGGGTTGAAAGAGAATCAGGCCATATGTAGTTCGACGACATTTAGATACGAAGACTCGCACGATTTGCAGAAAATACGCACGAATAGAAAAGAAACCAAATTGACACCCTAATCCGAAATAAAAGATTAGGATAGACTTGCTTGTTCGAGTGCGATTCTTCAGATCCTTGTTGACGAGTCTAGCTCATATCAACAATTGCCCCAGTTCACTGCTAAGTACAAGTTCCACGTTATGCTCCATATGCTGCTGCGTTATTGCCAAAATTCTGTAAAGACTTAACAAACAGTAAGCGAGCAACTGCTAATAAACTGTAATAATTGGAATAAGAAATAAAAGAGTGATAATCATAAAACTATAAATGCGGGTTGTGATATCATCAATAAGTTCTTCCTTCGGCCAACTGACGAGATGCTCCGCCTGGAGAACCTCTAAGCTGATCATTATTCAATATTGCATGACAAACGACATCGCGAAACACTCCGAAAGCGGTGCTTCAGCCGACTTGTCTTAGACTATCATCTACTTGAAAGAAACCTGCATATCCTATTTGTGGGTGGAAGGACCCAGATATCCTATTTGTGGGTGGAAGGACCCGGATATCCTATTTGTGGGTGGAAGGACCCGAATATCCTATTTGTGGGCGGAAGGACCCGAATATCCTATTTGTGGGTGGAAGGACCCGAAGTATCCTATTTGTGGGTGGAAGGACCCAGATATCCTATTTGTGGGTGGAAGGACCCAGATATCCTATTTGTGGGTGGAAGGACCCGAATATCCTATTTGTGGGTGGAAGGACCCGAAGTATCCTATTTGTGGGTGGAAGGACCCGAATATCCTATTTGTGGGCGGAAAGACCCAAAGTATCCTATTTGTGGGTGGAAGGACCCAGATATCCTATTTGTGGGTGGAAGGACCCAGATATCCTATTTGTGGGTGGAAAGACCCAAAGTATCCTATTTGTGGGTGGAAGGACCCAGATATCCTATTTGTGGGTGGAAGGACCCAAAGTATCCTATTTGTGGGTGGAAGGACCCAAAGTATCCTATTTGTGGGTGGAAGGACCCAGATATCCTATTTGTGGGTGGAAAGACCCAGATATCCTATTTGTGGGTGGAAAGACCCAAAGTATCCTATTTGTGGGTGGAAAGACCCAAAGTATCCTATTTGTGGGTGGAAGGACCCAGATATCCTATTTGTGGGTGGAAGGACCCGAAGTATCCTATTTGTGGGTGGAAGGACCCAAATATCCTATTTGTGGGTGGATAAACCCTGTATCTTGCAAAGTCTGAAATCGTCTGGCATGTGCTGGCGATGCGATAATCGATCAAAATCTAAAATAGAGTTGTTCTGCATATGTGATGAGGCAAATATTCTTCGAAGAAATAATAGTTGCGAGTTCTTCTCGTTTCACTGCTTGAGATTTCTGCATTCAAAGAAAAAGTGTAAGTACTATAAAATTTCTGGGAAGTTGCGACACTTTGCATTGCTCCTTCCACCTTGATGCTGAACTTTGCGGTAAATGCAAAATTTGCCCCTGTTTAATCAAAGAACAACTGTTAGTTTTTGATCAAATAACGGTTGGCTTGTTTGAACACCTAATTTGGCTTCAAATCTGCATTTTGCTTGCATGGCAATCAAATGTGTTGTTGTTGCGAAAATCTGACATTCTTGAAACTCTTCTCTTTGCACAAGATAAACCGTCTATAACTGCTTTGGCTTGGGTTATTTGGGAAAGAACGAAATTTCATTGATTTTGGGACTAAGCCCAATAAGAGTAGCAAAACATAACGTAGTTCATTACAACTAGGATGAATAAAATTGCGACAGAGTAGTTAAAACATAAGATAGTTGGGCAATAAAATGCCATTTCAAGCTGCAAAAATGCGGTCTTTTCAGTCTTCTTAGCTTGCGAACCGCTGCTTCTTTGAATATCTTGGGGCTGGTGCCTCGCCTTTAACAAAAATTGTGCCTGCGGGAGGAATGTTGCAATTACCATTGAATGGATCTTCTTGCACTATTATTTTGCCATTATCAATCAAGCTTTGAATTTTGTATCTCAAGCCACTGCATTCTTCAGTATCATGACCTTGGATATTTGAATGATAAGCACAATGCTTGGATGGATCAAAGTGTGGAGGCAAGTACTTAGGAATTGTTCCTTTCCTTGGTTGCAAAAGTCCTTCAGCTTGCAATTTTTCAAATATGCTCGTCACAGACTCTTCTAGAGGAGTGAATGTATTCGACTTCCTCTTCTTTGACACCGGATCATCGGAATATGATTGTTGAAATTGACTTTGAGAGCCTTGCAAATTTGAGGGTTTCTCTGATTGAGTGGTGTACCCAAATAAACCAGAAGGGATTTTTCCTGTTGCTATGCCTTCTTCTATCAGTTTTCCCAGTTGGATCAATTCAGAGAAGCTGCTTGCATTACTGACGACCATTTTGGCATAGTATATGCCTTCTTGCATGTCAATGAAAGCTGCTATCAGCCTTTTCTCAGGCAAGGGAGGATGCATCTTAGAAGCCTCTAACCTCCACCTCATAGCATATTCTGCAAAAGATTCATGAGACTTTCTTTTAATGTTGCGCATATCAAACACATCGGGATCTTCTACTATGTTGAACTTGTATTGTTCCACAAAGTCGTGAGCCATATCCTCCCATGTGTGCCATTTGGAAAAATCTTGTTTGGTATACCATGCAAGTGCCATTCCTGATAAACTTTGAATGAAAAATCTCATCCGCAAAGCTTCATTCTTGCCAATTCCAATCAATCTGCTGCAATAATCTTTCAAATGAGCATAGGGGTTCCCCTTTCCATCGAAAGTGTTGAATTTTGGTATCTTATACCCATGCGGAAGCTCAATGTCCGGGTGAATGCACAAGTCTTCATAACATAAACTCTGAATGTTCCTAGAGCGCAACTCATCTTTAATGACCTTGTGCAAATTGCGGATTTGTCTCTGCATGCTATGTAAATCAGTTGTCTCAACTTCTTTTCTAGGCAATTCTCGTGGGCGCACTATCACTTGATTTGATTGACTCCCGACAGCAGGAATAGTGCTAAAAGGTGGTTGGCATAAAGTTGCAGCTGGCCAAACAATTGGATTGGTAAGATATTCTTGCTGGATTTGTGGATATATAGAAGGTATAGGCATTGGGTAATTAGGCATTGTTAAGTAAGGTGGATTGGAGGTAAAGCTTGTATTTGGAAAAGGTTTGCTAGTGTTGACAAAGTTGACAATCCTAGTCCTTTGGACCACATGTTCTTCAACATCATCATTCTGCGCTCGCAAGATACCCATGCCAGAGTTGGTTGCCTGAGGCTGCTTTGCCATGTTGTTTTGTCCTTGATGCAGATTCTCAGCCATTTCAGTGTTCAATGCTAGCCAACCTTTAACAAATGAATTCTACACATTGAACAAAAGCAAGTTAATACGTAAAAATAGCAATGCATGCCAAGATTTTAAGTATAAAATAGGCCATTAGGCCGAATGGATGGGATCAAATTCCCGACTCGACAAAGGAGTAAAATATTTGAGAGTTCGAAACTCAATGATCAACAAAATTTAATTTTTCAAGACGCGAGTTGAGAAAAACAACTTTGAAAGTTTTTACTAAATCAGTATGCGTGCTAGACCATTTTGGCTCAAATTGCTAAAATGGTCGGCTTATTTTGAACATCAATGCTTTGCTCGACTATCGATTCTTGCTTGTAGAACAACAATCTGCACCAATCCTTGAAAAAATGCTACTAATAACAACCAAACCAACTCAATGTCTTCAACTTGCTTTTTTGCCAAATTTTTGCCCCAGTTATGACTTTCAATACTTCAAATAGTTTTGCAAAAGCTGCCCCAGTTGCAACTTTCAACACTTCTACTTGCTTTGCAAAATTTGCCCCAGTTTCTATCTTTGGGAAAATTAAAATTTAAATACTAAAGGGTCGAGCCCGATGGAGGAGCCTACGTATCCCTCCTTGGGAATCAGACCGTGCGTAGTTCTGCTTACATAGAAGAGATTTTCCAAATGATGGTGTAACCGAAACTCGATATGAGTTGCCTACGTTTCCCGCCTTGGGAAACCGGTTACAGTAGTTTGCTTACGTAGGAATAAATTCAAATATTCATAATTTGATATTCTTTCTTTTCTTTTCCTTTAACAAAACTAACAAAAGGAAAATACAATAATTACTTCCTAATAATGCAAATAAACTAACGTTTGCTTCTGCCACTTTACTGCTTTTCTGGAACTTAATAGGTGCCTAAAGACCTTTCTTTGAGCGATCTCCCTTTGCATATGGAAAGATTGCGACAAAAGGTTCGTCAGTGCCGTTTGTTGGTAGAACCTTGATCTGGCCAGAATTAATCAAGCTTTCAACTTTCTCCTTAAAGGTAAAGCATTCCCCAATATAATGCCCATGCATTCCTGAATGGTAGACACAAAATTTCCTCAAATTTTCGGGCTTATGTGACAGATACGGCTTTGATTTTGCAAGATATACTAAACCGACCCTCAGAAGCCTCTCAAACAGGTTTGCATAAGATCCTGGTATTGGTGTGAAGGCAACAGCAGGTGCTTTGTGGCGGCTTGACTGAAAACCTGGATTGACAATCATTTGCTCGATGTCATAAGGTTTTTCTGCTATAGGTGGCAAAGGGCTTGGCATAACAGCTTTTCCTTTGTCTTTAGATTGCGCCTCAGCCAAGCCACACGCTCTCTTGTCAATTATTTCCACCGGCTCATCTTGAAGCTCTGCAGATTTTCTTTTCAACGGACTGCCCTTTGCAAGAATTGGGTTCGAGAATTCATAATGCTTGACAAAGTCCCGGGCTAGATTATCCCAACTGTCCAATTTCCAAGGACCTCGTATTGCAAACCATGTCAAAGCTGGTTCCTTAAGTGTCCTAGCAAACATCATCAACTTGGTTTCATTGCTTGGTCCATACCTTGCGACCCAGCCAAGATATGCTTTCAAGTGATCACGAGGATTTCCTGTCCCGTCATACATTGGTGGATCAGCTGAGTCAAAAACATCCACATGTTCACTTTCTGCCTCCCCTAAGCTTACTTGAGATGGTAGAGCATTCTCATCTGTCATTGTGCCATTGCTATCTTTAGCATTGGGAAGCCCTTTCCCGTTGCTTTTCTCATTGCTAGTTTTTGATGAGACACGGAACCCGTTCTCCAACAAGAAAGCATGCAGGTGGGGGAATTCTTGAGCATCACATTCAAATGCTGGAGCTACTTGCATTGTAGGAGGTGCAACAGTATAGATAGGAGCAACAGGAGCACTTGGTCCTGGGCTTGGCACGTTACGCACTGGGTTGCGAGCATCCATGAGTGCGATAACCAATTCAGTAAGGCTAGTAAGTCTCTTTTCCAAACTTGCCACGGTTGCTTCAAGCTTGTTAACCTTGTCTTGGTGGGATCCATCATTTCCAGTCAAGTCAATCACGACATTTTGACGAGCCATATGTCCTGATCTTTATGTTCAAAATAATTAACCCTTTAGCAACGCATACCGAATTTAATAAAAATTTATTAAAGATGAAACTGACGGATCAACTTATTCCAAAATGGAGAAATTGAAACCGTACTGAAAAGACCCAAAATTTTAAGCAGGACACTCATTTTGTTAAAGAAAACTAGACACAAAATGCTTATTAACTTCTGAAAAATATTATATTTATTAAAAGGATAGAATACTTAAACTTTGACGCTAAAAAAAAATATTTTTTGTAAAATTAAGGCAGACCAAATAAAAATTCAAAAGGTATTTTAGAATAAAAATATGCATGCATTCAGAAAATAAAGTAATTAAATGAATAAAAAGAATAAAGCGGTTAATTCCTGCAAACAAATACAGTGTTAATCGAATCACAGTATCAAGCAAACTGAATTACCCAACAAACAATGCAAATGAATTACAAGCGGTTAGCACATAGCAAATAAGCATTTAGCAAGTTATTGCATAGTAGACAAATAATTGATATGTAGCAAACACAATTAATCAAGCGTAAATAAAGATGCAGGCGCGTCCTACCCTGTAAGGTGCCTCTTTGTGCCAGAGGTGAGCCTAAGACGCCAAATAGGTGATAACGAAAAGTAGTCCAAGCCGGTTTTGCAATAATCGAATTTAGAGTAAGTGACAATAATAGTAATAATAATTTCTTTCATTATAACTTGATTTTGAGTACATCATTATTACATCAAAAAAATAGAAACTGCCAGACATAATTTAAATACATCATTTTGAGTACAATGAAAATATAAATAACTGCTATAACTACACTGCATCAGGCTCGAGGAGGCAATGAAACTGAAGTGCGGGCCTGTTTCGATCAATCCTTGCTTGTTTGCACAATCGGTATAATTTCTGACATCTGGTCCCAAATGTGGTTTACATCCAAAAAACTTGCTTGAATCAAACATCGATCAAATGGATCGAACGTCTTAACGTCCTTTCGACGTCTCTTGCCCCAACTTGTTATCTTCTTCCAAGTATCTTCACCATTTCAACTTGATGACTATTTGAAATACCCCTTGAATTCAAGCATCTTCTAGTCTACAAAATTAATAAAAGTATTCTAAATTTAATTAATTGCAAAACTTGGCTTGGACTGGAAGTTTCGTTATCACACAAACACATAATATGCACCGTTGTTGGGTTTAAACCCGTCAACGAAAAGGGCGGTTTTCCTAACTATGGAGGCGGTACCAAGGACCAGGTCCAATCTAAGGTTTATGCATGCATGTCCCTAAAAGAAACTCTAGAGTGGGTTTACTAAACACAAGGCTGTTTTGAGTGGCAAGCGGTCACGCGGTAGTAAAACTATCCGCTCACCCCGCAGGTACGCGCACTCTTTCTTAAAGGGTTTTTTGTGAGTTGCGGGTGTATATGCATACACCTCGCGGGTATAAGTAACAATGAAGAAGCTCCCAGGAATGGGGGAAATATGAACGGAATGCCAGTTTAATATGTGCGCAAATAAAAGTGTAGTGACATGCTTCCAGTGACAAACAATTGCAAATAATCAAATTAACTAATCATGCTATTTTTGCAAATAATAAATAAATAAAGAGTTATCTTGTGAAAACCTTGCGGTTAGAACCTTAAGGTATCCCCAGCGGAGTCGCCACGCTGTTGAACCCCCAAAAATTACCCTTTCTTTAGGAAAAGATAGGTTTTGGGTATATTTCAACAAAATGGCCAAAGGGCTTTCTTTGGAGTCGCCACCTAATTTAGGAGAATTAGGAACCAATTAATTAAATAATGCGTGCAATTCCTCCGTTTTAAGGAAAATGGTCTATTTCAGAGATTCTGAAGTAAGAGGTTCAGTTATTTTTGAAAGAAGGTTTCGATTTGAAAGCACTTTCGAAAATCCGTAAAATTACGGTTAATCCTTCGGTTTTCACAAAATAACTCAAAATGTTAACTTTCAATATGTTGATAAAATGGTTTAAGATTAATATTGAAATTCTAAGATTATAATAGATTATACTTTAAAGAAATATGAATTCAAATAAACTTTAGACTTGAAAAAGAAAGGAAGGAAGGAAAATAAATAAATGAATAAATAATTTTGCTAAAATAGGAAAAGTTGCACTTTCATGGATAAAAATGAATTACTTTTTATTAATTTCGAATTTTAATTGCACGCATTATTTAACTAGAAGATGCATAATTCGTAAACAAGATGGAGATTCTAAAGAAATAAAATATTCACAAAATAACTCAATAAATAACTAAACATTCATTCATAATCAATCAAATAAATAATTATCTACGGGGAATTCCTATAGATAGGGGTGGGCACAAAACCGAAAAAACCGAAATACCGAACCGAACCGAACTAATTCGGTACTTCGGGTTCGGTTTTTTCGGTTTTTCGGTTCGGGTTCGGTCCTAGAAATCTTGAACTTCGGTCTTCGGTTCGGTCTTCGGTTTCGGGCTCCCCGGAACTTCGGGCCCCGAAAAAACCGAAGTTTTTTTTTTTTTTTTTTTTTTTTTTTTTTAAAAAAAACTCAAAAAAAAACCATTAACAAAAAACATCCACCATTACATATTACGTATATTTCCTAGATTGATTCGTATAATTTCCCTTTTTTGCTTATTGTATTTTAATGTCTAATTAGTGATTAAATGCAACATATATAAAAAATTAAATAATTGAACTAAAAATTCATTAGGAAATGATAAATTAGCTGAACATCCCTTTAGTTTGAATAAATCATTTATGTTAAGTCATCGCGATATGATATTACGAGTATTCAATCATTTATATTTGGTAATTTGATGTATTTTTGTTAATCTTATTTTTTGACTTTGAACATGTATGTACTTTGCCTTTCCTTTCCCTTTCTTGTTCGGCCTTTTTTTCTTTGGCTATAAACTTTGGTTTAAACCGAAACACCGAAGTACCGAACCGAAGTACCGAACTAAAAAACCGAACCGAACCGAAGTATAAAAATTACGGACTTTTCTACACTTCAAACCGAACCGAAGACCGAAGTAACGGACTCCTACTTCTAAAAACCGAACCGAAGAACCGAACGCCCACCCCTACCTATAGACATGCAATTTCTAAGGATGGGAAAAGAGGAGGTTTAGAAGAAGAACCCGTAATTTTGGATGAATGACTATTTTTCATTTTTACATTACGCCCATGAGCCTAAGTTAGAATAGGCGGCTCAACAAAGCGCTTTTAAAATTTCTAAGGTCTTCGTTTGCTTGAACGCTTAATCCTACTCTTGCAATCTTGACCCGATGCAACTCCAAGCCAATGCACTTTCCCATTTGTGAGTTTATCCAACTCGCTCCCAAGTGATTATGAAAAGAGATAAAAGGGATAAGAATTAGTATCCAAGACAAGACAAAAGAAGAAAAAAACTTGGTAGTTAACACGTACATCAATAGACAAAATTAATTCTTTTAGACAATGAGGAATGCTAATTTATACCAACTACTCATAAAAACAGACATGTTGCCGTTCAAATTGTAAGGCACAAATGACCTACTATACTAATCTAAGCTGAGTATATTATGATAAAACTTAACAGGCTCCATAGGACTTTCGACCTTTATGACTATCAGACTGACATAGAGGACAAACATGAAATATATTTTATAGCAAAACCGCTCTTAGCAGACCTCAACTTTTAGCGTTAAACATGCTTAATAGATAGAGATTCCTAATTAAAATTAACAAATAGATACCAAAAAAAGGTCAATACTGTAACCACTCAGGATCTACTATTTTGATTTGGCTTCTTTTGTCCAGTTTACTCAATTAAGTATATGATCAAATGGTATTATGTAAATCACTTCTCTCATTACTAACTCGTGAACAGATGCGGAGGAGATGAATACAACAGAGATTAGCATCCGAGCATAGCAATAACAAGTAACAAAACTCCATGCGACAAAGGTGGTCATATAAGATTAAGCTTTGCAGATTTACGGCTACTTTCAATTTTAAATAACTCACAGGTTACAGCCATGCTTTCAGATATAGAACCACAACGATACAATTCTGCAGATATGACTAATTTTCACTTTAAATGAGGCTATCAAATCATTCATCGAAACTCACACACTACAACTTAATCAGCACCTCAACACCAAGAGGAGAACAAGACCAGGGGACACCATGGGAAACTGGACTCAAAATCATCCACACATACCTGCAGCTTAACAGACCCCTAGAACTACCACTAGACTCTCTCACTGACCAACTTGCATCCTTTACAACAACCTCACATGCTTGCCTAAAACCTTCACAAACACGCCTACACACTTAGCATTACCTACAAAATTCAAATACACCCTAAGAGCTCCCTAAACAAACTGCATACAAGCTCTCACATACCCTCTCAAATCCCTCTTAAACTCCTCCTTTCAGCTGCAGAAAACTAGGAGAACAGACCCCTGCTACTGCCCCTAAACAAACCCTATATAAACTGCAGCCTAACAACCAAATAACCAACCCTCCTATCTGCACAAACCTGAATAGACAACAACTACACCTGCCTCACCAAATAACTCTCCAAACACTTAAAACAGAGCAAAACTGAACCTGCATCTCTACATGCTAGAAACAGACCCTCCAAACCAATGAAACAAATTGCACACCCCTTTTACAGACCACTTACAAGCACCTGGAAAACAAAACAGAGCCCGGAAACAAGCCACAAGCCATCACAGCCACTAGACAACCACTGCACACACCAACTACAAACTCACTACCTCGAAAACACCATTAACAGGATCCAGAACATGCTTTTAGCTCAAACAAATGATAAAGGTTACAACTTGAAACTTAACAACTCGATTTAAACTGACACACAGTGCAAGAAGGAACAGGGGAACTACATATTGAATACAAACCATAAAGAAAAGAGTGAACTTTACGAGACTAAATATCAAACACAAAATTTAACCTACAAGCTAAACATGTCAAAAAACTAAAATGAATATAAGAGGGGAGAGTTATTACCTATTTTGGCGCAGCGAGCTGGGGCGATGGTCTGAAGAATGCGACTCGAACAAGGTCGTCGACTCGAGCGAGGTCGACGACTCGACTTACGAAGAAGCGATCAAACGAGATGGCGAAGCGATAATACGAGACAAATGCCAGGAACAAAATCGGAAAACCGTAACAGTATATGTATTTTAACCAAAACTTAAACTAAGAAAAATGTATATGTTTTGCCGTTTGCCTCTCTCTATCTTCCTACTACTGCCGCTGCCCATCCACTCTCCTTTTTCTCCCCCATTCACCGCTGCTAAAATCACCCTAAAACCTGCTATTTATAGAAGAACTTAGGGTTTTGGGAAGTGGGCGAAATACCCAAATGGCCCTCTAACGGGTATAAACGGATAAGGTTGTGTACGAATTCATAGCTGGAGATGGGGGACCAGATGGTTTTGGCATTATCCGATTTAAAATTTGGGAGGGAAATAGGAGTTTCGCGGGTCGAAATGGAATCCGGGTCATGGGTAAAGGGAGAATGGAAAGGGGAACGGATTGAATTGGGATTTCTGAAGTGAGGAGGGGATTTGGGCCGGGTATGTGTGTATGTTATGTGGGTCTTGCATGGGTAGGCTATAATTTAGGGTATAAATTGCGATTTCAGCCTATTTCAACCAAAATTCAATTGCCTTCACTTTCCCATTTTAAATTTAGCCTTAATTGTAACATTTCCATACCAAGTTATTAATTTTAATAATTTCGGGACAAAATTGGGTGTCAACACTGGGCTGTTAGGTCAGTGTATGATTTTGAAGTTTTTAATCATGTTGGTAGGGTGCATTTATACTATGGGTGTCAAACGGGTATACGGGTCCGGGTTCGGGTTTTAAAATTGTAACCCCACAGGTTCCGAGTACGGGTCGGGTACGGGTTTAAATTACGGGTTTTTAACGGATACGGGTTTCGGCTAGAAAAAAAAAACCCGTGCGGGTTCGGGTCTTAGCGGGTAGGGGTACGGGTCGGGTCTTAACAAATCGGGTTTGGCTACGGGTTATAATTTTATTTTTTAATAATATTATTTTAAATACTTAAAATAAATTAAAAAAAGATCAATAGTAAAAACTCAAAGAGTTACTTTATTTAAGATACTTGAACTATTAAAGTCTTAAATATTAAACTTCCAAATTTAAAAAGTGCAACATCAAAACTTAATGAAAATTCAAATTACAAATTTAAATATGCCTAATTCTTTGTGTAATTTCTTCCATGTCATTTCCATCATGCTCCGGTGTAGGTGCCATTGATGGTGCTTGATCACTTAACAAAATTTCTTCAAGGTTATCATCTTGTTCTAGTGAGTCTTCAATTCCTTGATTTCTGAGGTATATATCGAAATTAATAGTTGAAGTTCTATACCATATTAGAGTAATATATATTCAAACTTCAAAGTGTTGATTTATTAAGGAATATAAAGTATTTTTTTAATTAAATAAATAATTTGTTTCTCTTGAACATATTTCACTACTAACAATATGGACACAAAACAAATTAAACCATGAGTGGAAAACTTGTGTATACATTTCTCTCCACGTACAAGTTTTATTACTCAGTTTATTTTAACGGGTATGGGTACGGGTATATCCATTAATACCACATATTTTGACGGGTCTTAACGGATACGGGTATTTGTTAAGAAAAAAAAAACCCGTTCGGGTAGGGGTATTTTAGGGGGTCTACGGGTTCGGGTCCGGGTTTTTGCGGGTCCGGGTGGGGTCGGGTTTTAATGAGTCCGGGTCCGGATTTTGACGGGTAGACCCCTACCTGTTTGACACCCATAATTTATACCATGCACTTGTCTTCTTTCAGCTGATAGTGTCGTGTTCTGCTGTAGCTGTTATTTTCTCTTTTGTTTCACTAGTATGCTAAATCCGTGTGTTGTCTTCTTCTTCTTTTCAAGTGTCACTATTGTTCTTATGTTTTTAGCACGACTGATATAAAGTCATATTAATACATAAATGAATATTTGAATCTTTTCTAATATAATAGTTTTTATTTCTCTTTTGATAATAACTATTGTTGGTATATTAACTGTTTTTGTTGTGGAATAAATTATCGGAAAAAGGCCTGATTTGCCCCTCTACTATCGACAATTAGCCTACCTTACCCCTCGTTATACAATCAGGCCAAAAAAACCCCTACCGCTAAAAAAGTATTCACAAATACCCCCGTCTCTAACGATTTGCCATCATGGACAAACCCTTTTCTAGATTTGCCACCATGGCTGCCATATGGGCGCCATGTGTGTATAATTCCAATAATCAATTTCTTTTTTAAAAGGAAAACAACCAAACTCAACATCCACAATCCCATCTCCCTTTCCCTTAAAACCACCGTCATCTTTCACCCAAGAAACATCCTATTGCCACTTGAATACAACAAAAAAAAAAATCATTTTACCTTGAAAATCCCATTTCACAACTATCCCAATTTCAAATATGGTGGATTGAAAACTTCGAAGACAAAGAAATTGAAGAACATTAAGTTCTCAAATATGGTGGATGTCGGATTAAATTTTTTTGGAACTAAAAGTTTGATAAATTTGTCATTTTGTTTTGGCTCGGGTTTAGTAATAGATGGAAGAGCAGGAAAATGAGCTTTAGAGAATTTTGACAAGGTTGGGTTGGCACTGAGTGTTGACGCTAATGGCAAAAAGGATGTTGGGGGTGCTGTGGTTCTTGATGCGGAGAAAGCAGAAAAAAGTTAATTGTTTAAATTGAACTCCTTTTTTTATGAACAATTTGATTTAAGAACTAAAACGAAGGTTTCCTAAAGTTTCAATCACTGTTTAGTGTTATTCCATCAAGCAATTTTTTGTTTTGAAGTTCATTTTATGGTCGAAAAATTGTCTTTGAGTGGTGATGGTGGAATTTTTTTTGTTTTGGGTGGTGGAGGTGCTGGTGGCTTTGGTTGGTGGTGGAGGAGTAGGAGATAGAAGTCGAAGAGAAGGGTTTGACTGGTGAGGTGGCATGCCACATGGCGTCCACCTCAGCTAAATGTAAGGCCACATAGGATCTTTAATTGCCATGGTGGAAGACTGTTAAAAATAAGGGTATTTGTGAATACTTTCTTAACGGTAGGGGGGTTTTTGGCCTGATTGTATAACGAGGGGTAAGGTAGACTAATTGTCGATAGTAGAGGGGCAAATCAGGCCTTTTTCCGTTAAATTATTTTTGATCCATGAAAGGAAAGTGAAGCCAAGGCCGAAAGTAACACACATCTTGAGTAAATTAGAAAGGGTAACCTTTTGGGATATTTGATGAACATAAATGTGCTCTTGCTAAATTTTGTTTCTGCTAGGGTGCCTGCGGCTATTAAGGTAAAAATTGATCCTTATACTAATGCCAAAAGTTACGGATAATATTTATTTTTTTCAGTCTTATGAATACATAAGTTTCATGGTTTTGTTTTCTTTTCTTGTATGTATTCCATTTTTTCTTGTTACCTACTATCAATAAATAGGATTACATTATCATGTATCCTAATTCTACGTAGTTGCTAAACCTTGAATGGAATAATGTAGACCATGACTACTCTGTGACGTTGAAAATACTATTTGAGTTGCTTCCACTGGCAGAACTAATGGGTATTGAGTTTCAGTTTGAGTTTAGGTTCTTTGTGCAGTCACTCTTGGATTGAAAAGGTAAAATTTTGAACTTGACATAATTTCCTTATCTTTGTCATATTTTTTCTTAAAAGTACTTCTTGTAACAAAGCTAAGGGTATATTATGATAAGTCATTTTCTTTTTTTGATCTGCACAAAAGTTTCTATACACAGAGAGGTTTTTGAGATGCATTTTGAAAAAAAAAAAAAAAAAAAAACCTCATCATTTACAGTATGTATAAAGTACTTGGAATGAAGAAATATGATGAACCATTTTTATTTTTGCTATAAAGTCATAAATAAGTACAAATAGGGAAGGAAGTTGCGTTGTTTTCCTTACTAAATGTATCTGCAACTTTCTTGTTCCAAATAAGGTAGAATATTTTCCTATACTTATTTATATATAAATAACATCATCTTTTATTGTTAATTTTTGTTCTTGTGCTGTACTAAAATTTTAGAATAAACATTTACATAATTTCAAATATAACTTTTTCATTTACACCATATTACTTCCAAGTTTGTGGTTTTGATTTGGTTAAGGCAAGAATGAGTACCTTCAACTCTTGGAATTAGTTGAAATTGAGAAACATTATGATCTCAACAGGTAGATTCAATAAAGCTCTGCTAGAACTTGCCCTGAATGTCTATCGAGGCGAAATTCTAGACAACACTGATTTTTAGATGAAATTAGGCTTTCTTTGATTCACCTTTTAACCCTTCCTATCTACATATATATATATATATATATATATATATATATATATATATATATATATATATATATATATATATATATATATATATATATATATTTTACCTATTAGCACCTAACTTTGAGCCAAAAAAAAAAAAGCCTTCTTGATACACCATGTTGGTTTAACCTAAGAAAAAAATAGACATTATTATTCCTTCCAGCTATAATAAGAGCATAACGACTATCAAAACCAGGGATGACTCAATACTATAGGAGAAAGGTTCTTTTTTTTTTTACATTTCATGTAAATATAAAGTTACTACGAAAAAAATAAATTAAAAAAAAAAAAGAAGAAAAATGGTGTGGCTGCTGGGATCCAAGCCCAGGTTTCCACGAAAAAAAAAAGGGAGGAGGAGATATGAATATACTCTTGAAATAAATTCTTGGTTCAAAAAGTTTGAACTTGTGGAGGGTGTTGTTGTTGGAAAGATTAATCATTTAGGTGGTGTTTGTTAATGGTGAATAATTCACTAGCGTTTAATTGTTGATTTGAAGATTAAGACATTTTGCTCATTATCTAGAGTTTGTTTCCTTCGTAGTGAGTTGTACATAGCTCCTTTGGTAAAACATTTAGTTCTCAGTAAAACTGGAAGGAATGAAGTCACTACAAAAATATCCTTATCATTACCCGCACTAAGCCTAACATTACAAGCCTGAAAAAAAGTCCTAAAAAGATTTTAAAAATCAGTGTTGATTCTACATTAGTGGAGACTGACATGAAGGGCAAGCTTATGGACATAGTTTGAGATACTCAAGATTGTGATTATAATGTTATCAATCTCAAAAGGTTCGTAAAGAAGAGGAGGTACAATTTCTTGCCAACTTAAAGCAGAAACAGAAACAGGGTAAGGATTTGGTGAATTGAAAAACTTATAGTTTTTGAAGGTTATGTGAGTAGTTATTTTCTTATTTTTTTACTTTACAAGAAACAATAATTACTAATAAAATTATACTCCTCGAGGACGAGTAAGGATTCAAGCGTGGGGGAGTTTGATGAATGAAAAATATTTATATATTAGATAATTAAAACTACACTATTTTAGTTAAAATATTTTTTTTAATAGTACTATTATTTATATCTCCTAATGATGTTTTGCAGGAGATGAATATACCATGAATAAAGCAAATAACAAAGGAAGAAGAGTTTCACGTATGCAAGACTTGGCCACAATATTTGCTCCTCATTATACATCTTGTCAATATAGAATTACACATTTAATAAAAGAATATTGGAATTAAAGCAAAGAAAGGAGCAAGAGAGGACTTCACGTATCCATGTCACTTTGCAAGAAACTCGTTACACATCTTCATCCCTTGACATTACAAGACTTAATGAAGAAATGAATTTCTATAAATAGAGAGCACTTCTCCCGTAGTTGAGCACCAAGTAATAGAAGAGCTATTCTACTCTCTTAAAAGCTTTGGTCTTTACTTTCTTTCTCTTCTTGTAAGTTCCATATTTTCTAGAAGTATTGGCAATATTGTCAATAATATAAGTCTTTTCTTTTGTTCAAATACTCCATAATGGAGTAATTTCTTTTGTTGGGATAGTTGATGAAGCTTGATATATTTTTAGTACTTATCTCAGTTTTAATACATACTTGGCCTGAAATTATCTATTTCACATTTTACACTGTGCGGGAATGTTAGTTTTATTATTCTTTATTATCACTCCTACATATTTTATCTCGAGGTTATTATCATATTAATTTTGTAATTCTCACGGAGCAAAATTAATATGTGGTAACTGATGAGTAAAATAAGTAGAGCGAAAGTAAATTTTAGTAATCTACCATTTCAAGTCCGTAGTCTTGCTTGCCTCAGTTTTAATTCTCACGGAGGAATTGTTGTAGGCAAGATTATTGATTTTTAGTAAAAATATTCTCACGAAGTTTTAACTGCTTTTTAGCACAATTCAGGCAAGAAAAATATTTCGGTTTAACTGTCACTTGTTATAACTCAATTAATTTGCATAACCTCACAGAGTGTTATTAATTGATTATTTTCTTGTGAGCAAAATATAATTGAATTAGAAATAAGCAATTATTCTTTAGAGAAATACATGTCAAAATTGAGATTTTTATTATAAATATTATCAAGTGAATTCAATGATTCCCAACTCTTTTTAAATTAAAAATATTCCACAAGTTATTTTGTTTTAGTTAAAGTAATTTAAAAATTCAAAAACTCACTTTTCATCAATTTGATTCTCTCAAATAGTAGTTGAAATATTCCAAGTCTGTAGCATAGATTTCCCAATCTCTGTGGGACGATATCTTAAACTATACTATAATTTGACAAAGCACGAGCAGGAAATCCTATACACTTTGGCCTCGTCAGGCATACCTCCACTAGTTACATACAGCTCACAGTATTATGTTTAGGGTGTCAATGGTTATTGAAAAACCGACATAACCGACCGAATCGTACCGAACCGAACCGATTCTTAGGTTATTTTTAGTATAACTGAAGGTTTCAATCTAAATCTATTACCGAACCGAATAATTAGGGTAGGTTTTTTTATTTGATGAAGAAATCAAAAAATACCGAACCAAATCGAATATATAATTTATGATATGTGTGTGTATGTGTGTATATATATATACATATATATTTGTAATTTTATGAGTTAGGTTTAAAAGTAAAAATAAAAATATATTTTTGGCCGAGGTCTTGGGCCATGGGGTGATGAAAACAACTAGAAGCTTGCATGAATTAATAACACTGAAAGTCCCAACTCCCATACTTATTCCGCACTTCTATAATCCTGTTAAATCAAAAATTAGTAGAGAGTAGACCAACAAACTTTAGCATTAAGCTATTAAATGACTAAGTTATCAAATATTTTTTCACTCGTTTAAATTTTTTTGTCGATACTTGATCTTATATTAGCCTAGTTCTTGAGTTAAATTGATCAATATTTGTAGTTTAGATTTTTTTTTTTTGTCTTTGCTTGATTGAATTTACAGTAACACTACAGAATAATGTTCTTTGATTCATTACCTTTTAAATAGTAATAATATTTGGATAATATTTTACCAAATTGTGTTCTAATATTTACTTAATATAGAGTAACAATCACTTGTAGACCACTATTGGAGAGCAAAAATATGTCAAGAACTTAAATATTAGTTATAATCATTTAAGATTTAGTACTTATTCAAATATTATCTTAAATCATACATTATATATTACATTAAATTTTGTAAGTATTTACATAAAAATGGCACATTCTAATAAGGATATGACTCTTTTATAGAGTTTTTTAAAAAATAATCGAAAATTAACCGAACCGTACCGAAACCGAACTGAAACCGATATGAATGAGACGGTTTTGAAAAGTCTTATTTTGGTTATGCACAATAGAGTAACCGAAAAATTGGTATGGTATAAATTTCATAAAAAAATCGACCGAACCGAACCGTTGACACCCCTAATTATTTTGACTGTTTTTGCACTCATTAAGCAATCCACCTTTTAAGAGGTGATTTACTAAATTAATCTTTATCTCTTTCAAAATTTACTCATAAAAAATTATGAAATCTTTTTAAAAACGTGTTAGATCATTTATGATAAGGGGCAAACCCACGAAAGCGATAAAATGATAAAAGCGAGACGAGACTTACACTAAAGTCGAGTAGCAACGAAGAACTAGTTCCGTTACACCCCGAGCGATTGGAAAGAATCACCTAACACTATGCAACTATCCTCAAGAGTCACGCGGCTCGAGCAAATAGAATGATCAGAGACGGATTGAAGAGCAACTTGGATTCATCCAATTGATTCAAGCCAAAATATTTACAAGGTTCAAGAGCAATGCTCATTAATGTGTTTTTGATCAAAGTAATGTAAGTGCAATAAATGAAAGAGGGGTGTTATAAATACACCCCTTCACAAGGTTTTCCTAGCTACTGGTCCGAGTCTGCTCAAGTGTTCATCGCGATCGCGCATGATTATATGCGATCGCGAGGCACACTTAAAACTGAGTAGCGCGATCGCGCGAGACACGGCGCTATCGCGAAGACAAAAGAAATACTCTTCGCGATCGCGAAGGTTGGGCACGCGATCGCGAAGAACAAAAGTCCAGCTTCAGGCAGTAGCTCAGCAGATGTTCCCCTGTTTTGCTCTGTTTTGTTCCCCTGCTGCTTGCACAGTTTCCTGCCCTGTTTCAACGTTGAGTGAGCTCCAATGCATTGTCTTCAAGTCTTCTCCCGAGCTCATGTCGTCCATGCCCTTCCGGATCAAGTGCAAGTGAGCATCATGAAGTGTTTGGGCTTGGCTCCTCGTAAAGGGCCTTGTGGTGGTTTGCCCCGCATCATTCTCCCCTTCTTGAGAGGATTTCGTCCTCGAAATTGAAGTATCCACCTCCACGGCATCATGACCTACATCAAAAGGAGCCAAGTCACTAACATTAAAAGTGTTTGATACATTATACTCAACCGGCAAATCGATCACATATGCGTTGTTGTTGAGCTTGGAGAGCACTTGAAAGGGTCCATCCCCTCGGGGTGCCAACTTCCCTTTTCTAAGGTTTGGAAACCTCTCTTTGCGGAAGTGCACCCACACCCAATCTCCTTTCTTGAGTTCCAACTTCTTTCTCCCCTTGTTCTTCTTAAGGGCAACCTTGTCATAGGCTTCCTCCAATCGCTTCCTCGCATTGGCATGGATTTCAAGCATGGCCTTAGCTCGGTTTTTACCTTCAAAATTAACAACCATTTCCTTGGGCAAAGGGGTTAGATCAAGTGGAATCAAAGGATTAAAACCATAGACGCACTCAAACGGAGTCAAACCAATCATGCTATGCAATGTGCGATTATAAGCAAACTCCATAAGAGGCAATTTGTCAATCCACGTCCCGGCCTTACCTCGGGTCATGGCTCTAAGAAGAGCACCCAAAGTTCGGTTCACCACTTCGGTTTGACCATCCGTTTGTGGGTGGTGGGATGTAGAAAACAACAACTTGGTGCCAAGAGCACCCCAAAGACACCTCCAAAAATGGCTAAGGAACTTAGAGTCCCTATCACTCACAATTGTTTGAGGCACACCATGCAACTTTAACACATTATCAATGAACAAAGTAGCTACATGTTGTGCATCATGACTCTTTTTACAAGGAATGAAGTGAGCCATTTTGGAGAACCTATCCACGACAACATAAATGCTATCGTGCCCCCCCTTAGACCGCGGCAATCCCATAACAAAATCCATCGAGATGTCCACCCACGGGCTAGTAGGAATAGGGAGGGGAGTATACAATCCATGGAAATTAGATTTGGACTTAGCATACTTGCAATCCAAGCAAGTTTTGCAAAGTCTCTCAACTTGTACACCCATCTTTGGCCAATGGAATTGCTCCATGAGAATGGCCAAGGTTTTGTTCCTCCCAAAGTGACCCATTAAGCCCCCACAATGTGCTTCACGAACAAGCAACTCCCTCCATGAGGACTCGGGTACACAAACTCTTCCATTTTTAAAAATGTAGCCATCAACCCATTGGTATTTCTCCACCCGCTCGCCACTCACTAGAGCATTGTGAATGCTCTTGAACTTTGGGTCATGTTCATACAAAGATTTTATACTCTCAAAACCCATAAGTCTAGAAGCAAGAGTGGTAGCAAGAGCGAATTTCCTAGAAAGCGCATCGGCTACAACATTGTCCTTACCCTTTTTGTAATGAATCACGTAAGGGAAAGACTCAATGAACTCCACCCACTTGGCATGTCTCTTGTTCAACCTTTCTTGGCCTCTTAGATGTTTGAGTGACTCATGGTCACTCTTGATCACAAATTCCCGAGGCCATAGATAGTGTTGCCAATGGGCTAGAGCTCTCACAAGGGCATACAACTCCTTGTCATACGTGGAGTAATTCAAGGAGGCGCCCTTCAACTTCTCGCTAAAGTAGGCAACAGGTTTCCCTTCTTGCATGAGAACACCCCCAATACCCACCCCCGAGGCATCACACTCTACCTCAAAAGCCTTCCCGAAGTCGGGCAATTGCAATAATGGGGCGGTACTTAGCCTACCTTTCAATTCTTGGAAAGCCTTTTCTTGCGGCTCTCCCCAAACAAAGGGCTTGTCCTTTTTCACCAACTCGGTGAGTGGTGCGGCAATGGTGCTAAAGTCTCTAACAAAGCGCCTATAGAAACTAGCTAGGCCATGGAAGCTCCTCACATGAGAAACGGTGGTAGGAGTAGGCCAATCTCTAATGGCTTCAACTTTGGACTCATCAACTTCTACACCATTGGCACTAACAACAAAGCCCAAAACGACAACCTTTTCGACACAAAAGGCACACTTCTTAAAGTTGGCATAGAGCTTTTTGGCTCGCAGCACTTCAAGGACTTGACTCAAGTGGCCCACATGGTCGTCTATTGATTTGCTATATATCAAGATATCATCAAAATAGACAACAACGAATTTGTTGATAAACGGCTTCAAGACATGGTTCATTAACCGCATGAAAGTGCTAGGTGCATTGGAGAGGCCGAAAGGCATCACCAACCATTCATAAAGACCGAATTTGGTCTTGAATGCGGTTTTCCACTCATCTCCCGGTTTCATCCGGATTTGGTGGTAGCCGGACCTAAGATCTATCTTGGTAAAGACACTTGAACCACTCAATTCATCAAGCATGTCATCAAGTCTAGGAATGGGATGACGATACTTTACCGTTATCTTGTTGACCGCACGGCAATCAACACACATCCTCCATGTCCCGTCCTTCTTTGGCACAAGAATGACCGGGACGGCACACGGGCTCAAGCTTTCTCGAACCAACCCTTTGGTGAGCAACTCATCTACTTGCCTTTGCAATTCCTTTGTATCCTCCGGGTTGCTCCTATAAGCCGGCTTGTTTGGAATTTGGGACCCCGGGACAAAATCAATTTGGTGCTCAATCCCCCTCAAGGGAGGAAGACCACTTGGCATCTCTTCCGGAAACATGTCCTCAAATACCTTCAAAACATTCTCAATAGCACTAGGCAAAGGGTTAGGAGAATAATCAAATTCGGAGGTGAGAATCATACCTTTGTACACTAGGCAAATGAGTAGTTTGTCGCCATCATTCCCTCTCAAAAGTTCACCCGGTTGCATCATGGCACAAATGCCACCGGTAGAAGATGGTGGAGCCACCACCAAGCTCTCGGCCAAAGGGCTAGTCTCAACAACCGACTTAGCCTTTGCCGCCTCCCTCAATTCCCTCATGCGCTTGTAATCATCGCTTACTTGCTTGGGCGTTAAGGGCTTGAGTACAAACTTCTTACCTTCATGCTTCACCGTGTAGGTATTGGCACGGCCATCATGAACCACATGTCGATCAAATTGCCATGGCCTTCCAAAGAGAAGGTGGCATGCTTGCATGGGCACAACATCAAACATGTGTTCATCCACATAGTTCCCTATCTTGAACTTGATTAAGCATTGTTTGACCACCCTCAATTCACCACACTCACTAAGCCATTGCAAACGGTAAGGACTTGGGTGTTTTAAGGTGGGTATTTTCAATTGGGAGACTAGTGTTTGGCTAATGACATTGGCACAACTTCCCGAGTCAATAATCATGGAACAAAGGAGACCCATGACTCGGCACTTAGAGTGGAAGAGGTTCTCTCTTTGTAAAGTCTCACTATCCTCCACCAACATGGCCCCTAAACTCCTCCTCACAACAAGAAAGGCATGGGCGTCATCATCATCCTCCATTGCAACCTCCCCCTCATCAACCCCCTCATCATCCTCTACTCCCTCTTCTTCCTCGGGCTCACTATCTTGCTCATACACCAAATCACCCACAAGAACCATAGTTTTCCGGGTGGGGCAATCTTTGGAGATATGTCCATAACCCTTACATTTAAAGCATTGAGTAGAAGTAGAAATAGGATTACTTAAGTGAGTTCTAGAGTTACCTCCCACTTGTGGTGTAGACTTCTCAAATGGCTTCTTCACATCCTTGCTAGAGGTTGCACCACTTGCATTTGGGAACTTGGCATTGGAAGTAGGAGTTTTCCACTCCTTTGGCTTGCTCATGGGAGTAGGATTGCTACTCTTGTATCGGAGGGTTTTCTCCTCTTTGAGCCATTTCTCGGCTTCAATGGCATCATCACATAGCTTGTAAAGATAATCATATTTGTGGAACTTCAATTGTGAAGCTATGTCTCGGTTCAAGCCCCCTTTGAAACGGATCATGGCCACCTCATTGTCTTCCTCGTCCAAGTCAAGATTCATGCGGATTTGCTCAAAGTCATTGAAATATTCCCCAACCGTTTTGGAGCCTTGTTTCAACTCATAGAAGCGTTTGTGTTGGTCCACACGGTATTGACTAGTCAAGTACTTTTCATCCATCACACGGATCAACTCTCCCCAAGTAAGATTGATAGCCATTCCCATCCTCCTTCTATTCCTCTTCACCGACTCCCACCAAGTAGAAGCAAAGGATTCAAAGGAAGATATTGCATATTTAGTCTTCTTCACCTCGGGCATATCATTGGTGTCAAATATCCGCTCCATGGACAACTTCCAATCAATATACTCCACTGGCTCACTACTCCCTTTGAAAGAAGGAATAGTAAGCTTCACACTATTAAGGTTGTTATGTTCTCGACCCCCTTGGTGCGGCTCCGGTTGGCCTCCAAAGTTATCTCCATAACCACCATAATCTCTCCTAGCATTCCCGCCAACATACCCTATGGGTGGCCCTCGACCTTGGCCTCTACCCCTATCCACATTGCGACCCCTAAATGGAAAGTGAGCACCATACCCACCATCACCATAATCATCCTCCTCCCCTTCTTGAGCTTGTGCAACTTGCTCAAAAGGTTGAACATTTCGGATCGGTCCGGGAAGTGGAGCATTCCTTTGGGGATTGCCCATAAGGTTAGGAATGGTCACTCGTTGGGTATTGCCCAACAATTGGTCAATTCGATCACGATCCTCCCTTACCCGTTGTTGGCGATTGAGCAACTCAACAACTTGTTCCGGGGTAAAGGTCGGGCTACTTGGGCCCTCAACACCATCAACTTGGGCACTCGGGGCCCCCTTCTCAACTTGGACACTCGGGGTCCCCTTTTCCGATTGCTCATTGGAAGTCCCTTGCTCAACTAGGGCACTTGAAGCACCCTTTTCAAGAGACTCAATCCTTTGGTTCATGAGGTCCATCTTGGCAAGAAGGTTAGCCAAGGCCTCCTTTATGAAATCTTGTCCTTCGTTGGACATTGTACCTGCAACAATCAAAACAAGAAAAGAGATTAGAGTAAAAGTCCTCACTCACTCCCTCACTTTTGTTTGTCGCTCGGGTTCACTCAAGTTGGGGTTAGGTTCACACAAGCTTGAGATCAATGGCCTCCTCGTAGTTGCGCAACCTCCTCAATGATCAAACCAAAATACAAGAACCAAATGCTCTTCGGGAAGAGTGGATTCAATGGGACTCGATAAACGCTAAGCTATTTGGTGCGCACTTGAACCAAACAATTAACTACGAATCTTCTTTGAGTTCTACTCTCCTTTTAGGCACGAGGATCCTATTCGCACAATTGATTAGTACTAATTAGGTAGAAGTGTTACCCTCAAAGTACTAACCGGAAGTGACGCGATCAAATGTCCAAAGATCGAATCGTCACCAAACGGATTCGGAATTGGATGAATTTTGGTTTGTGATCTAGGAACTCACCATATTTGATGATGGTATGGGAGTTTTGGTGGTTGGAAACTGTTACGATAGCTTTGCAAACATTCTGTCCAACTTCAGGAAATTCTGGAAATTGGTACACTTCGCGATCGCGTGCAGAGGGGCGCGATCGCGATGAACAAAAACTCAGAATTGGCGCGACAGCGCGAGACCTTGCGCGATCGCGCAGGTTTGTTCAGCTGAACCAGAAACTCGACAGAAAACTGCAGATTTTGGCACACAATCAACCAAACTTCAATTTGTTTCAGTTTTTCAAGCTTCCACAAGGGTTTTCAACTGTAGTAAACACTTCCCAATAGTTTTAACAAACAACAACCATCAAACAACTTGTTTTCAATGAATTTTGGTCAAGTTCTTCAAATGTTCAAACCTTCAAGAACTCAAAAATTCGATTTTCACTCCAACACTCCAAATGATGTTATGATGGTATCAAAACAACGGGAAAACTATAGTGAACAATCCCCGATACCAAACATCCACAAAATCATAACATCAAACAAGTTTTGGCGAATTTTGCAAAATATTCACTTAGGGTTCAAATTTTCCCAAACTTTGATTTTCAATTCCAAAACGTGTTTTGTTGGTTCCCAATTGTCGGGAGTACATAAACGATCAATCCCCGATAATTAACACCAACAAAATCGTAACAACAAGCGATTTCCTTCAAATTTTGGGTTTTCAAGTTTTTGAATTTTTTTCTTCTTTTTCAATATAACAAGAACAAGAACACGAAAATAAACACGAAACAAAGATGACAAGCACGAAGAGTAGGACGAGGGTTCGTAAGAACGTAACCCTAGCCTTGCTCTGATACCAACTGATAAGGGGCAAACCCACGAAAGCGATAAAATGATAAAAGCGAGACGAGACTTACACTAAAGTCGAGTAGCAACGAAGAACTAGTTCCGTTACACCCCGAGCGATTGGAAAGAATCACCTAACACTATGCAACTATCCTCAAGAGTCACGCGGCTCGAGCAAATAGAATGATCAGAGACGGATTGAAGAGCAACTTGGATTCATCCAATTGATTCAAGCCAAAATGTTTACAAGGTTCAAGAGCAATGCTCATTAATGTGTTTTTGATCAAAGTAATGTAAGTGCAATAAATGAAAGAGGGGTGTTATAAATACACCCCTTCACAAGGTTTTCCTAGCTACTGGTCCGAGTCTGCTCAAGTGTTCATCGCGATCGCGCATGATTATATGCGATCGCGAGGCACACTTAAAACTGAGTAGCGCGATCGCGCGAGACACGGCGCTATCGCGAAGACAAAAGAAATACTCTTCGCGATCGCGAAGGTTGGGCACGCGATCGCGAAGAACAAAAGTCCAGCTTCAGGCAGTAGCTCAGCAGATGTTCCCCTGTTTTGCTCTGTTTTGTTCCCCTGCTGCTTGCACAGTTTCCTGCCCTGTTTCAACGTTGAGTGAGCTCCAATGCATTGTCTTCAAGTCTTCTCCCGAGCTCATGTCGTCCATGCCCTTCCGGATCAAGTGCAAGTGAGCATCATGAAGTGTTTGGGCTTGGCTCCTCGTAAAGGGCCTTGTGGTGGTTTGCCCCGCATCAATTTATTAATAAGGATAACTTTGAAAAGTCAAAACTAATAATATCTTGATTTTTGAAAAAATCAATTATTTTAGAGGGATTATTTTTTATTAGTTTATTTAAAATGATAATTTCTTCTTATATTGAGAAAATCATTTATCGTAATATTTCGCTCAAATAATCACTCAACTTGAAAATTATATATATGCCCACTTTTTAATAACGTGGCACGTGATTTTTAATCCAAAAGGTAGAAATACATTCAAGCCAGTTAACCAAAAACATCCTATTAGATCGAATACTCGGCCCATAAATCCTTTCATATTCTAAATAAGTGCCTGAAATCCTTTTATATGCTAAACAAATCTCTTTGTATGTCCAATAATAACAAATGCTTTGACATAAATGATTATTAAGTATAGATAAGTTGGAAGCACCATTTGGAATGTTGTAGACTTTTGAGTAATATTGAAGGATTCATGTTCATATACAAAATCTATACTACATAGATTACTCAAACATAAATTAGAGAACTTACTTGTTCTCCTTATAAGCGGAAGCGGTAGGATCTTTACCATGGTTGGAATCACTGGTCGTCGGTGGTTGTCACAGTAACGGAGCAACCCCTTTATCCACAGTCTAAACACCCAATATTTAGTAGAGAGAAGTAGGAAGAGCTGTTTAGAAAAGTACGTATCTTTTCACTATTAATGCATGTGTATTTATAGCTAATTAATGTAGTAGTCCTCTTATAGGACTCTAATAGGTAATTATCACCATTTGGAATGTTGAAGACTTTTGAGTAATATTGAAGGATTCATGTTCATATACAAAATCTATACTACATAGATTACTCAAACATAAATTAGAGAACTTACTTGTTCTCCTTATAAGCGGAAGCGGTAGGATCTTTACCATGGTTGAAATCACTGGTCGTAGGTGGTTGTCACAGTAACGGAGCAACCCCTTTATCCACAGTCTAAACACCCAATATTTAGTAGAGAGAAGTAGGAAGAGCTGTTTAGAAAAGTACGTATCTTTTCACCATTAATACATGTGTATTTATAGTTAATTAATGTAGTAGTCCTCTTATAGGACTCTAATAGGTAATTATCTATTTTTATCTGGATAGGCTTTAAGAGCACCCCTTTATAGGTGGACTCTTAAACAGATAATTCCAACATCTCTCACTCACACATAATAGGAGAGCTCTTATTATATGAGAAACATATTCTCATCTCATCTCTACAAATATTCATACAGTGAAATAGATCGTGCGACCAGCATACTGTGAGAGCTACGTGTTATACATCTGTTAGGAGTATATAGCCTCTCGTCGAGTACAAACCTGAAAATAGATTATAAAATATGCAATACCCTAAATCATATGAATCACATCTTGATATCCTCTCAAAATTTCAAATATCATTATTCTTTGTATTCACAATTATAACTCATAAGTTATAACTGGAGCACCTGTGAACACAAATTAATGAGATTCTATTAATGATCTTCCTCTTCTCACGATTCTCTTAACATTAGCTCAACTGCTTTTCTAGATATGTCCCGCCAGACCGCATCCATTTTCATGGTCTTTTGGAAACATACTAGGATAGCTAACATTAGACTAAGTCTCAAGTATCTGATCGGAGTCACTAAGTGTACACATTTTGAGCCATCATAAGGCTCTGGGTCTCGCGCAACAGTAAGTTGAGAATAAACTTATGTTAACCCATGGTCGACATTGCACACATGGTATCAAACACGTGCTTCATCATTTTTATCCTTTCCTTAGGGAGCGTATGTATTTATAAATAATGTTGTATAGATGAAATTCAGACGCCATACGTATCTAAATTCGAGTTCCTTAAACTCACATCTAGCTAACAAAGTAGACTAGGTGAAAATCCTTTCACCTTAATAACCTTATGTCATTATTTAAGCGACTCTGCTTATTTTAAGCATATAGCTCTCAAATTATCCATTTGATAATTTTTTCTTAAAATCAAGTCTCATCTCCACTTATCACTAAGATAAGGAGGCGGATACCTGTGTGAGAAGGCCAACCTCTTGTCTACCCGACATACTAAAATATAATTGAAGAATGTACTAAACACTCAATAAATCATGAATATGGATGTAAGTAAATCAACTTTATTGATTATCAAAGAAAATAATTTTGTGAACAACTGGAAAAACAAGATAATACAAAATCACTCAGAGTATACGCAAGCCTTGAGACCTAGTGTGTCTCACAAATGCATCTCTAGCTAAAGGCTTGATCAGTGGGTCTGCTACCATATCTTCTGTAGTTATTTTCACCAGGTTCAACCTCTTGCGTTTATACATGTCTCTTGCATAGTTATACTTGATATCTATGTACTTAGTATCACAATGATGCTTAGGATTTTTGGTTACATCAATTGCAGCCTTACTATCACAGTAGACCAACACTGGTTCATTATTATCAGTGCTACCCAACAAGCTTTTCAAGAGCCTATTCAACTAAACAGCTTCTTGTGTTGCTTTTGAGAGAGCCACATATTCGGCTTCTATCGCAGATAGTGCTACACATGATTGCTTCTTACTCCTCCATGATATGGTACCATTACTAAGTAAGAAGACATATCCTGAGGTAGATTTCCTTTCATCTAAATCTCCTCCATGATCAGCATCAGTGTATCCAACGAATCGCAAATCTTTGCCGCCTTGATAACAAAGTGCGTAGTCAGCTGTTCCTCTCAGATATCTCATGATCCTCTTTACTGCTTGCCAATGTGCTGGACCTGGATCGGATTGATATCTACTTACCAAGCCAACTGGTTGACAAATATCAGGTCTAGTACATACTATAGCATATAATAGACATCCGAATGCGCTTCTATAAGGGACTCGCTTCATCTTTTCTCTCTCTTCAGGAGTCTGAGGACACAAATGATTTACCAAGTTGTGGCCTTTGCTGATAGGAGTGTCAATTTGGTTGCTATTTTGCATATTAAATCGTTCAAGAATTTTCCTAATATAATTCTCTTCAGAGAGATACAATAGTTTCTTAGGACGATCTCTTGAAATCTTGATTCCAAGAATATATACAGCTTCACCCATATCTTTCATCTCAAACGGAGACGATAACCAGGCATTTACCTCATTTAATAACTCCTTATCATTTCCAGCTATAAGTATATCATCGACATACAGTGTCAAAATTACAAGCTTATTTCTTGATCTCTTTGTATAAACACAGTGATCTTCATCAACCATAGTAAAACCATTCGATATGATCACATTTTGAAAGTGTATATACCACTGCCTTGAAGATTGTTTGAGGCCATAAGTAGACTTCAAAAGTCTACAAACCTTTTGTTCGTGACCTTTTTCAATGAAACATTCAGGTTGTTACATATAAATTTCTTCATCTAATTCTCCATTGCGAAAGGCAGTCTTTACATCCATATGATGTAATTCAAGATCTAAACTTGTTACTATAGCTAGAATCAGGCGGATTGAGTTAAATCGCACAACAGGTGAGAAAGTCTCTTTGTAGTCTATTCCTTCCTGTTGTGTATAACCTTTCGCCACTAGTCGAGGCTTATATCTCTCAATTGTGCCATCAGCCTTGAGCTTAATCTTGAGAAGCCATTTGCTCCCAATAGCTCTGCGTTCTTTCGGGAGATCAACTAGTTCCCAGACTTTGTTGACTCTCATTGACTCCATTTCATCTTCCATTTATCTATTTTTCCTTAGAAGGGCATGAGAGAGCCTCTTTTGTATTTTTAGGCTCGTTTTCTACTTGTAAGAACAACATAAAAAGTTCAGCACCTTCAACATCAAATCGTCGGCAGGGAATCTTTTTACGTAAACCACGTCCTTTTTGTGATTCTTCTTCGTTGTTCCCATTTGGATCAACGTTGCTCCCACTTGGATCAAGAACATCTATCCTGCTCCCACTTGGAACAAGATCAGTGACCATCTCGCTCCCACTTAGAACAAGATCCATTTGGTCACTGTTTGATGTCAAATGATTACTTACATTCGCATCCGATGATGAAGGAGGTTGTTGATGTGAAACTAATTCATCATCTGTTAAATTTCTCCCACTCGAATGAAGTGATCTTTGTACATCTTGATCCTCTATCTCAAACAAAGTTAGGTCTTGATCTACCTCTCCCTTTTTAGGAAACTCATCCTCTAAGAATGTGACATCTCGTGATTCAAATTCAGTTACGCTCTCACTGTCTTGCTGACCTATAAACACATAACCCTTAGAGGTTTCTGAGTATCTTATAAAGATAATTTTCTTTCCTCTTGGGCCTAATTTTTCATGTTTGTAAGAGGAATCATGTGTATAGATAGCGCAACCCCAAGGTCTTAATACACTTAGGTTGGGTGCTCTTCCAGTCCACAACTCATATGGAGTGGTTGCAACTGATTTTGTAGGCACTCAGTTAAGTACATAGGTAGCAGTAAGCAATGCATCACCCCAATAACTAATTGGGAGGTTGTCTTGTGAACAATTTCTAGAAGTGTCATGTTTCTTCTTCTTGCAACACCATTTTGTTGTGGAGTATTTAGGATAGTCAACTGATGAACAATTCCCTTTTCATCACATAACTCGTTAAATTGAGTTGACAAGTACTCTCGATCTCGATCAGTTTGAAGAACTTTTATCTTCTTGTCTAACTGATTTTCCACTAAGCTCATATAGCGTTTGAAACAACTTATTGCTTCTGATTTGTGGGAAATTAAATAGACATAACCAAAATGAGTGTAGTCATCTATAAACATGATGAAATAGTACGCTCCATGCCTAGCCCTAACATTCATAGGCCCACATATGTCCGAATGGACTAATTGCAAGGGATATTCAGCTCTAGTCGCTTTACCGAAGGGTTTTCTTACAAATTTACCTGCTAGAAAACTTTCACAAGTGGACAATTCCACATGTTCAATTCCAGTAAGCAAACCTTGTTTTGCTAACCTTTGCATTCTTTGTTGGCCAATATGACCAAGTCTAGCATGCCATATGTTTACATCACTATCATATTTATGTGAGAAAGCAAATACAGAAAAACTAGCATTATTATTAAATGAATCATAATCCAAATCCATAATAATAAAACCTCCGGTCACATGACCAAAATCAAATAAAGTTGAACCTAAAGTCAATTTAACAGAATTGTCATGGAAAAATAATCTAAAACCAAGCCTAAGCAAAACAATAACAGAAATAATATTCTGACGAATTCCTAGAGCATAGAGGACATCATGTAGTAGTAGGCGTAGACCACCACGCAAGACTAACTTGCATGTACCGATCCCTTCAACAGCAACCTTATTGTTGTTGCCCATATAAATCCACTTTGTTCCACGTGAAATACACCGAAACTCCTCAAAATTAGTTTGTTCCCTCGTTATGCTCCCGAGTCTACAATTCACAAAGGATTAGATTCAGTCAAAAAACACTGAACTAGAAACACAAAGTTAACTAGTTTGAGTTTTGTGCAATACTTATCTAGGAGGCTCAGAGCAATCCTTAGCATAGTGACCCTTTTTGTCACAGTTAAAGTATTTCACCTTTGAAACATTGACACGTTTGGGACGTTTGTTGTTGCCTTTTTGTTCTGCCTTGCTCTTTAAGCAGGTTGAGATTGAGTTGGTCCTCGTTTCTTACCCCAATTCTTTCTCTTTGAGCCACCCTTGGCCTTAAAGGATGTTGCTATGTGCAACTCACATGTTGGCTTGGCAGCCGCAAGCCGATCTTCTTCAAGCTCAAGAGATCTCCGGACATCTTCCAGAGATGTGATTAGCTGATTGTGGGTCAAATGCATCTTCATATGATCCCAAGAATTTGGTAAGGACCGTATGACAGCTTGAATTTGTTTCTCATCGATCAACACATGACCAGTATCTTTTAACTCAATCATGTTTGTCATATGCCTTAGATGTGTTCTCACTGAATGTTCTGGGCACTTCTTGTATGAATCAAACTTGATTGTTAAGGATCAAAATTTTGCAATAGAACAGGTACCAAACCTATTTTTCAAAGCAACCCAAAGACTCATAGCTCTTTGGTGATCCTTAAATGCCCTTAAGATATCATCATCTAAGGTGCTCAACAACGTAATGCGAGCCAATGAGTCTTTCTTTTTTCAAGCGTCATAAGCCACACGGTCACGCCTATGCTGAGCCGTGGTGCCTTCCTCAGGCTCATCCATGACGATGTTAATTGCCTCTAGAGCCTCTTGCTCTTCAAGCACATATTGAACTTTTAAGCTCCAGGTCTCATAGTTGTCACCATTGAGTTTCAACCCTTTGTTGATCTCAACAACAATATTTTTAGCAACAGTAGACATTCTTTTTAACATAGAAAAATATATAGTGAGGATCTTAAAAGGAATTTTCTAAACGCAAGTTCTATGTTCAATATACATACATACATATTCGGACAATAAGCACTAAGTTGATTAAGTTAATAAATACATATATTAATAATGGAGTCGAAAGTTCACTATGTTCCAAGTCATCATCCAAAAATTAAATACATAAAAATTAACCTAGTCAACTACCTAGCTTAATGTCTTAATTATATTTAAAACAACATTTTGTTTTCATGATCTTATAATCCCGTATGGATCTAAGTTAAACAAATTAACTTAAATTATTAAATTTTATTTAACATATTAAATAAAATAAGTCAAACAAATAGATTAGCATTAAACTAATTAATATTCATATTATGTTAAACAAATTAACAATAATAAATTAATGTTAAACTAATTAACATTATTATTTAATTTGAGATATAAAACATTATAGTTTCTTAACCAAATATAAATATTAAACTTATATTCTGAAAATTTTGTCTATTTGTCTAACTTTCACATTCTGAAAAAATAATATTATTAAATAATTTAAAATATGGCTATACATCAGGCCATTTGTCCCCAAAAAAAATGAAACTGGACCAGTTGCCAATTTCTCTTGCCATATGCAAACAAATTTGAGTGAGCTTGTTGTCAAAATTCTTCTAAATGGGCCTCTAGCCCAAAACTTTATGAACGTTCTCATCAAAATAAAGAAGTTTCTATGCTAATTGACCCACTAAACAGTTAAATTACAAAAAATACCGATATTATTGAGAAATTACAAAATATTACGATATTTGTATAAATTTTACAAAACGTACCATTTTATCATTTTTCCTTCTCTCTCTAACCCAAAACTCTAACTTCTCCCTCTCTCTTTCTTTCCCCTCCTCCCCCCACTCGCCTTCGCCCTATCCATCGCCGATGCCGCCGTCGTGTAGCTGCTCCCCCGTCGACCCGATCTACTAGCATTTGCTGCTGCGTGGTGGTGACTACTGTGTGGTGGCTGCTGCTGCGCGGTGGCTACTGTGTGGTGGCTGCTGTTGTGCGGTGGTGGCTGTTTATTGCGTGACTACTCCGGCTGCGGGTGCCGGAGCTCCGATCTGCTTCTTCTCCTTCTTTTTTTTTTTTTGTTTTGTATGTGTATACATTTGTATTTTTGTGTATGGGTATATGTGTTGGTGGTTGTTTGAAGGTGGAACAAAGTGTATGTCTACTTTTATATTGGTGTATGAAGCTGTATTTTTGTGTATGTAGCCGAATATTTTTCCAAGCACACAAGTGTATGTATGTGTATATAATTGTATGAACATGTATGCCTGAGTATATATTACATTTTAAGTGTAAGTGTGACACACATAAATTTATATATTTAATTCGTAGATTTGTAGATCCTTGTATGTATGTGTGTGTCTAGTGTATGTATAACATATTTTTTAGTGTATATACATGTATTTTTTGCTTATAGGTATTTTGTAACTGTAATTTCTCAAAAAATTCAATTTATATATGTGTATTTTTGTATATCTCATTTTTTAGATAAAAAAAAAAGTTTGGAAGGTGGTCGGCAGCGGCCGGCGGTGACTGGGTGACGACACCAATTGGGGTGGCAGCAGTAGGAGGGGGCAGCAGGAAGAAGGAGGAACAAACCCTAATTTATTTGTTTTGTTGGTATTTGTATATAGCATGTAAAAAAAATTGGTATATTTTGTAAAGTGTATAATGTTGGTATTTTTTATAATATTTGTAGTTAAGGTGGTATATTTTTGAAAAAATCCCAAAATAAACAAACTACTCCGGTTAAAAAAAATGAACTCCTTTAAAGAATAGCCTTGACTGCTATATGTAATATTTTTTTTTATAATTATTAAATTCAAATCTTTTAAAGAGGATACTAGAAAAGAACCCTAGTATCTCTTATTTGTCTTCTCCTTCAAATCTTTTATAGAGGAGCCGCCGCCAGCAAGTATTTCCAATTTTTTTTTATCAAAAAAAAAAATTGAATTACTAAGATGAAGAGAAAATTAAAACTTCAAATTTTTTCTATCTACCCTTCTCCAACTCCATTGTTGCTACTGCAGTTTGAGCACAAAGCTCCATTCATGTATATATATTTTTTAATTTCGGTTTTATTAAATCAAGCATAAGATAGAAACCCTAGTTTCTCATCTTCTCTGTTCACTTGTTGCAGCCGCCGTTATATTGTGGAAGAAGTCAAAAAACTTATTTTTTCCTCTTCCCTCAACACCTGCCACTTCCCATGGAACACCAAGCTCTTTAAGAAATGGTTCCTCAACCCAATTCTTGATCTTCCCACATTAAGGCACACGCAGCAGAAAAAAAAAGTTTAAAACTAATTTTTTTAATGGCTTTTTACGGTGGTGTTCTGCTTCACGATGGTGTTCTATTATATTATTATCTTTTTTATTTCTGTGAACTGATTCACATAAAATATTTAATAAATAATATAATTGTAAGAATTTATCCTTGTAAACAGAATACATATTCCGAGATTTCAAGGTTGTGAGTAGGGTTGTACAAACCAAACCGGTAAACCGAACCAAACCGAGAAAAAAAAACTGACTATGGTTTGGTTTGACTTGGTTTGGTGTTGGCGAAAAAATAACCGACATATTAGGTTTGGTTTGGTGTTACCCATAAAAAAATCGAACCGAGACCAAACCGAACCGACATTACATATATGTTACTTTTAAATTTTTATATGTATAAAATTCATTCATTGAAAAATATTGTCTAAATATCTTAGTAGCTTTTCTTAGTTATGTACTTATATTATAAACTTACGATTTACAACACACATCTACAGGAGCTAATTTTAATAAGAATGAGTGATAGGCTTATGACAAAAGAATTTGGCGCTAAAAAATTTGAGGTGCTATTATTGTTTTTTTAACCGGTAAATATTTTTTTCTTTTGTTATACATGTGCATCTGGATGGGATATATTGTACGTCTCTAAATCTATATTTGGAACGTCTGTGAGTGTCATTTCTTGTAGGACTCTATAGTTACCTATTAAAGAAAAATGAGAATATCTTGAATTTTATGTATCCAACGCAATTTTAATATGAACTAACTTGGTTTAACTTGTCTTTTTTTGTACAATTGGATACGAGCTTTTTACCTATACTTTTAAAGGAGAGAAAGCACCACATATTTGTTGTTAACAAATAAAAACCGAATAACCCGAATAAACCGAATAAAACCGACATTAGAAAATCTGACTTTGGTTGGTTTGGTTTGGTTAAAGATTTAAAAAACCGAAATTATTGGTTTGGTTTGGTAAATAAAAAAATCGAACCAACCCGACCTATGTTCACCCCTAGTTGTGAGAATCCATTGTGGATTCAGATTGGGATATATGTTTATTTATTTATTTTTTATTCAAAAAAATTGTGTGACTCACGTTTTGAGTTGTCAATAAAAAGACCATTATGTATGTACTTATCAATGGATAAGCAATTTTATTATGGATGGATTGATAAAAACTCAAGCTTTCAGTTTAAGAAGTTTCAAGAAACTTATTAACAATTACGAGAACAAGATTGTTTCGTTTTAACAACTATCCCAAATGCACAGTAAAAAAAACATAGTTATATCTATATTTTCTGTTTACACATAGAACAATAATTTTATAACTACGGACCAGAAAACCAGCCGATGACATCTGATACCAATGAAGGATTCATGTTCATATACAAAATCTATACTACATAGATTACTCAAACATAAATCAGAGAACTTACTTGTTCTCCTTATAAGCGGAAACGGTAGGATCTTTACCACGGCTGGAATCACTGGTCGTCGATGGTTGTCACAGTAACGGAGTAAACCCTTTATCCACAGTCTAAACACCCAATATTTAGTAGAGAGAAGTCGGAAGAGCTGTATAGAAAAGTACGTATCTTTTCACTATTAATACTTGTGTATTTATAGCTAATTAAAGTAGTTGTCCTCTTATAGGACTCTACTAGGTAATTATCTATTTTTATCTGGAAATATTTACCTTTCCTAGCTCTCAGAAATGGAGAAGGAATCAAAAATCTAGTGAACCCCTCAAACTCCGTAGGTAATTCGAGACAATTCAAGAAGAATAAGATAAGTTAACACAAAGAACTTTAACATTGACAATAGAATGTTGACCGCCGACGAATAATAGGTACCCACACCCCAGGCAGAGTTAGTGAGCCGTGTAATAGGCGACCATTTCGCGCTGTTACCTAATACTACGCAGGCTCATCAAACTGCGGTTTTTAGCTTTCTTCAGGATTTGGCCCGAACTGTTCAGACTTGGTAAAATGAAATGGTTGAATAATTGAAAAATGAGATTATTCAGGAATACACATTGAATGCTGAGATTACGCATTGCCCTAGTGTACTTATCCACTGGCATTGAAGGAGAAGAATGACAAGGTCTGCTTCCAAAGTAAGGATTGCCGCTTAGTCCAATCCAAGAGCAAACAAGGGACTACTCCCCTCCGTCACCCTTCTAAGCTCCTTTGCCCTATGCCTTTAGTCTGCTTAGGCTTTAAGAGCACCCCTTTATGAATGGACTCTTAATCGGACAATTCCAACAAATATCATATACAAAAAATATGAAGAACTGATACAATACAATAATTAATCTTTTATCAATGTGGCACATGTTGTTACTTGTTAGTGACCTATTTAATTTCCTTTGAGAACTTGTTCGTTCATGGTAATCTGATATGGTACTATTATGAATCCTGTTATGGGCCTGGAGGAGCAGCACGACAACAAGATATTGATTGATGGACCTAAGCTTTGTATTAATATGAGGATGGGCCCAACAACTAGACAAGCCAACAAGAGCATTAATTGAGACCCCAGGTTGAGTATTATAAGCAGGAGATTGAGTAAAGAGTAGGATATTCAAATTTTGAAAATGCTTAGGCAATATCTAGTCTTCTCATCCCCAATTCTTTGAACCTCTCACCCCCCCCCCAGTTATCCTAATAATTCCTCATCTCATTCTTATTATATCCCTTAGTTTATGCTTATATCGGTTATCTATAATTCCTATTGAGTTTTGATCTAATCAATACAATCCTGCTTCATTATTATTATTATACGAGTGTACTTGGTAGTAGCATTCGCTATAAGTACAATATATCCTAGTCAAGTCACCTAAGTTAAAGGAACGTAATAAAAATGTATGTTAAAAGGGTCATCTAGCTTCTATTAGTGGATTTTTCATGTCAGCAGCAAAATTTATATATGAATCGTAGTTATATAATTTAAGCGACCAAAAATCATGTCAGAAAGGACGAAGTTTAAGTGAAGGGCATGACAGTCATTTCCTCCACTTCGTTATTTTTTTCATTTTCTTCTCTTTTTCCCTTTTATTATTTCCCCAAAATTATGCCCTAGTCATTCCATCCCTTACTGGTTCTTCCTCACCTCTACTTCTTCCTATCAGTCGACTCACATGTATGAGCTTTCTCTTCCCTTTTTAAGTAACAAAATTGAATCACTATGGTTGGTGGTAAGTGTGATTGTATGTGTAATGAAGCTTCTATGCCTAGTTCATGAAATAGTGATGTACAAAGTAGAAATCGAAGTCTGATTTGGTGGAGTAATTGTTTGTGAAGTCAAATACTTGAGAGTAATAATCTCCACAGTTTCATTCGTGGAGCCGTCACAATTTCGTGTAAGAGTGAAATCGTGGGCATGATGATTTTAAATGCTTCCTATGGCATTAAACTAAACAAAAAAACGCAGCTTTGAAGTGCCACTAGACTTGTTCCCATGTTTCCATACGCTCCCGTGAAACATTTTCGTTGCTTGAAAACGTCTCCACGATTTTAAACATCTCTTGAGACAGTTTCCTAGAAAAAGAAGGGGAGCAGTTTGCTAAGCAAAAATGTCTCCACAATTTAAAACATGGAGGCAAAAAATTTCGTCTACCTAAAATAGTTCCCACATTTTTAAACGTGGAGCTACTTGCTGCCTAAAACAAGAAATTTGAATAGATGATTTAAAACATTCCGATGATTTTTTCACTGCCATGCACAATCTACAACACTGAGTGGTTGACTATTTGAGTGCATCTTTAGGATTTTTTGAGTTTTTTTTCATCTCATTTCATATCAATGGTACATGTTGACGGTTGGATATCATGTTTTGTAATTGTGGTGTTTCTAATCGTGACTTCACTCTTTAATCTCTCATTTACGCTCGTATTAAGGTTGTTTTATAATGTCTAAATGATGAAAAAGTACGGCAACGGGCGCACAACAATAGAACAACACAGCGCAGCTAGTAAGCCTACGTCTTCCTACGAGGCCTCAAATATCCAACAGTCCCCCATTATTTCAAAGAAGGTCACAAATTAACAAGCCGAATCAAGTTCCAGGAAGGGAAAAGATGTAGTAGATCTAGTCCACCTGAGTAAGTTTTGATAATGAATCAGCAAATACTCATGACTCATAGCATGACAAAGAAAATGAAAGACGAATTTATTTTAGGCTTCGGTAGAACAGATTTAGGGGGCAAGCCTATAATACTCAAGATTCAATGACCCTAAGGTGAAAAGGATTTTCAAAACTCAATTGACTTAGCGGAAGTCATGCTTCAAATGAGGGGTTGACATAACGGTGGCATCCAAATACTACAGAGACTTTAAAAGGGAGTTGGTGAGACAAGATTGAGAGAAGCTAGCATTTCACCCATGTGAAGTTAATAATACTCTTGTGCAGGAGTTTTATGCAAACATGGCAATTTCACCTTCGAAGTCTACAATAATTTATGTTAGGGAACAAGAAGTTTCCATTTCTTCAGATGTATTCAACAAGTTGCTTGGTACCAAGGCAGAGAAGATGGACCGATACAATGAGGTAACCAAGTTGACAAATCAAGGAGCAGAGAGAGTGGGCAGCTGACTTTCTAGGGATTGTGCAGGAAACTATGTAGAGAAAATTTAGTACATGCTTAATTATGCATGTCACATTCAGTGTCAATGCCAAAATTTGGGTGAATTTGTTTCGGGAAAACTAATGTCATGCGAAAATGATAACGAAACCCCCATATCCCAAGTGGTTTTAACGACAACCAACATTATGGGGTGACCGATTGATGGAGTGTCATTGTCGCGGATCGGCTACCCAAGAACAATGGCTGCCGTTAACTCCGCTCGAGCTATGGGAATCTCGTTATCAGTTTTGCACGACATTAATTTCCCCAAAACAAAACTCACCTAAATCTTAGCATTGACATTAAATGCATGATTCATAATTAAGCATGTACTGAATTTCTATGGCAGAGTTTCCTGCTCTATTCATAGGGTGTCTGTTGCCCAGTCTCTCTACTCCTTGACTGTCAAATTGGTTACCTTGTTGTATTGGTTCAACTTCTCTGTGTTGGTACCAAGCAACTTGTTGAATACATTTGGAGCAATGAAAACTACGTGTTCCCTAAGAAAACCATTGTAGACTTCGAAGGTAAAATGATCATGTTTGTGTAAAACTCATGCACAAGAGTTTCATTAACTTCTTCCGGGTGAAATGCTAGCTTCTCTCCATCTCGTCTCATCAACTCCTTGTAAAAGGCTTTGTAGAATCTGGGTGCCACCTTTATGTCAACCTCTCATTCAAAGCATGACTTTCACTGAGTCAATTGAGTTTTGAAAATATTTTTTGCCTAGGATCATTGAATCTTTAGTATTGTTGGCTTACCCCCTCAATCTGTTCTACCTGAGCCTCAAAACAACCCCCCTTTCATTTTTCTTATCTAATGCTGAGTATGAGTATCTGCAGATGCATTATCAGAACCCGACTCAGATGAACTAGGCTGTACCTACTCATATGCAAGTTCAACATGCAATGATTATTGAAAAGAAGATATCCAAATTAGAATTTGCTTTGCCTTTAGGCTTTAGCATTGTGTATGTATTTGTAAATTTGCAGCCTACACTACCAGAACTTTAAATTTATTAAATAGATTGGATTAATTTTACTAAATGAGTTGGTATCTTAGGCTTTGCATTGACTATCGGCGGCTAAACAAGGTAACGATCAAGAATAAGTATCCATTGCCTCGAATTGACGACTTGTTGGCCAACTAAGGGGTGTTAGTTGTTTCTCAAACATTGACTTGAGGTCCGTGTATCACCAGTTGCGAGTGAGGGAGCAAGATGTTTCTAAAACTACATTTACGACTAGGTATGGCCATTATGAATTTTTGGTAATGTCATTTGGTTTGACAAATGATCCTGCAGTTTCATGGATCTAATGGACAGTGTTTTCAAGCCCTATCTTGATCAACTTGTGGTGGTCTTTATTGATGATATTTTAGTCTATTCCAAGACTGAGGAAGATCATGATAAACATCTCCGGATGGTCTTGCAAATTTTAAAAGAGAACCAACTATATGCCAAACTTTCTAAATGTGAGTTTTGGCTTGAGGAAGTGGCTTTCCTTTGGGCATATTGTATCTGCTGAAGGCTTGAAGGTAGATCCTAGTAAGATTCAAGCCATTGTTGACGGGAAACCACATAAAACTCCAACTAAAATTAGAAGTTTCTTGGGTTTAGCGGGGTTTTAAAGAAAGTTTGTCAAAGGCTTCTCTTTTATAGCCTCTCCCTTTACTAAACTTTTGAGAAAAGATGTCAAGTTTGTGAGGGATGCTAAATGCCAAGAGAGCTTTGAAAACCTCAAATCCTTGTTGATATAAGCTCATATCCTCAGTCTTCTAATCGAAGGAAAACAATATGTGATATATAGTGATGCATCTCATAATGGTTTGGGTTGTGTTTTAATGCAAGAAGGAAAGGTGATTGCTTATGCCTCTAGAAAATTGAAACCAAATGAGTTGAATTATCCTACTCACGACCTTGAACTTGCTGCTATTGTGTTTATCATGAAAATTTAGAGGCATTATTTGTATGGGGAAAAATGTCACATCTTTACTGACCATAAGAGTATGAGGTACTTGGGTACTCAAAAAGAGTTGAATGTGAGACAATGAAGGTGGCTTGAACTCATAAAAGATTATGATTGAACGATTGATTATCATCCTAGAAAGGCTAATGTGGTCGCATATACATTAAGCCGTAAATCTTTTGCAAGTTTATCTCTAAGCCCTTTGCCTTTGTTTCTTGAGTTAAGAGCCATGAATACTTGTCTTTCAATTGATTCCAGTGGGTACATAGTTTCCAATTTGCAAGTCAATCCAGTTTTATTTGAGCAAGTTCGAGAAGTACAAAAGCTAGATGAGAAGCTCATGAAATGGGTTAAAGAAGTTAAAAATGGAAAACAATCAGATTTCGCATTAAAGGAGGATGATACCCTATTTTATAAAAATAGATTGTGTGTACCTAATGATGACAACTTAAGGAAGAATATCTTGGGTGAGGCTCATAGTGCATATGCAATGCATTCGGGAGGAGCTAAAATGTACAGAACTATCAAAGAACATTATTAGTGGAATCGTATGAAGAAAGATATTGTGGAGTTCATTTTCAAATGCTTGGTTTGTTAACAGATAAAGGCCGAGCATTGAGTACCAGCTAATTTATTACAACCCTTTTCAACACCTGAGTGCAGATATGATAAAATAACCATGGACTTTGTATCTGAACTTCCTCGCACTCAAAAGAATCATGATGCAATTTGGGTCATTATAGACAGATTGACCAGGAGTGCTCATTTCTTGGAAATTAAAATGGATTACTCACTTGAACGTTTGGCAGAATTATACTTTCATTAGATTGTGAGACTTCATGGAATTCATGTTTTCTATTATATTTGATAGAGACCTGAGGTTCACATCTAGATTTTGGGCTAGCTTGTAGAAAGCTTTGGGTACTAGGTTGAGCTTTAGTGCAAAATTCCATCCTCAGACAGATGGCCAATCTGAGAGGGTAATACAAGTCTTAGAAGATATGCTTCGAGCATTAGTTATTGAGTTTGAAGGTAGTTGGGATAAACACTTGGCCTTGATAGAATTTGCTTATAATAATAGCTACAAATCCGATATTCTCATGCCTCCTCATGAAGCTTTATATGGTAGAAATGTAGGACTCCACTTGGTTGGGGTGATTGACACGACCCGAATTTTCGGTTAGGCCGTGCGAGCACCCGACCACCTCCCCTAAACCTGTCGGGCGAACCCTATTAACTGAATCGATATAAATTGTGAAAAATTACCTTGAAATGAAAATGAACCAAACTTTAACAACATAAGATAACTCTCAAGGATAGACAAACATACAAGCTGTTTGAGTAATACAACTAACTACCCACGATATAAAGGTTTCCAGATCAGACATCTAAGAAGGCCAAAAGATTTACACACCTCCCGAAGGGAGCAAAAGTAAGAAAAACTGTAATATCTGAAGTTGGTGGCCGTAATGAACAACATGGCTCACCGTAGACAGCTGAAAACGTACTACTCCTCAATCACGACGTGGCTGGCTGGATCCTGGAGCAGAATCTGCCGAATGAAAAGAAACACAAGAACAAATAGGGGTGAGTTATAAGGACTCAATAAGTGAGGACAAACTAGCAACCTCGAAAAATAGATACGCTAGTCAAGGAAACGGAACCAGACAACAATCAACAAATAAGCAATGCACATATAAGCAGAACAGTAGTCATGTACAGAAAATCTACACAATAGCATGAAATGAAATTGAATGAGATGAAATGAAATGAGATGAAATGAAATGAGATGCAAAGGGTCACATATGCCCGTAATCCCATCCCGAAGCGGAATACTCCTGTACTCGAGGGGAATCCAATCTGCTAATCAACTGGAGCAGAATACTCCTGCTCCTGGGGCGGAATACTCCTGCACTCAGTATGATATGCAATGTAATGCATATGAATGCAATGTGATGCAATAATAACCCTTCACCGGCGCGGGACTCTGATCGACAGCCGGAAAGTAGATGCCAACTCAAAGCCAAAGTACAATACTCAGATTCTCAATGCAATACCAATAACATGACATAACATATAATATAGAATGTAAATCCAAAGCTAAGGCGTCATGAGTACGCCTATCGGCAGCTACACACGTAAGGAACACGTGGTAGAAAATCCATGAGGCCAAGTGCCTCCAAAGAAATGGATATAAACACTTGCCGTATTCAAAAGCTAGCCCTGCTACTCAATAACTGCTTTTTCCTTTGGATTAACTGCCGAACGATCCCGCTATATTCAATAAGCAGAAAAATTATATCAAATAAAGCTAAAGGCTTCATTCCTTATGTCTTAGGGCAATTCAGTTAGGAACCTGATACCCCATTCACATACGCAATACGCAGGCCAGGCCTATGTACAGGGTTCAAAGTCCCATAACCAAACCCTAAATAAATTACATTTATATGTTGCCCATAACTCACTGAGTACGAATATATAATCATTTCCATCATCGGGGTCCAATTACCCTTTAAACTATCAATTTAAGTCATTAGGGCGATGTCTAATATCCCTATTTTTATCGTAAAAATATATTCAAACACACGTAATAAGCTAAGATAATGAATTAACATCATTACCTGGAGATTTGGGGTAGAAATTCCACTATTTTTCCACCTCTTTTTCCCTTTTTTCCTCTTTCTTTTCTAACTTTTCTCTTCGCTGTATTTGTTCAAATGTTTCTGCGTGTATATGTACTTGATGATGCTAAGGGATTTAATCCCTTAGCTTAACCGACAATGTGATATAGTTTTTTTTTTTTAATAAATTCACTACGACGATTAAAATTAAAATGGAACCCTAAAGAAGTCGAAATGATCCCAAAATTTTTAAGTAAGTTATACAAAATATATGTAACATTCTCGCAAAGATGGATCTCAAATCAGACACCCGAAGCTCAAGATGCGAATTTAAAGGAAAAGGTCAAATTATTTAAATTTCGGCATTTTAGCGGAAACTAGCCGAACAACATTGAAATTCACTTTCGAAAAATCACAAAATTCAAAAATAATCATACGAGCCTAACGGCGCTTTCGAATTTCAAATCGGAGCTCATTCGCCAAAACCGAGCTCAAAAATCTCTTTTTTAATATTTATCGATAATAAAAACTGAAACCTTCTTCCGATGCCTATCAAACGAGGTCTGATTTAGCTCAAATTTTACAGACAGGTCGTAATAAACCTTACGAATATTTTAAAATTATCGGCACGCCAATCGAAGTCCTAATTTCCGAAATGACTGACCGAGGTCGTTTCAGTGATGTTGGTGAAAGAAAACTCATTGGTCCTGAAATTGTGCAACAAACTGAAGACAAGGTAAATATCATCAAGGATCGATTAAAAATTGATTCAAATATACAAAAGTCCTATGCTGATCTTAAGAGGCATGAAATTGAACACAAAGTGGGCGACAAGGTATTTTGAAGGTTCCTCCTTGGAAGAAGATTATGAGATTTGGCCAAACGGAAAAACTTAGTCCTCGATTTGTTGGTCTTTATGAAGTGCTGGAGAGAGTTGGCCCTGTTGCATATAGACTAGCCTTGTCACCTGAGTTAGACAAGATTCATAATGTCTTTCATGCCTCTATGCTTAAAAAATACCGTTCTGATTCATCCCATGTTCTTCCTGTGGAATCCATAGAAGTCAACCCCGACTTGACATATGAAGAAGAACCTAACCAAATCTTGGCGCGTGAAGAAAAGAGGCGTAGAAACAAGAAAATTCCATCAGTGAAAGTGCTTTGGAGAAACCATTCTAGCAAGGAAGCAACTTGGGAGCGAGATCAGGATATGCGAGTTCAATATCTTCATTTGTTTCAAGAATAGTATCAGGCAAATTTCGAGACAAAATTTCCTGAAGAGGGAGAGAGTTGTAATGTCCCAAATCCATTAAACTTGTTATTTTCTTTTAATTAAAACTATTCTTTTTATATTGAACATAATTTTTTTGATAATGAAACCTGCTTATTTGATTTGAGGATAAAATTTATTTAGACCGGGTAATGTACGCTAAGTTATTGAAATATTAAAGTTGATTGAGAAAGCTAGAAAGTATTTTGTTGGGACCAATAGATTTTGAGAGTCATAGTATTTGTTCTTTACATAGTCTAATATAATGAGGGTCATATATTAAATATGTCATACTTCCTATTTGATAGCATTCTCTTGATTTTTTTAGAAACAACTCTCCTAGAGAGAAGAAAACCCTAGCCCTCTTTGTCTTCTCTCAAAATTCAATTATTTTACATGAAAATCTTTTAGCTTTTCATTAGGTCAGCAACATAGGCTTACTTGAGTTGAATCAAGAGTGGATGCTTCGTGTGGTGCTATGTTTTTGAAATCTCATTTGTATACTCTCCAACATCAGTATTTTTAGCATAACTTTTTATACAATGGTCCGATTTAGGTGGTTCAAAGTTTTGTAGAAAGATAATTTATAGATCTATAACAATTTTTGGTATCAAAGCCTTAGGTTTGTGATTCTAGGAAAACTTATGTTGTGATTGATCTTGTTAAAAAAAAAATTCATAGTTTTATTATTATTTGATTTATTTTGTCCTTATACTTGCATACATCTCCAAATAATTTTCCGCATCGATTGTGCATATACATCATGTACATGCCCCTAATGCAATGTGATCTTCTCTTGTGTAGGAATTTAGATATGACCTCCTCTTCTAATAGGGCTATTGAAGTAGTTGTAAAATGGATTTCAGAGTTAGCGAAAAGAGTAAAATCCAGTAACATTTGGCCTACTACAAAATTTGTTGAAAATATATAAAATACTTAAAATTAAATTATAAAAAATTAATACATTGATCTATATATATAATTATAAAAATTTTGAATATAACTTATCTGCTTGATTCAGATTTTTTCAATTTTTATCGTAAAACCAAATCAAATATTATCGATTTTTAAAATTTAAAAATAAACCTACCCAAACCCAAAAGGATATTGGTTTTCTTTGGTTGGTTTGGTTCGATTTTTAATTTGGATCGATTTTGAATCGAACCATGAACAACCCTACTTCTAGCGACTTAAATAGTGGGCTTCGTATTCAAGTAGAATTTATGAGGCAAAACTTCAATGGTGCCGTGAAAGCTTTATAACATAGAGCCTGTTTTGGTGGGCTTATAAGCAGCTTATTTTAAGGGGGGATTTACAAAAATACCGATCAAACCCTACTTATTTATATCTCCATACCCATTTCATTTTTACCCACAAACTTATTTACACTGTATACCCATCCTTCTGTATACCTATCTAGTATACAGTATACTCCCATGGTATACTTGTTACACTATACTGTCAAATTATTCTGTATACCTATCTAGTATACAGTATACTCTCATGGTATACTTGTTACACTATACTCTCAAATCCATAAAAGAAGTATACTTAATTTGGTATACTAAAAAGGTATACAATATAATGCAATGGTATACAGTTAAAATTGGGAGGGTGGGCACATAGTGTAAATAAAACATGCTAGATGGGCATTTTTGTAAATAAAATGAGGTGCATGGGTATTCCATGTAAACTAATTTTTTTTGGGCACAAACACGTAAATAATTTATTTTTGTGGGCATGGAGTGTAAATTTCCCTATTTTAAGTGGCTTATAAGTCAAAAAGTGACTTAAAAGCCATTTTTTAAGAAGTTAGGAAATCCTAACTTCTCAAAAAGTGGCTTTTAAGCCACTTATGGCTTATAAGTCCAAAATTTTTTAAGTTACCAAAAATATTTTAATGGGCTTAATAGCTTATAAGCCACTTTTAAGCTCACCCAAACAGGCTCATAATCATCACAAAGTATTATGAAATAGCAGGCCATATGAAAGTATTTACTATTCTTTAGCCCTTACTTTTTGTAGCCACAACATTGCACTAAAATAATGAAAAAATCTCAGTGTTAATAATTATTTAATACTATTTTTCTTAAATAAAAGATATATATCAATGCTAAAAAATAAAGTAATATTAAATACTAGTATTGATATTTGATATTTATTTTCTTCCTTTGTTTTTAAGGGATATTATTCAATTCAAAATAATATGCCATGAGATGAATTTGTTATATACGAACAGACATTCCCATTTTAAGGACAATTTTTAGGCAAATTTTTTCTTTTCTCTTTTCCTTTTAGTTGCCATATTTAATATTTGTATAAATGAAATACATATCACCTAAAAATAAGAAAAATAAATACTAAAATAAATAAATAATGAATACATAGCCGATCCAAAGATTGAAATATTGTATTAAAATAGTAAATATTACTAATATTTATTTATTAGATATTTAATATTTATTACATATTCATATATTTAATATTTAATCACTTAATTAATACTTTATATATTAATGTTTATTAGATACACGATATATGTATGATATTTAATATTTACTTTATACATTAATATTTATTAGATACACGATAAACGTATGATATTAATATTTTATATATTTAATCAGATATTTATAAAAATATTAATATTTATTAGATACACGATATATGTATGATATTTTAGTATTATTTATTTGATATACGATATATGTATGATATTTATATTTTTTTATTACATATCGTGTATCAAATATATTAACACAAAAATATTAATGTTTATTAAATATATTATAAATATAGAAAAATAAGTGAAATATGTTATATATATATATATATATATATATATATACTGAATACATTGTTACATTATAACTATTAAAAATAAAATATTGAAATATTCATTATGTATATTTAATATATAAACTTAAATAACTATGTATTTAATCCCTACAATAATGTTAAAAAATATGAGATCAATATTAACTAAACCCTTAAATTAAGTGATAAAAATAGAATGCTTATTAATTTATAAAATGGAGAATTAATTTATAAATTACCTAATGGCTAGAGAAAGAAAGGGAGTGAAAAGTGGGGCTAGGAAAAGTAAATAAGTACTGCTCAGGTGCTTATTGAGTAATTTTCTCAAGTATAGTATTTACATGTATGTATTAAGTTTTGGCCGAAGTCACGGGGTGGCGGTACAACCGCAACCCATAACATAGATACACAGTTGGCACACCCTTACAAAGACAAGATATGTCTGGTGATTCTTCATACTTATTTGAGTTTTGATAGATAAAATTACCTATATATGTACCGTCAGAAGGTAAGAGGTACCTGATTGGTTAGCCTGAGGCACCTAAAAATTAGTCCAATCAGCACTGTTATGAAAAGAAAATAAAAAAATTGTTGGCACACCCGGTTCCATCTCTATATACACCTGCGTATAGACGTTATACTTTAACCACCTTGGTAGGACTTCCATACATTCTCTTCAACACTACAAACGAACCCCAATTAAAAACCAACAATTTGCCAAAATGTGATCACGTAAACGGGAAAAGCCTTACAAGCCAATTAGAGCTCCAAGCATCATTATACAAAATTTTGGAAAGGCTGGCATTGGCTGGCCTTGCAGCCGAATGTTAATTGTAAACTCATTCCACACGGAGCAAGTCCTAAAAGAGACCTTTTTTGGTGAATCATCTATCCCAAAAGAAGGAACATATCACCCCAAATTATTAACAGGAATGCAATTCGAATAGGATAAAGGGGAATGCTTCTTTACGGGGATCATCTAATTTAACGTCAAGTAAAGCATTTAAGTTGAATTTGTCCAACAATCTTGACTAGCTATACATTTTGCAGTTTACTTCAGAACATAAAATAATTATTTAAGTGATTGTTGAGCTTTCCATCCCTCCAAACGACTCAAATAATTTACACAACTCTTTTGAGCAACAACTCAATTTCCAGTCAAATCAAGAGTAAGCAGGGCACGGCAACATTACAAATGATGGCTAGGGTGGCAATAATTGAACCTTGGTCAAAAGCTGCCTGCAAGCGGCCTGCACGTTTGAAATGCTGGAACGCCAGAAAAGCTGATATTGCTAAAGAGAGAATAACACCTTCCTTCGTTCCCCTGTCATAAAATGATACAGAAACGAATATTACCACAATTTAATAGAAAAAGATACATTAAAATATTACCACAATTTAATAGAAAAAGATATATTAAAATATCGAGGAAGATATACCAACCTTAGATTTGCAACTTGATAAGGAGCCACAATTACCAATAGCAATGTGATAAATGGCAATTCTAATTCACCTAGACGGTCAAGATGATTGGTTAGATATATTCACAAAATTCATCTTATTCACTTGATTGCAAAAAATACATTTATAGCATGTCACAAGAAACACAACTGGTTTGAAACGTTTAGCAACACAGTGTGGGGCTTTCCATAACAGCTAGGTTTATATCCGATGTGCTATCAGACAAATTCTTGCTAAAAGAAGCACAAACATATGATTGTGAAACTGCTTCCTACTCTATCTTTATCCCTTTTTCGTTATTCTAGAAAAGGAACACCATTTGGTGGAAAAGAAACTCAGTGTAAGGTTCTTTATGGATGATTATTTGATGCATATTCATTCAACTCACCGAATCAATATCATAAAAAACAATTTGCCATAATTTCTAGAAACAAGGTGAATATTCTCGTCTAGAAACTAAAACACCCATAACAGATGGAACTTTAACTAAACTTCACTTTCCAAAGAAAGTGACTGGATAATCCTATACAATTACATTCATAAGAAACAATGCAAAAAATGAGAAAGTCTATTTTAGGTAGTTCTTTTAAATTTTGTTTTGAAACTATTTCAAATTCAGAGCAACAAGGGCAAACAAAAACTCCCAGAAGACCTACCAGGAAAGGAAAAGAAGAGGCGAACAAGAAGTGCCAAGAAAGCCGTCCAAATACCATATTTACCCCTACAGTCAAGTTTTCATCAGTTTGCTGAAGTAAAGCTCATAGCTTTACAAAGTAACCATACGTTTAATTACATAGAAGCTGAGATACTTACTGAATCCATGAGATGACAGCAATGGGGGCTTGTAAAGCAAATAAAGGAACAAGGAAAGACTTGTGAATAGCAGTGCCCTTCGCAAGCATGAGAACCCTTGAAATTTCAAATGATTATCATAAGCACACCGAACAAGGATAAAAGTAAGTTCATTCGCTATAAAAATACAAGACTTTATAAGAAAAGAAGGTTGTCTGGCATTTGGTTTATCTAAGTTTCTACGGACCAGCTAAATTAAAGAGAATTAGTTCATGCAAATAGATTCCTGAAGAGGGAAAAACAAAAAAACAGTTTCTCAAAACCAAAAGAGCAAATGCTCTTTGACTAAAACTTTATTTAATTTAGGGCAGGAAGCAAATGTAGTGCCCATATAAAAGCTTTTTGCATGTATCTCTCTCTCTCTCTCTCCCCCCAATGAGTGTACCTATTTTGCTTAACACAAACTGTAAATAAAGATGGTAGGGTCAGCTAAGCTAGCTAGACCAGGCCACTACCCTCCAGTGGTTGATGTTTCCGACAAGCTAGCAGCAGCCTTTCTTTTTTCCCAAATCAACAGGCTATGAGACAACCAAGATTGCTCAAACTAATTGACCTTAAGCAACACAACATTAGGAAGGTTTGCGGAAAAGCTCATCAATGTAGAATCTTTTCTTGAGACCTTTCAATAAAACAGTGTGTTTCACCTTATAAGTACAAGTAATGACCTCAATTGACGAGCTCGTTATATGTTATTTATAATTATCTACTCTTTAATTACCAGTTAACTGATTCACAAAAGAGCCTCCAATGCACCAGCAATATCTCTTTCTATAAGTAGTGAAGCCTGATATATTCAACGTCTAGATCAAACCTTCTGCAAACGTCCGATCAAAACTTCGTCACTCTGCTGATATAAGATCTGACACAATCTTCACAGTCAGTACCTTTATACATCTGCATATTTCTTCTAACGTAAACCAAGTAGAAGGAATTCCCCTTCCATTCTTAGAGCTAGATGGTCCCTCTTTCTCGGATTCTTCATTCTGCTGCCTAACTCACTATTTCAACTCAATAAATGATAATGCTTCATTAAAACACTCTTATTATAGTACTTCATACTAAAAGGGTACAATAAAACTCTCTTATTATAGTATTAACAAATGTTCTGGCTATACCTATAAGCTTTCATATAATGGCGCAAGACCCTTTGCAGGATATTTTAGTTAAAGTACATTAATTAGGCTCTGATAATATACATAATAATCAGTTAAAAAAAGGTAGCCTGGTGCACGAAGCATCCTTCGTGATCGCAGGGTCCGTGGAAGGACCACACTATAGAGGGGTGTAATGTAGGCAGTCTATCCTGATGCAATGGCTGATTCCACGGCTTGAAGCAATGGCTGATTCGACGGCTTGAACCCGTGACCTATAAGTACTTCAATATATTCCACCTGTTAACATTAACCACACCCCAACCCCTAAAATTTTGACAGTCAATTGGCTAGCAAGTAAATAATCTCATTCTCGATTCAAGTGACGGCAATTGACTAGGCATAAAGTTAAAAATAAAAGAAAGGTGTTTTAAACTCGTGGTCTAAAACAATCCATAAAATTTTTGTACCTATAAATCTTAATATATGGTAAAAATGGAAAGTTTAAAGCTAAATTGTTTCAAATATAGAAACATGTCATTTACAAGTCATTTTTTTTTCTCCGCAACATACCAAAAGGAAATAGTGCCACATAAATTGGTTACACGAGACTTACACTGAGCAGATGGTGCTGACCCACTGGAGATTCACAGGAGTGACAACCCCAGAGTAGCAAACAGCTCCACAATGTCTCTTTCTTTTCATCCCTCCACTTAAATCAATTGGAACTCTGCAAAAAAATAAAAAAAGAATCCAAAACTTATAACTGCGACAACAACAACAAAATATATCATATCTCACAAGTGCGGTCTGGGGAGGGCAGGATGTACTATTACCCCATCAAGGTGGAGAAAGTATTTCCGGTAGACCCTCGAGTAAAAAAAAATATTTTTGAAAACTTAAAAAAAAAAGGTGAAAAATTACCACGGTAAAGAAAATACTAGCATAAAAACTAAAAAAATATTTAAGTAAATAAAAAACATCAATAACAATAAAGACAAAAAATCAACCAGAAACAAAATATGCTAATAATACTACGGCTAATATGACAGAACTGGCTTGACTACTAACTAATCCAAAAAATGTGAATTACCTGAGAGGATTATAACTAAGAAAGGAGGATTTGTGCTGAGGAGTGAAATTGCAAATCCTAGTGTGATATGATTGAGGAGATTTCAAAGAAAGTAAATGCTTATTAATGTTGTGTGTAGGAACTGAGAGTGAAAGCGAAAGACTCATCATTTTTTTTTTTTTTGTGTTTCTAATAGTAATTTGTTTTACTTTTGGCCGGCGAATAGAAGAGAAAAGATGAAGAAATTAGTTAAAGAGAGTGAAGTAGTGGGAACACTATTTGAAAACAAACCAAAATATCTGGTTCACAAGGACACGCAATGTTCCGCAATCGGAAATCCAAAAGGATCCAATATCATTGGAGTTTGTACACGTATTTGATTGCACACTTTTTTTTTTTTTTTTAATGAGGATCAAAGTGAAGGTTATATTTTGACTTGGCTTTTGTTTTTTCAATAATTTAATATTTTTTTTAATTTCACTAATATTCTCACTAATATATATCCTAGACTATTCTTTCTTTTCTTTTGTTTATTTCAAGGATATGTTATCATTTTAACATAAATAAAATATCTTTTTACCAAAAACTCAGCAACTTTTTACTGTAAATATTACTACTACGGTCCTAATTTATGTGATAAGCATGTAATTTAAGAAAGAGATATAAATTTTAAAAATTTATGATTTAAAACAAATCATAAAAGTTTGTGTGGTTTTGAATTATTTCATAAAGTAAATATATTACTTAATATAGAAATATATCTTTTTTTTTAGGTGATTAAAAAGACAAATGCCCAACATTAATTGAGATAAAAAAAAATATGATTTATAAAAAAAGAAGTTAGAAGAAATTAATAGGAGTACCAAATAGTTAGTTAGGGGCGGATCTAAAAAGTATGGAGGGTAGAATCCCCTCCATTGAAATTACACATTGTGCGAATAGTAGAGCAAAGCCATTTTTAGTACGTTATTGAATCTCGTAAGAAAAGGGAATTCTAATAAAGTGATAAAAAGGAACTTAAATTATTAGTTCAAATTTCATGTATGATATTCTTAGTTAATTACGTAGTAAAGTTCTTAATTCAAGGAAGCAAAAAAGAAAAATTGCCAAATTGATTGTTTAACCTAGATCCACTTTTAGGCCAATTAACAATTAAATTTGTATTTGCGGAGTCACGATCAATAGTTTAGATTATGAGTTTAGCCTACTTTAATTACGGGATTACGCTAATTACGAGATTATGAATATACGCACGATTTTCAATGGGTGTGCGTTGATAACTAACGATAATGCGAGAACAAAACGAAATAATCCAAGACAAATAAGATTAAAGCGTAAATCAAATAAGTAGAAGGAACCGTATAGGATCGCTTGATCTCTGTGAGGATTCCTTGATGCTAATTATGCTTGTAGACTTTGAGAACAAAGTATGCAATAATGTAAATAGCGAATAGTATTGAGCGAGAGCAAAGAGAATATTTTTATTGATATTGTAGATAGAGAGGAGAATGTCTGTTACAATGATTCGGAACGAGTGTTATTTATAGATTTGATAGGCATCCGTTGGGTTTGTAACCGCTGGGCATGTATCCATTGGATACGTAACCGCTGAATGTGTAACCGTTGCCTTCATGATCATTCATTAAGCAATCGCGTACGATTAGGTAACTGCTCATTCAAATCGCGCTGATTTGGGAAGCGTTATGCTACTGCTCTGGGCCTGCTCGTGGTAACCGCCTGGCCAGTCATCTGTCCGTTAGTCGTCTGTCCATGGAAACCCCTGCCCGTGCCACGTGGCAGACACGTGTCACTTTTTAAGTGGCGTCGGTTTTTATCCAATACAGATAGTAACTCTGCTCGAGGAGTGGATGTGAATTTTGGTGGGAAATTTTATTCGTAAAGTCCAACCTTCATCTGCAACATGACGAACCTCGGTGACGTGCGCACTTTATCAGCAACGTGACAAGTTTCAATGACGTGCGCATTAAATGCGCAATGTAAAAAGTAACTGCAGCAGGCCCGTCTGCACTTCCGCCGTCAGCTTCGAAGTGACTACTGCGCGTCTCAAGGGTAAAAGTAATGATTTTAACCGCCTCAATTATGTGCACACGCTCGTTTGTCAGTTGCGAAGTGACCGCTGCACTTCAGGGTAATGATGCTGCTTCGAAACCCGGCGAAACTTACTTCCTCTTTGGACGGTTGGATCTGATCGTGGCCCTTTTGATGACCTCCACGTGTCTTGCGGGAACTTGATGGGCCGGATTTTTACTCCTATAAATAGGGGTTTGCTAAATTTTAACCCTTTTGCTTGCCTTCACTTTACAAATTCCAAATCTTGAAAAACTCTTGAATTTTCTCCAATCTTCCTCCTAACTCTCAATTCTTCTTTAACCATGTCTCCAAAGGCTAAGAGAAATCTGAACATGGATGCTGCCGCCGGTAGTTCTTCTACGGCTACCCCCAGGCCTAGGGCCGCTCAGGCCACTGTTGCAGAGATTATCCCCAAAAATTGGGGTGGATTGGAAAAAGACTGTAGCGTCAAGGCTTTCAACAATTATGGAGATGTACGCGCATGGCCGGCGTACAGATTCAAGTCCGGGATCACATCTGAAATGATCCCACGAGTTAGAGCGGACTGCAATTGGGACGCGAGTGTTCCCCTTTTGCCGGTATCTGAGACGGAGAACATTACTTCGCATAGGGCTGGGTGGACGGCCATGTCCACCTACCCATTTACAGTTTGTTGCATGCTACCCCTATATCCTGTACTCGAGAGGCTTTGTAGGGAGTATTTTCTCTGCCCGGGGCAGTTGAGCCCCAGTATGTATAGGATGGTGACACTTATGGACTGGTTTGCAGAAAAACCGGTCAAATTTTTGAATATGGGCATTTTATTTCTTTGTACAACATACAAATTTTTAAGGATGGTTTTGTCAACGCCAGAGTGCGTGGGAGCAAAGGCTTAGTGCGCAGTTCTGAGGACACTAATGACCGGGGTTGGTTGCACCGGTACATATTCGTGCGCACCCAGGCATTGTCCTTTAACTCCAAGGCTCCTCTCTCCGAGATCTGGAATAAGAGGCGTAAGTCCCCTAGTTTTTCTTTGGAATTTTCATGCTTCCGCTTTTTGTTTACTCATTCCTTTGGTTCTTTCTTACAGCTGCCAAGCTTCCCTACGACGAGCTCATATCGGTTAATGAGCTGACAGCGTGGGTCGAGGCTATTCTGAAGAAGTTCCCTGCTGAGCAGAGGGAATGGGCGTACTTTGCTACGCAAAAGAGTCTGGCCGCAAAGACTTAGGGTGAGAACTTTTCGCTATTACAGCTATTTTTTCTCTTCGTGGTTTTGCTGTATCTGACCGTTCCACCCTTTGCAGGTCTAGGCACATAAGGAGACTTCTTTCCTGCCCCTTCCCCTCAAGCTGTGCTTCAGGACCTGCTGCTGACCTTGAGGCTGAGGTCGCAGCTATAAGAGCTTCAGCGGAGGCACTGCGCAGGAGGGAAGGCGGCGAGAAGCTTCTGTCTAGTGGCATTAGCTCCTTGAAGCGGAAGAAGAAGGGCCAAGGCGAGGGCGGAGCACGAAAGAAGTCTGCTCGTAAGGCTTCCGTTGCTATAGAGCAGACCTCAGCCGTTGGAGGTGATACCCCACTTGATGCCACTGTGCCTGAACCTGAGGAGGAGAGCGCCAAGATTCCCGCTGAAGTCCCCGAGTCTGTACGGGGAGAGGGTTTTGACAAGGAGGTGATCGACATTTCAGATTCTGAAACTCTTGCGGACCTTATAAGAAAGCCCTACCTCTGAAGTGACAAGAAAAAGAATGAGGAGAAGACTGCCCGTACTCCGGAGGGGAGTCCCCGAGTTGATGACGGGGTAAAGGCAGCTCCTTCTCGTGTAGATAAGGGGAAAGGAAAGGTCGGAGAAGAAGAAGAAGAAGAAGAAGAAGAAGAAGAAGAAGAAGAAGAAGAAGAAGAAGAAGAAGAAGAAGAAGAAGAAGAAGAAGAAGAAAAGGAGATCCCCCAAGAGAGCGGCCAGAGTCCCCGTGTTTTTTACTTAGAGGACTTGGAGAACGTGGCCGCTGAGGGGGAGGTACCTGTCTGTTTGCTTGAATGCGACACAAGAGATCCTGGGGTGGAGAATGACTCTGAGATGTCGAAGACAAGGCTCACTCGGCGGACTACCATCAGCGGTCTGACCAGAGCAAGGGACATTCAGGGCGTGCGCTACAAATTTGGCCCAAACTTGCCCTCTGAGCAGGCTAGGGAGCCTAAGTACTGCGAGAGGGAATGCACTATGAAGCTGGACCCCAATGTCGATTTCGTGACCAGGCCGGGCAGCTTAGCCAAGGCGGTTTCATCGCTTATTGGTCCCCGTGAGGAGTGGACAATGAGGAAAATGAGCGATGAGGATCTGGCTTTTGCCATTGCCGCTGATTCTGCCCGGGTAAATGCTTTTTTATCATTTTTCAAGTCGGAAGCAATTGTGAATCCACACTTCTAACCTTATCTCTTTTATTTGTTTCAGTCAAGCCTGATGGCTGCCGAGTTGATGTTCCGCTCCAGGATCAACAACCCTGATCAGGTGCTCGAACTGAAAAAAGAGCTGCTAAGGACTTTGAGGGAGAATGAGGCTCTGGCAGAGAGGTGTCGTTTCCTTGGGGGTGAAGTTAACCGGTTGGCTGAGACCAACAACAAACGAGTCGAACATATTAACGAACTCACCAATGAAAAGGACCTTCTTTCTGAAGAAAAAGAAGGGTTCGCACAATCTGCTCGGGACCTGGAAGCTCTGCTTGAAGAACGCAACTCTTCGCTGAACAAGGCACTCGATGAGCGTAGATCTTTAGAGATGGACCTGCTGAGGGCTAAGGAAGAGTCTGCTAAAGCCCGAGCTGAACTGCAAGCCGCTAGAGATCAAGTTGCCCAGTCGATGAGCGCTCAGGGTGCATTATCCAAGGACTTGGCCAACTTGCGTGATCAGTTTGAGATCAGGGCGAAGCTTGCTGCACTCGAGGCCAAGCGATCATTGCTCGAGCAGGTCTACGCTGGTCAGATCAACGTAGAGGAAACGAGGCTGAAAACAAAGTGCGCCATTCGCGAAGTGAGGCAAATGCTGAACCTTTCTCCCGAAGAGTCTGAAGAAGATGAAGATGAGGGTGATAATGAGAGCTCGGGTGACGATGACAGAGCCGATGGAGCTAGTACATCGGGTTCTGGTCGTAGTCCCCGAAATTAATTCCCCCCCCCCCCCAAATTGATTAAGTTGTAAGTTTGTGTATCCGGCGAGAGCTGGATGATTGGTTGTGGATAGAGATCTCTTAGGGACTCTTTGATCCTTGTTTGGCAGGTTCCATTGGCCTTGTATCACTCAACAAAACTTCTGTCAGCCATTTTTTGCGTTTTTTGTTTTGTCAGGATAATGTATATATTTTCAGACCTTTTCAATTCAATGACTGTATATCGCCTAAATCCTTGATCTTTTGTTTGGATGTGTTATGGCCTTTGTGCCTTTTGTTTAAGAGCTCTTTAGAAGGTTGAACTTTGCTATGTTCTGGTCTTCAAGAGTCTGTTCGAATGTTTTAACTTAGCCTTTCCCAAGGAAGAGGTCATAAGTTGTGAATGATCTGCGCAGATGTTTTACTCTGATCGAGTCGTGGTCAATAGGTTCTGGCCGAATCGTTGGCCTTGCGAACAACTTTTCTTATCGTTTTGATAGTTGAAAGTCGTTGCGGAAAGTTTTAACTCTGGCCGAGTCGCTGGCCTTGTGAGTGAACGACTTCTCTTATTTCGTGGAAGCTTGTCATATAAAAAGTTTTGAAAACTCATCTTTTTGCCAGGTCTTTCGCTTTTATGAAGGTCTTATCTGGCCTACAGGGGCTTCTTACCACCCTCCCTATTTTTATGTTGAAATACGAGAAGATTTGAACATAAAAAGAGTTAAGGCTGATCGCAGATAAAAGAACACATATAACCAAACGAGGAGTGTGTCCGTTGAGGGATTCGAACCCACAGCCGCGAAGTTGAAGAACTTCGAGCTCTACCAGTTGAGCTAAACGGATCTGGCCTTGTTTAGGCCGTTAGTACTATTTAGAAGAAATATAGCAAAAGTAAGAATGCCATAAAAGTAAAAAGGTAGGAAGAGAATAACTGACCGTTTTACCGTTCAGAAGTGGTACCTTTTGAGGTGAACCACATTCCATCTATTTAGAACGATTGAGCCATCTGGTCGTGCCAAACGGTAAGATCCCTTGCCGACTGATGCGACTACCTTGTAAGGGCCTTCCCAATTAGGGCCTAATTTTCCCTAGTTTGCTTCTTGCGTGTTTTGAGATACTTTCCTCAATACAAAATTTCCAACCTGGAAACTTCGTACGCGTAGTCCCCGATTGTAGTATTGTTCGATTCGTTCCTTCTGGGCGACTACTCGTACAAGTGCTAGTTTCCTTCGTTCTTCGAGGAAATCCAATTCTTCGGAGATATTGATCGAGTTGGATTCCTCGGTGGCGTGTGCATACCGTAGGCTTGGTTCTCCAATTTCTACCGGGATGAGAGCATCTGCGCCGTATACCAATGAGTAAGGTGTCTCCCCTGTACTCATCTTTATTGTCGTGCGATAAGCCTACAGTACACCGGGCAGCTTTTCTACCCAACACCCTTTGGCCTGCTCAAGGCGCTTCTTGAGAGATTCAACGATTATTTTGTTTGTTGATTCCGCTTGTCCATTGGCAACCGGGTGGTATGGAGAAGAAGTAATCCTTCTGATGTGCAAGTCGTCGAGAAACCTAGTCACTTTCTGGCCGATGAATTGCGGGCCGTTATCCATGACTATTTCCTTAGGTGCTCCAAAGCGACACACGACATATCGCCAAAGGAAATCAATTACCTCCGTTTGTCGTATCTTTGCATATGCTGCCGCTTCGACCCATTTGGTGAAGTAATCGGTGATGATTAGCAAGAAACGTACTCCTCTTGGCGCAGCAGGAAGAGGACCAACTATGTCCATCCCCCATTTCAAAAACGGCCACGGGGAGATGATTGAGTGGAGCGGTTCTGCTGGTTGATGAAGAAGATGTGCAAACCTTTGACATTTATCGCATTTCTTGACAAACTCGTTTGTATCTTTCTCCATTTTATCCCAATAATACCCTGCACGGATCAACTTGCGCGCCAACACTTTGCCCCCAGAATGATTACCATAGCAGCCTTCGTGGACCTCCCGCATTACGTAATTGATTTGGTTTGGCCCTAGGCATTTGGCAAGGAGTCCTGCGAACGTCCTGCGATAAAGATCACCGTTGACGATTGTATATCGAGCAGCTTTTATTCTGAGTTTGCGAGCGGATTTCACGTCATCGGGCAGAGTTCCATGAAGAATATAGTTCGTGATTTCATTCCGCCAGTCCCAAGTTGCGTTTATAGCATTAACTTCGAACTTTTCTCGATCTATGGTCGTGCAGAGGAGTTGAACGACAGCTGAGGAGCTGGCCGCCCCAATTTTCGCTACTGACCCCAGATTTTCCAGGGCATCTGCCTCATGGTTCTCTTCTCGTGGGATTTGGAGCGCTTCCCATTCGTCGAACTGGACCAAGAGTTCTTTTACACGGGCAAGGTACACTTGCATCCTTGATTTCTGTGCAATGAAACCTCCGGTTACTTGGTTGACTACTAGTTGGGAGTCACTCTTGAGCTTGATAACTTTTGCCCCATAGCTTCTGGCTGACTCCAATCCTGCAATTACAGCCTCTTATTCAGCCTCATTGTTAGTAATAAAAGGGCACTTGATGGCCTGCCTGACGGTTTCTCCGGACGGGGTGATAAGAACCAGTCCAAGACCGGACCCTTTGATGCTCGAGGAGCCGTCAGTGAATAGGGTCCATGCTCCAGGGGCCTGCCCGGCATAGAGAATTGCATCTTTCTCTGCCTCAGGACATATATTAGCGCTAAAATCTGCTACGAAGTCTGCTAGGGCTTGTGATTTTATTGCTACCCTAGGCTGGTAGGTAATATCAAATTCGCTTAATTCTATATCCCATTTAACTAACCTTCCTAAAAATTTGGGTTTATGTAAAACATTGCGCAAAGGAAAGGTTGTAACTACAGCTATTGAATGGCCTTGAAAATAAGGACGCAATTTACGGGTAGCAGTTACTAGTGCTAAAGCCGGTTTTTCTAAGGGTTGGTAACGTGTTTCCGCATCAATTAGAGCTTTACTAATGTAATAAATGGGAAGTTGCTTACCTTTTTCTTCTCGAACCAATACTGCGCTTACCGAAGACTCTGAAACTGCCAGATAGATCAGCAACTATTCCCCGTGCTGAGGCGTAGAGAGTAGTGGTGGATTGGACAGATATTTCTTCAGATCCTTCAGTGCCTGTTGGCATTCGGGAGTCCAGTCAAATTCCTTGTTCTACTTCAGGACATCAAAGAAACTCTTGCACCGGTCAGATGAGCGGGATATGAACCTGCACAAGGCTGCCACCTTCCGGTTAACTTTATGACGTCTTTTCGGTTGTGGAGTACGTCCGGAATTGACTCAATCGCTTTGATTTGAGCGGGATTGACTTCAATTCCGTGCTGAGAGACGATGAAGCCTAGAAATTTTCCTGAACCTACTCCGAATGCGCACTTCTCTAGATTAAGCTTCATGTTATATTGTTCGAGTATTCGGAAAGTTTCCTTCAAGTGTGCCAGGTGATCATCTGCTCGTTTAGACTTGATCAGCATGTCATCGATGTACACTTCCATGGTATTTTCGATTTGATCGTGGAATATGCGATTGACCAATCGCTGATACGTCACACCTGCATTTTTTAATCCAAATGGCATGACTTTATAACAATACGTACCTCTGCACGTTATGAATGACGTTTTCTCCTGGTCGTTGGGATCTATCGATATTTGATTGTACCCTGAATATGCATCGAGGAAGGTGAGCACCTCGTGTCCGGCGGTTGCATCAATCAGCTGATCTATCCGGGGAAGAGGATATGAATCCTTCGGACAGGCTTTGTTTAAATCAGTAAAGTCGATACAAACTCGCCATTTGCCGTTTTTCTTAGCCATAACGACCACGTTGGCTAACCAATCTGGATATTTAACTTCGCGTACAGATCCGATCTTCAGCAGTCGATCAACCTTATCATTTATGATTTAATTCCGAAAAGCTCCCTGTTGGCGCTTCTTCTATTTCACCGGACGGTGGTATGGGTCGACATTCAGCTTATGAGAGAGAATTTCTGGAGAAATACCCGTCATGTCTGCATGAGACCAATCGAACGTCGTATGCCGCTCCTTGAGGAATTAAAGAATATCTCCTCGTAGGCGTTCATTCAATTCTGTCCCCAAGTAGACCTTCCGCTCCGGCATGTCTGTGAAGAGTTCTTCTGGTTCCAGAGCTTCCACGGTTGGCGTATAATTCTCCCGTGCCTCTAGCTTTGTGATGAATTTCGGGACCTCGTACTTCGCTTCTTCGTTTGCTGCGTTAGATCCCGGTTGCTGTAATTGCTATTTGCTTTCTTCGGGCAGCTTGAGGGAGGGCCACCGAATAGCAATCCCGAGCAGAGTGTTGCTCTCCTCGCACCTCGCGTACTCCCTACTCTGATGGGAATTTCAATACCTGATGATATGTGGAGGGAACAACCTGCATTTCATCGATCCATGGCCTTCCACCGATAATGTTATAGGCCATGTCTCCGTTGATGATATGGAACATCGTCTCCTTTGCTACCCCCTCGACGAGAGTTGTGAGGGTAATTTCGCTAAGGGTCTTCTCGCTTGAGTTGTTGAAGCCGGAGAGAACTCGCGATACTGGCACGATCTTCTCCATCAGCTGCATCTCCTTGACGACGCGTGACTGAATGATGTTCGCAGAGCTGCCCGCATCAACGAGCACTCTTTTGATATCATACTCGGCTATGCGCAATGTTATGACCAGTGCGTCAGCATGTGGGAACTGCAAGCCGTCTGTGTCCGAATCTTCAAATGTTATTGATCCCTCTTGCCGTGGACGCTTTGTTTTTGTAATAGAGACCTTTGCATACTTCTTTGCCGTGAAAACGACGGAATCGACTTCGATCCCGCCCGAGATAACATTGACTGTCATTTTCGAGGAAGATGCTCGTGGAGGGCCAGATTTGTTTTGTTGAGCCCTCGCGTGAGTTTGCTTTCCCTTTTCGGTTAGAAGCTCTTTTAAGAACCCCTGTTTTAACAAATATGCGACCTCGTACCTTAAGGCCTTGCAGTCTTCAGTGGTGTGACCGTGGTCGCGATGAAATTCGCACCAAAGGTCTTGATTTCTCTTACCTGGATCGGTTTTCATGTCCTTTGGCCACTTGGCCTTCTCGCCCATATCCTTGAGGGCTGCAATCACTTCAGTCATTTCTACGTTGAAATTTGGTAGACTTGGGGCTCCACGAGTATCTGACTCTGAATCGCCTCCCCGTGATAGCCCTTTGTTATTATGACCGTGCCCTTTAGAGTTATTGCGTGATCAGTCAGGGTACGGTTCATAACATACATCCGGCCTTTCCGACTCTATCTTCCCGCCAGAGCCACCGCTTCGTGATTGGTTCCTTCCTCGGGCACTGGTTCCTATCAGTTTGTCTTCATCAATGCGTACCTTAGAATTGTAGCGATTGTAGACATCTGACCAATCAGCTGCTGGGAATTCGCGAAGAGACTCATAGAGCCTGCGCGTAGCCTCTGAGCTTTTGATATCCAAACTGTTTGTGAACGCAATGGCCGCCCATCTGTCCGGTACCTTGGGTAGCAACATGCGCTCCCGCTGGAAACGGTCCACGTATCTTCGGAGAGACTCGCCGGGCTTTTGCTTGATCTCAAAGATATCTTCCACGCGAGTTTTCATTTTCTGGGCGCCTGTGTGGGCTTTCACGAACAATTCCGCCATTTTCGCGAAGGACCCAATGGAGTTTGGTGGCAACATTGAGTACCATCGTAGAGCTCCGTCCGCTAGTGTCTCCACGAACTTTTTCAATTGCACTGATTCGATCTCCTCATCGGTGAGATCGCTTGCTTTTATAAAATTGCTAAACATCATGAGATGACCATTGGGGTCAGATGTCCCGCGATATCTCGGAATTTTTGGCATTTTAAACGTTTTCGGTATCGCCTTTGGGGCTGCTTCCTTCTTCCACGGCCTTTGCGAGTAGCGTTGGACGTCAATTTTCTTCAATGTGGGGAGAGCGCCTGGTATCTGGTCTATTCTCTCATAGAGAGACTTTTGAAGCGCCTCTTGGCTTTCTTTGAATTGCTTGGTGAGTGCCTCCATGACGACGCTCATTTCAGTGGACACCGCAGATCCTCCGTTTTGATTTTGATTCGCTTGGGTTGTCGGGTCCATGGTTCCCCCGTTGTTGGCCGCGTTTTGTTCTCCATCTTGCCTTGAAGTATGTGAAGAAGGAACATCTCGTCCTTGGGCTGCAGGATCAGTCCTCGTAACTGGAGGGATTTGCCCTCGAAGAGAGTTGATCGCCTCGTTTATTCCCCTGTTAACCTCCGCCTGTTGTTGCATAAATTCAAAGATCGTCTCTTGGAGGTTCCTTTGGTCAGGGGAGAGACTCCTATGGCGTCGTCTTCTAGGCGGGGTCACGCTCTGAGAGTGTCCACGCCTGTTCCGTTGCCTGCCTGGTCCTTGGGAAGAACGTTCCTGTCCGTCGGACGAGTAATCTGGAGAATAATTAGGACTTGGCGAAGGGGTACATACCTGATTTCCGCCCACCATAGTTCTTTGTGAATCATTTTCTGCCATGTTAGTTTAAGAAAAATCGACAGAAAAGAATACAATGCAGGAAAAGGATAAGCTATTAACCTACAGAGGCTATTGACCGGCTCCCACTGTGGTCGCCAAATTGTTTAACCTAGATCTGATTTTAGGCCAATTAACAATTAAATTTGTATTTGCGGAGTCATGAACAATAGTTTAGATTAAGAGTTTAGCCTACTTTAATTACGGGATTGCGCTAATTACGAGATTATGAATATACGCACGATTTTCAATGGGTGTGCGTTGATAACTAACGATAATGCGAGAACAAAACGAAATAATCCAAGACAAATAAGATTAAAGCGTAAATCAAATAAGTAGAAGGAACCGTATCGGATCGCTTGATCTCTGTGAGGATTCCTTGATGCTAATTATGCTTGTAGACTTTGAGAACAAAGTATGCAATAATGTAAATAGCGAACAGTATTGAGCGAGAGCAAAGAGAATATTTTTATTGATATTGTAGATAGAGAGGAGAATGTCTGTTACAATGATTCGGAACGAGTGCTATTTATAGATTTGATAGGCATCCGTTGGGTTTGTAATCGCTGGGCATGTATCCGTTGGATACGTAACCGTTGGATGTGTAACCGTTGCCTTCATGATCATTCATTAAGCAATCGCGTACGATTAGGTAACTGTTCATTCAAATCGCGCTGATTTGGGAAGCGTTATGCTACTGCTCTGGGCCTGCTTGTGGTAACCCCTGGCCAGTCATCTGTCCGTTAGACGTCTGTTCGTGGAAACCCCTGTCCGTGCCACGTGACAGACACATATCACTTTTTAAGTGACGCCGATTTTTATCCAATACATTGATAATGTAACATTGTAGCTTAAATCTTCAGGGAGCCACAACTAGCTTTTTGGTGAATTCAAAGTTTGGGCTGCGAGTGACTAACTGGTGAGAGTACCAAGATACTTGAGCTCACGATTGTAAGCTGCTAATTTCTTGTTCGACAATGGACTAAACTTAAAAAATGTGTAGGCGCTAATTGATGCACACGGCTGCCACTTTCACGTGTGCGGTTGCTTGAGTAGGCAGAGTACGTCACGTGCTGAGCTCGTGATCCCAGGATATTTGGATCCAACATTGGAATGGTTGTCACGTGTTTAGCTTATTGGGAGGGGATGAACTAGGGATAAGATACTTAGAACTAAGAAATAATGGTAAAAAATCCTCATAAACTATCACTTATTTTTAAGTTTCCAACTTAAACTATGGGGGATTACATTACCCCTGAACTAATATTTTTTGTATCTAAAACTCCTGAAGTGTCAAGTGGATGGAAAGTGACTTTACTCTCTTTGTAGACCATCCATGTGGCGTTTTAGAATTTACTTTTTAAAAGTAGTTGTTCTTATTTCTTATCTGATATTTTTCTTTTTATGAATTTATTAATTTTTTCGTTTAATTTTTCTTCAAAGTAAAATCTTACATTAATCTAAAAACCATATTCCTAAATTTATAGTAAAATAATAAATATTAACTTATAATAGTAACTTAATTATTACTATATAGAATTAAATTTAATCAACCATAATAAACTCAATTGAGAACGTTGTATATTAAAATATCCTTAAATTAAATATTGTCTCCGTTAAGGGTTATGTCTTTTTAATTAAAATGACCATAATTGATAAAATTTAGTTGTAAAATACAACTGAATTTTATCACATTTTGATTAAATTATTTTTTAGTACTACTATTATTCTAAGTTTAATGGGCCTCAACTAGTTTATTAATATTGGCAAAAAAATATTGAGTTTTGAAGAAGAAAAGAATTAATTAGAAAAGAAGAAAGGAAAAAAGACAAAAGTAATAGTAAATAAAAAAAATAAAAATTGAAGAGAAATACCACATGAATGATTTAATTGGCTTAGTCTATTTCCACACACACTACAAAGATAGTGAAGTCACTCTCCATACCATTTGGCACTGCAAGAGAGTTTTGCATATGAAAATTGATAGTTCAGGGGGTAACATAACCACTCCATAGTTTAAGAATGAAACTAACAAATGAGTGATAGTTTAAGGGGTATTTTGATCACTATCTCTAGAACTAATATATACAACAAGAATGTAAGTTAATAGTTTTTGTCAAGGTAGAATACATGAATGGCATTTTAAGTTTGACACGAATTTTCACTTATACACCTTAATTGTCCAAATAATTATGTAGACACATTTTATCATTCGTAATGTATTTTTAAAGGAAAAATTACGCAGAAGACAACTCTAATAGCTAAATTACAAAAAATAATGATACTTTTACAATATTTACAAAACATACCAATAATTTTCACTTAATTACCCTACATCCCATTTTTCATTTCTCCACTCTCCCAAACACAAAATCCTAATTTCTTTCTCTCTCTTTCTCTTCCCTCCTCCATCCATCCACTCACCCGCACGCTATCCCCCTCTCCCATCACTGGTGACCAGCCGGTCACCGCTGCTGCTGTTCCTCCGGCGAAGTAGATTTGCCATCGTCCATGTTGTTGCTGTGCAGCGACTGTTGCTTTGATCTCGTATTTTTCGACGGGTTTTCCGATCTGCTCATTTTTTTATTTTTTTCTTTTGTATGTGTATATATGTGTATGTGGTATGTATATATTTGTATTTTTTTTATATATAAATATGTATATCCTTGTATTTTTTGTGTATCAATGGCTATCGCCATTTTTGTACGTGTATATGCGTTGTATATATGTGTGTATGTGTATGTCTAGAGAAGAAAAATTATTTGTATATTTTTTTTATATATTTGTATGTTTTGTGTATATTTTTGTATGTTTGTGTATGTTTGATTATATGTAGTTTCAAAACATTAATTTTTATAAAGTTTCAATGTATTTATGTATATTTTTTATTTATTTCGTTTTGTAGATCCAAAAAATTTTAAAAAACAATTTCGGTGGTGGTGGTGGCCGACGGCAAGTGAGTGTGGCAGTAGCCCCACAGGGTAGTGATGAGTTGAGAAGGTAGGAAGAAGGAGATAAAACCTAATTTGTATATGTTTGTTGAAACTTGTGTATGGTATGTAAAAAAAAGTATCGGTATATTTTTTAAATTGATATAGTGTCGGTATTTTTTGTAATTTTGGTGTTAGGGTTGTACATTTTTGTAACTGTCCATTTTTTGAACACCGATACTAACATGGCAACACGTGATGCTTCTAATTTTTCCCTTTTTTTAAATTAAATTAATTTTTTTGGGTTCTATGTCACATTATTTTATTTCTTTCTTCCCCAGAAAACCGTCCTCACCAACACCAGGTCCACCACCTTCGGTCACCTCCCCTGCCAAAAATCCCCACCTCTCAACCATATGATAGGACCTAATTATCACTACAATAACTAAATAAATCATGCTAGACAAAATTATCACCACAACCAGATTCAAATAGGCTATGATCGCTAAGATAAATTCAGTTGAACAATTACTGGATTCCATGGATGAAACATCCATATAAGTATTTTTTTTTCTTCTCCTTGAACATACAAATTAAACATAGACTTTGAAAAAATTACTTAAACTAAAAAAATATATCAACAAGAAAATTAAAAGCGATGTAGTAGAGACGGCTGAGGCAACGACAACGGTGCAGGTTGGAAGCATCGAATTAGGGAAGAAAGGGTTTGCAGAAGAAAAAGAGTGGGAGGGAAGGGAGGGGAAGTTGAAGAAGTCGTGGGGGAGGGGTTAGAAGTAGAAGAAGAAGTAGTTGTGGATTTGGACAAGGAGTGATATCAGAAGTAGAAGCAGCCAGTGTCTTCAGAGGCGAGGGCGTGAGGCGAGGCGCTTTACCTAAGATGAGGTGAGGCGTAAGCCCCACTGATCTTTAAATATTATGATTTATAAATTTTTTTAAAATACTGTCAAATAGATATATATTACAAAAATAAATTATTGAATTCTATGAAAAAATAATGTAGATTCTTTTTTAAATAAATTATAAAATTACTATGAATAACACCAACATACATAAGATATTATGATACATAAATTATGCACAATGTCCTAACAACCTAAAAATCAAAAGTAAAAACATATTTTTCTGAATAAAAAATTATCATGTTGATCTCGTAAATGAATAAAGAATAACTTTTACACTATAATTTAAACTTTCTCTTCAATAATAACAGTCTTTTCATAATTGAAATTTTTCTTTGCAAAGAACAAATTTTTTAGATGAATAAATAAATGATTATTTATTTTACGAGAATCACAATCAGTGTCATGATGAAACTCTAGCATCCTTTGTTTTAAACAAGTTGAAAATTTGACAAGGAGCTCAACATATTTTATAATTCATAACAAAAATAGTAATATATGAATATAGTTGTATATAGTTAGTTACTCTCTATTACTTAAATATTAAATTGATAAGTTTATACCTCATAAATACAAAAAGAAGAATTATGTAGGAAATTGAGATTAAAAAGGGGAAAAATAGAAGACTAAATAATGAAGACCTAGAAATAATTAATACATGATTGGTTTCTAGATAAAAGATTCCTATCATAATCCAATATCATTTTTTTTCTTGTGGTAATGTGCAATATAATCAAAATTATAATAATGAGTTTCAATGTGCTAATTGTAATCACCTAATTTTGGCACACAAAATTAAAAAATAGTCAAAATAGCCATATTAGATTCTTAGGATTTTGCCGAAATTTTTTTAAAATTTAGGCTTTAATTTTAACTATATTTGTCTTTAATTAGGATAGAAAATGTAAAAAAAGAATTTCCGAAAATTACTTGTTATGTGTTTAATTATAATCTATGTTTAATTGTGATGTTTAGTGTAGATTGCGTGTTATGTGTTTAATTGTAATCTATGTTTAATTGTGATGTTTAGTGTAGATTATGTGATCTTATGTTTATTAATTTTGTACGTAGTGCCTTTTAAATGGCTATTTGTAAAAACAATGTAGCCCAAAACACAAGCCCGTCAGCCCATTAATTACCCGGCCCACACCCACAACATATAAACCCAAAATGGCTCATTTTTGCTCATTTACACACAAAAGCTCAGAAAACAGGCGAAACCATGCCAATTTATTCTTGGCCGCCGGAAATCGCCCCCCCGCCGATACGCCGCCACTGGTCCGCCGTCGACCACCGCCGGCCGGCCACCGGAAAAATACAAAAACATACCAATGGACTCCTCTTGACCCCCTCTTTCCATTTCCGCTATTGGTTTCTTCAAAAAGTGAATCGATTCGCGTAGATCGGAGGTCAAAGTTCGGTCAAACTTCAACTCCGGTGAGTTTTTTTTAAGTTTTTCTCTATTTTCTTCCCTTCCTCTTACCCATCACCTCTTCCCATACCCCATTCCCCAAAAATCCTTTCTCCCCGCTCGTTTTTTTTATCCCGTTTTCTGCTCCTCATTTTTTTTCTTTCTTCTCATTTCTTTTTTGTTTTTGTGTGGATGCTGCGTTTCTCCTCTGTTTCATGGGAGATTTTATTTGGAGTTATGGAGGTGGTGGTTCGGGACTGTGAGGATGATTGTTTGCAGTGATGGGGGCTGTTTTTTCAGTCTTGAACGAGGCAGTAGTGAACAATGGAGGCAATGACATTGAGGGCTCGGGTATAGCAAGGCAAGGGTGTTTGTTTGAAGCTATAATAATGGTGAAAAGGCAGCGGGTGTTGCCGTGATGGTGATCGTGTAGAGACGATGGCGGTAATACGATGATGATTCGTATGGTGGTGCATTTTTGTTTGGACTGATCCGAGTTTGGCATTAAGGCATTGGAGGTTTTATTGTTTGGAGGTTATGGTGCTGATGTTTTTTTTGATCCAGTGACGATGTCAATGATGTAGCGCGAGGCTGTTTAAGTTGCTAATGTTCGCTGGGACGACACTCAGGTAGCCGCTGTTATTTGTTCTGCTTTGGCTTCACTGGTAGGGGAAACTCCCATCCTTTTCGTTTTAGCCCTCATCAGTTTGGTTCTCGAAGCATAGTTGTAGTATAGACATGAGAAACATGGTCATCTGTTGGTGTTGTTCACTGTTTTCACAGTTAGTATGTATGTATACCCTTTGAATAGTAATGTTTTTCCTTTATTTGTCCGTCCATTTGACAATATGGGAATGGTTTAGCTTTAAAAGCCATGCTTAATAAGTAATTGTTTCGTGATTTTTGCAAGTTTCTTTGTTTGTCCGTTCCTATCCGTTGTTCGTGCATGAAAATTGGCAAAGTTAAAAGTAATCTGCGTATGTAGTATTAGTATAGAATTGGTAACTTGTTTGTGGTTCAAGATTAGTATAAAGTTTGTCCGTATTCTGCTATAAATGTGCGAAATAGATTAAAGTATTTCTAAATGAGTTTTTCGGACCTGGATTGTTGGAGTTCATGTTTTAAGCTTTCACCTCAAGTATGTTTTGACTTAATTGAATCTGGGAGAGAGTAAAAATAACATGAGAGAGCTTGATTAGTATACTTGTGTCTTTGACAGAAAGGGAGTGTACTACTGTTGGTTGGGGAGGGTATTAAATTTTGTTTGTTCCTATTAAGCATGAATTAGTACTTCATCCAGCTTATTGAGCCTATCTTGTATGTCAGATGGAGCAAGTGAACATGTAGGAGTCACTTGGGAAAACAAAACAAGTTACTTGACTTGCTTTAGCTTGTAAATGCTCAAGTTTGTGAATACTTGGATTGGTTTAGAGGGTCAGTGTGACCCTTTTTCTTTTTGGCTCAATTGAGTTTGTATCATTTACAGGTTTGTTAATTTAAATGGGAATGTCAAGTAAATTGTTTGCCAAGTGCTAGTCCAACATTCAGTTTGTCTTTTTGATTTAGTTTAAGCATGAGCTAGTGTTTTCTTTGGTCCGATCTTGCTCCTTTTGAATTATTGAAACTAAAGGTTGAGTTCTGGGACTTTGTTAGACAGAATTTAGGATCTGGTTACTCTTTAGAAAAATTTAGTTAGTTTTGGGGCTGATTTAGTTGGTTTAGTTTGGCCCTAGACCCTTCAAGTTAGTAATGAGTGTTTGATGTCCTTTTAAAAAGGACCCTACTTGTATTATTTCAGCTTTAGGACAGTTTTAGGGGGGCTGAAACAGTGCCCTGCAGCTGCTGTATTTTCTGAAAAAATGGGTCCAAAAGCTCTCAAGTATAGGGGTGTGGGCTTGTACTTTTGTACAAGTCCATACCCCACCCTTTGGCCTTTAATTTCAGCCATAAATAGGGCCATTTATTGCCCTCTTTCAACACCAACAACCTGCTGAAAACATAAAAAATCAGATCTGAAAAAATGCAATTAATGGGAGCTAAAAACACTTGAAAAAAGGGTTTAAGTTTGAGAGTAGGATTTAGAACCAAAGCCTTTACATTAAGGGTCTTTGGGGTATAAATCTTGAAGTCTTCTAAGGGGGAAATAGTGGTGTCAAAGAGTCAAATTTGAGTTCAGAAAGGGGCTGCTCGTTTTGCTTTTATGGTTGTTGCTGTTGCTTGATTTGTCTTTGGTACAAAAGCTTGTTAGATTTTGGTATTTGCTTGTGCCAAAAAGTTTACTCACTAGGTAAATATTCCAACTCTTGTATTATACCCTTTCTTGTGTATGAATGTCATGTTTAAAGACGCTTAAAAGTTTATTTTTGAATTTTCATCATGTCCGCTTTGTTCCCTTTATTGTTTAAATAGCAAAAAATGTATACGTCGATTTTGTTGCTTTGGTCATTTTATTCTGGAAACCATGGATGTTTTCGTTGAGCAAAAATTTGCATATTTTTCTAACCTCTTTTTACAATCAGCCTCGTTCAAAAGTAACATCAAATTTGTACTTTTTTTACTTTACTTAATTTGGATCACTTGTTTAGAGATTTGGACAGTATGTCAAAGCAGTTAGGCAAACATAGGAGGGTTTGATAACATGTTGAACAGGTGACCACGCCTAATTAAGAACTGGAAATTAATCTTTTTACGATTAGTCTAGCGATGATGTAAAACAGCCACTATTTACACAATGGAGAAATAAATGTGTTAATTTTGAAAACAAACCTAAAAGCAGCCTACTTTCGCAAAATAATTCAGCCCATCATGTCTTAAAAATGGCGTCAGTTTTGTACAAGTTTCCTTTGCATAAACAGCCCACAAAGTAGCTTTTATTTAATAAAAATGACTATTATTTAGATGAATAGCCATACCTTGGCTTCCCTGTTGTTAAACTTTCAAGCAAATGTTTGCTATTTAATATTTAACACGATTAGGCAAAAATAATAGGATTATGAAGGCTTATACAATTAGACATCAATAAGTATGATTTGTAATCTACTTTTAGACAAGAAATTACGTTGAGAAAAATTAGGCAACATTATAAGTATGATTTGTGATCTACTTGTTAGGCTAAATGAAAACTAAAATAAAATGAGCCAATTCTAAATTAATTATTTTGAAGTTAATTAAATTCTTTTAAAAATAGGCCAGTTTCTTTGTGAAGTTGGAAATACGCAATACGTCTTATTTATTATAAAAGTGTAAGTTCGTCCAGTCCTTTGTAAGGTTGGAAAAAGAATGATACACTTTAATTTTCTGAACTAAAAATATAAAAATCTAAACAATCCTCTGTGAGGTTGGATAGGAATGACTCTTTTAAATTTTCTGAATACAAATTCAAATTAACGGCATTAATATAACAACCATATTTAATAAATTAAAATTGCGACAATAAAGCAACTGTGCTTAGCACAGGACTCGAGGGTGCCTAATACCTTCCCGAGAGTCAACTGAGAACCTTACCCGAATCTCTAACGCAGACCATTAGACGAGTCAGAGGTGTTCCAAGGTACCTTTTGGTGACTTGGCACACCTTAAACCATGTCAAGTGGCGACTCCGAGTTTTCTCTAAAATAATTTTGTACCTTCTTGAACACCAGTCACGAGCCTTTAAATAATAAACACTCGCTCGCAGTCAGAGTTTTTAATTAATATTTTAGGGCGTGACACTAATATGTGATTAGCGAAGAATTCTTGTGAAGAGTCTGGTTAATAAAGCAATTTTAGGGAGTTTACAAGGCTAATTAGACATAATTGCATGGATAACTGTAGGACGAGTTCCATGCATTAGGCGTTCGATGCATCTGGGATGTAAGCTCAGACGCTTTGAGGCGTAAGCCTCACGAGGAAAAATCCCCCCACATTATCCCAAGAGCGTTTTAGGAGTGCCCCACCCTAGGCCCCGGAGCGAGTCCCAATTCTGTCTTTTAAAATAGAGGCAATAGCCATGTGGGAAGGTAGAAGTAAAAACAGTTGTTGGGGAAGGGGGAAGTGAAAGCAGCTGGGAATCCGTGAATTTTTTTTCGAAATATTGGTTCTTCACATGAGATTAAGGCTCAAATTGATAAATCCACATACTTTGCGAGTTCAAATACAGTCCGCTAAACTTATCTCACCTTTATCTAAATCATAAATGAATCTAACGCAAGGTCCATAGCGACCCACTTCCACCTCTATTAGGGAATCATCAATTATTGTGTCAAAGTATTTGGATAATAAAAATCACTAAGAACTAGAAGTCATTATCGAGTTGGAGTCTTGTTGTCAAAGATGGACAATACCAAAAGTCAACAACTTAAAACTACAGATGCAGATTGAATCCAAAAACACCAACATCTACCTATGAGTAAACATAGTCCATTAACGACAATCATTACAAAGAGCCTGAACCATATGATACGCTGCATACCGAATAGCTAAAGCTTCAGCAAGGCCAAACAAGATATAGAAGAATCACAGTATGTGATCCTAATAGGATGCACTAACCGAAGCACATCATAAATAGTTCTGACCATCTCATTATGTAAACTCAAATTTGACCTTCCGAATGGGAGATAAAATTTCGTTGATTGGCATAGATTTCTTTCAATACTAATCATTGTCATCACCGTCATGATGTGAATGCAAACAGAACCACAACTAACTTCAAACTAAGAGTGATTACTAACTGCTTAAAATCCTAGGCTTGGATTAGTCATATCCCAATAAAATATAATAGTTGCTTTCTTCATGAACCTTATTATCATAATACAAAAACTATCACTTTGCCATACGATAACAATCATAATAAATTTCTTACAAAATCATCACTTTTCCTATATACTTTCTTAATCCGGTACAAAGTACCCAAAACTGAGACTCAACTTGTAAAGGAATCCCGAGCACCGCAGGATCTCCTCTCAACTGACCAAACACTAGACCAAACTCTTTTGTGGTTCAATCTAGTCCATTGACTATAACAACCGTGAACTATCGCACAACCAATCGAGGAATAAATTCCTATTTGAAACATACCAGGCTTATCATATGGCTTCATAAAATATCGCATCACAGTGATCACTCTTGCTAAAGGGAATTAGATTAATATCAAAATATTTATTTCCATCTAACAAACCTTTCTCATATTCTTCTAATAATAACATTTTAGTAATACGACTTTTAACTAGCAACTATGGTTTAAAAAATGCAATTATTCTACTTAAAAAAAATGAAAAAGTTAGATAGTTCTAGAGCATTTTTTCAAGGCATCCTGGAAATTGTGATTTAAAAAATGTAGCTAAGTGCTTAAAAGGATAGCTTTAAAGATAAAGTTGTAAGAGTGATTTAACGAAGGTCACCGAGACAAAGTGTTCTAGAATTTGTCGGTCGTGAAGAGTATGGTGTGTTCGACAAGAACGGTAAACTCAACCTGAAAGAAAAAATAAATATATCGGCCCTATGCAAATTCTTAAGAGATCAGGCTTGCATCTTATCGATAAGTATTATCACCAGCATCAACTATAATGCAGCAAATGCTCAGGAGTTTATGTAAGAACGACCTCTATGACCCCATCTATATGGTCTTAGTTTCACTACTAAAAAAACAGGGTTTTTCGACCGGTCGACATGTCGACCGATCTTCGACCGATTGTGGTGGTCGACCCAAATATGGTCGAAATTAGCCTTTCGACCGAAATTCGATCGAACGTCGACCGACATTCGACCGACTTTTGGTCGAAGAACATGGACTAAAGTGACATGTTCTTCGACCGAAAATCGGTCGAATGTCGGTCGACGTTCGACCGAATTTCGGTCGAACGTCTATCGACTGAAATTCGGTCGAATAGAATTTCGACCGAAATTCGGTCGAATGGCTGGTAAATTTTTTTGACCAACTATTGACCGAAAGTCGGTCGAAAACCTGTAAAAACCTGTAAAATAAAATCTGAAATTAGCCCTACACCACCTGTAAATTCAGCAACACGCAGAAAAACCAGACAAAACACATTCATAAACGATATTCAACAAGGCTAACAAAGCCAAACAATAGAAAGAAGTCTTTCAACATTAGTTCTAGTGTTACAATAATCAAACAAACTTAACAAACAGTTTAAAGTTCAACAATCACTACTACTGGCTAGAACCCGAACTAGACTCGGCATCAGACTCAGACGGCGAACGGTGGCGACGTCTGCTCTTGCTCTTTCCCTTTCCCGAACTATCACGCTTTCCTTTGCCTTTTTTTTGGTTAATGAGGATTTGTTGCATCATTTCATGCATTTCTCTTTGATGAGCCTCCTGTGCTAAGCGCATAACTTCATTTTGTCTTTTAGCTCTTCGATCTCTGCTTGCATCCGAGTCATTTCTGTAGAAGTAGCAGAGCTTGAAGGAGCAGTTGAACACGAGCCCAAATAGTTCGATTTATGCTTGCCAGATGAATACAGAGTTGCAAGGCCATATGCGGACCCCTTCTTCACCCCTCCGACCGCTTCCAACCATAAATTGGTTTCTTGCTCGAGCGTTAGCGGTGCTGGGGTACTGCTTCCGCATTTAGATTGTTGAGTCGAGGTCCAGTCCTCAACGGCCTTTGTAGCTCTTTCCTGAAAAAACATAAATATATCAATGGTACAAATATGAAGTATAAAAGTTGAAGGATTGGCGCGACTTTAGTTTGAATTTAATTACTTACCCAGGTCTCTTTTGCACGGGGCTCGACCCAGACTTCTCCGCCCTTTTTGTCACTCTTGATATGTCGGATCTTGTGCATTTCATAGAGTGGAATTGTCCGATTTTCTTTCTTTTCCTACAAATTAAAGAAGAGAACAAGTTAGATAAAAAATAAACGATTATAGTAATTCATATAAATTAAATTACTTTACCAAGCGCGTCTTCTGCGTCGCAGCGCTAACTGAGCCACCGGTATGGAGCGATCCACCCTTACTTGATGTCCGCGCTTTCTTCCCTTGTTCGCTCTTCTTCTGAAATTCGGGAGTATCCCAATATTGCTGCAGCTCTCTCCATTGATGATCATAGAGGAAGCCGGGCATTTTTCCTTTTTTGCGCGCATTATACATTGCGTTCTTGAATAACTCCCCGTATTTCTTGGCGAAGTTAGAACGGACTTTATAGTCCAGAGCCGGATGCCACTTACACTCAACCTGGCAATATTCATCAAAATATTTTATTTAAACATAATTATTAGAAAAACCTGCAATTAGTGATAAACCGTATGCATATTTATCACCTCAAAAGCCTGTATTATCCGCTGCTTTATCAGGCAAGCCATTGAATGCAATTGGGAGCAAGTTTTCCATGAATATGTGACAGTCGTGGCTTTTCATGTGATGCAGTTTCCCACCACTAATATCAACACACCTTTCTAGGTTTGAAGCATAACCATCAGGCATCCTCAAATTAGTCACCCACTCACAAATCATCCTTCTCTCATCCTCATCGAATGTATAACAAGCCTTTGGCATGAAAATGTTGTTGCCTTCGTGGATTACCTGTAACTCAGGTCGCCTACAAAGTAGCTGTAGGTCTAACCGTGCCTTCAAGTTGTCCTTTGTCTTGTTCCGGACATCCATCACAGTATTAAGGATGGCCTCGAAAAAATTCTTCTCAATATGCATTGGATCCAGATTATGGCGAAGAAGATTATCCTTCCAGTAAGGCAACTCCCAGAAAATGCTCTGTTTAGTCCAATTATGTTCAACCCCATAACCAGGTGCTTTAGATGACAGTTCTTCAGTTACCTTAGGAAGCTCCTTTACCCTGTCCCATATCTCTATGCCTGATAACCTTCGCGGAGGCTCCTCAAAATCAACCTGATTCTTCATAAATGCACTACTGTTATTCCTGAAAGGATGGTCCATTGGCAAGAATCGACGGCAACAGTCGAACCATGTGCATTTACCTCCATATTTCAAAGTAAAGGCTTTTGTATCTTCCATACAGTAAGGGCAAGAGAGCTTACCTGCTGTGGACCACCCAGACAACATCTCATAAGCTGGAAAGTCATTTATAGTCCACATCAAAGAAGCACGCATTTGGAAGTTTTGTTTCGTTGATATATCATAGGTCTCAACTCCTTCATGCCAAAGTATCTGCAACTCATCAAGCAAAGGCTGCAAATATACATCAATAGAGGCTTTCGGGTTATGTGGACCCGGTATTATACAATTCAAAAACAGATAAGGACTGGTCATGCACATTCCAGGAGGCAGGTTGTAAGGAGTGACAAATACGGGCCAACAAGAATAGGGCGTAGAGGAGACATCAAAAGGGGTGAACCCATCAGAACATAGACCCAACCTTACATTCCTTGGCTCACTAGCAAATGCCGGATACACTTGATCAAAGTGTTTCCATGCCTCACCATCAGATGGATGGGATAGAATACCCGGCTGCTTGGTACGGTCATGATGCCATCTCATGTGTGGAGCAGAACTCATCGAAGCATACAACCTCTTTAACCGGGGTATAAGGGGCAAGTAATGCATCCACTTAACAGGCTTCGGCTTCTTTTTAGGATTTTGCTCAGGCTTGTACCGAGGCTCCTCACAAAATCTACATGTCACGAGGTCTGCATCATCCTTATAATACAACATGCAACCATTAACACAACAATGAATCTTCTCGGCAAAAAGACCCAACGAGGAAACCAACTTCTTAGTGTAGTAATAAGTAGTTGGTAAGGCCATATTTGTCGGATTCAGTTCATTCATAAGGCCAATGATGGAATCCATGACAGCTTGAGAAATACTAAAATCTGATTTGATACTCATCAATCTAACAGCAATCGACAAAAACTTATTCGTTTTAGGCATAACATGTTCATCTTCTCAACAATACCAAAGCAACAACACATTCCAAACAACACTACCAAACAATTCCAACAATCCCCAACAACTACAACAATCCCAAACAATATAAACCTAACTTTATAATAGCTAACAACACCAAACAAGTTCTTCAACATCAACAATAACTACAATAAACAAATTAACTACCTATGCAACATTATAGGGCGAAATTAAAAATTAATTAAAAAAACTATTAAATTCAGATTTATTAAAAAATAAAACAAAAACCTTACCTCGAGGTTGATTTTTGTTCCAATAGCACCTACTAATGATTCCCCACTAGTTATATGCTTAAGAACTACAAAAAAATTGAGTTAAAAAGTTAGGGTTTAAGTTTTAAAAAGTAATTAAAATAACCCTAAAATTAAGAATTTACCTTGAATTTCTTGTTATATGTAGTGTTTAGGAGGGTAGAATGTGTTTGATTTTTGATTTTGGGGGTGGGTTATGGTAGTTTTCGGGTATAGAGGTTTGGGGGGGTGTTTAGAGAGATTTTTAGTGTTTGGGGAAGAAGATAGAAATGGGGGAAGAAGGGGTTCTGCTTAAATTAAAACGTGTAGGTCGACCGACCTTCGGTCGATAGGTACAAAATTTTTTTTTCTTTGACCGAAAATCGGTCGAACACCTATTTCGACCGATTTTCGGTCGAACAGTTTTGACTAAGTTAACTGTTCGACCGAAAATCGGTCGAAATAGGTGTTCGACCGATTTTCGGTCGAACACTGGTAGTCGAAAAACTCTGCATTTTTAGTAGTGTTTGGGATATGGAAATGGCTAACAACTTTTCTTATGAAGAGGGTCGAGTGCTCATTTCAAACTATCACGTCTAAAGGTAGAAAAAAGGACATGCTTTAGGTAAAGTGTTATGGAGAAATCACTCGTCAGAAAAACTCCTTATGAGGCAGAACAAGCGATAACTATCCCTACTTGCTTCAGAATTCAATTATGTGGAATCTTTCCATTGTGAGAAAATTTGATGGGTTCAATTGCCTTAATGGAATCTCAAGAAACCATCTCATTTTCACTAGGTGGCTAAGTTCGACACATTCGAGGACGATTGTGTTATAACGTGGGAAGAATGTAACAACCCTCAAATTTTTCTAAGTCTCACCCTAGGTTTCTATACAACCAGTATTTATGCCTAAAACTTGTACTCTAGGTTAAACAGATAATTTCATATTGAGTCATAGACAATAAAGTAATGACGAAAAATGATGCGTGAGCATTTTGCTTACTCTAATTTGCTTAAACTTTTATCTTTGAATCCAAAAGTGACCACTTCATGAGAAAGATTGATGTGTTTTGCTTAGTTTCAGGTATTTATGCAATTGGAAAGGAAAGAGACCAAAGAGAGCAAGATTACCCAAGAAATTGGACAAGTTTCAAGAAGCTGCAGAAACACTGAAAAGGCGGCCGCCCATGCAAAAGACGACCACCCTTTCCTTGTGTGTGAAAAGCACGTTGATTGTCCTAAGGGCGACAAAAAGGGCCCGAGCCCAAGTAATTAAGGCAACCTGAGCAGCTTGGCTAAAGGGCGATCACCTGTACAAAGGGCGGGCACCCATTTTTCACCAGGAAGACAACTTGAAGAGTAAAGGGTGGACTACAAAGGTGCTAAGGACTGAACCCCTTCTGAAAAAAGGAAGAGAAGATGACCGTCCAATTGTGAAAAGGCGCGGCGCCGACCAATCATACTCTCTCAGAAAAGGCCTTTGCAATTTGCCCTGTTTCCAAGCCAGAACACAGCCCAATCTGCACTAGTGGAAATTTTGTAATTAGTCTAAGCAGATTGTATATATAGCTAGACTTAGAATTCTGAGAACATTCTTTACTTTACTTTTACATGGAGATCAAGATAGAGAGAAAAACATCATCTTCTTTATTAAGCTTTCCAATCTTGTGGAAGATTTCATCATACTTTGCAAGGATCATTACTATTATTTCTGTTTCAATGCGAAATCTATTACATACAAGTCTTGATTCTTATCTAAGAATGAGTAGCTAAATCATTCACTAGGGTCCTAATCAAACCCTAATTTAATAATTGAATGGATCTAGTATAATAAGCTTTAAAACACTTGGGAATACCCTAATTCACTACTTTTGAATCCATTATTACAACTTGAGGTGTAAAACTCAAGTTGAGCCCTATAATACTAGATTTATACCAAAACGGTAATTCTAGGAATGAGAACTGTAGTTATGGGGTACTGGGCGTAAATGTGTAGTATTTACCCCGGGTTAACGGGTTGAGCACCGAAATGAGAATATCCTACTTGGGATTAATTGCTAGCACTTAAAGCAACAACTCTTAGTAGCGAAAATGCAAGAGTTGTTAGTCTTGATTCATCACTGAAAGGGGTGAATCGAGTATATGAGAGCAAGATCCATTGGGTGACCCATAATGTGATAAGGCTTAAAACTAGACTCATTTAGTTATAGGATTAGGAGGAGATTAGGATTCTAGTCTATTTATTCATCTTTTAACACTTGTCATTTATTGCTCTTAGTTATAGATTTAGTTCATTACACACTTTAGATCTTTGGATTCTCCAAATAACCAAGCAATTTGAACTACTCTAACTAAATTTAGTCGTAGCAAGTTCCTCGTGTTCGATCCCTACTCCAACAAGAGGGTATTTGTGACCCCTTCCTTTTTGGGCACGTCATAAATTGGCTCCGTTGCCGGGGAACTCTGGTAGACCATTTAGTTGAATTAGTTTAAGTTCTTATTTTAGTTTGTTAATCCAAGCATCTTTAACTTGTAGTTTTTATTCTTGGAACTTGTAGGCATTTGACGAAATGCCACAAGAGTAGAAATTCCCAATGTGGGGGGTGTCCCACAACTACCCGGAGGTATATTACCACCACCTCCTCCACCTCCCAATGACAATGAGGAGGATGATGGTGTTGATGACAACATTGAGATACTTGACCCACCGGTGGAGCAAGTAGATGGAGCGCAAGAAAATGCCCAAGCTCAAGGGGCGAGATCACGATGGAATGTGAGAAGGGAGACGTTGAATGATGATGGTTTTTTTGGAGCCATTTTGCCTCCTCTGCTTAAGGCCACAGCTAATTTCCAAATATCACCGGCCGCCATTAAGTTACTTGATATCGAGGGTTGTTTGGAGGTGAAGAAGATGAGAATCCCGACAAACATCTCCAAACTTTCCTTTAAATTTGCACTATTAACGGACATGCCGGGGTGACCAATGATGCTTTCTGCCTTAGTCTTTTCCTATTCTCACTCAAAGGAAAAGCTAGGGCATGGTTGGATAGTTTGCTAAAGAGAAGCATACACACTTGGGATGAATTGGTAAATGTCTTTCTTGATGATTATTTAATGTCACGACCCAACCTAGGGCCGTAACGGATAACCGACACTGAGTGTCGATTATCGCTAAGCCTACTAATAATCTATTAATAATAGAGATAAGCTGGCAACCCGGTCATATATACATACATATTTGCTGAAAGCATAAAGTCTGGAAAGACGACAAGACTATCACACGCATATATACGTAACATACTGACCAAACCACATTGGGACATATCTACAAGCCTCTAAGAGTGGTGAACTGAATATACAAAGGACGGGACAAGACCACACCATACCTTTTAGATGTCAGTACAACATACTAAAAGTAGTAAACTCCAGGAGGAGGCGGAGTAACTCCAACAGCTGGTAGATAGCCTACTAACGTGGCTCAAGGTCTGATCTCTCTGTACTTGTGCGGCATGAAACAGAACGCCCAAGAGAGGACGTGAGTACGATATGTAGAAAGTATGTAAGGCTAGAATATAAAACAAAGCTGCTGAATTAAAACTGTAAGACTGGAATGTACATCTGTAAATCTGTACTGAAGTATAACAATATAGCTAGAAATATAAAATGTGAACAGAATATAAATTGCGGTCTGACTGAATCTGGAGATGAAGACTGAACTAGACTATACTGAGAACTGACTGTAATCTTGGTGGATAACCGACAACTGATAACTGAACTAGCCTCACTTGTAGTCATGCAGTGCATACTGTGGCTATATACGCGTATATAACAAACATGACGGGTGTTATAGTTTATGTCCCCCCAGCTAGTATTATCTAGTCTCTGTGGTCAGAGTGTGTGAATGACACCCGGTCACACTAGGTGTTTCAACTCCCCCCTTGAACCAAAGTGGCTGTATCCCCTAGACGGGTAGTATCACACGCGACCGGACTGTGTGTCCAATGCCCAGCCTCTTTAGGGGACTCCAAATCACATATAATATGATCACAATATAAGTATAAGCATGTATGAGGCATAACACATGTTGAATCAATATATATGAACTCAAATAAATGATAAGAAAACCCTAGATGGAATCATAGACACAACATGAAACTCCGAATTTGTCCAGCTCTTTGAATTTTTATAAAAATTTCGGCAGAGTTTCTCCGAAAACTGGATGATACACATAAACAAAAACCAACACTAAAATATACACGAGAATGAATACCCGACCAGAATGATAACATCAAGCAAAAGGAAGTTCATCTATCCACAAAAGAAGCGACATAACAAAATTATGAACGTAATGTCAGCCAATCATTTTATAAAACTTCTACTGTTGATTTAGGATAAAACTGAGTATCTAAACATGCTATATTAGCTTACACATTCATAAGGGATGCTATAGAATATACATAGGTTAACGGATTACATAAAATATTGAATGGACAATAAAACAAGACGATCAGACGGCGAAACAATTCCATGACTGCATAGAATTTCTGGGCAGTACCACTGTCTTGTATTGTATCATAGTTTTCAGATCCTAATGGAAAATATAGACTTTAGAACCTGCATGAAAGTTGTAGCATATCTCTTGGAGTTCCAGGGAATCCTAAATCAACCATATATCAGTTTTGTACAAAACGTTATGCTTGAACTACTATCAGCTGTCTGAAGTGAAAAATGGGTTTTTCCAGTTTTGAGCCATCTTTCGTGCTTCTCTTTAGGGACTGATTTGAGACCTTTATACCATGGTTTTTGTCACCAAAATATACTTATACAAGGTTTTCAATGATTCTATAAAATATCAACATGAAATATTCTAATTTTGAAGGCAAAACAAGCTTGGAAAGTTACTATAGACATGCCTTAGTCGAAAGAAGAAAATAGACCTTACATACCTCACTAGTTTAGCTTTCAAACCTTATTTCCTTTACTTGCCAAGCTTCCCCAGTTTAATTGAGTAAAATTCCATCAAATTCAGCAGTTACTTAGTCATCAAGCATTCTCAGACTTCAAGCTATAGAAGAAATTGATGGTAGTATAACGTTACCTTAATCGTATAGAGTGTTTTTATGCAATCCGTCTTCATTTTTGAGTTAAGATTGGTGTTCTTCCTTAAAAACCCTAAGAATGGCTTCCAACCTCATGAAGGGACTGTTTCCCTTGTGAATTTATTGGAAATGAGGAGAAAAGAGATAAGTTTCCCTTTTATATTCAAAACATTTCACTTCTAGCCCTCTTTTGCGCTTATGTCCCTTCTTCTGATCTAACTTTTGACACTCATATCTCTTTATCCAGACGCCATATAAGAAAACGAGAAAGAGTGTTGAAAACTACATTTCAAGACCTTAAATTTGGTATAAGATATGTCCCAAAATGACATCTTATAGCTTATAGATTGCTCAAAATGACTCGTTACATGGCAATTCTTCAATCGGAGTTTTCGCAACTTAAATCCGATTTGTCTCAAATCTTTTATTCAACATCTAAATGTCATATATACTCACATTATGACTTTATACTTACTTAAATCATGCTTAACATATCATTAACACAATATACGTCACTTTAGACATACATGGCGTTACAATCTCCCCCTATTAGGAACCTTCATCCTCGAATGTCAAATGAAGTATGTAGAAGCATTAAGCAATGATCTGTTACATACCTGAAGTAGTGAAGATATGTGGATATTTGGCTCTCATATCATTCTACATTATTGCTTCGCCATAGCACCTTAACTAAAGGAATGTCTTTCGTCCTTAGCCGACGAATCTGCCTATCTAAAATTGCAACTGGCACCTCTTCATAAGTCAACTGCCCTGTGATCTGAACATCATCTACTGGTACAACTCTGGAAGGATCTCCGACACATTTTCTGAGCATGAAAATATGGAATACTGGATGGACCTCCTGAAGGTCTGCTGGAAGGTCTAACTCGTAGGCTACATGCCCAACTCGCCTGATAACTTGATATGGACCAATAAATATAGGGATAAGCTTGCTATTCTTACCGAATCTTATAATGCCTTTCATAGGCGATACGTTCAGGAATACCCAATCGCCAATCTGAAATTCTAAATCTCTCATATAGGAGACATGCATTTACGCCTATATAAAGCTTCATATGGCGCCATCTGTATTCTAGAATGATAGCTGTATTGTACACAAACTCTATCAACGATAGATGTTCACTCTAGCTTCCTCTAAAATCTAACACATAAGCTCTAATCATATCTTCTAACGTCTGAATGGTCCGATCAGCCTGTCCGTCTATCTGGGGATGAAATGCTATACTCAGATTCACCTGTGTTCCTAAACCTGTTTGGAATGATCGCCAGAAATTAGCTGTATACTGTGCGCCTCTGTCTGAAATGATAGATACTGAAATACCATGTAGGCGCATTATCTCTCTGATATAAAGTCTGGCATAATCCTCCGCTGTATATATAGTTCTAACAGGCAAAAAATGAGCCGACTTAGTAAGCCTGTCAACTACAACCCAGATAGAGTCATACGTACTCCGCGTACAGGGCAAGCGTGTAATGAAGTCTATACTCACTGCTTCCCATTTCCATGTTGGAATCTCTATTTCCTGCAACAAGCAACTGGGTTTTTATGCTCAATTTTAACCTACTGGCAGTTAGGATACTGAACCACAAGTTCTGCTATGTACGTTTCATTCCATTCCACCAGTAAATCTGCTTAAGATCATAGTACATCTTAATCGAACCTGGATGAATAGTGTACTGAAATAATGTGCCTCCCCATAATCTGTCCACGTATATCTGCGACATCAGGAACATAAAGTCTATCTTTATACATGAGAACCCCGTCACTAGTAACCCTGTATGGTGATTTCAATTTTCTTCTGGCTATATGTCTGTATTAACTAGAACTAGATCCTCATACTGGCGCTGTTTTACTTTTGTCACTGGACAAGTAGTGGCCGTGTTTTGAATTGTGACTGATGCGTTCTTTGAATCTATTAATCTGACTCCCAGGCTGGCTAATTGGTAGAATGCATCAGCTAACTTTCTCTTTTGTGGCTGTAAATAAGATAAACTACCCATGGACTTACGACTAAGGGCATCAGCTACAACATTCACTTTACTTGGATGATAAAGAATGTCCACGTCGTAGTCCTTCAGAAACTCTAGCCATCGCCTCTATCGTAGTTTAGCTCCTTATGCTTAAATATGTACTGGAGGCTCTTGTGGTCTGTATAAATATCAACATGAACACCGAAGAAATAATGTCTCCAAATCTTTAATACATGAATGACTGCTGCAAGCTCATAATCATGGGTAGGGTAGTTCTGTTTGTGCTTTTTCAGCTGTCTGGAAGCATAAGCAATTACTTTTTCATGCTGCATCAATACACAACCAACACCAATTCGAGAAGCGTCACAGTGAATGACATAGCGCTCAGATCCCTCTAGAAGTATCAGTACTGGAGCTGTTATCAACCTATTCTTTAGTTCTTGGAAGCTGTGCTTGCAAGAGTCTGACCACTGAAATTTGGTTGCTTCATGTGTCTATTTGGTCAGTGGAGCTGCAAGGGAGGAAAACCTCTCCATGAACCTTCTATAATAACCTGCAAAACCCAGAAAACTATGTACCTCAGTTGGCATTGTAGGTCTGGGCCAATTCTTTACAACCTCAATCTTCTGGCCATCTACTTTAATTCCTTCTGCTGAAACTATATGGGCAAGAAATGCCACTAAATCTAACCAGGATTCACACTTCGAGAACTTAGCATATAATTGCTGGTCCCGAAGAGTACCCAATACTGTGTGTAGATGCTCCCCATGTTCTGATTTAGACTTTTAATAGATGCGAATATCTTCAATAAATACAATCACAAATAAATTCGGGTAAGGCCTGAATACGCTATTCATCAGATCCATAAATACTGCAGGGGCATTAGTTAGTCCAAAAAACATCACTAAAAACTCGTAATGGCCATACCTAGTCCTGAATGTAGTCTTAGATATATCATATTCTCTGACTCTAACCTGATGGTAGGCTGATCGCAAATCTATCTTCGAGAAGCACTTGGCACCCTGGAGCTGGTCGAACAAGTCATCAATCCTGGGTAGAGGGTATTCTTGATTGTGACTTTATTCAGTTTTCTATAATCTATGCACATGCGTAGAGATCCGTCTTTCTTTTTCACAAATAATACCGAGGTTTCCCATGGGGAAATGCTGGGTCAGATGAGGCCTTTATCTAACAAATTCTTCAGTTGCTCCTTAAGTTCTTTCAATTCTGCTGGTGCCATCCTATAGGGAAGAATAGATATGGGCTGTGTACCTGCTACGCAATCAATAGGAAAGTCAATCTCCCGCTCTAGAGCAAGACCAGGTAACTCATCTGGAAATACGTCAGGAAACTCATTCACTACCGGAACTGACTCAAGAGTCGACATTCCTTTATTCGTGTCTCGAACATGACGCGATTAGCTTCCCTGCCTTAAGGTAAGAAATAAACATACCCTTTGGCGATGCGGAAACACCCTGCCACTCTATAGATAATTCTCCTGGAAAGTGAAATTGGACTGTCTTCGCTCTACAATCAACATTAGCATAGCAAGAAGACAACCAATCCATACCGAGAATAACATCGAAAATCAACCATTTCTAACTCAATTAAGTTAGCACTAACAGTTGCCAACCATCACAGTGCATCCTCTATAAACATGCCTAGCTACTACTGAATCACCGACGGGAGTGGCTACCTTGAAAGGTCTAATAGCCTCTGGTTCTATTTTGAATTTAATAGCAACAAAAGGAGTAACATATGATAGTGTAGAACCGGGATCTATCCAATACATATACATTGAGAGAATTTACTGACAGAGTACCTGTGACTACATCTGGTGAAGCCTCTTGGTCCTGTCGACCAATAAAAGAATAGATGCAGTTCTGAGGACCGCCTGCTGTAGGAGCTCCACTTCAACCTCTACCACGACCTGTTGGTGCCTGAGGAACTTGCCCATGAGGGCGTGCTGGTGCTAAAAAAGCTATTGTTGATCTAGCTGGCTGGGCTGCACCACAACACTGCAAAATTCTCAACAAAAATAATCAGTGAGAAAGAAAAATTCACAAAAGATCAGTGGGCTCCAGTCAACAGGGCACGAAACCCAAAATAATATAAATGCAGAAACATCAATAAATCATGGCCAAGTCCAATCGATGTGCTTTATCAATAAAAGGAAACAAACAGAACCAACAACCAACGGAGGGACAGGAGCGACCGCCGGCGAGAAATCCCAGCGGCGCTGCTGGCACTGTCCCCTGTCCAAAGAAACAATTACACGATGTAGTCACAGATTCTGCAGAACTTAGCAAAAACAATTAGCGAAACCAAGTGCGACAGAAACAAACAGAGCAACGAACACACAAAGCTTGTCCAAGACAAACGAACAGAGGAGAACCATAATGTAAAACAATAGAGGAAACAGAACAATAGTTGACGGAGGAGCGACGCCAATCTGGTGATGAAACCCAGAATTTCGCCGTCGCCGGCGGCATCGCTACGATCCCTCTAATTTCTCCGCCGTTCACATTTATTTTTTGAGTATATGTATTCGTTATTGTCTGCAATGGTGGCGTCTGTGCGTGGTTTAATTGGGGGAGAAGATAAGGGATTGAAAAGAGACGGAGGGGTATGGTATGGAGGGGTGTTTGTAGAAGATGATGGGGAATCGTGTATATCTGATGGTGATGATATCGTGTACTATGTTAGAAAAAGGAGATCAAGGGGTTGGTGTGGGGTGTGTATTGTCTATGGAGTGACTGATCTTGGAGTGTATGTCGTGTTTGTATTTTGTATATGTGATGGTGTGTGTAGTGGAGAAGACCAAGTGGTAGTTGGGGGGTCTGCTGATCGTGTGTATCTTTATGTATCGATATGTGTATTGTGTGATTTTGTACTTCATGGTGTGTGATCTGTGCGTGTTCACTGTGTAATGAGAAGGAAGGAGGAGATGTGGGAATGTATGTGTGTGTGCTTGTAATGTATTGAGAGTGGAGAAGATGAAATGGTTTGTGAGGAGTGTATTGTTCTGTTGATGCTGCCGTGTATGGGTTGAGAGAAGAGAGAGGGTGTCTATATTATTTGTGGATATGTGCTTATGTATATAAGCCTTTTGAAAAAACATAGCTGTTGGGGGGATTTTGGAAATTAGTTGAGGAGTGAGAGATTTGGGGGGATTTTGATTGAGGGAGATTAGGAGAGTGGTTTTAGGATTAAAATAATTTGAAAAAGAGAATAAAATCAAGGAGAGGATTTGGGATCAAAATTCAATAATAAGGATGTATTTGGTTGGAAATTTGGTCTAGGTTCAGAAATTGGTAAAAAAAGAAATTTTGACATTTTCTCTTTACTTGGCCAATATTCAACTTAAAGGTGCAAAAAATAAAATATTGATACGCATATTATTTAAAATGTACAAATAATCATTAAATAAACTCCAATAAAATTATCTAAATATAGATAATCACAAATAATTACTAATTTGCATAAATGATCACAAATCGATACAAATTTGATATGTAGCCTAAATGATGCAATTATATGATATAGACATGACTATTATAAATGTACTAAATTGCACAAACAATCACAGTTTTGACAAACAGCCTAAATGATGTAAAATTACGTAATATAGCCACATATAGGTATGTAGTATATAAGTAGGGGACAATGCACGTAAATATATGCTTTCTAATGCACATTTTGCATAAATAGTCAAATTGCACCTTTAAGTTAGATTATAACTAATTTTAGAAAAGGGAGGGACAAAATTGGGTGTCAACACAACCCATCAATGTAGTGCCATTATGTCCCGTACAATTCCCGTGAAGATGGATGACGCTGGTGCATTCAGTATCCCATGTACAATTGGAGGAAGGCACTTTGACAAGACATTGTGTGATTTGAGGGCGAGCATCAATCTTATGCCCTATGTCTTCTACAAGTCTTTAGGTCTTAAAAAGCCAAGGCCTATCTTAATGAATCTACAAATGGTCAATCGCTCAATGAAAAGGCTAATTAGGGTAGTGGATGATGTTTTTGTCAAGGTAGATCCCTTTATCTTCCCAGCAGATTTTATTATCTTGGATTGTGCCGTGGATTATGATGTGCCAATTATACTTGGAAGGACATTTTTAGCCACAGGAAGAGCTTTGTGTGATGTTGAGAAAGGGGATGAAGCCACCGGTTGAAGAAGCTTCATGTTCATATGTAGATGTTGTAGATGCATTGATGTAAAAGGAGAGCTTAATGAATGACTTTGATACTACAGCATTCGTGTTGTGTAACATGGATGTCGATGATGAGGAAAGTGTGAAATAATGTGTGCCTGCATTGGGAGGCTTGGGTACTAAGCCTTATGCACCAAAGAAACTATCTCGTGATCTTGAAAACTGAAAGACTCCACCCACGAAACCTTCATAGAAGAACCCCCCATTCTTAAACTCAAAGTTTTTCCAAGTCACTTGAGATATGCCTACCTTGGTCCAAACTCCACTCTCCAAATAATCATCTCATCCCACTTAACCCAAAGCCAAGAGGAGAAACTTCTACAAGTGGTGAAGAGGAGGATTCGGGCTATTGGGTGGACCTTAGCCGACATTCGGGGTATTGATCCGAGAGTTTGTACCCATAAAATTATTTTGGAGGAGGGTTCTAAGTCCTTAGTTGAACATCAAACAAGGTTGAACCTCGCTATGCAAGAGGTAGTGAAGAAAGAGATAAAGTGGTTAGATGCCGGTTGTTGTGCCATTATCTGATAGTGAATGGGCTTCACAGGTTCAATGTGTGCCCAAGAAGTGGGTTTTGACGGTTGTTCACAATGAGCAAGGTGAAGCTATCTCTACTAGAACCATTTTGGGGTGGAGAGGTTGCATGGACTATCGCAAACTCAATAATGCAACAAGAAAGGATCATTTTCCTCTACCTTTCATCGACCAAATGTTGGATCAATTGGCCATGAAGGCTTACTATTGTTTCCTTAATGGGTATTCTGGATACAACCAAATTTTTATTGAGGCGGAAGACCAAGATAAGACTACCTTTACTTGCCCATATGGAACTTTGGCTTTTCAAAAAATGCCTTTTGTCCTTTGCAATGCCCCCGCTACCTTCCAACGGTGCATGCTTGCCCTTTTCCAAGATATGGTGGAGAAATTATTAAAGGTCTTTGTGAATGATTTCTCCGTGGTTGGGATTCTTTTGAACATTGCTTCCACAACCTCGATTTGGTATTGGAAAGATGTGAAGATACCAATTAGTATTGAGTCGGGAAAAATGCCATTTCTTGGTAGAGAAAGGGATTGTATTAGGGCATGAGGTGTCCAAATGGGGGATTGAAGTGGATCAAGCCAAAGTAGAAGTAATTTCTAATCTTCCACCTCCTATCACCATTAAGGGAGTGAGGAGTTTCCGTGGTCATGCCCGTTTAAATAGGAGGTTCATCAAGTATTTCTCGAAGGTGGCTCATCCCTTATGCAAATTGCTGCTGACACCCAATTTCGTCCCTCCTTTTTTCATAATTGGCTATAATTTAACTTAAAGGTGCAATTTAACTGATTGTGCAAATTTGCATTAGAAAGCTTGCATTTACATGTGATATTACATATCTATACATTATATACTTAATTGTAGATATGTTACATAATTTTGCATCATTTAGGCTATTTGTCAAAACTGCGACTGTTTTTGCAATTTAGTAAATTTATAAAATTTTAGTAAATAATCGTGGCTATACCATATAATTGCATCATTTAGGCTACATGTCAAATTTGTATCGATTTGTGATCATTTGTGCAAATTAGCAATTATTTGTGATTATTTATATTTAAATAATTTTATTTAAGCTCATTTAATGATTATTTGTGAATTTTATACAATATGTATATCTATATTTTATTTTTGTACCTTTAAGTTGAATATTGGCCAATTAAAAAGAAAATGTCCAAATCCAAGTATTATTCATCAAATCTTTTTAAATTCACCTTGAACCTAGACTAAATTCTAACCAAATACACTTCTAATTTACTTGACCCTTTAAACTAAATCCTAATTGATCCCTTCCATCAATTCCTCCCCCAAGGTACAAAATCAGAATCCCCAACTTCTCTCCACCAATATCTCCTTCAATCCTCCAAAATTACTCTCCAAATGGTAACTCAATCCTTAAAATTATTCCCACCCAAACAACTATTTTTTCTACCCCTTTTCTTATAAAATTGACTATTCAAACACACACAAGGGGGACATCACTAGCCATCACAATCAGCAGACCCCACATTAGAACAACCCCCTTCGTCCTCTTCCTAGAAACATCAGTACAAAAAACTCCACGGCACACATACATACAAAAAACCAATAGAGAAGCTTCACCGGACACCCCCTCTTCTCCTTCATTTACTCTCGCACCCCATTTTTACACAGACCCACCATCACAGTGCATACACAGGCCCCTCTCCTTATCACCTCCTTCAAAATAAACAGTGACCATCACTCCACACACTTCCACAAAAACGAGCAGAAACACCTCTCCACAGATACGCCACTACAGAGGCAAGAAGGAGAGCATCACCCACCTCATCTTCTCGGACAACACCATCGATACAACATTAACACAGCCTTTCTCCTTCCCCAATACACCAAATATGACACACACTTTTACAGATCAAAACAAAAGAACTAAGAATAGATACATACATAACCATACAAATCACTGTGGTCTCTTTCCCTCTGTAACACTCCCTTACTTTTCTAGATAACCATCTAGGAAGAAGCTGGACTTTACTTGCATTGCTACTTTCTTTTGGTCCCTAATCTGATTAGAAGGTAAACAAACATGTCTCTCACCAATACTTGCTCCTATCTCTGATTGTCTATGTTTCAAATTATCTATGTGCTCTTCCCCTGCCTTTTATGTGTGTCTGTTTGGGGGCTACCTATTAGCCCTTCCTGCTAACTATTCTATGCAGCGTGTGTGTGTGGATAGTCTCATGACTATACCAGGGTTTAACTCACGGGTCTGTTGGGTTTTTTGAAAGAGCTCTACTAAAGTTCCATGGTTACTGGGAATTAGGCTTACACAAGCCCTGTCCAAAGTGCATTCAAAACTCTGTTTATTGTCTTTCTTCTTTCCCTTGTAGTCTTCCCTGCTATGCTTGTATTTGTTAGGATATTTCTGCCTGTATTTATTTTAAACTGGGATACAGTCACTAGACTGTATAACCGGCTATCCAGGGGCCTCCTCTCACCCTCCTCTTTATGTGATAACATCATGCTTAGGAAATAGAAGTCTTTGCATTCAGGCTCGAGTTTAATTGATAATTAGAAATTGCAATATAGCATACGATTAGCAGAACTGAATTTGGCAGTGTTTTTGACTAAAACATTTATACGCTAAACCTGAAACTCTAAACAACAGGATTATTTTATTTTAAGTCGACTGAAATTTGACATGCTATGAACTTGGTTTTGAAGACATTTTCTCATGCTTAAACTGTTACAACGCGTCAAAGGGATGTATGTGCACTAACTGCATAAAATTGGACTGTTTCTGTAAATTTAAAACTGCCCCACTCTTTGCATAAATGACACAAGCCCAAAACAGTTTTTAAACATGGCCTTTTTATGTACAAAACTTATTTTTGACCTACTTTGACCTCTTATACACTAATCTAATAGTGTATAGGGGTATAAGTATTAGGGTCACTTGTACAAACTCTTATACATATTTTTCTAAAGTACATTACCACTTATTCATGTATTTGCATGCCTATATATGTATATTATGTGTGACAACCCCCTTTTTTGCATCTTATGTGTTTCGTGAACCCTTTTTCTCAAAACAGCCTCTTTTATATACGTATATTTTCAAAATTGACCCCAACATCAAATAGCCATTAAGGTTAGGGCTCGACAATAAATGACGAGTCACATCGACCCTAAATGACTAACATTTTATTTCAAAAACTACCCCCATTCAGTTTTTTTTTTTGACAAAATATGAAATTATTTTACTAAAACTGCCTACTTATGCAAATGTAAATTAGACGCTGAAATTGCATAAATAAGCTGGCTTTTGACACTCTTTGCAGATTTGACCACCTTTTCGATTAGGCATGTATACTAGAGGCCATAAACGCGATTAGGCGTGGAATATAGGCCGTATGTGCAAAATATTGAAACCCAATTATGCATATGCTACTTAGACTTGCATAGATAGACTTGGTTTTATAAATTGATTATGAAATTGATCCTTTAAGTTAGTAATGCATATGATAATGTTCACAACTTTGCAATGACATCCCAAAATATGGACTCGGGCGGGAACCACTTTTTGTGGGACTTGGGAAAGTGCCCAACACCTTCTTCCCCGAGTCACTTGGACTTCTTACCCACTGATTCTCTGAAACTAGACCTGTTTGATAAAGACCTGACCTTAGACGCTTAGGTGACCTAATACACCTTAGAAATCTATATTAGGTGGAAGCTCCAACTCTTAACCCAAACGAGTTACCTAGTCAAATCCGAAACCTGACTCGCTCCGACATGAGTTTAAAATCGGGTATGACAGAATGGCGACTCCGTTGGGGATATTCAAAGTCATAAGCATAACGAGTCTTTATTTTTGGGATTTTAATTGGTTATTATCTTGTTATTTGTATTATTATGATTTCACCAACTTGGTTTCTTTTTTTGATTTTCTTTTTCCCTTTTATTTACCTATTTATTTGTATGAGCTTGAAATTTGACGTAATCTTGGCATATTTCACTCATATTCCTCCACTCCTGGAAAATGACAGTTTGCACACACATGGGCGATTACGTGGATCCCACAGTCGCTCCACCTCAAAAAACCTTTTAGGAGGAAAATTTTGGAATATAGTTAGTCCGTGGTACAACCAACAATTTCAAATGGTCCCACCCCTTGGTCGTCCACCTTGGGGAACCGTGTCTAGAATTACACCACTCTTTGAATGTAATGAGCATGCATCATGCCGTAGGAAGGGCTCCCCGTGAGTCGGCTAGTTTTCAACTTGTCCAAACTACCTGACGGGTTTTTAACCCCAAAGGGACGTTTGGACATGCTTATGTGCATTTGAGAGAAAAGAAAAGAAAAAGAGGAAAAAGAAAGTGAGACGAAAATAAAAAACTCATTTTGATTTGTCCAATTATTCTCAAAAGGGGAGGGGAATTTTAATCTTTTACTTTCTTCTTTCCTTTATAGGTCGCAAAGAGTCAAAAGTTTCACCGTTTTGGAATGACTATGCCAACATTTGGGTCATTTAATTTCTCTATTAGAAATGGAGCCGTGTAGAGAAATGATTGAAGCGTCGGTATCATTTTGGGATGAAAAACTAAATGTGTTTAGATTTGGGGATGTTGAATTAACACCTTTGCTGGAAGAGATATGAGGGTTCGTATCACACTCGGGGTTAGACAAACATCGTTGGCAAGGGAGTCGCATTCTTGCACCTAGTGTCCCCACAACTCAGGAGTTTCGTTATAAATTAGGGATGGTGGCAAGTGTGAATATAGAATTTTTACAACAAAAGAAAATACCCTTTTCCTACTTTTACAATTGGTTTGGGTATTTGGCTGCATTCGACGATCGTAAGAAAGAGTTCAAGTCCTACAATGACTGGAGAGGGGCTAGACCACTTGCATTTACTATTTGTTTCTTAGGAGTAATGGTGTTCCCTGAAAGCTCGAGTCACGACATATGTTTGAGGCTTGCCATGGTTGCCGATGCGGTATTTAATGGAATTGATGGTTATCATTACACTATCGTTCCTATGATTGTGGCGGACATTTATCGGGCTTTAGGTTGTTGCAAGAGAGGAGCAAAATATTTCCAAGGTTGCAATCTTCTACTACAAGGGTGGTTCAAGGAGCATTTGAGGAAAGCAAGAGGTGTGCAAGCATTGTCTAAGCCAAGTGGTTACAACTATTTAGTTGGAGAACGATACGGGGTTCCAAAATTCAAGCAGCCAAGTAGCACAGAGAAATAGGTAAAGTTGTTTGAAAACATAACGGAGGATTCAATTCAGTGGATGTTCACTTGGTTTCCTTCATCAGACTTCATCATTAGCTATGAGAAGGCACCCTTTGTGATACTTATGGGATTGAGAGGTCTCCAACCCTATCAACCATTGAGGGTGATGAGGTAAGCAGGGAAGAAGCAAATATACCACTAATACCAGACACGAAGGACTATCAGTTTGATTACATTGAAGACATTGTTCCAAGAGTTAAGAGCATCAGAAAATCATAGGTAGGAAGACAAGTCATGGGAGAAGAATCACTAGCATCAGATCGATACAACGTCGGATGCGAACCAAACTACAAATGCTCTAGCATAAAAGGAAATGTAGTAGTAGGGCCAAGTCGAGGTAATGTCATAAGGGATCGTGAGGCAGAAGCTCAAATCCGATACCAAGAATTCATGTTAAAAGCTGTTAAGATGGACAAAGAAAACAAAGAAGAGATTGAAGTATGGAGAAAACATACATTAGAGTTAGAGGAAAAGATAGAGGTGTTGGAGACGAAGCTTGAACAATGGAATTCGGAGTGTGCAGAAGTAGACATTTTACACTTAGTGGCGGGTAAGGGATACTTAACCAAAGCTATGGAAGAAGTCAAAGAGATTACCCGAGAAGCAAAGAGAGCCAGGCTGGAGGAGGAGCGTGTTGCCTAGTCAAGCGTCATTTTCATTTCTTTTGTATCTTTTATTTCCAAAAGTCATCATGTACTGATTTTCAGAATTTATTTGGGAATTTATGAGAATAATTGGCAACAAAATATGTATTTATTTTCTTTGCATCATGACAAACTTAGGAAGGTTGTACGCCCTTGGTACGTTATAGTCCATTGGTAAGCCTACGTCTAAATGTTGAAAGGGTTCTGAACCCGAAAAATGACAAAATTGCATCTTTGCATGGATTCGAAGAAATGTTAGCATAAAATATTGATCGGTTGTCTAAGTATGATCAAGACTATAAAAATATTTTGGTGTTTACCTTTTCTTGTCTGTTTTCAGACTATGGCTGCAAAAGGTACACTTCAATTTGAGATTGTTTCCCAAGCTCCTCACTTGATCAGACTCTGATGGAAAGATTTGGCTGTTGTCAGTAAGGTTCATGTTCAAAAGGTGTTGGGAGAGCTGGTGGCTCTCAAGGCTTACACTGCCATGCCTGGTTTAATCGAGGCCGCTGCATATTTCTGGGACTATAAAAGGGTGGTGTTTCACTTCAATGGCTTGGAGTTGGCACCGATGTTGGAGGAATTTAAAGGACTAGCAGGGTTAGAGCCTGGACCCGAGACTATGATTTATCCCCGAGACGTGGACCCTAAGGAGTTCATTGAACTGTTGGGCGCTCCTTATGATCCATATGTCGAGGGAGTTCATGATGGGAAAGTCACATTGGAGTACTTGCATTCTAGATTTGGAGATCCAACTCTGAGGCATGATTGGACTGGGGCGTGGGAAATTTAAGATTGGGACTGGACTGAATCAAATGCTTTCATCGTTGCTTTTCTGGGAAGCATGGTTTTTCCCGCGAAGGAAGGAAAGATCGACATAAGACTGGGAAGAGTGGTAGAGGGATTACGCAAAGGCGCTCACAAGCATCAAATGAGTTTGGTTCCAATGATTTTGGGGGAAGTTTATAGGGCTCTAACCAAATGTAGAAGAGGAGGAGACTTTTTCGAGGGGTGCAACCTTTTGCTGCAAATATGGTTAATAGAACATTTGCACAGTGTCTCTATCAGCCCAATAGCACCAAGACCGTCAAGGGAAGAAGGCATTCGTTCACATAGCACCCGCATGGCTGGAACAACAGTATGGGAGGACCCTGCAACCATGCAAGGATGGTACACCAAGCTTGAAGAGTTGCAAGAGGTGCAATGGGTAATCGAGAACTGTGCTGGTTTCATCATTTCCATACAAGGTCAAGACATCACTCTCTTGACATTGATTGGGTTCCGACAAGTAGGAATGACACAACAAACTCCATAGTTGACGGAAGGGAGAAGCTTCAACGTTGACATAAAGGACATTGAGCATCCGATGGTTGGTACTATACTGACAATATGGGAATGAAGGCTTACTATTCAGTTTTGTCGTGGCCGAGACAGTAGGGTGAACCCCGCGGCTACTCTAGCTTATCCTCAGTGTCTCATTGAAGATAGGGAGAGGTTTCGATCAAAGACTACGTTGAAAAGAAAAACAAAATCTCCTAGTGTCCCTGAAAAATACAAGAAGCTGCGACACGAGTTCGACCAAAGTAAGAAAGAATTAAGGGTAACACAAGAGAGGGAGATGAGGAGGAAATACAAGGATAAGATCAAAGGGGATGAACTCAAGTATTGGATAGGCAAAGTCATGGCGGCGAGGCAAGCTGTTGGGAATCTACAAGATTTGCTCAAAGGATGGGGAGAGTATTTTAAGTGAGTACCATTAGCAGAAAAGGAAGCAATGAGAATAGAAATCGTTGAATTCTTCACAAAGGCTCTGGGTGACATGCAAGCTGGGAAGGATCTGATGGAGATGTTCGCCGCCCCTCCACCCATAAGCCTAGTTCACAAACCTAAGGAAGAAGTCGAAGGGAAGAAGGAGAAAGAAGATGCTGGAACTGATGCTTGATTAAAAACCTCTTTGCTTGGCACCTAGTCTGGTCGTCTTAAGTCGATTCGTCTTTTCTTTTGTCTTTGTTTTCCGTTTAGTCTCTCAAATTAGTGGTTGTAATAAAGCCAAGCAAATCAAATAAAATTTCGTTATTTTGGGTTTAAAGGTTTGTGTTGATTATGTTTATGCAAACGAAATGACGTGTTTGGTGCAAACATTACTTTGAATCTTCGATAGGCCTACCTCTGGTACAAAAGAGGTCCTTTGCATAATAGGACGCGATTTTATTAAAACTAACGTATACTCACATTCTTTTCTTTGTTTTTGCTGTGTTAGTCCCAATTCCCTGAAGGTTTGGTTTGTGCATTCTGACCGTGCCGCAATACCGATTGAGATCCAGAGGATCAATCCCAACACCTCCCCCTTTGCCTACAAGGACAAGGACGAGACCCAATATCTTGGCTGAGTTTGACAAAGTTGGAAATGGAACTCCAGAAAAACAAGGTGTGGTCGCCTATGAAGACTATGCTAAGTTAGAACAGAGGCTGTTTGAGTTGGAAAATAGGTTTCCTCACACCCGCGCTGAAGAGAACATTGAACCAAACAAAACTGCCTGCCTTCACAGCAAAGACCCACTATTCCCTAAAAATGATATCCCTTACCCTACCTATGTTGCACCACCAAAAGCAACACAAAATAACCTACCTCTTTTCACTGTTGAAATAAAAACCATTGCATCACCCACCAAAGATCATGACATGTATGCATGGACAAAGGAAGACTCAGACAGCACCAAAGAGCAAGTTCAGTGGTTGATGGAGAAATTCAGGCAATTCCAAGGCACCAAAGGAACCAGAGGGTTAGCTTATGAGGACCTCTGCATGTACCCTGATTTGAAGCTGCCCGAAGGTTACAAGACACCTAAGTTCAATATGTTCAATGGCAGTGGTGACCCAATGGATCATTTGAGATCCTATTGTGACAAGCTAGTCGGTATTGGACATGATGAAAAGATCTGCATGAAATTGTTCAACCATTGTCTAACTAGAGACGCGCTGGTATGGTATTCAAAGCAGACGACAAAGAAGTGGACGAGCTAGGAGGCAATGGCTGGAGACTTTGTTGATAGTTTTGGGCACAACCCTGATGCCACGCCTGATCGGTTCTATTTGGAGAAGCTGAAGAAGAAGCCCACCGAGACTTTAGAGAATTCGCAACTAGGTGGAGAGCTGAAGCCGCTAAAGTCCAACCTTCCATGGAGGACGCAGAGATAGTAGCAGCTTTCATCCGCATACAAAAGGACGTCTACTTTGACAAGATGTTGAATATGCAAGGCAAGAAGTTTGGGGACCTGATCAAGATTGGAGACATGGTTGAAGATGGTTTGAAGACTAGTAGGATCGTTAGTTTGGTCGCGCTACAAGCCACTAACAAAGCCCTACAAACTGGTAACACCACAGCATCAAGGAAGAAGAAGGACGATGTCTCCTTCGTGGCTGCATTACTCGATCATTCTCCTACCCACAACCACTACTACCAAACACCTCCTCCATCATACCCATACATTCCACCCACACCCACCTACCCAGTCTACAATACTCAACCCATGTTCCAAAATCCACCGCCACAAAGACCACCATATCCACAAAGCCCTAACTACTGAAACACCAACGCCTATCCACCAAGGCCTCACGCAAATAACAATCCAAGTCCCAAAAGAAACTATAACCCATTTGCCGAATATCGCACTCAGTTGTTCGAGAGATTCAAAGCAGCTGGCCACATATAATCCGCACCGTTCAAAATGCCCGATAGGATGACACCTTACTTTGACCAAACCAAAACCTGTGCGTATCATTCTAGAGGACCTGGTCATGATACTGAGAAGTGCTATGCCCTGAGAGATAAGATACAAGACTTGATCGATCAAAAGATGATCCTCTTGAAAACTCAAAATGTGCACAATAACCCCCTGCCTAACCAGGAAGACAATAGGGTGAATTAGATCGAGTTAGATGAAGAATGCAACTTGGAGGGAACCATTGTCAAAGAAAAGGGAGACATACCCGCGCTCGCTTCTGTTGCTCAAGCTGCTAAAGCACCAGAGTTCATTAAGGTGGAAATAGCCCCAAAATTCTACGTTGATGTAGTTTCTCAGTACAGTGACAAGGCGGTACCATAGGATTACGAAATGGAAAAGAAAGGTAAATCAACAGTTGAGACTGTTGCTGCACAAGGGATGACTAGGAGTGGGAGGATTTATGCTTCCGAGCATCTTGTTCAAGGTAGACGTGGCATCAGCGAAGAGGAGTTCGAGGAACTGTGGAAGAAAGTGCAAGCGAAAGAATACTCTGTGGTTGAACATTTGGGCAAGACTCCTGCACAAATCTCCATTTTGGCTTTACTCCTCAAGTCGGAGAGCCACCAAAATGCCTTGATGAAAGTGTTAGATGAAGCGCATGTTCGGTGGATACCTCAGTTGAGAATCTGGCCAGCATGGTCGGGCATGTCATGGGGTCCATCCGAATCGCTTTTCATGAAGACGAGCTGCCACCTGAAGGGTTGAGTCACAACAAAGCTTTGCACATCACTATCAAATGCAAAGACTGGTTCGAAGGAAGATTTCTGATCGATGGAGGTTCTGGTTTGAACATATGCCCGTTCATCACTATGAAGAGAATGGGAATTAATCAAAGCAAGATAAGAGAAAGCGACATGAAGGTAAAGGCGTTTGATGGTGTCATACCCGATTTTAAACTCAACTTGGAGCAAGTCAGGTTTCGAATTTGACTGGGTAACTCGTTTGAGTTAAGAGTTGGAGTCGCCACCTAATATAAGTTTCTAAGGTGTATTAGGTCACCTAAGTGTCTAAGGTCAAGTTCTTTATTAAACTGGTTTAGTTTCAGAGATTCAATGGGTAAGAAGTCCAAATGACTCGGTGATGCAGCCCGAACATGAGCTGATCAAGTGTTCGACCCACCGAGGCCAATGACACGAATCCAAGCCAAGCTGCTACACGATGTTCACATCCACTTGGCCTGGTCGAGGGAAAACAGTTGCTCCGAAGCTGAGTGGCTGGACTCAAGAGCCGAAGGCATCATCTTCAAAATTGAGCCCGAGGACAAAGTGACCGAACACCAACTCTTGGCGCCGAGCAGCACAGAGCCGAATACAACAAATTGTGTTCGAAGTCAAGTGAGCGCCCGATGACAGATGAGTTTGAGCAAGCAACCAAGCACCGAAGTCAAGGCTGCCGAACACACACTTAGCTCAGCCCTGCGTGGCTTGTTTTAATTGGTCACTTATGACTCTTTACTGTTTTACCCTTAGCCTAGTCTATAAATACTCCATTTACATTTCATTTGTAGGCATTAAGTTGTTGAATATTAAACATAGCAGTTGCTAATGAAAGTGTCTCCGATGGAGCCGAACCCCGACGTGGGATTTTAAAGAACTTGTGTCAATCGGTGTGAGTCGTTTGAACATTTTCTTCTTGGTCATTCAGTTTGCAAGAAGCGTTGTCTTTCTTGAGGATTGTTGCTTAGTGTAGGTGATTCTTGACCTTCGTTCGATCGAGCTTTGAGACAGGTCCTCACTGTTCTTTGGAATCGAAGAAAGTCTTGTCTTGCTTCTATCTTTATTACTTGTTTCTTCCGCGTCTTCTTCGTGTTGAGCTAAACCTATGGGTTTGCTTGCACCATCTTGGTATCAGAGCAAGGTTTGGGCTTGTTTCTACAACCCCAAATCCTGTTCAAGTTATCTTTACTTTTCGTGCGTTTTGAGTCTTTGTTTTGTTTGGATACTGTTGGTGTTGTTAATTTACAAAAAAAAAAAAAAAACAAAAAGAAGAAAAATTCAAAAATTTTGGTTGATTATTGGTTGTTTGGATTAAACAACCATTGATTTGAGTTCACCACTGTCCAAGGAACAATTTGAGTACCCGACGTACAACGTTTGTGACTAGGGTTTCTCGACGAAATTTTGGACTGTTTGAGCTTAGTGGTGACTGTGCTCGAACCACATCTTGTCTTGGTTGATACCGATGAAGATTGGTGGTTCTTGAGTTTTTTATGGTTGTTTTGTGCTTAAATTTCGAAGTTCTATGTGTTTGAGCCGTCATCCGTACACCAGAAAATTGTTACTATTGTAACAGTGTACGCACGCGAAGAGCTGGTCTTAGCTCAAGGAATTTGAACTGAATTTCCTCCGTTGTTGTTGTTACCGGAGTTGAAAGAAGCCACCCAAAATTCTGTTGAAAGTCTTGGTCAGTGAACGAAGTTAAGTGTCTGTACGCGGAGCTAAAACGTCACTGTTCCATTGGAGAAGAAAGGGGTAAAATTTTAAATCCAAAAACCCCAGGTGAAAACGTGTCGGCTTGAAAAGGGAAAGCGGATAAGGTAAAACCCTATCCGTACCAAGGAGGGACCACTCTTGTACGGACAAGAGTTGGTGTGTGTTCGAAAAAGATTCCAAAGAGGAATCGAAGGGTAGATTCTCCTAGGATTTCACTTTTCTTGTGTTCGATAAATCTAGTTAGTGGATCTTTTGAGTAATTCTTCCTACTCGAGGTCGTACTAACTCATTTTGAGCTAATAGGAACTCGTGCGTGGGGTGACCGAAGTCCAACTTCGTAGAATTTCTTTTGATTTCCCGAAGCGCAAGAGTAAATAGCGTCCGTTCCATCGAGTCATATCAATTCACTCATCCCGAAGGAGACATTGTAACTTGTCAAATTTGAAGGAACTGAGAGAAGTTGATCAACCGAGGAAGCCACTGGCTACAAGTTCTTGAGTGACTAAAACCAAACCCATAAATTGAGTGGACCCGAGTGCCACCCAACAAAGGTGAGGGAGTGAGTGAGGAGATTTCTAACCTTAACACTTTGATTGGTCTTTGATTTGTGCAGGTACCATGGCTGGGAATGGAGCCGATGGAAAGGGCATTGATTTGTGCCTCTACTTCTTTATCTTTGATAGTGTCACTCCTATTTGGCCCTGGTGTGATCGTCCCTCTCAATTCTGCTTGCATCCAGTCTGCATAGTGTGGTTCACAGCCTGCTTTATACCGATTCCGTTCGATAGAGTTTGGACCCATTATGCAAAGCCTACTCAATGGCGGTTTCCACGGAGACAACTTTACCAGTTGCTCCAATGCGCATTGCGTTACGAGGTGGCGCACTTGCTCGGAAAAGATGAAATGGACAGAGTTTTTAACTGAAAGAGGAAAGGAAAATTTTGCTAAAAAGTGAGACAGAGACGGACCCCAGCCACCAAAGCCTCCAGCTCCAAGGAAAATGGTGAATGTTATCTCTCGAGGGGCTAAGGTCGGAGTTGTTTAGGCCTAATTTTGGTCATTTAGGTAAAACAGTTGAATTTGTTAGAGGGTCACAAGCAATACAGTAAAGACGCAGGAAAAGTATATAAATGTTGAGAGAAAAGTAATAAGCAAGAAAGTAATAATCTTATTTCTTGATAATAGCCGAATTCTATGTGAATTGCTTGATATACAATACAGTGAGAAGAGGGGTAATTATAGTTGAGATTTACCCAGTCCTAATTATGGTAAAATATAAAGATTCAAAAAGGGCATAGGCCTAAAATCAAGGCGGTGGTATATACAAAACCCTAGCTTGGAGACTGTGAACCCTACGGCAGTGGGATATATATCCTGCGTCCTATGCTTGCGTGCCTGAACGGCTGTGGCTCAAGGAGCGGGCATATATCCTCCGTGCCTGGTGATACAGAGTAAGTCTAATTTTACTAGCTGGACTCGTATCCCTGTAATAGTAGGTGGCGTATTTTTCCCACACAGTCAGTCCCCCTACTTGCTGAGTGCTGTCGTAAGCAATCAGGACGTGAAAGAGGTAAGCAAAAAGGATGTGAAGAGATTTCTCACTAGCTCCTTGAAACTCACAATATCTTTGATCGAGACCTACGCTTGATTTCTTCGAGAACCCTTCGTGTCTTTATTATATTGGTCGATGTCGATTTCATGCACCTTTCGAAGAACACCTTTTTCTGCGCCGAATCGTTTCATATCTTCAGGACATAATTATGCTTGACCGTTTCACACTTCATTTTTATCTCATTCCGCCTATAAATAGGGGCTTCATGATAGTGCTGAAATCACAAATCTTCTTTAGAAAAACTCTTTATCCCTTCCACAGCCTTCTTATGAGAGAATAATTTCTTCATCTTCAAAAAAGGCTTGCCTTTGATCCTAGTCCAATATTCCCAAAAATACTCCTTCGTTCAGAATGGATGGTGTATGAGAAAGTTGTAAAGGAGAAAATTTGTACAGGTCTTCTTTTTTGTCTCTTTATCCATGATTAGATGAAAGGAGTCCCCTCAGCCATGAAGTTTGATCGAGATTCTAATGGCATTCTTGAGGATGTCTTTATTGTGGGATGTGCGCTGATTACAGTGTGCTCTTATTCTAATAGGGCGGTTTTCGTGATATTCCTCTTGTCATGCGGGGACAGGAGGCTCAACCCCCTCTGCTGTCGTGAGGCTTCTCTTTAGGGACGTCGTAGACCTTCAGGTAGCTCCTTCAATAGCAAAGGGTTGAGGCTCTAGTGCCAGGCTCGGTTCCATGGCAGGCAAGAGGACATAGCTTCATGCCATCAGCCGATCAAGGTGTCACCAAGTTCTGAATCTGTGCACAATTCATGGCTTTCACCTTGTTCGTCTGGTTCGGCTGGATTGCTGTTGCAACGCCTCATTGGCCTCTGGCTGTGGAATACCCAGGGGAAAAGTCACCCTTGTGGTAGGTTCCTAGCTCAAGCTTCCCCGTCTTTGATAAGCTCCCAATTGTGCTTGAAGATCTACAAGGCAGTACACTCCCGTTTGACCAGCGGGAGTCGAAGCAGGTCTTTAAGTCTACTTGCTGGAAAGGGGGAAGGTTCCACTTGTGCTCAGACGCATCTGAAGTCCTTTGCTGCTGACAGGGCATCCAGGCCTTGGTTGTATTAGTGACTGTGCGCAAAAGATTGCTCGGACTGACATATCTCCTGATGCCTAAGAGGGCTTTGAGTGGTTTGCCAGCTTGTAGCTATAATCCAGATGAAGTGTGTCCAACCGTACAAATTCATAGGAACTTGCAGTTTTTGCCTTTTTTTTAGTTTTTTCTAAAACATCTGTAGTGAACAGTGTTCTATTCAAAAGGACTTGATTGTACATTATGAGCCTATGGGTTGTTGATATTAATGAAACAGTCATTCATCAATATTTTATGCGTACTTGCGTAGTTAAATGTAATGTAGTCAAGCAATATGTGTTTGGGTGCCTTTCTGGGCTACTGTCTTTTAAAGACGGGCGTGCACACTCTTGGGCGCTTCATTTGCATCACTAATTAATGGCTTATGTTGCGCCTGTGATAGACAGCTGTTTTGCGCCCCGCAATGGGATGACTTTAGCCCGTGATATGTAATGGGGAATTTTTGCATTCCAAATAGAATGTCGTTGCTTGCTTACTCGAGTATTTTAAGAGTTTTTGGCAATATCCGGGCAGGCGTCCCCACCGGTATGTTGGTGTAATTTTGTTGAATTGATTATTTCAACTTACGAAGTAATGCCTGGTGGCTCAACTGGAAGTGATCTAGCTTTAAGCGAGTAGTTTACCCTACTTTTGTCATGGAAAAATGGGTGTATTACTTCAATTTAAGTTGTATCGGGGCTATGAATAGTTGGATGGTAGATGGATTTGATTGCAAAATTGACTAAATAGGATAATAGTCTTATTGATAAAAGAGGGTCGCTATTCCTGAATTGTTATGGGTGAACACCCGTAACATGATTGATAAGTATGAAAATACTGTAATCAAAATTTAAAAAGAAACTAAAGACTTAAGTAAATGCTGAAAAGAATTGTACTTCCTAAGCCGAATGGTTGCTGCTTCTCTCATGCCTTTGGGAGGTTCTTTGTTCCTGCAATAATTCAATTCCCAGGAAGCCTAGAAGCATCTCTTAAGGCTTCTTTGTCAGGGGTTGTTGAACACCGACATGTGACCCTTGGGCCGCTGACCACCTGATGATATAACTCACCATTGATTAAACATTAATGAACCGCCTGCCTCTGCAGCTGTCTGCTTTCTACCTTGTCTTTGGGGCGTGCTCCCTTATCCAAGTAGTTAATCAATGCGTGGCGCTGCTCTGAAGCGAATCATGTGTTTGGAACTTCAAGGTTCATAGGTCCACGGGGTTAGCTTAATCACTATTTGCTGGTCGTTTGAATCAGTGTGTGAATCATCTGATGCTCGGCCATCGTTTGAACATTCCTCCTGATAAACGAACTCCCACTTGTGAAAGTTTTTAAATACAACCTTTATTTTTTCCTGTAGATTCAGTGTACAGATTCCCTTTGCGGTAAAAACTTCATTCGCTCGATCGACCGCTAACCGGGAGCCTCTATAGAGACTGATCTCCCTGCCCCTAATATGTAGGCTAAGTCAAGAGATTGAATTATGACTTCATATTCTACTTCAGTGTTCGGGCATTTCGCGGCCTTGCTGAAAACATTCTTTGTGGGTGTTTTGGTCCATACATGAAGGTTGGCTTCTTTCCCTCCAAGGTCAGCACCTGTATGGATTACCTAGTGTCTGCATTCAATCACCTCTGCACTCTTGACCGACTCCTTTACCTTCGATGCCAATTTGTCCACAAAGTCTATGGTGAACCTTCCAGAGCTTGTTACGGAATGGCCGTCCGCGGCAGATAAATGACATCATATTCTGCTCGCTCCTCGGCCCATCTTGCCAACCACTTCGAGAGTCCATGCCTGGACAGAGTGTTCCGCAGCGGTATAGACGAGATCACACTGACCGTATGATTAAGGAAATACGGATGCAGTCCCCATGTTGCCATGATTAGGGCCGCCATAAAATTTTCTGGTAATGAGAGACGTCTGTCTGCCCATAAGAATCCCTTAGTTGCATATTTTACGGGGAATTGCCTCCCATCTCCTTCTCACACTAAGATCGCATTCCATGCTATTTCTAAGATTGTGACATGTAACAGTAGGTGGTCTCCCCGGACTGGTTCACTTATCGCCGGAAGCTGTAGGAGATGCATCCTTTTTGGGGTAAGAACCTGGAAGCAATGTATTGGCCACCAAGGTTCCTCGTGCTTTACCAATATTTTAGAGAGCTGATAATATAATTCTGCTACCTTGGGAATTAGGTGACTCATCTCCGACACTCGCTCTCTCAACTCTCCGACTGCTATTCTGGCCTTCCTTTCTATAGTCCCATCCCTGAAAGACTCTTCATTAATCATAGTTACTTCGGCTATGGGCCTTTTATGGAATCTTTTGCCGGTACAAGGTAACTTTTGGACAAGGACCACTCACTCCGTAAGTCCCTAACCCCACTTGAGGTTGGGTATTTGAAGACTTGATAAAGTATTGAGGGTACTCCCTTTACGCTGTGTATCCACGGCCATCCTAGGATGACATCATATGAAAGACTGCATGCTAATACCTGAAAAGATATAATGCTCGTCAGGCCTGTGATATGAACCGGCAGAGCTAGTTCGCTGATAGGTTTCTCAAAATGGCCGTTGAAGCCGGTTATCTTGCAGAGGCTTGGGATTATATGGTGGTGCTGTCGTATCTTCTGTAATACCTCCCTCCGGATGACGTTAACGTCACTCCCTGGGTTGATTAAAGCCCGCTCAATCTGGAGGTCAAGCATCTTGATTGGGACAGTGAGTGCGCCTTAGTATTTCCCTTCCTCTTCCAGTGGGCGATTCAGGCACTTTAGTCCCCCAGGTTGTAACTGGTCCACGCATTGCAAAGATCGCGTTGACGCTTCACTTTCCTTCAAAGCCCAGCTCTTTATATCATCTCGCTCATTCTTCAATCAAATCCTTGAGGTGCCCCTCCTTCAATAAATGCTCAATTTCTAACATTTAGGCCTTGCAGTCGACCGATGCATGGTCGTTGCTTTTATGAAAATCGCAATAACTCATTGAGTTTATCCCGGTTTCTCCTCTTATATTGGGCGGCCACCGCACTTTTGAGCTTAGTTTTCTAAAGTGATTGGCAACCAGCTCTGCGGTGTTGACCCACAATCCAAAGTCCCTGAAACTGCATAGCTCTGCACGTGTCTCCTGAGGCCCGGTCTCCCGGGAATTGCCTAGCTTCCCGGTTCCTGCTTGGCTTTGAGTTTTTCCTTTTGTTCTTCTTCCATCTCTTTCCCCCTCCAAGATGGACTTCCTACTCACTTCCGTCATTCAGCTTCAGGGTTTTGGGAGCGCTCTAGCTCAAGGTGGAGTTTCTCCGTATATCTCTAGTGCAAAGCATTCCATGTCGTCACGGGGTGTTGAGTTAGACTCCACTGCAACTCCCTAGTGGCTAACGAACCCCAGGAGTTCAGACTCTTGCCAAAGGCTACTACAACTATGTTATCGAGAACTTGAGGGAGATTCATGTGTTCCCTCTGAAATCTATCCAGGCAGTCCTTCAACAACTCGCCGTCCCTCTGTCGGATCTCGAAGATATCTTCCATGCGCTTCTCCCGCTTCAGGGCTCCAGAGAGTGCCTTCTTGAATAGATCCTGCATCTGCATGAATGACTCGATCGAACCAATAGGAACCTGAGTGAACCATGCTGAAACGATCTTAGATAGTCGTTTCTGGAATTATGACCCCGATTTGTATGCTGATAATTTTAAAATATTCGTAAGGTCCATTAGGACGTATTTGTAAAATTTGAACTAAATCGGACTTCGTTTGACAAGCATCGGAAGAAGGTTTCAATTTTTATTGTCGGTAAATCTTAAAAAGAGGTTTTCGAGCTCAATTTTGGCGAATGAGCTCCGATTCGAAATTCAAAAGCGCCGTTAAGTTCGTATGATTATTTGTGGCATGTGTGAATTTTTGAAGTGAATTTCGAGGTTGTTCGGCTGATTTCGGCTAAAGTTCCGAAAATTTATAATTCGATCTTTTTCCATTTAATTCGCATCTTGCGTTTCGAGAAATCCGATTTGAGATCCGTCTTAGCGAGTATGTTACATATATTTTGTATAACTTGTATGCAAAATTTGGGATCATTTTGAATTTCGTAGGGTTCCGTTTTCATTGTCTCCACGAAAACGAAAAGAAAAGAAAATTAAATAAAAGAAAAGAAAAAAAAAAAGCGGTGGCTTTTAAGCTTAAGCAGCTTAGTTTAAGCTTTAAGCTTAAGTTTGGAACAGAACGAGGAAATGGGAAAGGAGAAGCAACGCAGCAAAAAAAATACCATAAATGAGAAAAAAGCAGGAGAAAGATAGAATTTTCACCCCGAAACATTCAGGTAATGATCTTAATGCATTATTTTAGTTTATTACGTGTGTTTGAATATATTCTGACGGTAAAAATTGGGATATTAGACATCATTTTAATAAGTTCAAGTAATAGTTTAAAGGGCTAATTGGACCCTGGTAATGAAATTTAGTATATATTCGTACTCAGTGAGTTATGGGCAACATATAAATGTAATTTATTTAGGGTTTGATTATGTGACCTTAAACCTTGTACATAGGCCTGGCCTGCATATTGCGTATGCTAATAGGGTATCAGGCTCCTAACTGGATTGCCCTAAGACGTAAGGAATGAAGCCTTTAGCCTTATGTACTATATTTTTCTGCTTATTGAACACAGTGGGATCGTTTGGCAATGAATCCAAAGAACAAAGCGGTTGTTGAGTAGCTTTGCTAACTTTGTAACAAGGTAAGTGTTTGTATCCATTTCTTTGAAGGCCCTTGGCCTCGTGGATAATCTACCACGTGTTCCTTAAATGTGTAGCTACCGATAGGCGTACTCATTACACCTTAGCTTTGGATTTACATTGTATATTATATGTTATGCCATGTTGTTGGTATTGCATTGTGCATATGAGCATTGCACTCTGGTTTTGAGCATTACATATACTTCCCGGTAATTGATGAGAGTCCTGAGCCAGTGAAGGGTCATTATTGCATATACTTCCTGGTTGGCAATGAGAGTCCCGCACCGGTGAATGGTCATTATTACATATACTTCCCGGTAATCGATGAGAGTCCCGAGCCGAGAGTCCCGAGCCGGTGAAGGGTCATTATTGCATATGCTTCCCGGTTGGCGATGAGAGTCTCGCACTAGTGAAGGGTCATTATTACATATACTTCCCGATAATCTATGAGAGTCCCGAGCCGGTGAAGGGTCATCATTGCATATACATCCCGGTAATCGATGAGAGTCTCGAGCCGGTGAAGGGTCATCATTGCATATACTTCCCGGTAATCGATGAGAGTTCTGAGCCGGTGAAGGGTCATCATTGCATATACATATACTTCCCGGTAATCGATGAGAGTCCCGAGCCGGTAAAGGGTCATTATTGCATATATCTCCTGGTAGACGATGAGAGTCCCGCGCCGGAGATAGGTATCAGGCATATGTGACTGCATTGCATCGTTCCGCATTCATCCCATCTCATTGCACTGCATACTGACTATTGTGTGTATTGTGTCGTGTTTTATGTATGCGGTATGTATACCATGTTGTGGACATATCTCAGTTTGCCTATATATTTCTGGCTCGTATCCCGGGTTGCACGCCGCAACAGTATAAATATACGGATCGAGTTGCACGCCGTAACAGTATAAATATATGGATCGGGTTACACACCGCAACAGTATAAATATACGGATCAGGTTGCACGCCGCAACAGTATAAATATACGGATCGGGTTGCACACCGCAACAGTAAAAATATATGGATCGGGTTTCACGCCGCAACAGTATGTATCTCTGATTGTTGATACGCTTGGGATACTTGTAAACCTATATGTTCTGTCTATCTTATGTCCCTGGTGGTTTATGATTCCATACGTGTTTCTAGTTATTATCTGACTCTGCCTTTTTATAGCTTAAATAAGATGGATTTGGTTTACCTGTTTTTCTTCTCCCTGTCTAGCTATCTTATTCTTTGAGGTGGCTAGTCTTCCCCACTTATTGAGTCCTTTTGACTCACCCTTATTTGTCGTTTGTCCTTGTCTATCTATTTTATTTCGGCAGGTTCGCTCCAGGATTGAGTTCGCCACGGTTTTAAAGAGCGAAGACGACTTCAGCTGTCAGGGTGAGCCAGCTTTTATTCAGGATGGCCACTGTTTCATGTTTATTATTTCAGTTGTATTTTGTTCCCTTCAGAAGGTATCTGTCTTCTTTCGTACTCTTAGATGTCTAGTCTGGATAGCCCTAACCCTAGTATGTTGGGTAGTCAGCTGTAATTTCTTTGTACAGCTTAGGGGTATCAGTATGTCTGTGCCTTTTTCTAAGTCTTCTTCTTATTTATGAGTTGAAATTATATTTATTTACCGAATTCAATTGATAAGGGTTCGCCCGACGGGTTTAGGGGAGGTGGTCGGGTGCCCGCACTACCTAGCCGAAAATCTGGGTCGTGTCATATGCGAGGGCTCCTTTAGTCAAGGTCGAGCCGAATCTCTTCACCAGAGCGGATTGAGTTTCTACTTCAGAAATCTCTTTGCTTTTAATGGCTGTATAGTATGCAGCAATATGCTCGTCCAGATTTGTACTTCCGTCGTACTTAAGGTTATCCGACCGGAAGAAATACTTTGGTACACGGGCTAGTGCAGCACTCGCCTTGTATGCATGCTTGCAAAGCTTCTGCTCATCTACGGTGTTAACCAGAGGTGGAGCACCCAGTACATTACTAATCCGATCGTGGATGGCCTTCATTTTCTTTAGGATATCCTGAATGACAGGTGTTCCATTGAGGTCTTGATTATTGAATGTTTGTCGAGCCTCCAGGGGCGGCATCCTTGTTGAACCTACGATTAGGAACGGATGTTGGTGATTCGCTTACTGGTGCTGGTCCTCTCAGAGATGCTGGCCTTTAAGACAATCCAGCAAATATTGCTCCTAATTTTTGGGTCATGCCTTTGACCATGTTAGTCAAGTTCTGCTCTACCCGTTCTGACAGGGTTTTGAGCAGATCAACAAGGAAACCTCTAAACTCAGAATTACCTCCAAGTTGTTGATCGTCCTCATCGTCTCAGGCTACGTGGACTAGCTCCTTGGCATGGTCCTTCGATTGATCATTAGGATCATAGGGATCCCATGCAGAATCGTCTGTCGCGTTGTTCGTGTCCTTTGGGATGTTGTCGTTGTCGTTTGACATGACAACGCCTTTTTCCTTATAGAAACCTACAATTTTCTAGGCCCACGGTGGGCGCCAAACTATTTAGGACTAAATTTGGTCGTTTAGGTAAAAAAAATTAATTTGTTAGAGGGTCACAAGCAATACAGTAAATACGCAGGAAAAGTAAATAAATATTGAGAGAAAAGTAATAAGCAAGAAAGTAATAATTTTCTTCCTTGAGAATAGCCGAATTCTGTGTGAATCTCTTGATGTACAATACAATGAAAAGAGGGGTATTTATTGTTGAGATTTACCCAGACCTAGTTATGGTAAAATACAAAGACTAATAAAGGTCATGGGCCTAAACTCAAGGCGGTGTTATATACAAAACCATAGCTAGGAGACTGTGAACCCTAAGGCGGTAGTATGTATACCCTGCATCCTATGTTTGGGCCGCCTGAACGGTCGTGGCTCAAGGAGTGGGCGTGTATCCTGTGCCCGGTGACTTACAGACTAAGTCTAATCTCGCCAGTTAGACTCGTATCTCATAATAGTAGGTGGCGTATTTTTTCCCACACAGGAGTAACCTATACGACAAAGAAATATGCTAAAGTCTCATTCACACACGATCAGCGTACGCGAGAAAGTATGAACAATGACATCGTGTTCAAGGATTTTGATATTGATGAAAGGATACATCCCCATCACGATGCACTAGTTGTTACAATGAGGGTAGATAATGCAGATATAAAGAGAGTTTTGATAGACGCTGGCAGTTCGGTAAACATCATCCAATCTAGGGTGGTAGAGCAATTGCAATTGACCGATAAAATCATACCAAAGTCTACTGTGCTGTCGGGATTCAATAATTCAAGAGAGGTGACTTTGGGAGAGATTGTGATAAAACCATATGCAAAAGGTGTTGAGAATGAGGCCGTTTTAAAGTGATGGGCAGAGAAATGGCCTACAACATCATTTTGGGTGGGCCATGGATCCATGCAATGGGAGCAGTGCCATCTACTCTGCATCAAGTTGTTAAGTTTCAAATTCCGTGGGGAGTCTGTGAAGTTAGAGGGGAGCAGCAGATTGCTCTTGAGTGTTATTCCGTAGCAGTTAAGAGCAGCGTTGCCTCAGACACCCAATAATAGCAATTACAGAAATCGGAATTCTTGGATAGTTAGAACGAAGAGGAACCAAGTCCCACGGACAAAGACTTCGCCAAGATTCCCGCTTGTATTAGAGAACCCAAAAAGCAAAAGGCTAAGGATTCGACCATAGAAGATTTGGAGGAAGTAATTTTATTTGAAGACCTTCCCCATCGTAAAGTGTATGTAGGGGCCGAGTTAGCACCCGAAACAAAAACAAAGATGATTTCATTTCTTTGATTTTTTCATTTCTTAGAGACGACTCTGATTGTTTTGCTTGATCCCATGCAGTCATGTAGGGATAGACCCAAAGGTTCCTACTCATAATTTAAATGTCGATCCAACACATCGATCAGTGAAGCAAAAAAAAAGGGCCAAATAGGGGATTTAGAAAGAAAGTGGCAATATGCCGTATCAAAGTTGGGAAATGAAATGAGACAAGAAAGTAGTAAGAACAAGAAATGAACTATAACAGGTGAATTATTTAAAGCTCCCTTCTCTCTCCTCCCCCTTGGGACATATTTAAATAATTGAGGAGAAAGTAATGTCCCACCCTATTGCAAGCGGCCATGGCTGCACCACCAATTGGGCAGCCCCCTCCCGGGGTTGCTCAACCCGTCCCCACCCCACCCACTACAACAACGACCCCCACACCCAATCCAAATAGCTCTTATGCTCATATTTTGAAACCTCAAGTTCAAAAGGTTTATATTGCTCAATGTCTCTTTCGTACGATTTTTTACAATCAAGGACAAGCTACACTAAAATAGAAGACTTCAGAGGTGAAGAAATCACTTGTCAAAGAGCAGTTGCAGTTTGCAGTGCTTGGAAAATTTTCGTATGGAAGGCCAGATTTTGAGAACTTATGTAAATTGATCCCCAGCCAGTGTGATAATAAAGGTGACTGTAATATTGATTATCTTGATAGTCGTTACGTGTTGATTAGGTTAACATTGTTGGAAGATTATGTTAATTTTTAATCAACACCTGCTTACTGAATGAAGCTTAGAGGGAGGTCTTACCCTATGAGATCATTGAAATGGACTAGACATTGGAAACCTGAGGAAGAAACTTCAATGGCTCTTGCATGGATAAGTTTCCCTACTTTACCACCAAATTATTTTGCATTGGAATTTATTTTTTCAATAGCATCAGTAGTTGGAACGCCATTGAAAGTTGATACAGCTACTCTGAATAAGACAAGACCTAGTTGTGCTAGAGTAAAAGTTGAGCTTGATTTGCTGGCTAAGCACCCTACGAGGGTTTTGATTAATGAAGAAGATGATGATACGGGTGAAGTTATATAAACTTGGGCTGAAATTCAATATGACTATATCCCTTTGTATTGCAAAACTTGTAAGCTTCAGGGTCACAAGGAAACTTCATGCAAAGTTGTGCACCCTGAGTTGTGGGAAGAACAAAAAAATAGTGGACACAAGGATGAAAGTGTTGTTCGTAACAAGCCTGCCCCTGCCCTCCCGGTACCCCCATTGCATATTTTGACAAGTGGAATGGTGGTTGGTACAGTTAGGAATGAGGAAGAGTGGAACGATGCAAAGAGTAAGAAAGGAATTATAATGCTCAGGGGAAGAAAGGTGTTGGAAAGAAATATGATAATTTAGCTCTAGTAAAGGCTGGAAATAATCAATTTGCAGCGTTGCATGAAGATGATAATTAGGAGGTTGGTAACTTGGGTGACAAGGAACCAGCTGTCACAAAAGCTGATGTGCAGCCCGCTACTGAGAAAGGATATGATGCAGGGTCTAAGAAAGGTGCAGCTAAACATGGTGTTGCAGCTCTAAAATCAGCTGGGAAAGGTAATGCTTCTATTCCTATGTTGACTAAGAACGGGGTGAAACAGACTTGGAAGAAAGGAAAGGATGGGTATCAGCCTGCAAAGTTCTAGGCTCAGCCTCAAAAGGACGGTGAAACAGCTCCACAGGGAGCTCTTGTTACAGCTGCAGCGCCTATTACCACTGTGCCTGCAGCACCTGCTGTTGTTGTCCCTACGACTCTGAATACCTCTCAACAGGAGGTTCCTTCTAACTCCTTACTGGCCAAGGGTACTACAGAGAATGATGGTGATGTGAAGGATAACCAGCTGAAGGTAGTTGACTTAGAGAAGGATGATGATGAATTGGATTTTTTGGAGGAGAGTGAAAATGATATTATTGATCCACAAAATTTTGAAGATGATCCTTCTGATGAATACATGGGGTTGGAGGGTGATATGTCAAGGGATAATAGTGACAATGAAGACAAGGAAAAAAAAGATCAAGGTGGTTCAAGTCAGAAAAATGCAAGTGCCGAAAAGTCACAGGATGGTGCTGAAAAGTCAAAGGGTGGTGCTGACAAGCAGATTGATGTGGTTAACACCAGTTCTATGCTATCAAGGGGTAGGCCAGCCACTAATAAGGAGCTGGAGGAGTTGAAAGCAGCCTATGATAGTGCAAAAAAAAGAAGACACAGTTGGTTGTAAAGAATTTTGAGCCTACACCAGCTTTAGCGCATGTTTTTGACGAACCGGTTGAAAAGCAGGTGGAAAGGTGATGATGAAGAGCTTGATATTAAGTCTACGGCTCAGAATTATGTTAATACAGCTGAAAAGGGTGATATATCACCTAGACAGGTGCCGGCACAGATGAAAAAGACCAAGCAGGTTCAGGGAAAAAGAGAAAAAAGTGTTCCTCCGCCAGCATGAGGGGTATCAACAAGGAGGACGGTTTCCAAAACCTCTAGTTTTCAATGAATAGCTCACTCATATGGAATATAAGGTCTATTAATAACCGGCAGGCCTTTGATAGAGTGGTCACAATGCATAGGCAGAAGCACTTTTCATTTATTGCATTAATGTAACCGTTTCAGCACTCCAGACATATTGACAAGTATCGCCGGTGGCTAGGTATGGGTTCTTCTTGGCATAACTTCAATGGTAAAATATAGGTGTTTGTAAAGGATGAATATCAAGTTGAGGTTATGTATGTTTCATCACAAATGTTGTCTTTGAAGCTGACATATTTAGATGGTTTGCTGGAATTTATAGTGTCGTTGGTTTATGCTAGTACTGATCATACCACTCGAGTGAAACTATGAGACTTGTTGTATGCTCAGGCTAATGACATGACATCCCCGTGGCTGGTGGGGGCGATTTTAACGTCATTGCTGATGAGCTTGAGAAGTTTCGAGGCCTACTAGTTTACTACCGGAAGGTAAAAGATTTTGTGCATTGCATCAACACTTGTCAGTTAATTGACATGGGCTTTAAAGGCAGCATGTACACTTGGTGGAGTGGTAGATCGGATGATGAATGCATATTCAAAATGCTTGATAGGTGTCTTGTGAATCAGACCTTTCAACAGCTATTTCCTCAGTTTGAAATGGAGAATTTGATTAGGCAGGGATCAGACCATGCGCCGTTGCTGATTACTACTAACATGGATAGCCCTATAGTAAAGAAGTCATTTAGATTTTTGAACTTTTGGGTGCAGCATGAGTCTTTCCAGACTGTTGTTAGAGAGAACTGGGCTGAAAACTTTAGCGCGTATCAGTTTTATAACTTTCACTGCAAGCTGAAAAAATTGAGAAAGGTATTGTCTGTCTGGAGCAGGGAGACGTATGGTGACATCTTCAGGCAGTTTTCTACGCTAGAGAAGGTGGTCTGGGTATATGAACAGGAGTTCGAGGAGCATCCTACTGGGGACAACAGAGAGAGACTACAGAGAGTGAATACAGAGTTGATTCGATTTTATGCTCTGGAGGAACTGTTTTTGAAGCAGAAAGTTTGTATGCACTGGTTCAAAGATGGGGATAGAAACACAAAATTTTTTCATGCTCGTGTAAATGGAAAAAGAAAGGTGTTGCAGGTTAGAAGAATTCAGGATGCTACTGGTTCTTGGTTTGAGAATGACACAGATATAGCCCAGGAGGCAATCATATTTTTTCAGGCTCAAATTTCTACTGATCCGGTGCTAGATGATTTTTCTATACTTGATCACCTGCCTAGTCTTGTTACACAGGACCAGAATGATATTGTTGTTGCTGAGCCAGATGAACAGGAGGTGAAGAAGGCGATTTTTAGCTTGAATGCTGACTCTGCAGGGGCCCCTGATGGTTATACGGGTGCCTTTTATCATTCTTTCTGGGATATTATTGGTGCTAATGTGATTAAAATGGTACAGGCATTCTTTCGGGGTCACTTTCTGCCTCGTTACATCACTGCTATTAACTTGGTTCTCTTGCCTAAAAGGAAAGATTTTGCTACCTTTTCTGACATGAGATCAATTAGTCTGAGCAACTACAGCAATAAGGTGTTTTCCAGGGTAATTCATGCAGGCTTTCTATTTTTTTGTCTGGGATAATTTCACCGCAGCAATCTGGTTTTGTGAAGGGGAGGAGCATTTTTTAGAATATTTTGCTGGTGCAAAAAATTGTGCGTGATATTTCTAATAGGGGAAGCCAGCTAATGTGGTAATCAAGCTAGACATGGCTAAGGCATATGATAGAGTGTCATGGGTGTTTTTGACGAAGGCCCTGAGGAGGATGGGATTTTATGAGGTGTTTATTGACATGGTCTACAGGACCCTGTGTAATAACTGGTACTCTAAGCTAGTAAATGGTCAGCCCTATGGGTTTTTTTCAATCTTCCAGGGGGGTGAAACAAGGTGATCCTCTGTTGCCTTCCTTGTTTTTGCTTGCTGCTGAGTGCCTTTCCAGAGCTCTGAATGCGCTGAATAGTGATGCTAATTTTGTGCCGTATGGGATGCCAAAGTGGAGTCCCTATCTTAATCATCTAGCATAGGCGGATGATATGATTATTTTTTCATCTGCTGGGAGGGATCATTAAAACTGGTGATGGAGACTCTTGCTAGTTACGAGTTGTCCAACAATCTGAAAATTATAAGGAGAAGAGTAATGCGTATAAGCATAGTCAGGTTACGCAGTTGATAGTTGACAGGGTGCTTGATGTTACTGAGATACCGAGGGGGGAATTTCCTTTCAAGTATCTTGCCGCGCCAATCTATTATGGTAGGAGGAAAAATTATCACTACAATGAATTGGTGGAGAAGGTGCAGAAAAAGCTTGACTCCTGGACGAGTAAATTTCTTTCAACGGGCGACTCTGATTTCCTCAGTGCTTCAGAGTATGCCTATTCACTTGTTATCTACCTGTGACCTCCCTGCTGGGGTGGTAGCTCAGCTTGACAGGATGTTTGCCATGTTTTTCTGGAGCAACTCTGTGGGTCAGGATAGCAGGCACTTGGCTTCTTGGAAGACTTTGTGTCATCCTCTGAATGAAGGTGGAGTTGGTTTTAGGAGCTTGTATGATATCTCCAAGGCATTATTCACAAAGCTGTGGTGGAATTTTCGTACCAAGCTATCTTTATGGAGGGATTATATGAGCAACAAATACTTGAAAAAACATCATTCTGTGGTGGTGCCATAGAAGAAGGGGACTTACGCATGGAAGAAGATGTTGCAGAGCAGGCCTGAGATGGATCATGAGATAGTTTGGAAGCTGAAAAAAGGCAATTCTTACTTCTGGCTTGATAACTGGACCGGACTTAGTCCGTTGTATCATGCAGTTCCTTGTGAGTTTGCATGTGATGAGACTGTAGTGTTTTCTATGAAGTTGCTGAGGGTGGAGTATAGCTAGAACAACACCTCAGGGACCTACTGCGGTACTGCCTGAAGACATTGTTGAGCACGTGATTCAGAATGTCAAACCTCCTACTTGTCCTGAGCAGAGGGACATGCCTTTTTGGATGCTGGAGTCTTGGGGTAATTTTTCAGTCCGATCAGCGTATCATCTAGTGAGACAAAGGAAGAAGCCAAGCGATCTTTACAAGCATATCTGGATAAAAGGTATTTCTTTTAAGATCTCATTTTTCTTATGGAGGTTGTGGAAATTTAAGTTGCCCTTATATGATATGTTGAAGAGGTGGGGAATTCAATTCCTCTCTAGGTGTCATTGTTGTGTGAACCCTGATGTGGAGACTGTCTCACATGTGTTTCTGAATGTACCTGTGGCACGTTATGTCTAGAAATATTTTAGAGGTCCTGCAGGTCTTAATTTTGATGGGTTGCACTTGACACAAGTGATAAATTTATGGTGGGATGCCCCTGGTAGCCCGGTTCTGAGGTTAATTTACCATGCTATTCCTATTTTTATTTTGTGGGAGTTGTGGAAACGGAGGAATAATTGAAGGCATGGTGGGTCGACCTCAGCTCATAGGTTGGTGTATCTTGTCAATCAACATATTATCATATTGCTGAGAGTTCGCAGGAGGAACTTTCAGTATGCGCCTGGTAGGTGGGAGGACTTGTTACCAGTGCTAAGGGATCATACGACCTAAGCTTGTGATGATAAAGGTTGCTTGGAGTCCGCCTCAGGTGGGGTGGATCAAATGTAATACGGATGGAGCTTCTAGAGGTAATCCAGGTGTTAGTTCTTGGGCATTTTGCGTTCGGGATAACATGGGTGATATTGTGCACGCTTGTGCTAAGGAGATGGAGGATTTTATGACCACGAATACTCAAGCGGAGGCAACTGCATTTCTAATGGCCTTGAGGTATGTGGTCTCTACTCCCTATTCACAAGTTATTGTTGAAACAGACTCAATGTTGCTCAAGAATGCAGTGACAAAAATTTGGAAGGTGCCTCGAAAAATTGTGCAAATAATGGAGGAGATTTGGAGTTTGATGGAGGGTATATAAGTGGTGGTGATGCATGTGTTTAGAGAAGGTAATAAATTGGGGATTACTTGGAAAACTTTGCGATTGATCAAGGGGATGTCATGGTGAATTCGTTTCATGAGTTGGATAGCATAGGAAGGAGGTTGGCGAATGGGGATAAGTATAATGAGCCTTACATTCGCACTAGGCCGAGGAGGAATGTATAGAAACAAGGGAGGTGGAATTTTCCGTCATGCTCGAATTTATGTACAGGAGAGCATGGAGGCTTTTACTACTAACTTTGTTTTCTTTACTTTCAAGATTATAATTCATGGTGTGAAGTTTATTCATGCTCAAATGTTTGATTGGAATGGATTGGAATGCTTTGTCATTGGAAAGTTTCAACCTTGGGTGGTGGTGCTCATCATTGGGATGTTTGATGATGGAACGCGGTGGTGCGTTGTAGAGGAAGCACCGCATTGGAAACCGCACAGAGTTACACAGCTGGGCAGAAATTTATCGTGCTTAACATGCACCTCAGTGAGCCATCAACTCTATCCAGGAATTTTGGCGGGCGACGCTTACCATACAGCTTTCAGCTTTTTGATCGCGGGCGTTTTGGCAGGCGACGCCTTTCATACAGCATTCATCTTTTTTCACACGGGCGTTATTAAAGGCGACGCCTTTCACACGACCTTTGCAAAACAGTGGATACGATTTTTATGCAGGTATTTCTCAAGCGGTGCATGGAGTATAACCTTCACAAGTTGGGGGCGATCTTGGAGGCGACGCCCGGGCTACAGCTTCCCATTATCTGGTGGCATGCTTCTTTCACTTGTTTCAAGGCATCAAACATTGATCCATGATCATCAAATAGGACATGTTATAATCCAAAAAATAAAGAAAAGAATGGTAGTTCATGTGATTAATAGGAGTATACTTCATTACTTAGAATTTTTATTATCTTTATTGTTAGATAGTAGCTTGTTTGTAAAGCTTAGTGTCAAGTTATTATGTTTGCTTCCGTTGGTAGTATTAGCATTTTCATATGCTCATTCCAATGGCGTGACTATAGTAACTTGGCATGTAGCTACTAGTACTCTAGCTAGCCATTATTTAGTCTTAGCAAGTTCGTATTTCAT